>JALIGW010000002.1:47123277-47738277 GCA_023053685.1 Diadophis punctatus similis | reverse complement strand
AGCTGTATTCCAGAATTCGGTTGCTTCTCTCTTTGATTAGTTTCTATCCATTGTTTCTTAGCTTGCCTTCTGGTGTTTTGGAAAATAGATTGACCTCCTTTTCTTTGTGACAGCCCCTCAAATATTAGAAATAAAAGATAGAGGACCTGAGTATATCCACACTCTTTTTTTATCTGGCTCATTGCTTAACCCACATTTGCTCCCTGCCTGTTTATCTCTAACTAGATCTGGCCATTTTCAAAATCTGGTATTCTCCTTCCCCAGTCTCTCAACTGAGAAACATTTACCAAAACAGATAGATCCCATTAACAATGCTTGTTATAGGAATTATTTTATTAAGCAGAATGGTCAAATATCCCCCAAAGTAATCATGATATTTGATTGTGGAAGTCTGTGGGTTGGGGTCTGTAGAAGTGGAGAAAGCAGGGTAAAGTCCATTTGTCAAAATAAAAGGCAGCTAATGTGTTGGGATTCAGCCATGCTTCTTCCATGTCTTCTTTAACTCAATTCTCATATGATTAAATAAGAGGTTCCACTTTTCTATTTGCTAGGTGACCAAGCTCCATTTTTTAAATTATCATATTCTGCAAAATGAAATGTAGTAAGACAGCTTACAAGGTACAAATAACCCTAGGATAATAAATGTCCTCTCTATTTTTTAATTGTTTAAAAGGCATTGCTGCAGTATATTGCCTGGAATATTAAGTCACAATATTAGAATTATGAATTAGAATACTTTTATTTTTGGCAGAAACTGTACTTTGTATTAGTGCTTAGAGAAATTAAATCTATTTAACAAAACAAACATTAAGAGTCAGAATTTTCCACAGCAAAACCAATTCATCTCTCACCTAATCAATGTAATGGTTCTTATAAATGCTATTTAAGGAATAAACAGTTAAAGAGTGACAGACAGATATGTTTGTTCCTCTGTCTTTTTGAAATTGAATTTTTAAGACTATACACTGCATCTTCTGATTCACATCTGTAACAAGTTTCTCGTGGTTTCAGGCAAGTGGAATGTCTTCAAGTACAATAATGAGCATATACATTTTACTTACAGGGTTAATGTCTGAAGAGGATGTGGGCGCTTTGTGGCTTATAGGATTTGGAGAGACATTCTGAGATTCTATTTGATTCAGCACATCATTCAGCATAACAAGAGACTCTGGAAATAGAAAAAATAGTGGTTTCAAAACTATAAAAAAGAAAAGTCTTTCCATAGCTATCTCGAGCCGTAACACAACCAACACAAAATGTTACATGGCATTTGATTTCACACACAGAGGTGTTTTTTTTAAAACTGCGTCATACTTGGAATGTCAGATACATTTTGTAAATTGCAGAAGTGTTACTTGATTCAAATGAATAAGAAACTGTCAATAGTTAATCAGGGATGGTGTAGGTCAGTCTGCTATTCCTGTATGTTGTGTTATTACAGCATAAATGAATGGCTAATGTTCACATGGATGCTTTGGAAACTGCTTCTGTCTCCACAAAGGAGGATAGTTGGAAGCAGATTCCAAAGAATCACACTGAGGCTAAAAATCATTTGAAGAAAGGGACTCTGTATTCCTAAATATCATAAAACATCTTTCAATACTTTTACAGGCGTGGTGGGAAGCGAAATCATTGTTTTTTAAATGAGGGTGGTGTAAGAACATTTAAATATAGATTGTACATATATATATATTGTATTTCTTAGCCAATGCTATCACAATGAGTGACAGGTTGTACTTCAGTTTGGTTTAATTCTATACCTTGTTCATATTGTTTGTGTGAAGTGAAACCAAGTAGGGGTTCAGCGTGATCAATAAAAAGACCTGTTTCAGAGCCCTATCCTGCTTATTTCTTTAAATACAATTGGACAAAATTTACCTTGCACAAATGGTTATGGTGAGATTTAAAAGTTTTTGAAGTAACACTGGCTCTTAACTTTACAAATAATAGCCCCATCTCGCCCAAAATGTTTAATATTAGAGAAGAGAATGCCATGCAGAAGAAGAAGAAAAACACTCTCAACTGTGTCTGGCTACCCTATTTGAAAAGCAGCTTCATATAGGATGTCTTTATGGTGTACTCATTCCTTGTTACCTCTGTATCTCATCTTAACTCAAAAGTTCAGCATGACCTTCTAACCGAACATAATACTTAAGACATGGCAACTTGACAAATGAACTTAAGAGCTAAGAATATTTCACTCCCAAGCATGAGCCAACACAATATAATTAGCTAGTCTTAAGATATAGCAGGCCTCCACATAAGCATATACCCAAATGGAACATTATAGTAATTTATTACATCATTGATTATTTACTTCTTTAATAGCATTTATTGGACAAAGATACTATAATTATCTAGCAAGGAAACATACATAACATTGACCTATTATTAAGGCTTATAATCATTTTAATAAGATCGTTACAAAAATAAATCACTTTTGTAATGATATAGCACTCAATGTTTCATGCTTGTTAATCTCAGGAAAATGAAGGTTTAGATTATGCATTCAGAGACTAAATATCTGCATATCATTTTGAGCTACAATTTATAATTTTATAAACTATGGTTAGTACAGCCTATGCTTAGCATCTTTCTGAGGAAAACAGTATCATAGTTGATATGAGGCCCCAATTTGGGGATTTAGTAAACCAGAAGAATTAGAAGTGGTCCAGAGTAAATTCATAAATTCAATATTAGCCTTATCCCAATGTATTACCAATAGCAATGTTGGGATTACAAGTGGGCCTTCCATCAAAAAATATAAGGGAAAGAAAGCAATAATTGTATGTTATAGGAATATTATAGGAATACGCCTGGTGATTATTTGGCACAACAATGATTCACAAACAATTTAATGGAACAGATGGATGAATTACTGTCTAAACCTACTCTCAAAATTCTCACTAGATCAGGAACTTCTGAGTGATATAAAGTAGCATACATTATTGAAGAACTATTTGTTTTTTTAAAGGTTTTAGACAAGATAGAAAGCGGGTATGAAAGCTTAAGTTAGCTAAATGGTATCTATTTTGTTTAAAGAAGGACAAGGACTGTCATAATATTTAGTCTCTTACATCTCTGAAAGAAGCCTTCACAGAGCTCTGTTTTCAAACAAAGCTAACAGTTTATTTGGATGGAAGATAAAAAGGATTATCAATTACACATCACTTATGCATTTGTAATACCATAACGTACAGGTGGAAGATTTGATCTACTGTGCAAACTTCATCAGGAACCTAGAGCTAGATTTACCCTTGTTAATCCAAGTGAACCAGTCTAGTTTAGAAGAAGAAAAAAAGTCTGATGGAGACAAATGTAACAAAGCAAATTGCTTTGTTTGCAATGGTTGCAAGGAACATACGAAATCACATCTTAAGTTACCTAATTGTACTGTAAATAGTACTGTTAATATTAGAGAGCATGTATTGAACGGCTGAAAATTTATATGCATTTTGCTAAATCCTATGGTTGCAAATAAATACAACTCTAGGTAATCCTTACAAATGATAGGTAAAGGCTTACGCTAATTGATATTTTTGTATAATTGTATGTAATGGTTTAGTGTATAACAGCTTTTCACAACATTAATTTACTTACATTAACGCTGTAATAGTTTTTAATGAAATCTTCTAGGATAGCTTGAATTTGCAGATATAAAGGAATATGGGCTTCAATTTTAATGTGAATTCTCTAATTAGTTTTCCTTACTTCAGTGTCTTCAGGCATTAAGGGAGAAAGTTTTTTTTAATTGTCTAATTTTCTAATGCTCTAATACAGAAAAATTAAATAGTCTTATCAGGTATGTACATGCATTTTTCTCTTCCCGTTTTTGCTTATTGACTCACAGGTGAAGATTCAGAAGTTGATCTCACCCCAAAACCATGCAGAATGCCTTATTTAGTAGAAAACTAAGAGACACACTATACATAACAAGCTATATTCTTATTGATGTGTCAAAATCAAAAAGAATGCAAAGCAGAACTAATAATTTTTGTATCAGATATCATGACATATCAGACTTCAAAGTTGATTATATGCCCTGAAGTCAGTGTCAACTCTTAGCAATCTGGCCCTAATCTTAAAACACTTGCATATTTACTTACGATACCTATTTATCATACCTAGGCAGCAATGGTCTGTGACAGATTGACCTATCTGGAGTTCACCTGGATTTGCTAGGAAGGACACAAAGATGGGGGGGAAAGTGCTTGAAATTGCTCTTTTTTGCATTAAGTAATCAGAGCTTAAAAACATAGGAAGAACCTTACATTAACTCAGATCATTCAGAAACTTAGCCCAATATTGTCCACACAGACAGTAAGGATTTTTAATGATTTGGGGAACATCCAGATCCAATTCTTGAGCTTACCAAGGGGACTTAATGCATGCAAACATATGTTGTATTCCTGAACTATTGATCAACTATTTAGAAATCAATTATATTTTGTTAATGAAACAAATTAATATCCAAAGTGTTTATTTGAAATGAAGACATGGAGATAAAAGAGAGTGCCACCATCTTTTCACCTTGATATACCTTTCTACCCTAATTCTTCCAAAAAATGAGTACCTATAGTATGTGCTTAGGCTTATTTGTTCAAATTGTCCCAGAAACATAAGCCTGGACCTAAGTTCCAGCCTTCAATCCACAATTAGGTGCATAATAAATGCCAAATGATCAGCCCTAAAATAAGGTTGTAGGTAAGTGGGTTTTTTAAAAATTCAATCAATTAAAAGTCTCTTTGTGGCCATTGTTAATCACAGTAAAAATGATTTTCACTATTAAATAACGAAGGTAGGATTATTGAATTGACAGGCAATGATTTATCAGCAATTTCTTAGTTGACATTTGATACTGGCTGCAATTCTGAAAAAGAATGAGTAGGTGATTGTTAGAATATTCATGAACTGGGAGAGCCATGTTAACAAGGTTAGCCAATGAATATGCATAGCAACTGAATCAGCCAATAGGAGCTAACCACTTCTGAGTCTGTGCAGAGAATCGAAACTGGAACTTAAGCTTAAGGCTGGGCGTGGCTCAGCCCACTCTGCTCTCTTGTCCCCACTCTGTACTCTTCCACTCTGAACTCTGCTGAAATGAAACTAACTCTCCTGCTTGTGTTTACCTGTAACTGATTGAAGAAAAATTCTACTTGTGATATTGTAAATATATATATTATTATGTTTATAAAGAAGTTATTGAATCCAGCTGAATCAGTTATCTGTGTGAGCTTCTGGTTTTGATTTTGCAACAAACTTTAATAGTGATCCTTTTGGATAATGTATACGTCTGCTATCATTTTATTGATTTGTTGTTGGAATTATATAAGTAAATTGTACATCAGTCTATATGAATTGATAAATGATTAAGCATATATTTACACATAGACCCATCTGATTAGCTTGTTGCCAACAATTTATTTAGCATCCATACAACTTAACTCCCAAGAGTCTTACCACTATATTGTCATCCCTCAGGAAACAAACTTTAAAAAAAATCCTTTATACCTTGCTGTTTAAGTCAGTAAACCCCTGTGACAGAATTAAATTTCACCTCTTTTGTAATGTAATATATTTGTGTACAAGATTATGGGAAATTTTTGGGTTATATACAGCTCTCTAATTTTAAAATTTCCTTTGAAACCTGCTATTTTTTAAATAAAATGCTACTAAATCTTACATTCCCACAAGGTATACCAAACTAGTTTTGTACACTGCAATTGCAGCAAGGATGTTTTACTTTTGTTATTGGAAAGTATATGTAGATACTTATGCAAAAGAATGTTTAAATAGGTTGTGAGAATATGCCTCAATGTTTAAAATAATCCTATATTTGAACAATAATCTGACCTAAAATTTCATTCAATTTGTAAACGATTTATGGATTATAATTCCATGTATGAGATTATACCATTTCTTAAATTTGGGCTCCCTTAACATAAAATATTAATATTATAGTTTTCAGTTATCTGATAATTTAAGTTACAACTCACAAAAATGTATGCTACTTAATAGCAGTTGTTAGTCAGAAAATGTGTTACCAAACTCTTCCTGATTTTGGCCACCATAAATTAACATCATTCTCCCTTTTCACTATTAAATATAGATCTGTGTTTTTCTTAACAGCAACAAGATATAGTTCAGACCTGGAAGTACATCAAAGTATACTGAAGGTTTGGGATGAAACTTTGGACTTTAGCCTTTATTGGAAAATGTAATTTATAAATTAGTAACATTAAGGAAAGAAAATGGAAACATTTTATGCAAATTGGTATGACTTTATCTACTTATATTATACAAAATTTATGACATCTTAAAAAATTCAAAAACTTTGGGAAAAATTAAATATGGAAAAAAGTTTACTTTCTAAAGTTATATGGAGAACATAAGTAGATGAATACACACGCACAAACACATATACACATGATTTACATCAGATCTTATTTAGTGGCGATAAGGGCAGCAAGACGATCCTATCTTTCCGCTCTTATTGCGTCCGCAGATTCTCGTCCAGCCGCCTTGTTTAGGGTGACTCACTCCCTCCTTGGAAAAGGGGGAGCGAGGAACACTTGCAAGGCAGAGCTGAGGAATTTGCTGAGTTTCTGTCGGATAAAGTCGCTCAGATTCGGTTGGACTTGGACTCTGGCAGGGCAGAGTCCATAGAGTTGACAGGGGCCAGTCTTAATCCATCTTTGTGGGAGGAGTTTGGGTCTGTTTCTCCCGAGGATGTGGACAGGGCTATGGGAGCGATGGGTACCTCCACCTGTTTATTGGATACGTGCCCCTCCTGGCTGGTCTCGGCCAGCAGGGCGGTGGCATGCAGCTGGTTCCGGGCGGTGATCACCGCTTCTTTTAGGGAGGGATCCTTACCGCAGTCGTTAAAAACTGTGGTGGTGCGACCCCTCCTGAAGAAGCCTTCCCTGGATCCAGCTGATTTGAAGAACTATCGTCCAGTCTCCAACTTACCTTTTTTAGGTAAAGTTGTGGAGAAGGTGATGGTGACTCAGCTTCTGCAGCTCCTGGATGAAACAGATCATCTAGATCCTTATCAGTCGGGTTTCAGGCGCGGCTACAGTACAGAAACTGCCTTGGTCGCCCTGATGGATGATCTCTGGCGGGCCCAGGATGGGGGGAACTCCTCCATCCTGGTGCTACTTGACCTCTCAGCGGCTTTCAATACCATCGACCATGGTATCCTTCTGCATCGGCTCGGCGAGTTGGGAGTGGGAGGCACCGTTCTACGGTGGTTCTCCTCTTATCTCGCCGATCGGATGCAGTCGGTGTTGGCAGGAGGGCAGAGATCGTCCCCTAGGCCCCTATTATGTGGGGTGCCCCAGGGGTCGGTTCTCTCGCCCATCCTGTTTAACATCTACATGAAACCGTTGGGTGAGATCATCCTCAGACATGGGGTGTGTTTCCATCAGTACGCTGACGACACCCAGCTGTACATCACCACCCCGTCTGACTTCAGGGAGGCAGTGGATGTAATGTGCCGATGCCTGGACGACGTTAAGATCTGGATGGGGAGGAACAGACTCAGACTTAATCCCGATAAGACTGAGTGGCTGTGGATATTGCCTCCTAAGGTTCATGACAACTACCCCTCCTTGGTCTTTGAGGGTGCGAAACTGACCCCCTCAGACCAGGTCCGCAACTTGGGGGTCCTCCTAGATCCACAGCTAAAATTGGACCACCATCTTTCTGCTGTGGCTAGGGGTTCGCCTGGTGCACCAGTTGCGGCCATACTTGGAGAAGGAGGCTCTACTCACGGTCACTCATGCCCTTGTCACCTCCCGCCTGGACTACTGCAATGCGCTCTACATGGGGCTACCCTTGAAGAGTATCCGGAGACTTCAGCTGGTGCAAAATGCAACTGCGCGTGCTGTGGTGGGTGTGCCAAGGTACACCCACGTGACACCGATACTCCGCCAGCTGCATTGGCTGCCCATCGGTCTCCGGGTCCAATTCAAGGTGTTGATCACCATCTTTAAAGCCCTTCATGGCTTAGGACCAGGATATCTTCGGGACCACATTCTGCCTCATACTTCCCTCCGACCGGTTAGGGCCCACAGAGTTGGCCTCCTCCAGGTCCCGTCGACCAAGCAATGTCGGCTGGCGGGCCCTAGGGGGAGAGCCTTCTCTGTGGCTGGCCCCGCGCTCTGGAACCAACTACCCCCAGAGACCCGGACTATCCCCACTCTGCTGGCTTTCCGAAAAGCCATTAAAACATGCCTTTTCCTGCAGGTGGGGGGGACAGCGTAATTCCATCTGAGCCTACCCCCCAAGTATGTATGTGTCGAATGGATGTTGTTGTTTTAAATAATTGCTTTTAAATTTTTGTATTTGTTTTTAAATTTCATGTAATTTTTTGTTTATTCTTGTATTTCTCCTTGCTGTAAGCCGCCCTGAGTCCTTCGGGAGTTGGGCGGCATATAAGAATAGCAAAATAAATAAATAAATAAATAAATAAATATACGTATTAAAATAAAATTAAATAATTATGCACTTTTATTTTTACATACTGTAATATTTACAGCTTGTAACCTTACAAAATATGTAATGAATTTAAAGTTGCTTGTACCTCCAATTTCTTGAGGTGTTTGGGCATTATCAAAATTACAAATCTTTTCCCAATTACGTTCCACAGCTTCTGGTGTCATTAGGTGGTTCTTATGCCTGACAACGGCTCCCAGGGATCGCTCCCAGCGTACTAAGCAAATAGCAATTAGAAAGGGTATTAAACACCAATTAAAAATAGCCATTCAGGTGTAGCTGCATCACTAATTCCTTTTATAGATGTTAATTTTTTTCTGATCAAAACAAAGTATGGATTATCTTCCCTACTGATAGCAAATTGGAATTTAGCATACTATGAATATTCTTGAGGACTCTGAATAGAGTATTTATTCCAATCTGAATATGAAACTGCGGCAGGTTTTCTTGATTTGTCATCAACACATTGTTTGTTTGTGTTGGACACCAGAACCATTTTGACAGTTAAGAATAGATAATGGTGGAATTAAAAATAATAATAATTGAGGGCCCTAGTGAATTTAAAGCCGTGGTGGCGCAGTAGTTAGAGTGCAGTACTGCAGGCTACTTCTGCTGACTGCCGGCTTAATCTCACCAGGCTCAAGGTTGACTCAGCCTTCCATCCTTCTGCAGTGGGTAAAATGAGGACCCAAATTGTTGGGGGCAATATGCTGACTCTGTAAACCGCTTAGAGAGGGCAGTAAAGCACTGTAAAGCGGTACTGTATATAAGTCTAAGTACTATTGCTATTGCCATTAAAGCAAATTGCATTTACCAACAACTATGATTAATCTCTTTTAACCAAATAAATAAACAAACAAACAAAATCCAATCCTAATATAGTAAGAAAGAGAGCAAGGGCAGGAGGCTCAGATGGAGAGTCAGTAAAATTATCCTCAAATTTTACCACTTTTAAAATGAAATGACTTAATGTTATTATATCCTAGTTTGACACATTAGTTTGGATTTTGTGTCAAATTCAGATTCTTTCTCACTAGACAAAATGAGCAAGAAGACTTACATTTTCCAATCCAGCCAGCTCCAACCTGTAACATACAATTTTAAAAATCAATACAATTTACAAAGAAAATTGAAAATGAAGCGTGAACAGCAAATCATATGGGAGTGGTTCCCATTTAATCACAACAGATTAGTTCCAATAGATCAAAATATGCATTTCCATACGAAGCAGATTCTTACAAAAGGCACTATGATTAGATTTACCGTATTTTTCGGAGTATAAGATGCACCTTTTTGCCCCCAAAAAGAGGGTGGAAGTGTCGGTGCGTCTTATACACCGAATACAGCCATTTTTGGCCTCCAGAAGCCCTGCCCCTGCATCCCATTTTTGCGAAAAACGAGCCATTTTTTTCAAAAACGGGGGCATTTTTGCCTTCCCCCACTTCCTAGGAGTGCTCTGCAGGCTTCCCAAACCCTCTGCATGCCTCGTTTTTGCAAAAAAAACGGCCGGAAATGGGCCATTTTTTGCAAAAACAGAGGTGTTTTTGCCTTCCCCCACCCCCTAGGAGTGGTCTGCAGGCTTCCCAAACCCTCTGCACGCCTCATTTTTGCAAAAAACCAGCCAAAAACAGGCCATTTTTTGCAAAAACGGGGGTGTTTTGCCTTCCCCCACCCCCTAGGAGTGCTCTGCAGGCTTGCCAAACCCTCTGCATGCCTCATTTTTGCAAAAAAAAAAAAGGTCAAAAAATGGGCCGTTTTTTGCAAAAACGGGGTTGTTTTTGCCTTCTAATTACCCCATCTAGCATGACTGGAGGAGGAATTCTGGGAGTTGAAGTCCACTAGTCTTAAAGCTGTCAAGTTTGAAGTTTGTAAAAACCGTTCATGGTTATATAAAGTATTCTGCTATACTGGTATTTTATTAAATAATATATTACTGCACCATTTGGTTCAGAATACTTTTTTCCTTGTTTTCCTCCTCTAAAATCTAGGTGTGTCTTAAAATCTGGTGCGTCTTATACTCCGAAAAATACGGTAGTTTAACTCAACCAATACATGACCAGCTTTAAACAAGGCAGGGCGTTAGCTTCTTATATTACAAAGCATTGATCTGATTTTTGTGTCCTGTCTCCTCAGTTTCTTCCGCTCAACAGTCAGTCAGCTTTAGATTCTGAGCATGTTCATTCTCAGGGCTTTAGTGTTCCCTATTTATTTAAGATTATTTTCTAAAGTTTTTCATATTTCTGCAAAAAGTGAGATTATTGCAGGTCTAGTAATATTTCTCTCTCCCCCTTGGTCCTTGACATTTTAGATGTGAATATAGTGTTATCTGGAGTATGGAATTAGAATATAAGGTGATTATGTAGGATGAGGCCATCAATGGATTCCTTCTTCTTGTAGCAATTATTGCCCCTAAGGTACAACATGTGTTGGAATCTTTTTAATATTCTTTTCACTAAATGTTTGATCAAACATTTGATTTCAAACCCATTGCTGTTTTTCAGCATGATATTGACACGATATGTTCAACTTATCCTAAGTCCTCGACTTACAACAACTCAGCCCAAAATTAAGTAACAGCTGTTAAGTGAGTTTTGCCTCATTTTATGACATTTCTTGCCACATTTGTTAAGTGAATCACTGGAGTTATTAAGTTAGCAACGTGGTCGTTAAATGAATCTGGCTTCCCCATTGATTGTGCTTGTCAGACCAGGACCACATGACGCCAGGACACTGCAATCATCATAAATGAGAGACAGAGACAGAGACAGAGAGAAGATGATGGATGCAAGGCCCATTGCTGGGAAAGGACAATACATGAATATTACCTCAAACAATCCACTGTTCTCTTGACATCTTTCATGACAAAGCCAAAGGACAAGAGGGGCCACATATTCTGGTTTGAAGGCGTCCACCATAGCTAGGAAAAATGAAATTTATACAAAAACAAGCCTCAGGAGTAAAGAACAGAAGAGATATTTTATCATACACTCAGGCTAATTTGTTGCGAATATTTACAATTATTTACCTGGAGGCATAACAGTCTGTGTCAACCTGGAGCCTGCTGTGGGAGCAATCGTGTTGCAGTGGATGTTGTACTTCTTGCCTTCAACTGCAAGTGTGTTTGCGAGACCCAAAAGGCCAAGTTTGGCAGCACTGTAATTAGCCTGGCCAAAGTTCCCATATATTCCAGCAGCTGAGGAAGTCATGATTATTCTTGAAAACAAACAGTAGGGAATTCTGACATTAGAATACAGCAACAAAAAGCCTGATGGAAGATTGAAGGGGAATGCATCAGTAAAAGCAATAGAATTGGGTGGTACAGCATGAAAAAAACATTCGGCTCAATTCATAAACCTCTCTATAAAAAGCAGCAAAAAGATGTAAAAATTGTGCTAATTAGACAACATTGCCATTTAACAAAGATTTAAAGTGCCAATGAACATTCTGTTTAACATTCGTTAAACAGAAAATAAACTGTTATCAATATCTTCTCTTATTCTGCCTTAGGTTTCATAAAAAATATTGAAGGAGCTGTGTTTAAGGGACCCATTTAGCATGTTACCACGACTTACCATCAGACAACATTTAATCCAATGTGTTTTGAAGAGCTGATATGCATGGAGTGACTACAAAGGTTATATTTCATAAGTACTGAATACAGAGATAGGCCCCAGTTAACTCACAGAACTTTATTGCAAATAAATTTGCTTTCAGAACATGCTGTTGGTAATGAAAACTAGTTGAATGTAGATCAAAATAGCATCAAGAGTTGCAAGGAAAAAAGTCACATTCCTTATTCACAACTTATAGAAAAGAGTTTACAAACTGGAAAAAGGTGAATGCAGACAAAATAAAAACAGAGTAAGCAACTCTTTTTTAATGTGATCATTATTTATGTATCCTATTTAAATGTGATTAAGTGCAACCAATGACACAAATGCAATGTGTTCGCCTCTTTTCCTAAAAAGATATTCAATTTTAGATTCAATCTATCAACATTCAAAGCAGTCAAACTATTCAGAGAACTAGCAATTTATCCAAACAGCAGGAGTAGTTCTCAGTTCTTACTGAGAGCCATTCTTGCTGTTTGGGTGAAATGCTAGTTAGCAATGTTTTGGCTTTGGGGCAAACGGGGAAAAAAAAACTAGTTAAAAACAATTTCCAACGTGTATGGTATATAGGAGTTCCAGAATCCAGCATCTCCATTGCCATAATCTCCAACTTGTGGATTTCAGAGTAGCTAATCATAATTTCCATAATGTCATAAAAGATCAGAAAGGGTTGTACTCTGGGATTCCAATTTAAAATTATTGTGAATTATATCACTCTAGCAGAACTCATGCTGCTTTTTCAAGCTACTGCAGTACCCATTAAGAAATCATCCATGGTAGCTTCTCCTCCATTATCTCAACTTTAGGATGCAGTTGGAAATCTTAGGCAAGATTTCCAGGTTCAGTCACAGCAGCTACAACATGACAAATGAAGTTTATATGGCCATGGGAAAGATTATAGATAAAGAATGCAGATTTTTTTAGCAGTTTAAACGCTACCTTGATTGATATTAGCAACTATACTGTTGCTTTAAAAAAATAATCTAATAATATTCTGATATATGAACAGTCCTATCACTGTTTGGTTGCTTGTAGAGATGAGGATTCTACTTTAGATGTAGTTTTGCATGCTGAACTTTTTATGAGAAATAGATGTTGGTACAATACAATAACAAACCAATTTCTCTGTGTCTAATCTAGATGGTTTTGGTCTGATCAGTATATACATTTGGTGAGCAATCATGTCTACTTACCTTCCAAATTTCTGATTTTTCATATGGGTCCATGCAGCTCGGGTTACAAGAAAAGATCCCCTCAAATGAACTTTGTGAATTATATCTAGAAACAATTCAAGCCATTAAATATATCTATACCTTGAAAAGGCATTAAGTACATTAAGTACATAGTATGTTCATTTTAAAAATGGACTTTGGTACATAATCATAATATGGTGCAACTTACCCCAGTCTTCGTCACTGATCCTAGCAAATGAACGGTCCCTCAAGATCCTACATGTCGAAGAAGAAAATAAAAAGAAGAGGAAAATTATCATAAATTGAATCAAAAATATTCCAGTGTAATGGGAAAAAAAAGAAAATAACATTCAGATCAACTTACCCGGCATTATTGATGAGAATATCTGTAATTAAATCCACACAAAATTATTAAGAAACAAATCTAGCTATTCTTGCTTCTGACGTGAAGGATAACATTTATTAACACCCTATTTGCATTTAATTTTGTCCTTACCAAAATCGATAAAGGAAAACAAACTTTCAGAATTATTGTGGTTGTCAAACACTGGCAAACATTTTTGACACCGCATGTAGGTCTGAACTACCGGTATGATAATCTCTTAAGCAGTAAAAAATGAACTCAGACATAGAAAGGACACTTGGTATTTTTTGTAGAACGAATTTAATGGTTTCAGAATTCTGGGCAAGTGCAGCAGAGAGCCATTTGCTTGCTTTCTGCAATAAGTTAAACAGGCTTAACAGCCTCATTGTAATTCAAATGCATTTCTGTATCTCTATGAAGTAACATTTATAAAATAAAGAAAAAAGAACATGCTGATGCATGCTATCGTAGCTATTTGCTGGTACAGCAAGTCCAAGTTTCAGGGCCACCATTCAATTTAGCATAAATATGCAGTATGCTGCTAGTGGGAAAAAGATCTTATCTGAAAGAATAACCATAACAGTTTTTGCAGTATGTGTAGCCTAGAGGGAAAAAGTGAAAATTCTTATGATGATTCTTTATTGTCACTTTGTTTCCATCAATGGAATGTGGCTTTAAACAAAAAGGTCATTATTATTATTATTTATTTTGCTCATGCCTCTACTTGATGGAGAGGTCTTTTCATGATCAAACCTACTTTGCTTGATTTCAATGGAACTTCAATTTCTTCTAAGACAGAACTTTGTTCAAGCTTTAATGATATCAAAAATTGTAACTTAAAATTTACAGATGGAAGAGAAAGCCACCTTGAAAAAAATTAAAGAGAACCCATCTTGAAGAGAATATCTTGATTACTACAGTACTATTACAAGTAATTACAGCTTTCATCAAAAAGTAATGTAATTTGTTAAAGAGCTTGATATAAGCCATTTGTTAAGATATTCATGAACTGGGAGAGCCAATGGTAACAAGGTCAGCCAATGAATAGGCATAGCAACTAAGTCAGCCAATGGGAGCTAACCACTTCTGAGTCTGTGCAGAGAATCGAAACTGGAACTTAAGCTTAAGGCTGGGCGTGGCTCAGCCCACTCTGCTCTCTTGTCCCCACTCTGTACTCTTCCACTTTGAACTCTGCTGAAATGAAACTAACTCTCCTGCTTGTGTTTACCTGTAACTGATTGAAGAAGAATTCTACTAATGGTATTGTAAATATATATGTTATTATGTTTATAAAGAAGTTATTGAATCCAGCTGAATCAATCATCTGTGTGTGCTTCTGGTTTTGATTTTGCAACAAACTTTAATACCATTCCTTTGTTCTGGCAGAGTTTCTCCTGAATAATAGATTGCTTCAATTTTTTTTAATGAAATAATACAGAAGAATACTAAGGAGATTCCAGCTATCTAATCTCACAAACTATGCCTCTATTTGAAATGTACCTATTTTCCCAAAAGCATCCAGAGCGGCTTGCACAAGCTTCTCACCGGCTTCCACTGAATCTGAGAAAACAAACAAACAGGAAAGAAAGAAACACAGATCAGAATCTATTGAAATGACAGAGATCCTAGCACAATGGGAGGGGAACACGAAATGGTAATAGAATGCAATCTTGAGGGAATATTTTCTTTCATA
Source organism: Diadophis punctatus similis (assembly GCA_023053685.1). Taxonomy (NCBI): domain Eukaryota; kingdom Metazoa; phylum Chordata; class Lepidosauria; order Squamata; family Dipsadidae; genus Diadophis; species Diadophis punctatus. The sequence continues at coordinate 47,722,920 of JALIGW010000002.1, read as the reverse complement.
AGCAAGTTATTCTTTGGTATGCACTTAGTAATGATAGCAAGTTCATGACAGACAAAGACAGAAGTTGTTCCTATGACTGCAGCTATTGAAATCTTTCAGCTGTATTCATGATTCCCTGAGGTGCTCCTAACAAAAGTGGATAGCTATGGTTAGGAAGACAGGATGCACAGGGGAAAGAAATGCTGATTTGGATTCTAAATGTTCTTCTTTATGACTGGTAAAATTTAGGTTTAGGCATAAAAGTCAATATCCTCATTTTCCAGTTATGTCGCCATCTCCCCAAAATATGCTATCCCAAAGAGATGCCTTTCAGGAATAACTACAAAAATAGGGACACAGGTGTCATGTCCCCGTTGGAGCCTGAATCTGCGGAGGAAGATGAGCTGGAACTAGAGCCAACGGAGATTGAGGGGGCGGCTTTGGAGAAATGTGGGGAGGAGCAGGCTGAGTCAAACCAGGGCTTTCAGGATTGGGATGGCTGGTAGGCAGGGAGGAACGGGGGCAAGAGAGGCTAAGCAATGGACATGAGAGACAGAGCTGAGGCAATGAGTAAGGACCACCCCCTCCTGATCCTTGAACACGGAGACTGGAGAGAACCTGGAACAGCGCTGGCTGACCTGACAACCCGGGAGGAGAGCGTCCCACCCCTCTTCACAAGGCACACCAGGGGACTGAGACTTAAGGAGATGCTGAGGATAGGGGCATTTGTTGGGAACAAACACTTAATTCATGGAGTGTTGTGTGCCTTTGCCAACGTTTTCTGGACTTCTTGCTTTCTTTCATGCTTCCTGGAGTAATTGCCTTGTTCCTTTGCTTCTTGGACTCATTGACTTATTCCCTTGCCCTGCTGGATTTCTTGCTTTGCAGCCATTGTGCTCACATCATTGTGCTGGACTACTTGCAGCCAGAGGCTGCTGGAGGGGTGTGTGTGTGTGTGTGTGTGTGTGTGTGTGTGTGTGTGTGTGTGTGTGAGAGAGAGAGAGAGAGAGAGAGAGAGAGAGAGAGAGAGAGAGAGGGAGAGAGGGAGAGAGAGAGAGAGAGAGAGAGATCACTTTGTTCTGGGACTTGCCAGAAATGTGGGAGCGTTTGGGGGAAAGTTCGAACAATAAAGGGGCGGTTTGAACTATCAGCTGTGTTGCTTCTGTGCCGTGCCCCAGGTCATCACACATGGGTCTGCTCGTGATAGCACTAGATGCAGTAAATGTGCAAATGATTGTTTGTATCCAATCTTTCTTATGCTTAGAAAAACAAGGACTGTTAATGATACATGGATAAGCTTTAATATGAAATTAGGAGAATGCAGTTGGCTTCAAATGACAAAATAAAATTTTCAGATACAAGAATGCATCAACATCACACATTATACAGTGGCACATGATATTTGCTATATCACTCACTTGCATAGTATATGTGCTACATTTAAGTCTGCACTATTATATGTTTAAGTAAACATAAAACTCTGTGAAGCACAGTGAGTATTTCAAGCTAAAGAATACATTGTTTATCCTCAAAGATCCTGAAGCTTTTAAAATAGGGCTTTTCTACCTGGATTTTTTTTTCATGTAATGCATCTATATTATATATTATTTTTGGACAGTGAACCTCACTTTAAAATGAATCACATTTTGGAATTACCGATCATGGCTCAATACTAGACAGTATGAATCTAATATGTATTTGCAATCACAAACAATCCATGAGTTCATTAAATATCATGCAATTAAAGGCACATGAGATCTCTGTCTCATATCAGTGGATGACCACTTTCCATTGACTGAAATAATTTATCATGGGACAGTTATTTAAATCTTCAAGGAACTTTCTGATTTCGTTTTGATTATCATTTACAACAATCATCCAATGATAGAATGGCAGATGATTTTCTCCAGATCTGTAGCATTCACTATTGTAGAATTACAACTGTAATTTACCTGCAGATATTTTCACTGGAATAGAGTGGGAGAAACATACCATAATTAGCGACTGCTTTTCCACCTTTGGCTCGTATTTCTTGAACCACTCTGTCAGCAGCTGAAGAACTCTTTCCATGTCCCTTGATGTCACCTCCAAGATCATTCACTGTGACAGATATAAAAAAGACAAAGAAAGACAGAGAAATTGAGTCCAACTAGTACTTAGATAGAATAGCTGTCATTCTCTGCAGTCTTCAGTGATCATTCAGGCATTGCCTCACTGGTATAGTGAAGATTTCATGCTGTAATGAATGTCGATGAAGATTCTCAGTTATCCAGGTAGAGTTGTCTGGAAGTTGAGTGATCACAACTGGATTTCTTTTCTTGTTGATTTGAAACATTTCAATGCTTATTCAAGACTTCTCTTCCAGACTGAAGGAGCTATTTTGATAAGCAACAAAACGTTTCAAATCAACAACAACAACAACAAAAGATTTCCAGTTGCTATAACTCAACTTCCAGATGCTGTAATGAATATGTGAAATTCAGACTTCAGGTTAGTGAGGCCAAATGTCAGGCGTGTTAGCATCTCCTATGAAGGTGTGACAATAATATAAGTAGTTGCCATCCTGCAGGTAATTGAACTGAGTCTTTCTGTTAAGAAAGAGAGTTTATATTGAACATACTGTTAATATTTGGGTCTCTTTCCACAAACTGCTATCTGAAGAGGTCTCTTTATTCTTGCAGCAGCTTTGCGGATATTAAGCAATTTGGCGTATCCAATCAACTGCTCTAAGTACTAAATACCATTTCCTGTATTCAAAGTGATTTATCAGTTTCATTAATTTTAATCAACGGCTTCTTCAAAACAGCATTATTATTTTTAAGATTCGCATGGAAGCCTGAAAAAAGTCTGGCTATTTTAATGAATACCAGAGTTTAGAGATAGCCCTCAACTTTAAATTGGTCACCTAGTAACCATTTAAAGTTATGACATACTTCCCCAGGATTACTTATGATGATCCAGATTCATAATTCGATGGGTGGAAAGCCTTCTCCCCAGTCACCTGGTCACATTTTGGGTGGTCAGCACCAGCCACCATTTATGGCCATTTGCAGGATCCAGCAATCACAATTTATAATCCCCCCCCCCCCGAAATTGGCATTTACGTCCAATTCCTGGCAAAAAAAATACCCATTGTGGACAATAAATTCACTTAATGACTATGGTGATTCACTTCATGACCCACAAAAGGTCTAAAATTTGGTGAAAGCATATGGTGATCCACTTAATGACCAGGGTAACTTACAACTATAATTCCAAACTTAATTACACTCAAACATTAAGTAGTGCTACACTTCATTTACCATATTTTTCGGAGTATAAGACACACTTTTTTTCCTCCTAAAAGAGGGAGGGTAAGTCTTATACTCCGAATGTAGCCCCGCCCACTTGCCTGTCCCTACCCTTCAGCCTCGGCGCATCCTCTTCCTGGCTGCAGAGATTGCCACTGACAATGGCTTGTGTTTTTGGGCTCCGCGCATTGCATTTTCAGCCTCCAAACATTCGCGCGGTGCCCAAAATGGCTACCTGGAACAGCTGCTGCTTTCTCTTACCCATTCCCCACTTTGCCTGCTTTAGTCACCAAAGCTCCCTCCAAGGATCAGCTGTGCTTTTGAAGCTGATTTTCAGCCCAAACACAAGCTAAGCAATCTTCTGTGCTTTGCCTGCTTTTCTAATTGCTGCTCCCTCCGACAATCAGCTGTGCTTTAGAAGCATAACCCCAACCATCCTCAACCTCAAAACCAGCAAGCGAACGAATGTGCTGAAGCTGACCAGGCTAAGGACTAGCCAGATGAATACCTGGTAGGCAGAATTCCTCCCTCCCTATTTTCCTCCCCAAAAACTAAGGTGCATCTTATACTCCGGTGCGTCTTATACTACGAAAAATACGGTATTTATTTTCTTTGCTAACAGGTCAAAGTCCATGAGGTCAAATAAGTCGTTCTTTTCAACCAGGGCTCAGATCTAATTTACTTTTATACAGATAGCTCTTATTGATTTATTTTTACTGTACATTCAGATCAAAAGGCCTGAAGGGGTAAAATAAATTATACATTTTAAAAAGATTTTCAGAAAGAATATATAAACACTTTCCCACACAACATGATAAGTCCAATCTTTCTTTCGTGGAATAGGTGAAAATACTTTGGTTGAAGAAATCATCAAGTAATCCATATTTTTGATAAGTAAAAACACTTGTGAGAATAGTTTGTGTTTGATGTACAAGCTGAATATAAAAAATATGTGTTTTAAACCCTGGACAAACTTTTCGTGGCAATAAGCACAAAAGTCACTGATTTTTTTGAAAGTGCATCAACCTTTGACAGATCCAATAATTTATTACTCCCTCACAAACTATTTTTAATCCAAAAGACAATTCCAAAACACTGCATTTTTTCATGATGAATGGACTGCTAGCTATCTAAATAATACAGAAAATTCCAAATTAAGCAATAATACTAGAAAATAATTCATCTAGAAGAACAGTTTAAAATAGAACCAATTATACTAAAAAAATATCTGTTTTTATGAAGCAGCATCTCCCCCGTGTGGTCAAACCTACAAATGTTTTAACCAGAAAAATATATTTAATCATTTATTTGGCTCGATGGAATATATTCAAAATAGACAGAATACATTTAGTCACCAGGAGTTGAGTTTGATTCAAGCGAATCTTTATGTTTTAATTGGCAGTATATTTGAAAGGAACAGGTTTTGGGGAAAATTGACTTAAAAATCAGCAATTTTAAATTTCCAGCATTACTTTTTTTATTTCAACTAGATCTTACATTTTTTTAAATTGCCTTCATTTTCTTTGCTAGCTATACTACCTTTTGCTTCCAATTAGGTACAGACTATCCATGACATGAGAGCCAGTTTGGTGGAGTGATTAAGGCATTAGACTAGAAATCAGAATACACTTGAGTTCTAGTTCTGCCTAGGCCAGGGGTAGGCAAAGTTGGCTCTTCTATGACTCGTGGACTTCAACTCCCAGAATTCCTAAGCTAGCATGATTGGCTCAGAAATTCTGGGAGTTGAAGTCCACGAGTCATAGAAGAGCCAACTTTGCCTACCCCTGGCCTAGGCACAAAGCCAGTTGGGTGACCTTGGTCCAATCACTAACTTCCTTTTAGTCCTAGGAAGCAGGCAATGGCAAGCTACCTCTGTTTCCCCTAAAATAAGGCCGGGTCTTATTTCCTTTTGGACACCAAAATAAACACTAGGGCTTTTGGGGGGGGGGTGTCTTTTTTTCCATGTATGGGAGGCCCACTTCTTTTGCTTGCTCGCGGTGGGGCACGAGGCCGCATGGTGTGCCAGTGCCACCACCGCGAGGCAAAGGGTGGTGGAGTTGCCCCATGCATACCGCACCAGCTTACCTCAGGGCTTCCGCAGCCAGGCCACTCATACCTCGACACTTGCTGTTGCTGCTGCCGTGAGGCAGGTGTCAGGGCGTAAATGGCATAGCTACGGGGCCCCCCGAGGTAAGTTCCACCACCCTCGTGGCTGTGGCACCACAAACAACCAGACAGAATGGGCGAGCAAACAGCTGCGCACGCTCTTAAACAGGGCTTATTTAGGGGTAGGGTTTATATTAGGCACACACATAAAAACATGCTAGGTCTTATTTTGGGGATAGGTCTTATTTTTAGGGAAACGGGGTATTTCTTAAATCTTGCCAAGAAAACTCCAGGCAGTTACCAGGAGTCAGCACTGACTCCAAACACCAAATATAGCCACTTGTTCTTCTATTTTACACTTTTGTTTCTTTTTTAAAAATTCATTCTGTTTTGGCTTATGTTTATACTGGGGCATTATCAAGATGCAGGTAGGTCCAGCTCCTCTGTAGAGACAGGCCTCTCACTTCTCACCAAAGGTATTGGGCGGGGGGGGGGGGAAGCAGTGAACTGATGTACTGAACTATCCATATATAACAAGTTTCCCAGTTGAAACCAAAGGTATTAATCCGGGTGCTTATATTTCACTTTAGGGGATTTCTTAACAATTCTTGTTAATGACAACTCATAAAACCTTGTTCCACAAAAGTTCACTTTCACTCTTGTTCTTTCTAAAGAGGCCTGATCCTCACAAAGCAAAATAGTAAACAAAATTGCTCATAGGCCAATACAAAATTCATGAAAGCTACTGAGGAAAAAAAAATAGCTTCATACAAATTGGATTTTTATTCAAAAAGACTGTTTGCATTCAGTGTTTCTGGCAAGGATTCTGATTCCACTTAGCATTTATCTGTAAAATTATCCTGCTTATATTTATAGTCATATGCTCAATACAGCAGCTATATAAAACATTCAATAATAAATATTTAATGTTATGGTTATTTCAGTAAGAGATGGAAAAATCCTTTTTTCCATTATTTAAAATATGGTTTTAAATTCTAAATAATTATTACGCTATCCAACTCCAATTAACTTCCGATAATTCTGGGCATTTTACCGATTGTTAGAAACATCTAAAAAGAAGGAAACAATGAAATCTATCCAACTTGGAGTTTTGTTGTTATAAAACATTTGTTTTTGTATGTAACCTATATTGAGTAAAAAATGGTAAAGGCTTATTCCAGCCCCTTTTAATAATTTTCTGTAGAGCAATGTCGGCAACGCTGCTGACTGGAGAATTCTGGGAGTTGAAGTCCACACACCTTACGCTTGCTGAGGTTGATAAACACAGACTTAAAGGAAAAAAACCAAAAATTGGAAACACCTATTAACACAAATCAAAACCTAGCGTAAAGAGGTGATTCAGTCAAAATTGCTGCTAAGACAACCAGGACTGGATCATACAGATTTGCAAGCTGAAACTGAGGGCACAAAGCCTAATTCAAGATTTCAGCATCATTCAGTGTTCGTTGCCTGCACCTATCAGCAAAATAATATTCTAAAACAGTGTTTCCTAATCTTGATCACCTGAAGATGTGTAGACTTCAATTACCAGAATTCCCCAGAGAACCATGCTGGGCTCTGTACATCTTCAGACAGCTAAGACAGAGGTGGATTCCTGCCGGTACGCTCTTACCTGTTGGTCGCCGTAAAACCGAAGAAGCCGGTGGCGTTCGCGGCGCTGGGCTCCCCCCGCCCGCTTTCCCCCGCCCGCCTGGACGCTGCCATTTGCGTTCTATTGCCCTCTGTGCAAGCAGAACGTTTTGCGCATGCGCAGAGGGCAACAGAACGCAAATGGCGGAGTCTAGGCGGGTGGGGGAAAGCGGGCGGGGGAAGCCCAGTGCCGCGAACGCCACCGGCTTCTTCGGTTCTGCGGCGACCAACAGGTAAGAGCGTACCGGCAGGAACCCACCTCTGAGCTAAGATTAGGAAACGCTGTTCTAAAAGATAGTACAGGTCTGGTAAATTCAAAAACCCTTTTCCTGTTTATACGGGTAGTCCTCGACTTCGACCACAATTTGAGCCCAAAATTTCTGTTGCTAAGCGAGACAGATGTTAAATGAGTTTTGCCTCATTCTATGACCTTTCTTGCCACAGTTGTTAAGTGAATCACTGCAGATGTTAAATTAGTAACACAGCTGTTAAGTTAATCTGGCTTCCCCATTGATTTTGCTTGTCAGAAGGTCAAAAAGGTTATTAAATGATCCCAGGATACTGGAATTATCATGAATATGAGTCAGTTATCAAGCGTCCGAATTTTGATCATGTGACAATGGGGATCCTGCAACAGTCATAAGTGTGAAAAACGGTCATAAGTCATTTTTTCTAGTGCTGTTGTATCTTTGAACGGTCACTAAATGAACTGTTGTAAGTTGAGGATTACTTGTACTTGTATCGAGAAATATGAAGTCTTCTGGTTCGGAGGTACTTAAACATTTGGAAAGCTTCAGCTCCATATCTTAAATTCAACTCATTAACCAAGACATTTAAAGTTATGGCAAAATTCCCATCCACTCATACTCCCTAGCCTACTATCCTATCCTTTGATTTAAAAGCTCAGTTTCCCCCAAAATAAGACATCCCCTGATAATAAGCCCCATCGGGCTTTTGAGTGCATGGCAATAAGGCCAAGCGCTTATTTCAGGGTTCAAAAAAATATAAGACAGGGTCTTATTTTGGGGAAAACACGGTAAGTCCATTTTAGACAGTCGTTCAAACATAAAATAGAATTCAAAGTGAACTCCAAATAGGACTGAATTTGGCTGAAATCTAAACCCCTGGAAAAACAAAAAGGAAACTTAGGGTTTGTGTGAGTATGTGTATGTGGCAAAACATCCCCCGTCCACAAGTCTTGTTTCCATCTCATTGCAGGGTTATGTTGGGGGAAAAAAGGAAAATAGGTTTTACTTGCTGGTGGTCCAAACAAACAAAACAAGCAAAATCAATTCCTCGCTTTTCTCCCTCTGCTCCCCCTTCCCTGCCAACCACTCAAGCCAGGATGTTTGGGAATGACTGCTTTGGGAAAAAAGGGCAGAGGTGGGAAGAAGGACCAATGTGCCCCAGCCAACTGACTCCCATCAAATGTGTCTTACCCTGTCCAAAATCTGAGAAGGATCCCTATCCTTTAAGCTTCTGGAGGATTGTGAAGCTAAGTTGGGAGTTGAGTTAGGCCAGCGGTTCCCAACCTGGGGGGTCGGGACCCCTTTGGGGGTCGAATGACCATTTCCCAGGGGTCACCCTGGCATCCTCAGCTCCCCCCCCCATTGCCACAAGCCTGGCCATATCGCGCCCCAAAACCAGCGCCCCCACCCCGCTGCTGCCATTTGGGTTATTTTACCATCTGCGCATGCGCAGCACTCTTTGCGCATGCGCAGAGGGCAAAAGAATCCAAATGGCGGCGGCGGGGTGGGTCACGGTGGGGGCGCGGGGGCGGGTCGCAGCATTAGGAAGGTTGGGAACCACTGAGTTAGGCTGTTTGGTGTGGCATCTGGAAGGGGGGAAATTTTTTATAGTTTTTATGAATTGTTGTGAGCTGCCTAGATAATGATGTGAGATAGGCAGCAATATAAATCCTGCAAATAAATAACGTACGTACCTAGAAGACCCACAACTGCCAAAAATATTTTTTCTACATCACAAGGGTGTACTTATTTGCTTGTTTGTATTTTCCTGCTTTTCATCAACAATAATCTGACATTTAGCTAAATTGGCAGAAATGACAGCTTCTTACTAGAGGGTGATACAATACATGCCAAATGGAAGACAAAACATGATTTCCTCTTTCCTTTGAGAACTGCCAATGCCATTTCTATTACTGGGCACAACTGGAAATAATTTTCAGGCATAGCGTAATTGCCTCTTGTGAGTAGAAGAATCCTGCCAAGGGATTTAACATTTTAATCTTATTCAACAACCAAACCAAATACTTGTAAATAATGAAAAAAGCTGTCAGATAGGCAGCAAAATGAAATGGTGAAAAAGCAGTTCTTTTGCAGAAAGAGGTTATTTTATTTAGTTAGTTAACTGGTTAGCTAAGCTAGCTTAATGACATGCCATGAAAATACTTTTGCATTTTTCATTCACTGGAGACTTTTGTTATCAAAAAATGAAAAACCTTTAAAGTTGAAGTCCTTGGGCTAATAAACCAACCAATCCTCAGAGAACCCTCATAATAATTGCAGTTTCAGTTTGGCAATTTTGCTCTAAATAACAAAATGTATAAATGTACTTTTTTCACATTGATTTCTCAATGACCTGCTGAAGATCAACTACATATTCCCTTCATTCCTCACTTTCCGCTCTTTAAAAGGGTGCAGGAGGAAATAATCAGAAACTGGTCAAACAACTTTCAAATAATCAGAAACTGGTCAAATAACTTTCCAGGCATACTTATAAAGTAATCCCCCTTTAAGTTTGGGTTCATTTTTGCTACCTCTCTATTTCTACATGGGAACAACAATACATTCTTCCAATCAGAGCCACCCACTTCGTAAGTAAAACACATACATTTTTAATATTTTTCCCATTTAATACCTTCAAAATCCATGTCTCATCATTTAATTTGTATGTGTCTGTGTCTGTGTGTAAATATACATGATTTACTTTTCATCAGTATTTGGAAATTTAACACCTCTATTACAGGGGCGGGTTGCTCTCTTACCTCGCTAACGGAGCTCTGCGTGTGCATCGCCACATTTGGTGCGCGCGCACTTGCTACGTGCACGCGCCCCCTCGTGCAATTTTGCTTCCGCGCATGCGCAGAAGCAAAATCTCAGCAAAATCTCGCGAGGGGATGCACGCACGCGATTTCATCGAGATTTTGCAGAGATTTTGCTTCCGCGCATGCGCAGAAGCAAAAAAGCCCAAAAATTTGGCACCGGTGTGGCTGCGCTCAAATAGCACCATCTTCTGGCCGCTACTGGTACTGTAGAGTGGGCCGCACCGGTAGGAACCCACCACTGCTCTATTACCAACAAATTTGGCCCCAAATTATTTTTAAATGAACAAAGGTATTCAGTCTTGCAAATCAGCAACTAAGCAGTGGTGCTTAATTTATTTTCCGTTACTGAATCCCTGAATTAGGTTCATCATCACATTCTATGGTAAGCACATTGGGCTAAATTAGGTTGCCAGTCTAATAATCTTTTCCATTACTGCTAAGCTGAAGTTCAAAAGATAACCCTATTAGTTAGTAGCTGAACTATCCAGCCAGGATGTAATGGTTTGCCATTCATTCTAAGTACCAGGTAATTTCAAGCTATCATAATCATTCTTGCTTAAGTGGAAGCTGAAATCAGACATTGCTAAATCCAGATGGTCAAAGTGCCTACTTGGCTAATCCCAGATCTTTTTATTCAGAAACATTTCTCACGGAGTTCAGCACACATATTTCCCAATTAGAACAGCAGTGTTAATGTTGAAAAAGTACAGGGAATTACAAACTAAAGGCAGAGTTATGTATTTGTAGGAATTTTAATAAACAGGGTTACCAACATTCATTCTTTTGTAAAAAAAAATATTTCATTAATAATACAACTCAGATTGTTGTCATATAAAGTTTCTGACAATTCTACTCTGTCAGCTGAGTAGAAGCTAAAAGCTAAAGGATTTACTCCTTATAGCAGAGCCTGAGAGAAAAAGTTAAAAGATACTTTGGATTTTCTTGATCAAAGTCTAGAAATACTTGTTAAAAATTCGAAGATCACAAGTAATACCTGTGAAACTACATAGCCTGCATTGTACAAAGACCTTAGTGATATATATTTTTTTGAAAACAATACAACTAAGTGTAAAACTTTTTTATAAATCAAAGTTATTATTCAACGCTTGTTGAATTCAACAATTTTTCAAGAGTTACTATTCAAGCACACAATTCTAAATTGAAGTCAAAGAAGAAAAATCTAATTTAGCCTCTTGGACATTATCTACTTGAATAGGACCAGGGTTCAAAGACTATGAGAATGGAGAACAGATAATCATCTGAAAATGCTTTGTCCCACTCAAAAACATTCAGATTGAAAGCAATACTAGTTTTTCACAGACTAATGTGAATATGAGAAAGTCAGAAACTGAGAGTTATTTTATTCCAAAGTACAATATCCTCTGTGATTAGTTTGTGTCTGGGATCTAGCCGGCAAGTTGGAATGTTACCTAAATTTCTTTATGTTTGTATTATAAAATTTCTTGCCAGCTACAGGTGAATAAACTATTGTACAAGAGATTTTGTTCTTTGTTCCCAAAATAGGTATAATTTTAAAGATTTGGCTTTGCCAGGTTTTCTGACATGATGCCAATTTACTACTAGACACTCTAGACTCATTATTGAGTTACACCAGAATATGGACTTTGTAACATTTGCATTTTATCTTCCAATTTTCTCTAGTTCATAGCTAAACTTGACTTAGTCTTCTGCAGGCATGTAAATATTATTTGGTTAACACTCTGTTAACTCTTCAGTGGACAAAACTAATGTAGTCAGTGTACAAATACCTATCTGCAGTAATTAATTTCTTAATTCCTTAATATGCTATGAAGTACTTGTTGCAAAAGAGAGCTACCAATAAAAATGTATGCCAAATATCCAAATTAATCTCTTAACTTTCACAATGTTATCTGTGTAGGCTAGTGTTGTACACATGATTTAGAAATGGTCCTCTAAGGCATTTCAGAAGGCATAATAATACTAAATGAACCTGTTCTTATGGGACTATACATTCCCTAACCACTAGCTACCACTCTAACTTAGCATAATGTTCCCCTTAAATAACTAGCTGTACTGGATAAGATGGTATATCAATAGTATCCTAGTCTGCTAAGTGTTGTGACACTCACTGACAAACTTCCTTGGATCTTCATTACCATAGCACATAATTTTTTTGACAAGGAATTTCAGTGGAAAAGAAGCAAAAAAAATTGAAGAGTAAAGAAAATAATTTTATTTTTAAAAAAGTGAAGATGACTAGAACAAGTTTCATTTTAAAACACAATTATGGATTCAACAGTTACTGGCAAAAGAAACAACATATACTTACCAACCACAGAAGCTCCTCTTTCAGCAAAAGCCAATGCATATGCTTTGCCCAGTCCTAGCATAAAGAAAAAAAATAAGTAAAGTCTTTTATAACCTGACAGTTTAAAAAAAAAACACAGAAGTCAACATCAAAGGAGACAATTATATACCGTGTGTCCCTGAAAATAAGATGCAGTATTATAATTTTTTTTGCAAACAAAAAAAGGCACCAGGTCTTATTTTGGGGGGAGGGGCATGTCTTACACTGACTCGCCTTGCGGAGGTGGCACCAACAGCCCTGCCCAGCAGAAGCCCGCTGCCAGCCCACTTCTTCTGTGGCTGCTTGCCGCCACTCGAACGTGTCACCCCGGCCTCTGTTTCGCTGTCAGAGGCCTTCTGTAGCCAATAAAAGAGCTCCAGATCGATCCAGAGCTCTGTTATCAGCTGCAGAGGGCTTTCCAGAAGGGCCTCTGACGGCAAAACGGAGGCCTGGGGGCGACGCTCGTGTCAATCTGGACCTCGTTTCTTGGCTGCAGAGGGCTTTCTGGAAGGGCCTCTGACAGCGAAACAGAGGCCGGGGTGACGTGCGTGAGCGGCGGCAAGTAGCTGCAGAAGTGGGCCAGCAAGGCAAAACAGGTATTGGAGTGTGCGAGGCCTGGTAAGTAGGGCAGCTCCACCCTCACAGTTCCACTCTAGCTTAATTTTTACCCATGCACCTCACCCTACCCCCTGCACTCTGGAGTGGGCGGGGTCTTAATTAGGGCTTATTTTGAGGGGTAGGATTATATTGGGCGCACGTGTAAAAATCAAGCTAGGATTTACTTTCAGGGTAGGCCGTATTTTCGGGGAAACACGGTACTTAAAAGCAATACGTTGTATTGCTCTTAGATATCTGAGTATCTGATGTATCAGATTAAATAGAAGCAGAAAAATACTCAGTCCTGATGACATGTGATCTAGACAAGTGTTGCTCAATCTTGGCAACTTTAAGATGCATAGACTTCAATTCCCAGAATTTCCCAGCTGTATTTTTAAAAAGTTATCAAGGTTAAGAAACATTGTTGTAGAATCAATTGGGAATTCCAAATAGGCCACCGGTAAAATGAGGACCCAGATTGTTGGGGGCAATATGCTGAACTCTGTAAACCGCTTAGAGAGGGCTGTAAAGCACTATGAAGCGGTATATAAGTCTAAGTGCTATTGCTATTGCTATCTGAAAAGGCAAAGAACTGCTCAGAATGCAACAGATTAGTACAATTCAATTAAGCCACCAAACTTTAGAAGGTATTCTCCCCTTTATATCTCCAAAGACATATAAATTTTCCACTAAAGAGGAAAAGAAAATTGTTTTCTTTAAAAGGAGCTGCATGATACTACTGTAATTTTGTAAGGCTTTTTAAAAAAAGTTTGACACCTGAGAAAATTACTTGAAGTTCTTTTCAGTACAAGTGAAATACTTTAAATTACATCTTGACTAAACAGAAAAGGATACATAATATGAACTGAAATATTTTCATATAGTATCCTTTTCTTGAATTTCATCCTGAGATCATTCTTGAGGCTGTCGTCTTCACTCAGATAAAATTATTGTGAAGATAAACTGGCTACGCAGTTCTTATATCTACAGCATTTAGAAACTAAAATCACATTTTCAAACTGAAGCAAGATTGATAATTAAGTTTCTTTACACAGGCAATCTCTGATCTGAATATATCGGGGAATATATCTGGAAAATGTCATTTTCAGGCAGAATGATTCAATGTCCTTTGTAATGAAAAGTGCAAAATAATTATGCTGACAAGGTATCAATTCAACTTTGATTATTGTATTTCTTTAGCAAACTTCAGCTGAGATCTTGATGGTTCCAATTTAAAATAAAAGTGGGGGGGGTGTTGTACTTTTTATCATAGCTACAGAAATACACAATTATGTAGCCTCTTTCCTCTCCTTAATTGTAGTTAAGGCCACTGATAGATTCTGTTTCTAAATGTGAGCAAAGTTGACAACTCAGTGAGTTAATTAACTGATGATTTCATAATCAAAACAAGTTTGTTTTGAAATGACTCTAACATTGTACTAGGAACAGTTTCAGTGTATTATATCTGTCAGTGCAATCCTCTACATATTGCTCAAAAGTCCCATTAAGCTTTCTATTCACTATATTTAGGATTGTAATTTCATTTTGTTTTATATACAATATGTATAAACTATACTTAACAACTTACAAGTAGAACAGATTCCAGTCCTCCAAAGATCTTAAATCTTCTCTGGAGACCTGAAAGACCTTACAGAGATGATTTGGAGTATCTGGGCATGTGCAGAGATTGAGAGTAAAAAGTACAAAACCCTTACTAAAATGGTGTGCCTGGACATCTGATATTGTGTGGATCAAACAGCCTGGCCAATTCACCCAGGTTCCCCCCGCCCCCCCTAATTTCAGTAATGTTTCAATATTCTTGGCTAAATTTCCGTCAAATTCAAATACATAGTGGTATTTCTTTCATTTACTTTTAAAATACACTGCACCGAATCCAATGGGTGATTATATTGTACTGAACATGACAAATCAGAATCCACCTTACGAATAAAGTATTAACGGATTGTTAATTAGCCTCTGTCTCCTAAAGTCTGTTTTCCATAACTTAAAAGACAAAAAAGTGTATAAGTAATGCCATTAAAACAAAAAAATCACAATCAGCAAATGAATTGCTAATGGAGAAAGACTGCTACAACAAATATCTTATTCGGCAAAACTAGTTTGACAAGTCAATGGTGAGTAAAAATTATCACATAATCTATCTTTGTTATCCCTGTTTGAGCTTCTTCATCTCTGAATAGGCAGTAAAGCTTTAAAACTAACTATCCAATCTCTGCCTAGCTAAAATTAGGAATATTTTACAGCCATTTTAAAAAATGGAGAGGATTTTTTTTTACTATTCTTGAATCAGTTCTAATATTATATGTACATATGGTTTTTAGAGTTAGTAGAGAAATAACCACTAAAGAAAAATGGATTCAAAGGGACCAGATCATGTCATTTTGAATTATGATTTGAGTGCATGAATTACTAGAGTTAATTCACAGAATTCACTGCCAGGTGGGTTACATGAGAAATCTCCCAACTTCCAGGCTCAACCCAGAAACTAACAAGTATGTGAACGGGTATTATTAGATTGAGGATTTAAAAAAAGAATCCTCACCACTAAATAAACGACTTTCTTTCCGGAGAGAAAACAGGCTGCACTTACAAAGGTCTATCATTGGATCTACTTAAAAGTAAACTCCGGAGAGTCATGGGCAGAATTATAAACTCAGCTTCATTTAAAAGGGCGATTTACATATCTTCGTCCTTAAGGAGAAATGCAAACAAGAATACAAGAAAGCTGCAAAGATCTCCTTGCAGCCTATTTGCAATCAAGCACACTTACAAGGAAACCTCCGGACAATCAACTGTCATCGTGATCCACCACTTACCTCCCCCAGCACCGGTCACCAGAACTACCCGCCCGTCAAATCTCAAAGGAGAAGACATCCTGCGTCCGATCAACGCAAAATCAGCCTTTCGAGGAGTCTGACGGACTAAATGGACAGAATACGGGCAAAGGGCACGGGGGAATGCGCACGCGCGCAATAGCTTGCTGCATCCTGGGAAACGTAGTTTTCTTATTCACTCTCGGCTGCTGAGTGAGGCGGATTTAATTGTATAATTATTACCGTACATCCCACTCCCGCCCAGCCCCAGTAATTTCACCATAGCAGCCTCCCCAATCGGAGTACAGCCATTGTGTAATGGGAATAAGGATAATTATAGGGCGTGTTTACGGATAGTTAAATTAACTTGGCATATTCAACTCCATTCCTGAGTACGTTCAACCACGGAGATTAGATACTGTTCAGAACACGCTAAGCAAAACGTGGAGGGCTAATTTATAACTCAGAGTGCCGTGAGATGAAACCGAGGATCGACTACATCGGGAAAGTAATCAAGGCGGAGAATCCTCCTCGCCTTGAACCGAGCGTACTAAAAGCAGCTCCGAGATCCAGATTGTAGTTATGCAAGGCACTTCAAGTAAAGCCCATTGACTTAGAAAACATTCCTCCTCTCTTTTAAGCCAATGTTTCGCAATTTGCTGGGTGTGGGATTCTGTGAGTTGAAATCCGTCCACCTTTAAATTGCCAAGGTTTAGAACTTAGAGCAACTTTATGTCACTTTGAATGTACACTAATCGGCATACATTAAAATGAAATTTTGTTGCATACAGCTCTCAGGTCCCCCCACCCCTATACACTATATAGACATGACAAAAAACATTTTTTGTTCTTAGACAAGAGAGTACAGTTCACTTTCATGCATATACACCGCCACTCCTACATTAGACCTGGGTGTTGGGGTGTATGGGGTGCTCAGGGAGGGGTAGCACCTCTGGTGTAGGGGCATGTCATGTCCTTTTACAGCAGCTCATTCTAGGGAAGCTGTTAGGGCAGCTCGTTCACCTTTGGTCCCCACCTGTCACTCAGCTCTCACCTGTGGCTCCTAGCAGCTGTAGCATGCAAGCGGCCACACCCCGGGCAACAGCTTCGACAGACTGGCCAAACCACGTTGAGCGTAGCCGTTGGGTCATTGACCTTCAGTGAGATAGGGACGTCTATCCCGAGCATGTGAAGTCAGATTCCGGTGGACTGAGTGGATGAAATCTACTAGAATAGGACAACTGTCATGAAGGCAGTCCCTGCAAGTGATGTGGTACGCTAAGTGCACGGCAAGACACGAAAGACACCCTGGTCAACCACTGCACCCAGCCCATCTCCAACTGTCTTGACTCTTGTCCTGCTATTGGAGCAAGATGGAATCTGGGAAGAGAGAGTGAGGCTGACTATGCGCACCTCTCCCTCACTTTAATCCAATTCATGCGCAAGTCTTGACATCCCCCCCCCGATTCTCATAGATGTCAAGGTCCTCTTCGAACATGATGGACGAACATCATCAGACGTGGGCGTGCAGTTCTGATGCAAAGAAAGGCTTAAAGTGGCGTTCTCCATGCCATATAATATATGGGGGTATATGCGTAATTTTGTATTTATTCTCCTGGGGAACCGTCTTTGTGGAGACCATCTGCCTAGTCCTAGACCCGCTTTTCTTTTTTCCCTGCATCCGCAGCCACGATCAGACTTCTGAGTGGGGAGTCGGTGGTAGGAGAAAGAAGACATTTTCCTTTTTTCACATCCGTATTTTAAATATATTAGCACTGGGCAGAATCCTGGAAGGAAGGAAGATGGGGGGGGGGGACTTGGACTTATTGAAGGCCAGGGCCATTAAAAAGGATAGAAATAGCTGTATCGTCCCGAACCCTCCAGCACAGGCAAAATCACCAAACTACTTCAAAACGCTTCAAATACACGTTTAAAAAAAAACCAGTAGGGGGAGTATTGCCATGGTTTCATTATATCAGATCTCCTTTCGTTTGATATTTCGAGAGCCTGCTCTATGCTTTTGGAAATCTACTCTTATGCTTAAAAAGTCAGAAATGCAAGAAGCAGGATGATAAAAAAATATATTTATTCTTTGCTTTCAGTGGGCAAAGCTCAATCAAATAGCAGGCTCAAAGTGCTTCCATAACATAACAAGACTAATCCATACAGGCATCTTCAGTTGAGCTTAAGTCAAGATACTATTTTTAATTGCTGGATTGCAGTAAAAAGGCCTATGAAAAATAAAGGAATTATATTGGGCCTAAAATTGGTTGCTTGCAAAAGCACGGACCATACATCATTCTTTCATTAAGGGATCAGGTGCCTTTTTTTGTTAACAGCAAAAATACTTACCCAATTTTGGAAGCTTTCAGAAATATATACTTTCACTCTCAGAACTTCTAGCAATTAGCATGCAGTATTTGCTGAGAATCTGGGAAGCTGGATCATACATCTGAGGAATATTAAGATGGAGAGGTCTGATTCAAAGTATATATTTTTTATAATTTCCAGCAGTTTGGAACAGATTTTTGAAGTTTCTGTTCCAATAATACTTCCTGCAATGCGTGACAAGTTGCTAAGTTAGTACAGATGCATTAGAATAACTTGCAGTTTCTTATTGTTTGCTTCAAAAATAGTAAAGTCGTAGATTTGTCAGATCTATGCAGTTGACCATCTGTCATCAACATAAGTTAAAAAAAACCTTCTGCCTGGATGTGATGGCAAGCAAGAAGTATTGTGCAATGACACAGTTCAAAACAATTTGGCAAATGCAAACATTTTGAGAAGCACTTCACTTTCCTTTTTCTTAAGAATGGTCTATTCTGTTTAGCTGTAAGTACTGAGCTTTGTACTTGCAGTGCATAATAAATGAATTTTTAAAATAACTTAACTAGCACCTAAGGTGCAAGCAAGCCTAACATACTGGTTTCTCTTGTTAGGCTGGTCCTAGGGAAGAGAGTGAGTGAGTGAGTGAGTGAGTGAGTGAGAGAGAGAGAGAGAGAGAGAGAGAGAGAGAGAGAGAGAGAGAGAGAGAGAGAGAGAGAGAGAGAGAGAGAGACTTGACTGCTTGTAATTAATTTATAAAGAATTCAAAAAAGGAAGAATGCATAATGTTAATACTTTCTATTAATACCATGTGCTTTTCTTGAGTGAATTAATCTGTAGAATTGTCAGTATGCCATATATTAAAAGTCACTTGGGAAACAGAAACATACATATAAATATCTCTCACTATAGCGTACTGAAAGTTATATGCAGTGTTGCAACTTTTTGACTATTAAAAAGTATGATTAACAGATTAACATGGGAAACCTCTCAGGGATAAGAGTTAATCATTGCCCCTTGCTTGCTCTGTTGGGCAGGTGGTTTCTATACTTTAATATGTAACTGATGAAGATGTTTAACAAAGATGTGAAATGAAGGGACACGGCTAAAAGTAGAGCAATGAGTATCCTTTACTCTAAAGTGATTATCAATTACCTTTTTAAAAAAATGAATGCAGAGAATTGAACTTCACATATTATTCTAATGCTTGAAGGAGGGAGTAACAAGAACCGAAAATTAAAAATCAATCTACTTTAAAGACAAGACACTATCGATCAATCCATGAAGAAACAGAATCAAAATAGAGCTGGAAGGAATCTTGAAGGTTTCTAGTCCAGACCCCTGTTCAAGCAGGAGATGCTATACCACTTCAGACAAGTGACTGTCCAGTTTTTTTCTTAAAAACCTCCAGTGATGAAGCACCCACAACTTCTGAAGGCAAGCTGTTCCACTGGTTAGTTGCCCTTACTGTCCTTAATTCCAGGTTGCTTCTCTCCTTAATTAGTTCCCATCCATTGTTTCTTGTCCTGCCCTCTGATGCTTTGGAAAATATACGGACCCCCTCCTCTTTGTGGCAGCCTCTGAAAATCCTGGAATACTGCTATCATGTCCCCCTAGTCCTTCTTTTCTCTAGACTAGCCAAACCTAAATCCTGCAACCGTTTTTCATATGTTTTAGTCTCCTGGTCTTTTATCATCTTAGTTGCTCTTCTTTGCACTTTTTCCAAAGTCTCAACATATTTTTGTAATGTGATGACCAAAACTGGATGCAGTATTCCAGGTGGGGTCTTACTAAGGCTTTATAAAGCGGTACTAATACTTCACGTGATTTTGATTCTATGCCTCGGTTTATGCAACCAAGGATTGTATTAGCTTTTTTGGCTGCCGCTGCACACTGCTGCCTCATGTTGGACTCCAAAGTCCCTCTCACAGTTATTGTTATTGAGCCAGGTTTCGCCTAATCTGTACTGAAAAAATACACTGGAAAAAAGTGTTCAATAAGAGAATGTGCCGCCGGGTCAATACAAGGTCCTTATTTAGATTTTCTGTGGAAATGCCATATCTTTAATGAGGGAAAAGTGAAGAAATCATGCTAGAATGAATGTTTTTATACAGGATAATCACACTAAGATCAACTGAATTGGATACACTGAATTTAGAGTTTATTCAGGGCAATAGCATCTGGTAATAAAGAGCGGCATAGAGATCCTGGTTTTAAATTTATGGCTATAAAATGTAGTAATTACTGTAGCTAAAGTGTAAAATAAAAATGTCTTGTGCTATTTTGAAGATTAGCAAAGGCATTATTGTGAATGGTGCATGAAACATTTCAAACGTACAATTTGTGCACAAAATACTTTAATCTCAAAACTTTTTGCATGCATCTAATTGTGGTAGAAACCTTTATATACTGTATAATATTGCACTGAAATGTTCTCCTGATAAATAAGATAACCATGGTACGTTGATGGGGAAGGAAATGAAATGAAGAATTAGAACAGTGTTTCTCAACCTCAGCAATTTTAAAACGGGTGGACTGCAGCTGCCAGAATTGGGAGTTGGCTGGGGAAGTCCACCCGTCTTAAAATTGCTGAGGATAAGAAAGAGTGGATTAGAGGGAAATGATATCAAATTCATATAAACAAAGAGTGATGATGTATATTAAGTCCTGGCATTTTTTAAGCCCAACTGAGGTAATATGATTGACATGATCTTCTGTTTCATCCAGTTAAAGGTTACGGACATTAAAGTTTTAGTAGCATATACATTATTATATTATTACCAGGTTATATTTTGCTCAACTACCCGAATATGTTTGTGAGATAAAATGCACAAACCACAAAAAACTGACCAGATAGAGTCCTGTCAGATAAGATTCCTGCCATTTTGAGGCAAAAAAACTCCAACCCAGTTTTTTTTTTATTAAAAAGAGAAATGTAGAACTTGCTTTGAAAGGGATTAAAAAAAGAGAATTACCTATCCCAGACATGCATAATGCCGCTCTATCCATTTCAGTCCTTGGCCCATCTCAAAAGTTATTTATTAAATATGGGCCTTAAAGTATTATACACTCCTAAAAGTTAAAGCAGCTACACTTACTTCAGTAACATCTGAATTTCTAGATTATCTTTACTTGGGGATTTCTTTGCTTGGAACTATATCCATCTCAGTTAATGTAACAGATTGTTATCTGACAATGCTAAAAGCACATAACTTGCAGAGAGAGAAAGGAGGAGGGGAAAATGTCATAGCAGAAGAGGAATAATTTACAGTAATCAATAGAAAATTGTAAAGCTAAATTAAAAATTGATCTGAATGTTATTACATTGCCCATGTCTGCAATGAGAGAGAAAATAATGCATAAAACTTAAAAGAGTGCAAACGTTCTTCAGTTTACTCAGAAAATATAAAAAACATCTGACAAAGAAAAAGTAAAAAAATTTCAACCACTTGCTTGAAGTGTAAAGCTTTACATGTTCAGCATTTTTTCAACGGTACAAAGATTAAACAAATTTATTCAAGCTGCTGCAATATATTTTCCAATATTTGCTATATATTCAACCTACATGATATATACATTGATTTCTGAATAAAACAAAAATACACAAATATTACAAATTTGGTTCACAGACTTGTAGTTTCTACATCCAGATTACTACCCACATCTTTTTCTAAGAATTACTACATTCTCTAACTTTGTCCTCAAAATGTACATACAGGTAATCCTCAATTTACAATTATTTGTTTAACAACCGTTGGGATCTACAACAGCATTGAAAAAAATGACTTACAACTAGTTTTCACACTTATCAACCATCGCAGCAGCCCTATGGTCAGGTGATCTAAATTCGGGCCCCTGGCAACTAGCATGTATTTACAATAGTTGCAGTGTCCTGGGATCATGTGATTGTCATTTGTGATATTCCCAGCCAGAATTTAAAAAAAGCAAATCACTGGGGAAAGCCAGATTTGTTTAACAACTGTGGCAAAAAAAAGTTCACAAAATTGGGTGTGACTCACTCAACAATTGCCTTGCTTTGGAATGGAAATTGTGGTCCCAATTGGGGTTGTAAGTTAAAGATTACCTGTACATGTAGATGACACACATATTCCAGTTTCATCTTTCTTGAACAATTGCATCTGAAAGGACATTTTTTCTACAAAATATAACTGGAAACAATTATATTTTAACTATATATGACATGGTGCTATTAAGCATGTTTAGGATGTAGACGATGTCTTTAAATTTTCAGTGATTGTCAAATACATACATATTGATAAATAATACAAAATTATTCCAGAACAGATAAAGAAATCAAACCATAAAGCTGATTAAAGAAAGGTTCACGTAAAAGAAGCCCAGTGTTATTTCCCTGGAAGTATATATTTAGTTCAGGGCTTTTCAGAAGCACACTATGTGAAATGCAGACCCTTCTTCTGGGAAGCTTATTGCAAGAATAGCTGGAGGACAGCAACTTAAAGACTCTATTATAAAATGGGATAGAACAGTGATGGAAATAGCAATTCACACCACTTAAATTATTTTCTAGTGGAAGCCCTGAACATTTTAAAAAATGAATCTCTAGACCTCAAAGAGCCACTTAAATTTTTCAATAGTATAATTATGGCAATGTAACTTAAACATTTATGCATAGCGTAGACAGTTTTAAATGAATTCTAAAAGGTTTTGTTAAATCTGTTTAGTCTTAACTTCATTCAACATAGGTAGCATAGCTCTCTGCAAATATGCATAGATACAATCTGTAAATCGTGAATTATTAAAATTCTTATACTTTTAGAATATGACATTTCATTATCCCTGCCTATTTTATGAAGTCCTATTTATTTTGAGTAGTCCTGTTTTATGGCTTTATAAGTCCATATTTTAAAGCATATTATCATCAAAAAAATTGAATCAGCAAAAAGGTAATTCCAAATAAATAAATACATCTACTGAAGAATTTTCAATTGATATTAAATTCTTCTTTGCCACCAATACTATCTAGCCTTTCTTCATTCTTTCATTGGCTCCCTAAGACCATCAACAATACTTAGCCTTTGATTATATGAGCAATTGATAATGATACAACTAAATATTGCCTTCATCTAGCATTTTGTTGACACCATCGCAAAGCCTCTGGAGGTGAGTCTTGTAAGATCCAAATGGATTGTATAAGGCAGCCAAAAATTCACAGTCCGAGAAAAGATCAAACACATGGTTGACACGTCCATGAGATTTTGCAGTCAGGTGACGGTGAATTATTTGATGAAGTAGATCTCTGCAATCATTCAACAGCTTCGATAAAAAATTCCTGTCAAAGGTATAGTCCACTTGATAGAAGCTCACCACAGTTTTAGCCAACTGGTGAACCTTCTTTTTGAACTTTTCCATAAGTACAGTCTCTTCCTGATTAAACTGGTTATTCCGGTGGAGGACTGATAATTTGATAACAGTCTTAATGAGATTTTTAATTATCTTCTCAGCTTCCTTCTTGTTTTGTATGTATTCCTTTGTCACTCGGTAGAGTTCATCTAACACATCACTGCTGGTATCATCTATCAGAGCAATTGCTATTGATTTGGAAGCCATCTTGCATAGAATTTTCTTTTGGGCCTGAATGGCCAAACTTTTGGAATTAAAGACATCTGTTGCCACTAGAAGAAAGCAAACAAATACAAATCAGAAATTTCAGTCATTTCCATGTGAGTTACAGTTGAAGCATTTTAAGAAATCTACAAGGAAGAATAAAAGTAAAGCAACTATTTTAAAGTACTTTTATAATATATATACTGTATTTCCTGTACAAACAAAAACAGTTTGATTCCCCCCATATAACTGCTAAAATATATTGATTACAAGGAGCTATAGGACTGGGTATTGCTTTATTTAATACATATGTAGACAAAGATTATCACATGAATATAAATTAACAAAGTTCTATATATCTGTTTTATAAAACAAATATTTATTGAGATGTGTTAGACTTAACACTATCATCTAAAGCTCCCTCTGAAAGACTCCTACAGATAAAATCCTGGAACTTGGAATATGTCTAAGAAGTCCTAATACTAATCACAAAACTATGCTATTAAGCACAGTCTAAACAATTTATTTTAATGCTCAATGATTTCCCCAAGTTTATATACCAGAGGAAGTGTTGCAATCTATTGTAAATATATATAAGATAGAAATATATTCACGTGCCCTAAATCAGGAATCCCCAACAAATGGGCCATGGACTGCTACTGATCCGAGACCTGTTAGGAACTTGGGTCTACAGATGGAGGATAGTGGCAGGTGAGCAAAACTGTGCATGTGCGGGATCTAGATTCTGCACTCCCCCCCCCCCGGGGTCAGTCTGTGGAAAAATTGTCTTCCACAAAACCGATCCCTGGTTTCAAAAATATTTGGGACCGCTGCACTAAATCACACAGGTTTTCAAAGATAGCTAGTTCCTATAAAGAATACCAGTTTTATGATTAACAGGCATTTATGTTCCCATTTCCCATACAATTAAAATTAGTTATTCTAAAATATCTGACATTTTTCAAAAAGCAATTCTCGCATATTAAATTATTGCTTTTTCTTCACATACTCTACATACACATACATAACTTACTTAAGGTACTTCTGTGCTTTTGAAATTTTTTCCACTGTAATACAATTTTTATAAAATTGCCTTCAAATGATTGGCACTTTAGTTGATGAACCAACTAGGAAATCCACTTTGGGTGGCAATAACTACTTATTACTCTCCTTTACACTTTATGCCTGAGCATTTCAGTGAAGCTCAATATTACATTTTAGTTGGTCTTTCTAAATCTCTGCAGCATGTTAATACTGTATAACATTTTCACTTCCTTGAAGAAAACAGCCAAAGGAAGTACCTCTACTGAATAAAGTACTGAAATGTAAAGCAACAGTTGAAAAAAAAGACAGGACATTACTTTAACAGCTTGGCATTGACACATTCAATTTAACTAATTTTTTATAAGTTATCTTGAATTAATCAATCAACAAACTTTTGTTTTCACATTTGTTTTTAATCCTCCATTTTTGTTTAAGCCTTTTTGTTGTAATGGATATTTCACTGTATTTTTTAATTTATGAATGGTACATTAGATAGAGGTGCAAACTAATATATTAAAAATGTTAATACAATGCCTAATTAAATGGTCAAATCTATCAACATCCTTTTTCTTCTGGACAGCCATTAATTATCACAAAGCTTTATATTTGTACTTCCTGTATTATACAATGTATAGCAAATATTTAAAGGTCTGGTGGCAAACACTTATATTAACAGCTCTGCAAACCAGAATCAGGCATTAAATTAAATTAATTTAGTAGTAATTACCGAAAGCCAAAGACTCAGCACATAAAGTTTAACTTTAATTTTGCTGGAAAGCCTCAGGGGTTTGAATATGCAGCAGGTCCTTGCAGTAGGCAATGATTGTTGTCATGCTTATGTTAATGCACAGTAGGATTTATTGTTTTTCATTCTGAGATGTAGTTACATTTTCATTTCATTTTTATATTATTTATAAGCCATTTAAAGGCTTTTTGGAACTGCAGTAATCAACAGATAATTTTAAAAAGTTTAAATGCATAAGCAATTTTTAAAAAAGGGTTACCAAAAGTTTAGTGGTTTTGTTACACAATTTTACTGGCATGATCTCAGAGACGTAAAAGATGCAATCCATAAGCCACAATTGCCTAACTCCACACAGAGAGTGACTGCATTGTCAAGAGCTACACTTTTTTTAGGTTTCTCCCTTTTTTGCTACTCCATACTCCTCCTCCTTCTCAAACTATGGATATATCTATACTCCCTCTTTCAACACTGTATGTTTATGATGAAGCATTCCAAGAAATGCATACTACAGCAATCAAGTTTGTCTTTGAAATAATGATTTTCCTTTTTTTACTGGAACAGCCTGAAATGTCTGATCTTTTCAGGTCAGGCAGCAGCTCTCCAATTACTTCACAGAGAAAAGCTAATAATTCAAAGCAAGAAGTGTGAATTTAGGATTGTATTATAAGAATAAATATTTGACATGTCACTTATCTGAACAGTTTCAATCTCTCAAGATAATTCATTTGGATTAAGCCTGCTACTTGTAAATCCCCCCCCCTCCAAAAAAAAGCAAACATTTATTCCACAAATGTTCATAGTTTCATAAGAATGGAAACATTTGTAATTATTTGCAACTTTTTGGTACCCTGAAGAACTAATTCAGGGGTGTCAAACTCGCATCATCACGGCAGCATCACGTGATGTAGCGGGACTTTTTCCCCCTTTGCTAAATTGGGCGGGGGCAGAGCCTGCATGTGATGCATCCGGCCCGCATGCCGCCAGTTTGACACCCCTGAACTAATTCATTCTTATTTCACCTAACTGCTTCCACGGACAATAATTTATCACAGGCAATTCAGCAAGCAACTGTTGAGAAGGTTAAGCTAAATATTTATCCAGCTGCATTGAGTGGGAGCTTCAGACTTTGCATATGACTTACTGTTTCTCAAGCTTTAATACAGACATTGCTTCAGAATACATATGGGAAAAATGGGAATGCTTCATAGGCAGATCTTTATAGAAATAAATCTTTATTCAGGAAAAGGAGTGAGAACAGGAAGGAGAATACAGAGAAATCAAGACTTGCTCCTTGATTCTTTTCTTCTGGCAACTCTGTTGAAGTGTCTCCTTTATTTCTCTACTTGAAAACCAAAGGAGATTGTGAAAGAAAATTGTGACAGAGTATGGAGTAAAAAGAACTGGAGAAAAAGAACTAAAGAAGGAAGTTCTACCGTGTTTTCCCGAAAATAAGATCCTTATACTGTATATTTTTTGAACCCTGAAATAAGCGCTTGGCCTTATTGCCATACACTCAAAAGCCTGATTGGGCTTACTATCAGGGGATGTCTTATTTTGGGGGAAACAGGGTATTATAGAAACTGCTCATTTTTTTTAAGAAGACCCTTTTATGAGTATTACCAAAAGCCAAACAGTATCCACAATGAACTAAAGAAGTACCAACAGTTTTGGGACAACCCACAATGCTATTACCAAATAATACTATTGGAAAATTATGATGCTAAGGGCACATATAACTTAAAACAGTTCATGGGTGAGAGGGGAAAAAAGGAAGGTAAATAGAATATGTTCAAAGAGGACATAGCTCTTTGACCATGTAGAACCCTTCTTTAAGTTATTTTTGTACCTACTTGTCAAAAGTCCAATGGGGCAAAGATTGTCACGATGTGAATAATTGCTAGTTGTGCATCTCTACTATTTCTAGATTTACTGTAATTTCTAATCAAGCAGACATGTGATATGTTTTACTACGCATGCGTGCATTCCAGGAGTTTTGTCTCCTTCTACTTTCCTTCTCCTTCAATGCCTCACCCGAGGCAGACGTGAATCCTTAGCTGAGAAGATGTAGCTTATTAAAGGTTTATTCTTTTGTTACTTTTGTACTAAAATAAATATTTTGTTAATTAGCATTGAATCTCGGTTTTATTTTCTAAGTACGAATGACTTCAGGGAAGCAAGATCCTAAATCGCCTCTTGATAGGAAAATTCCTATCTGTCAAAGATGTATCATATTTTTAAATACGTAGCTGCTACAGCATATGTTATGTAAATTTACTTCTCAAACACTTTTTATGAACATATACAACAGATGAACAAATAATGCAATTCTGAATGCATTTATTTAATTGTAGGATACACAGCTTGTCCTGTTATATGACATAAGATGTTCTAGAAAAATTAGTACTCTTATATAGCCTGGGCCTAATGGTAACAAGTCAGCTGGAGTTTATTAATCAGGTGAATATTTATGGCCCACTGAGAAAGGACATCTTATATCTGGATATCTAGTTTATATAGAATTTCATTTTTACCACTTGGCTGTTTATTTGCAAGATTTTACAACATTACAATTATTGCCGCTGACAATAAATCACAAGACGGTAGCTACTGTATAAATGTTCTTGTTCCTTTGAAACACACTAATTCTGCTAAGTGAAGGGAGACACGGACTATTAATAAAATGAATACATCAGAAAACATTAGTTATGATTAGTTTCCAGTCTATAGCAAGGCTGGCACTATTAAAAGAATTAAAAGTCATAGTTGTTAAGGGAATCACTGCAGTTCTTAAGTTAGTAACACAGTTGTTAAATGAAACTGGTTTCCCCATTGATTCTGCTTGTCAGGAGGTCGCAAAAGTTGATCACATGACACTTCCCCCCCTCAGACACTGCAACTGTCATAAATATGAATCAGTTACCAGACGTCTGAATTTTGATCACGTGACCATGGGGATGCTGCAATGGTGGTAGGTGTGAAAAACAGTCAGAAGTCACTTTTTTCAGTGCCATTGTAACTTCAAACAGTCACTACATAAACTGTTGTAAGTCAAAGACTACCTATACAGGGTTATTCAAAAAGAATGAACCGATTTCATGACGTATTGCTTCAGTTCTCAAGCATCGTCATGTAATGAGTCAGTGACCATTTGAAAGAGGAATTATCTAAGTTCTGAATGGCTGCCACAGGGGCGATGTAGTTGCATAGTTCTTCCGGCAACATTCAGTTGTTTGTTTACCCTCGGAATGGAGAGTCCTCAGGAAAAGGCATTCTGCGTTGGGGGGCCCAAGACCTTGCTCTTTGTGCTTGGCCTGCAGGATCCCCAGATTTAACCGTGAGTGATTTTTTCTTGTGGGGATAAGTAAAAGATTGCGTTTATGTTCCACTGCTACCCACTAACCTCGATGACCTTACACATCGAATAACAACAGCGATCAACTCAGTGGATTGTGATATGCTGATACGCGCCTGGGAGGGATTCTCTTACCGCATTGATGTTGCCCGTGCTGCAGGTGGTGGCCACATTGAACACTTGTAAGGCAGGAAATAAAAGTTGATTATGAGTAGAATACTTGTGATTTGGCTGGAGTTTTGTATTACTTTTCCTTAATAAAATATTGCGTCATGAAATCGGTTCATTCTTTTTTCAATAACCCTATATATCATCATTTATTTGCAGATTTTAATGTCTGGCAGACTCACATGCAAGATGGAGGGGTTCTAATCTGCTCTGGGGATACAGTATGTACCATATTTTTCGGAGTATAAGATGCACCTTTTTACCCCCAAAAAGAGGGTGAAAACTTGGGTGCGTCTTATAAACCGAATGCAGCCCCACCCACCCAGCCACCCCCACCCTTTGGCATCTGTCTTCCAGCAATTTACCTGCTTGCAGGAAAGAGGGAAGAGCCTGTAAAGCCAAGCAAGTCAGTAGCAGTTTCCCGACAAACAGCTGATTAGGTTTGCCACATGGGAAAATGAAAGTGAAACTAACTACAAAGAGACAAATAGCTGGGAGAGACACAGCAGATTTTTATTTTTTGCTGAACTGTATGGAAGGGGGTAAGTGAATAACTATAAATGTCTGTAGAATGTTCAAATTATTAGACTTATTTTTTAAAGACTGCTTTATTATTGTTCTAGAGCCAGGGGTCTCCAACCTTGGCAACTTTAAGACTTGTGGGCTTCAATTCCCAGAATTCAACAGCCAGCTTTGTTAGCTTTGCTGGCTGTGGAATTCTGGGAGTTGAAGTCCACAAGTCTTAAAGTTGCCAAGATCCCTGTAAATAAAGAAGCTTTTTAAAATAAATGCTTGCTCTGAAGAGGCCCAGTGCGATTGTATCTTCTTTTAAATAATAGAGAATAATGTATCTTCTTTTAAATAATAGAGAATAATGTATACTTCCAGAAATTTTAATTAATTTTAACAGCTCTGTACAAGTATAGTATGAAATGTAACAGTGTCCTGTTTAGTATTAGAGTTTAGTTACCTTGGAGTAGATCTATTTAAATAATTGGGAGGAGTTAGTGTGACTACATTTAAGAAAACTTTCTGGCATAATGTACATTTCTCCAATTCTTTGCTATTTCTATGGGTCAAGCACACATGCACAGAAATACACAGCAAACAGTGTCTATCATTTGTGCTGTTTGCTGTTTGGCAAATTGCTTGGAGGCAGAGGCCTTTTTCCCTTGTTTTCCTCCCCCAAAACTAAGGTGCGTCTTATACTTCGGTGCGTCTTATACTCCGAAAAATATGGTATATTCTAGTTGAAACAAGTGTAGTATAAAGAATAGAATGGCATGAACTTGTTCATTTTTCATTCCTACTGCACAAGTAATCTGAACAATCAGTTATTCAAAACAGTGGTGAAACTATTTCCTTCCCATTTACCTTCCTTTTAAAACATGATATGTAAATACACTAAAACTACATTAATCTTTCAGAGGGATGAGACATATTGGTTGGTTTGTGTGTGTATGTGTTGGTAAAACAAATAGAAAAATAGGGAAAAAGTCAAAGTTAAAAGTAATGATTTGAATAAACTAAACTAGTAATTAGAATTGATTTTGCAAGCCCCAATTACATTCAATAATAACTGCACTTTCTCAAATTTCTGATATCAAGGAAAACTGTATTCTTAATAAAATTAAAACATGCACATTCTTCATTTGTTTTTGAAAAGAATATAAATTCAGACATAATGACTACTCCAAAATCCATCAACCTCTACTGAATTTAAGGCTCACTGATTCCAATGCAATATTTTGACTACTACATCAACTGGCTTTCCTTAGACTCAGTAGACTTACCTCATCTTTTTAAACATATTGTTCTCATTATGTTATATCCTGCTGTCCTTTCCAAGTGTTAAAGTTAATTAGATATGTGGTGGTTCTCAGGTCAGAGTTTACAAATACAGAAAATCGTAATACAGCAATCACTTAGCTTCAAGGCCAAGCACTAAGGATACGTTAATGGAAAGAACAGTAGGAAAAGGTTAAGGGTTTGAACTACCATAGCTATAAGAAGCATTGGCACATTCACACTAGTGGAGACAATCAGATTTTTATAAGGTTTCACTCTTGTCTGTTCTTATTTAGGTGAATCACATCTAAACTGTCATTTAAGTTTCCTTGTGTATAATTAAATATTCTAACACACCTTTCTAAAGACTTGTGGCCTCCAATGAATAAATTGGGCCACAAATCAGAGGTGGTTTCGACCGGTTCAGATGAACCGGTAGCTGCAATTTGGACTGGTTCGCCAAACCGGTAAATACCACCTCTGGGTGGTCCCGCCCCTGCCCACCGGGTCGCCTGGTTGCCGCTTGCCCTGCCTGCTCAACGCTCGCCCCTTCCATCCACTCGGCGGTCATCCCGCCCACCCCTGCCCTATAAAAGTTGCCTTCACCACGCAGCCCAGCTAATTGCCTTGCCAGTCGCCTCACCGACTCCCACTCAACTCAGCTCAGCTCACCAAAGGTAACCAATGGATGCCGCCCGCTTGCCCTTTGCCTTGGGCCGGGGTCCCAGGGACGCGCCATTCCCCAAGGCCCTGGAGCCGCTGCCGCCTGCCTGGGCCAGGGAACTCACCATTCCCCGGCTCCGGCCTGGCCCCGGAGCCGCCGCCCACTCCCTTCGCCAGTTGCACGTTTCGCCCAGTTTCCCTTCCTTCACAGGCCCCGGCCCTAGCCCCGCTTCCTCTCCCATGACCGCCTCTTTCTTCGGGCTTACCTTCCTTCTGCGACGGCTGGTGGCAGAGAGAAGGCAAGCTGTCTTTTTCGGTGTGACTGCGAGAAGCCTCCCAGCTGCCACCTCTTCTCGAAGCAGCAGCTGGCTGGAGGCTGCCAAAAACTACCAGAGGTCTTGAACGTGCTGAAAAAGCCACTGCCGTGCCATCGCCGCCCTGTTCTTCGCGCCGGCTGTGCACCCCATTGCCTGCTGTGCTGGTCCCTTGGCTCCGGAGCAGCAGGCAATGGGGTGCGCATGTGCAGCCAGCACAAAGAACAGGGCAGCGACGGCACGGCAGTGGCTTTTTTGGCATGTTCGAGACCTCCAGTAGTTTTCGGCGGCCTCCAGCTAGCCTCCGCTGCATGGAAGTAGCTGTCAAAGAGGCGGCAGCTGGGAGGCTTCTTGCAGTCGCACCAAAAAAGACAGCTTGCCTTCTCCCTGCCACCATGGGAGGAAGATAAGCCTAAAGAAAGAGGCGGTCGTGGGGGAGGAAGCGGGGCTAGGGCCTGTGAAGGAAGGGAAAATGGTACGTTGTCTTACCTGAACGTCCATTCTCGTAGGTGTGGAGCTATCATCCAGGATGGGTTACATCACGTCTCTCACCCAATCAGGACTGAGTCTTTTTTCAATATATTTCTGCCTCTGTCTTCAAGACCCGCTTTTTGACGAAGACGAAGCACTGACTCACGTGGTCACCTCTGAATCTTCTTGATCTAGTAAAACAAACCTCTTGTACCCCGCCCCATTACCCCCTCTAACATAAGTAACAACAGAACAAACAACAAGAACTTATAACTACCTGCCACCTCGGAACCCCTGCTGAACGGGAGGGTCTGGATGATAGCTCCACACCTACGAGAATGGACGTTCAGGTAAGACAACGTACCATTCTCCATAGTGGGTGGAGCTATCATCCAGGATGGGACATGCCAAAGCCTGGTGTCCCGAGGGAGGGAAGATTAACGGGGTTCCCGGGAGTCGGGTGGCAGGATCCTTTGCAAGACCCTGCGGCCAAAGGCCGCGTCGGAAGAGGCAAGGGAATCTATTTTATAGTGTCTAACGAAGGACGACGGAGTGGCCCAAGCGGCCGCTCTGCAGATCTCCTCCATGGGTGCCTGGGAGGCCCAGGCCGCAGACGAGGCCGCGCTCCTGGTGGAGTGCGCTGTGATTCCCGATGGACAGGGTTTAGCCGACAGCTCGTAGGCCTTGGCAATTACCGCCCTGATCCATCGCCCCACCGTGGCTGACGAGACCTTGGTTCCCATGGAAGAGGGGAAGAATGATACGAACAAGGCCTCCGACCTGCGCCACTCCTTGGAGCGTTTCAGGTAGATGCGGATAGCCCGGCGGACATCTAGGGAATGCCACTGGCGCTCCAGGGGCCCCGAGGGACGAGCGCAGAAGCTGGGCAGGACCAGCTCCTGAGCTCGATGAAACCGGGAATTAACTTTAGGTAGGAAGGAGGGGTCTAGTCTAAGGACCACTTTGTCTGGGAAGAAGACACAGAGGTCGGGTCGAGCTGACAAGGCGGCTATCTCCGAGATCCTCCTAGCTGAGGTAATGGCCACTAGGAAGGCTACCTTCTGTGTTAGGAAACGCAGGGAGGTGGTTCGTAGGGGCTCGTAGGGAGCGCCCGTTAGAGAGTTAAGGACTAGTGTGAGATCCCAGGTAGGGAAGCGATGAACTACTGGGGGCCTATGAAGGGAGGCTCCCCTCAGAAATTGTCTGATGAGTGGGTGGTGAGAAAGGGATGGCAGGCTACCGCAGGCCAGGACGGAAGAAAGAGCTGCCACCTGTCGTCGGAGGGTGTTAGTCGACAGGCCTTTGTCAAACCCGTCTTTGAGGAACCCTAGCACGTGACCCACGGAGTTCAGTGTGGGGGAGCAACCCGCCGATTGGCACCAGGAACAGAAGGTGCGCCCGGAGGCGGAGTAGATACGTTCCGTAGATGGGCGCCTGGAGTCCAGGATGAGCTGGATAGCCCCTGCAGGTATACGTCGATTGATTAGTGTGCTCCGCTCAACCTCCACACGGTCAATTGAAGCCATCGAGGCTCCGGATAGTTGATTTCCCCCTGGCTGAGTAGAGATCTGGTCACTGGCAGGTGCCATGGGGGGCAGATTGATAAGGTCAGAATGTCCGCAAACCAAGTTCGGCGAGGCCAGTGGGGAGCCAGGAGGAGGACTTCTGCCTTCTCTGTCATGATCTTGCGAAGGACCCGTGGAATCAGGGCCAGAGGAGGGAAGGCATATAGAAGACCCCGAGGCCACGGGGCTCGGAGAGCATCCGTTCCCTCCGCTTCTAGGCACCGGAACCTGGTGAAGAATCTGTCCAGTTGGGCATTTTCCTTCGTGGCGAATAGATCCACTAGTGGGGTTCCGAACCGTAGTGATATCTGGTTGAAGACCTCGGAGTTGAGCTTCCATTCCGTCTGATCTATCAAGGAACGGCTCAGCCAGTCCGCCTGCGTGTTGGCTTCCCCGGAAATGTGTTCCGCTACTATGGAGAGGAGGTGTTCCTCTGCCCAAGTGCCCAGGGCCAATGCTTCGTCCATGAGGGCCCGAGAATGGGTCCCCCCCTGCCTGTTGACATGTGCCTTGGCCGTGGTGTTGTCCGTTAGGATCAGGATATGAAGGCCCTCTACCAGGTGTTTGAATTGGATGAGTGCCAGTCGGATGGCTCGCAATTCCAGGAGGTTGATGGGGAGGATCACCTCCTGTGGGGACCAGCGGCCTTGGGTGACCGCTGAGTCCATGTGAGCTCCCCATCCCGTGAGGCTGGCATCGGTGGTAAGTATTAGTCTGTGAGGTTCGAGGAACGGACAGCCCTGGAGCAATGAAGGCGACTTCCACCAGTGGAGCGACCTGCAGACCGACTGTGGCACCAGGATCTTCGCCAGAGAGGAGCCCCTCCCGGCCTTCTGAAAAGGTAAGAGCAACCATTGCAGGTCCCTGGAATGGAGGCGGGTCCAGGGTACTATGTTGATGGCTGAAATCATTTTCCCCAGGAGAGTGGAAAGCTGACGCAGGGGGACCCTGCGGTATCGCAGAACCGAGTTGACCAGATCGAGAATGCTATCCACCCGGTCCTGGGAGAGGAACACTCTACACTGTAGGGAGTCGATGATGGCGCCCAGGTGGATCAGAGAGGTACTGGGGGATAACCTGCTTTTCTCCAGGTTGATGGAGAATCCAAGGTGTCGGAATGTGGCAAGAGTTACTTCGACATCCTTGACCGCTTGTTCGGGGGACGAAGCTAGGATGAGGATATCGTCTAGGTAACAGTAGATTCTAACTGGGATGGTTCTGAGATGGGCCGCCAAGGCCGCCACTACCTTAGTGAATACCCGGGGGGCGGATGATAGACCAAAGGGAAGGGCTCTGTATTGATAGTGAGCTCCTCCATAGCAGAATCTAAGGAATTGTTGATGCTCAGGTAGGATGGGAATGTGTAGGTAGGCCTCAGTTAGGTCGATAGAGGCCATGAGGTCACCCCTCCGGACGCACGCCAGGATGGACTGGAGTGAGTGCATCTTGAACCGTCGGTATCTAATATAACGGTTCAGTCTCTTGAGGTCTAGAATGGCTCTCCACCCTCCCGAGGCTTTGGGAACTACAAATAATATGGAATAGAATCCCTGCCCAGTTTGGTCCTCCGGCACCTGCTGGATGGCTCGAATTTCCAGCAGGTGCGTGATGGCGTTGCGCATGAGGACACGCTTGGGGGCTCTGGTAGAGACTGGGCTGCGGATGAAGAAGCTCGGGGGGGGGGAGAGAAATTCTAGGGAGAGCCCGAATTTTAGGGTCTCCCTGACCCAGGCGTCGGATGTGAACTCCTCCCACCGGTCAGCGAAGAGAAGGAGCCGACCGCCAATGGGAGGGACATCCGGCGACTCACTTGGTGCGTCGGTATGGGCGCCCTCCCCCCCCTCGAAAGGGCCGTCTAGCTTGTCTACCCCTGAAAGCTCTGTCCTGAGGGAACCGTTGACGAGGCCCGAATTGATTCCCGTACTGACCTTGTGGTCGTTGAGGGTAGGAGGGAGGAGGATCGGGTTGTCTGAAAGGACGCCTGGTATATGGGCCTGGTCTGGGAGCTCCCCTGCGTTGATGGGACGGGAGGACTTTCCTCTTGTCCTTGGTTTCTACCAAAATGGGATCTAGGGATGCCCCGAACAGCTGAGAACCGTCGAAGGTCGACGTGGCCAGGCGCCATTTAAGTTTAACATCCGCTTGCCAAGAGCGTAGCCAGTGGAGCCTTCTGGTTACGATTGAGGATCCCATTGCTCTAGATGCGAATCTAGCCGATTGTAGCGTGGCATCTGCCGTATAGCGAGCTGCTGCTAGGAGTTTGTTAATGTCCCGATGTGCTCGCGTTTCAGATTGAGGCAGGCGATTCTGTAGATCCCGAAGCCACACCAGCGATGTGCGGGAGAAAAAGGAAGCTGATGTAGAGGCCCGCACGGCCCAGGCCGCTGCCAGGTAGGTGCGTTGGAGCGATAGTTCCGCCTTCTTATCTTCCGGACGTAGCAGGTCCGCTGAGTCTGCTGGCAGGGTGGGGACTGCGAAGTGAGCCAGTACTGGGGCGTCCACGGGGGGTACCTGGAGAGCTGGAACAATATCTGAACCAATGTTAAAGTAGCGTCTGTCTAGGGCCGAGGGAGCGGCACCCGTGACAGGAGTGGACCACTGTGACCGTACAGCATGCACAAAGTACGGAGGGCAGGGAACCACTTGGGCCTCTGGAGCATGTTCGGAAAATAGAGGGTCAATTTGGGAGGCATCTGCCGTGTCTGGAGATTCGGCAGGGCCCCATTTGGAGGCGTTACGTGCCTTGAATAGTAACGATTTAAATAGGCTGGGATGAAACAGGCCTGATGTAGGGGGGGGGTCAGGTGCCAGGCCTTCATCCTCGGATAGTTCTAGGTCTGGGCCCGTTCCCTCCCCCGCTGCCTCCTCCTGGGGGGTAGCTTGTGGCTGATTCCCCTGAGACCCCGAATACCAATCGTACTCATCATAGTCAGTCTGGTGGGCCAGATTGTAGGAGTTGGAATGGCCCTCCCCTTGGTCTGATTGACTAGAATAATGCATTTGGTGAAGGCATTCTGAAACGCTGTGTTTAACTGCTGCCTGAAATAGTGCCTGGGCTGAGGGATCCTGAAGGTATGCTGGGATATCTGGGCGGAGACCGGCTGCTGTGGGGGTGAACGTAGCAGAAGGCTTGTTAGCCGCTTTAATGGTCACCACCTCTCTCATCTGTGGAACAGCTCCCTGTTCCCAGATGTCTGCATCTGCAAGTTGCAGATCCCTAGCATCTATTGAGGAGGAATCCCCAAAGTCCTCTGATCTGGCAGACTCGGTTGGGATAGGGATATCAGGGAGGCCCAGATTATTCCTCGCTGCCTTGCTGCAAATCTTTTTCAGGGCTCTGTCCCTGCGAGATTCATCCCTAGATGGGGCCTTGATCTTTGGTTTCAGGTCCCTGCCTTTGCTTTTCTTAGGATCCTGGCGTCTGGGGCTGCTTGGACCTTGGTCTTCCCTGCTCTGGGATAGAGAGGTAAGTTCCTGAGGTGCCTCAGCTTCCTCAGTCTCCCCCTGTTTCCTATTTGCAGCTGCCATGTTAACTGGGTGGCCGAAGGGGTCGCTGGTACCTGGGGAGTGAGAATGGAGAAATGTAAGCTCCTCCCCTTTTGGCGGGAAATTTAACCTCCCATGTAATGGTGGCCACGGAGATTTCAGGCCTTTAAGGGCCGTTCCGCTTTGCCCATCCTTGGCTCGAATTAGGTGCCTCCGGGAGAGATATCGCCAAAACCCCTTTGCATTAGCTCTGATTTGCCGGCAAATGCGGCTTCTGTGGCTGCTGCCGCTTGCGCCGGCCATTTTGGGGGCTGCGCATGCGCAGAGTTCCCCTCCGGCTCTGTAATGGCGCCAAATTTAAAATTGAGTCCAGCCAGGCTTCTGAAGCTTGATCGGGAACCTCGTTCTGTCGGCAGCGGGCGGAGAGGCGCCCGATAGCTGCCCTTGGAGTCGGCTCGCAATTAGGTAATTAAGGACTCCGTGGCTGATGTGGCTCTGTTAATCTGATCCCGATCGCCTGGGGCGGAGGCGGGAACCCGACTCAACCGCCTCGCAGCGAGCCCGTACGCTGCATGGGGAGGCGAGGTCGATCGGGCTAAAGCCACTCTGGCCGCTTTGATCGCCGGTGGACAAGAAAGGGAAAGAAGCGGCCGCCAGCCTGCGGCGGGAGCCAGGCCCCCTAGCGCCGCTGCCTCTGAGCCTTTGTATTTTTAAGTGGAGGGGGGGGTAGGAGGGGGAATACTCACGATTCTGTTGAAGTAATCCAAATCTAGCTATTTCTCCTTGCGTAGTGGCTGAAGCTATCTCCAGAATGGGTGACCACACGTCCTCTTAGGGTGCAGACTGAGTCAAAAAAGCGGGTCTTGAAGACAGAGGCAGAAATATATTGAAAAAAGACTCAGTCCTGATTGGGTGAGAGACGTGATGTAACCCATCCTGGATGATAGCTCCACCCACTATGGAGAAGGGTTACGTGTGCGACTGGCGAAGGGAGAGCAGGCAGCATGCAGGAGGAGGCCTTTGACAGTTTAGGCCAGGCCTGGGCAGAAAATAGGTAGAAAGAAAGGCTGTAATAGCTGTAAGTTCATTTTTTCCCTACTGGGTTCTGTAGGCGTGGCTTGGTGGTGGTGGTGATGTGACTGAGTGGGCGTGGCCACAAGTGATGTCAAGTTGGGCACACCCACTCAATCACATGACACCCTCACCAAGCCATGCCCACAGAACCGGTGGGGAAAAATTGAATCCCACCACTGCACCACAAATCCTTTAAATATGACCACCATAACTATACCATGCTAAATAAGTAAGAGGATAATTCTTACCCAACACAATCAATGAATTTGATATCAGTCCAATACTGAAACAAGAGGCATGGGGAAAATATTTCTTTTATTCAAAAGAGAGTAGCTTCTAGTGTATTACATTTTCCAGGAGAAAGAAAGAGGTTTAAGAAATTGAACCATGATTTCATTGTAGTCAATCCATATTCTAGCTACTAGTCTCATACTTTCAAGATCTTTCACATACCCCTCTTCTTTTGATTTCTCTCCCTTGGCACCAAAACTGCATGTGAGTTAGTATGAACTTTTATTTCATACGGGTAGGCATCATTTAGTGACTGCCCCATTTAGCAACTGTTTCCAGTTACAACAGTGATGAAAAAGTAATTTTATGATTAATCCTTACATTTATGACCTTTGCAGGTCTGTAAAGCAAAGAAATGCTAAAGTAAGATTGTAAGCACAGTCACAGTTACACTTACAAACTGCTTTGCTTAATATCCAAGTTATTGGTTTTAAATTGTGGTCACTAAACAAGGACTTCCTATATATTATTTTTCCAGCTGAATTTTGGAACAAAACAAATCTCAGCCTTGTTTTCCCAAAATACTGGTTTCATCTTCTTTTTTACAGCTAAGCAACAAGATATAGTAGTTTATTGCAGAGTTTTCCTCTTGAAATGCTTCTTTATAACATGCAGTCTCCAAGAACTATGTTTATGACATACAGCCTTCAAGGACTATCAGATAAACATGTAACATAAAAATGATAACTTGTGACAGATATTTTATTAAGACGGTAAAGTTGGGGCTCAAGTATCCTGCAGAATAGTGTTTTATGAGGAATAGTGTTTTATACACTTTTAGTGAACATTTATTTAGAAGACAGTGGCCCAATATAAGATGACAATTCAAATCATTTTTATTCAGCTGGTGAGTCCAAGCCTTACCCTGTTTTTTGCAGCTTATAAACATGACTTATTTTTGTGGATTATTGACTACCTTTAAGTAAAAGTTTTAAGGCTGAAAATACTGTAATGGGAAGAGCACATGGCATTGGTACTTATCCATACATTCATAAACCATCAGCTAATGCTGAGAACAAACACTAATTTGTGGTTGGTAAATACAGCTGTGATTCCAGACAATTTACAAGGTCATTTGTTCTCACTATTCCTTTTATTTTCTGGCACTGCTACGTGTAAGAAATCAGAAGCTTTTGCTTCCATTTTAAATTAACCACTGCTTAACGCATCTTTCAACTCTTCAACTATAGTCACAGTTATTCTTCATAATTAACTTCATTCTTAGCTTTCAAACTATTGAGTAAATCAATTTTCATATTGAATTCTGTCTAGTTTTATACTGTATATATAATATCAATATATGAGATTGAGGGTATCATTTGCAAGATATTAAGTAATCAAGTAAGCCAATATCATAGTCACACCTCCAACATTTATATTTGCTTTACATTGTATTTGCTATAATTATCAAGCCTTATCATGTTACCTAAGAGTTAACCTGTACAGGTGTGTTTAAAGTAGTTTTAGCTTATCTTGAAAATAAGTAAGCAATGTTTATCAGGCCATGGGTCAAAAATAATATGTATTTTATACACTAGAAATATGTGATGTAACTTCCATCAAAATGTAAGAAAGTTGTACAAAGTAGCCGGCATAGAGTCCTTCTGCAGCAACAATAAAGCAACCTAGGCTGCTTCAATTTGAAGATGGTTTATGTAATCCGCCTGCTAATTGGCCCACAATAGTAGAAAAAATTGAAATAAGTTTACTAATATCGAGACTTGTTTGAGAAGAAGACTGGGACTGGCAAGAGATTTCTTTGTGCTGTCAGGTTGGATTACTACAAGCCAAATTTCAACTCCACTCTTGTGCTGGGCAGTTATGTGATGGCTGGACAGGATGGTGTATTTCAATGGCATTGAGAGGGTTCAGGAACAACAATTGTACCTAACCTTTGGATAGATGTGGAAGGACATCTCCTGATGGGCTAAGGCAGTGATGGCAAACCTATGGCACGTGTGCCACAGGTGGCACGCGGAGCCATATCTGCTGGCACGCGAGCCGTTGCCCTAGCTCAGCTCCAGTGTGCACGTGCACTCCGGCCATCTGTTTTTCGGCTCGCACAGAAGCTCTGGAGGGTGTTTTCGGCTTCCAGAGGGCCTCTGGCAGGTGGGGGAGGGCATTTTCACCTTCCCCAAGCTCCAGGGAAGCCTCTGGAGCTTGGGGAGGACGAAAAACGGGCCTACTAGGCCCATCAGAATTTGGGAAATGGGCCGTTTCTGGCCTCCAGAGGGCCTCCAGGGTGGCGGGGGAGGCCATTTTCAATCCCAAGGATTGAATTATGGGTGTGGGCACTCGCGCATGTGCAATAGCGCACACGCACGTACTTTCGGCACCCGAGGAAAAAAAGGTTCGCCATCACTGGGCTAAGGTGTGTTTTTAGCATGGAATTGAGAGTAAATGGCCTCCAGGAGACAAATTGCTTCTTTTGTCATTCTTAAAACCCAGAAAATGCCTCCAAAAATCCATGTTGAGGCTAATTTCAGTTGATGGGGGGAGGAGGTGGGGAGGAAAAGGAATCAACAACAAGCATTATATCTAAGGTGACCAGACGTCCCGCTTTTTAAACATTTGTCACACGTCCCGCGGCGTTTCTAAAAAGTCCCAATTTTTAAAAAGAATGCACGACAAGCACTGAAGACAGCGCGCCCTACTCCCCCCACACTCGGGGCCTGAGAGGGCAGGTGGAGTAGAAGGCGTCCCCTCTTGCTTTGCTTCACTCCGACCCTCCCACCGGCTTGTCGAGAGTGCTTGTCCACGTCTCCGGCAAGCCTTTGGAACTACTTGCAAGAGCTGCTCAGCTGTGAGTCGAGTCTTCCGCTCATGTGATCTCGGCTCCATTGTGCTTCGCTGCTTGTGAGGAGGCTTTAGGAGTTCCTGTCTGGGTTCCCGGAGAGGCTCCGGAGTATAGCGGTGGGAAGTTTTTTGTGAGTCAGGGCTGCTGCTCACGTGGTTCCCTTTTGCCCTGTTAGTGATTCTGCTGCCAAGGGGAGAGCTGTGGGGGGAGAGGAGCCCCCAGCCCCCGCCACAGCCACCAAAGAGAGAGAGAGAGAGAGAGAGAGAGAGACAGAGAGAGACAGACAGACAGAGAGAGAGAGAGAGAGGGAAAGGGAGAGAGAGAGAGAGGGAAAGGGAAAGGGAGAGATGAGAGGGAGAGATGAGAGGGAGAGGGAGAGAGAGAGAAGATAGATGATAGATAGATAGATAGATGATAGGTAGATAGATATGGATGGAGAGAGAGAGATAAAGAGATGAAAAGGGAGAGATGAGAGGGAGAGAGAGAGAGAAAATAGATAGATAGATAGATAGATAGATAGATAGATAGATAGATAGATAGATAGATAGATAGATAGATAGATAGATAGATAGATAGATAGATTAAGGTGACCAGACGTCCTGCTTTTGGCGGGACAGTCCCGCTTTTGAATAATTGGGAAGTGGGAAGCAGCCCGAGAGCTGGGGCGGGCGCCCCACATGCTCAGTGGCCGAGCCGAGCCCTGCACACCCCTCTGCCTGCTGCCTCGCCTGCCTCCTCCTGCCAGGCGGGGAGGGAGGGCAGTGAGAGGGGCAGCGGCCCCTGCCAAGCGCAGCGCACGGAGGCGGCGGCCAAGGCGGCCCCAGCACACCTGTTAATCCGGCTGGCCACGCAACTACAAGTGTGGTGCGGAAGCCGCTGGTGGCCAGGTGGGCGGCAGCCCCCCCCCGGGTGGATATAGGGCCAGGCCTGCACTTGTAAGGGGCTGCCGCTCTCGCTGCTCTCCCTCCCTGCCTGGCTGCAGACATCCGCCTGCCCTCCCGAAGCAGCGCTGCCACAGTTCACTTTTGTTTCGCGGTGGGAGAAGGAAGAAACGGGCAGCGAGAGCGGCAGCCTCTTCCAAGCGCAGGCCTGGCCGTCTCCCCACACGGAGGGCTGGCTGGTGGTGGCCCGGCTGGCTGGCGGCGGCTTCTGCAATGGAGGCAGCACGCGGCTGTGAAGAACCCTCACCACCCGCCCTCCCGAAGCACCACAACCGCAGTTTGCTTTCTTCCTTCTCCTGCCGCTGTCCCTCTCCGGGCCAGACGCAGCAGAGGCGAGCCCTGGCCATGGCAGCGGTAAGGGCTGCGATGAAGGGGGGGGTGTTTGGGGTGTGTGCACAAAGCTGCAGGATAAGAGAGATGGACCCCTCCCATCTTGCTCCCCTAGAAACCCCCCCCCATCAATGGTGTCCCGCTTTACAAATATTAAAATCTGGTCACCTTAATTATACCCTTATATTACATAAAGTTTTTGAAATGTATCAATTCTATAACTGAATTAGAGAGATGAAGAAGATACAATTCCAGGTAAGCTCAGACAATTGGATAGTTTTAGAGAGAAATGAAATCACCAAGTCAGAATAATACCAAAGACTGATACTACAACTCTATGTATGTTTCTCAGACCTAGATCCCACTTGATGGTTTGGCAAGATAGCTTGTTACCAATGCTTTCCACAATCGGGGAATAGTGGAGGACAGTTCAAGCATAATCACCCTTCAACTTGATCATCCACCAACAACTGTTGTTGCTTTATCACAAAATGTAGGATAGCTAAAGCATTTCATGCTGCTAGAGTCATAAGCTAAAGTAGGGCTGGCCTGGCAGGCCAGATTAGGCCCCACAACTGAAAGCTATAAATCCCGGATATATAAAGGTTAGAAAGCATTTCTCAACTTTTCATTCTGTTGGCTATTTCAGCTATTCCAAATGGAAGGAAGTAGAGGAGATAGTTATAGGCGTTCATTTCGACCAGTCCCAGATATGTCGTAAGGCTAGTGTGTTTTGCACAAAGGAGAAGTGCAACCAAAGAGAGGAAAATATTTGTTCAAAATGAACTAGAAAACAAATGTCCTGTTTTCCATCTCTAAAAGACAAGAACTTGCGTTATAGTACATTATATGTTATTTCACTTAGGCTGTACGTTTGATCAATACAAAGGTTCTATTAATATTTCATAAACTAAAATGCAATGGAAAATAATGATAAAAACACATCTCTGGCAGTGCACTGTGGTTCAATTATAAAGATCCAGCATAATTGCTCCTTAGCTGTAGAATCAGCAGTGTGTTACTCAATGCTGTTTTTACTCATTAAAAGTTTAATATCTAAGTATTCTTCTTCTGAAAGCTATACAAAAATGCATAAAATGTAACTTAATGATTTTTACAGTTTTATCAGTTTGGAAGATAGTACACACACAAACACACACACACAAATATAAATATAAATATAAATATAAGGGAAGAGAGCCTGTGGCCTAGAGGTTAAGCTGCTGCGTTACAG
Source organism: Diadophis punctatus similis (assembly GCA_023053685.1). Classification (NCBI taxonomy): domain Eukaryota; kingdom Metazoa; phylum Chordata; class Lepidosauria; order Squamata; family Dipsadidae; genus Diadophis; species Diadophis punctatus. Next base: position 47,678,894 of record JALIGW010000002.1, on the reverse strand, counting down.
GCAGGCGGCCCAGGTTCAAATCCCAATAAGGGTATGGCTATCTGATGAGAGCTAAATAGCTTGAAATAGATCTATACTAGTCTCCCTTCATTTTCATTTATCAGCAAAAACGTTACACACACACACACACACACACACACACACACACACACACATATCAACAAAAATGTTACACACACACACACACACACACACACACACACACACACACACACACACACATATATATATATCCCTCATCCCATATATTTCATGAGTTCTCCAGTTTATGAAACAATTAAAATAAAAAACAGATGCATGTAATAGTCATACAGCTGAAATAGAATTAGGAGCAGCAGCCATTAACTAAACACTATCTAAACCCAGCTGGTTTAGACAAAGAAATAAAAGTTACCAAGTAATGTGTAATGGGATTGATGGTCCCCTTAGAAGTATACCTCTACCAACCATCCATTTTTACTACCTACTCAAGTCAGTAATCCTATAGAGATTTACCTAGAAATAAATTTTCCTTAATCCAGTGAAATTTAAAGACAAATAAAATGCATTGAATGCTTTGTAATGGAAGGAGTATCATTCAAAGGATATCCATGAGAAACATACAGAATATTCCCATTAGACACATATATATATCCAAAACTTTTTGTGGTGTAAAGCGTGATTACGATTATGTCCCATCAAGTCAGTCTTAGTGACCACATAGATTTTCTCCATGAGGTGTAAAACAATACAGCAACTCAACTGGAAATACCCTAGAAATTAATTTAGAGCTGAACCGGAATTTCAGAATCACTGCCTTTATTAAAATATCACAATCTAATGTTTCATATTTAAAAAAAAATACAAATGTAACATAAATTTAATTTTCATTGGAGTCAAAGCCACCACTAGTTTTTCTTCATTGTCTACCCTGTTAATTTCAGCTGTTTTTCAAAAACAGAAACAATGAATTGTTTCTTATAGATATTGACAGGACTATGATTCTCCTGAACACAGATAGCTGTGCTAATTTAGTCAACTGAATTTGCAGGTAAAGTTAATTACCTTTTAAGTTTTCTTCCTACTCCTTGTCTTGTCATGACATGCATGCTGCCTACTCATCTACACAAAACAAGTGAAATGAGCATGTTGGAATGCTAGATTCTAAAGCAGTTACAGGAAAAGGGTTTAGCATAGTTATCTGGATTTAGATTCAACTATTTCCTTCCCTGAACAAAAAGCACCAGCATATGGGAGCATTTGAATAAATTTGTTCCACCAGTTACACTAAATTTAGTAACTTTTGCTCAGCCAAATGGCTTGAATCAGAATCAGAAACTTTTAACTCACATTAGACATATGTGGAAAATGTTACTATTGTGGGGATTGTCAGATTAGAAGAAAGCAGCCTCTCTGCAATATTTTGAAGTTCCCTAGCTCACTATCAAACTGACGATCTGATTAGTGTGGTTTATACCAGCAGCTTATCTGGCTTCTTAGCAAATCAGGAAATATGAGCTGTTTAAAATATGTCCACATTTTCAGAGGTATTTTTACCCTCTCTTTGGACTTAAATTAAATTTTCAGGAGGAGAAATCGTCTTCTCTCACCAGACAGTCATTTTCCAACCCAACCCACATTTACGCTGGTAAATATTCAGTTTTCTTGGACCGTTTCCAGATCTTCCACATGCTCATCATACCATGGAAAGAAAGGAAGGATATTTCCCTTTTGACAAACTTTGCCACAGACATACTGTTATTCAATTCAACATGCATCAACCAGTAAAACCGTTTCTCCAAAGCTCCTTCTTAAAATAACGATCTTTCAGTTCTCTGAATTACACAACTTCCTTTTGCAAGAGTCAGACAGAGGGTGTTCAAACTAACGTATATCTTTTCCCTTTTCAAGCCATTGTTGCCTGTAAGTACCCAGGCACACAAAGCTTCTAAGTTACACTTTCTGTATGCTTGTCATTCTACAAAGAACAAAACATCCTTAGTGTCAAGGGCTTAGTTGCTGCATTTTCAGTGAAATGCAGATAGTTGTCTTGGGATTCCTTTGCTTTCTCTCCCCTCCCTTAAAACAGTTCAGTATTACAGCCAATACAAACCTCTATTCATCATCTCCCAGATGCAGCTTTGGAAAGCAACCATTAAAAAAACCAAAACCCTCCTTGGGAGAAAAAATAAATAAAAAGCATACCTTCTTTGGAATCATCTGCTTCGGAACCCATGATATCAACCTAAATCTTTGAAGACTTAGATGACGTGCCCGTTTGAGAAGCAGCAAAATGAACTTCTCAAAAGAAGAAAAGGGGGCTGGGACTAAGAGAGGAAAAGTTTTGTGAAATCAACCAATGAGAGTTCAGCAGTGCTCCAGAGTCCCACCTCTTGGAGAATGCATCTGAGAACCATCTGAAAAAGAGCACCTTCAGACACCCCTTTTATTTGCCAGAAATGGCTGCCTGTTCAGCTCAATGTGTGTGATACAATGTGAAACCACTGCAAGCCAAGCAGCAGAAAAAGAATACCTAGTTTTTAAGTATCATTTTATAGACTGACAAGCAGTTTGAGTTCATATCACACAAACAATAGAAATTGTTTCCTCCATCTTTGCTGCAAAAATCAGCCCACATTTAAAAAAAAATTTAGCCCATATTTTTTGCTAGAATTTTAGTACAATAAAGAGGATTTTTTTCCCATCTTACTTGTCATACATTATTGCTTTGTGCTTTCATTTCCAGGATATCACACTAAATCATGACTGGCGATCAGCAGTCTATCCAAACACAAGCAGATTCAGTTTTCAAAAACATACTGGGAAAATGTATTTGTTTTCAAAGTTCACTCTATCAACACACTGATTTGTCAAGTTCCAGGGCAGCAGCCTATGGGGCAGAGGTGGGTTCCTGCCGGTGCGGTTAATAGCTGTTGTTCAGCGCAGAGCCGAAGACGCTGCTGCCGTTCGCGGCGCGGGAGCTTTCCCCGCCCGCATGGAAGCCACCAATTGCGTTCTTTTGCCCTCTGCGGATGCGCAAAGTGTTCTGCATGCGCAGAGGGCAAAAGAACGCAATTGGCGGCTTCCATGTGGGCGGGCAAAGCGCCTGGGGAAAGCTCCCGCGCCGCAAACGGCAGCAGCGTCTTCGGCTCTGCGCCGAACAACAGCTATTAACCGCACCGGCAAAAACAGGGAGGAACCCACCTCTGCTATGGGGGCAGAGTGATACATTAATTATGATTTGTCAAACATTGCAACAAACCTTCTGACTTACACAGATGATATTTTATGCACCTAATTTGAAGACTACATTAAGGTCTTCATCCATTAAACAGACATATCCAGCTTCACTAACCATACTATAATAAAATTTGTGACTGAAGCTAATACTGATTATGATAATAATGCTTAATAACCACATGGAACAGGGGTGTCAAACTCGCAATCACGTTGTTGTCATGTGATGTATCAGGACTTTTCCCCCCTTCGCTAAAATGGAGGTGGGGGGGTGAGAGCGTGACACGAGTTTGACACCCCTGACATAGAAAGATCTTCAGGATGATACGAACCTATACAAACTAAAATGTCAAGATTTATCAGATTCTGATCACACATCATTCCAAAGTATATTTTATTTAACTAATGCTTCAAGCAACTTGTTTAGCCTACATTAAACAAGAGTTACAATTCAGCATGATTTGTAAACCAATTTCTTTTCTTCTTCTTTACTTCCCCTTTTACTGCTTTGGGTGTCAAGGGAACCAAATCTTATTAAGGATGTCAAATTAATTGATTGTTGTTTTGGCAGATTCAGAGACAACATCCCATGGGATGGCATGGGAAGGGGCAACTACTTCCCTTCCCCGTGATGGCCAAATTATAAGGTGAGGGAACTACACTAGGTAAACCAGACCAGAAAATTAGCTCTACAGGAAGGCTAAAGCTACTTTTATTAAGATTGGCTATAATAAGAGAATCTTCAAGTCAGATTGGGTTGTGCCTATTTCCCTATAAGAGGCATTTCAAGGTAGCCAGTGGCATCCACAAACATTCTTCCCAATGGCAAACCATAATTTGTAAATCCAGATATTACAAAAATTACAAAGGTTTACGGATTATAGTTTGCCACAAAGTGTCTACTGTATTCAACAAGGCTGGGCAGCATTTCAGATTCAAAGAGGAAAATGTGATCTAGAGGGCAGGGCGGGACACTTGGAAGATCTGTCTGCAACTCCTGGAAGCAGCTGTGTCATTCCCAAGAATCCTATAGCTATAGCAGGATCCTGGGAAAAGGTAAGAGTTAGAGTTGCCGACGGATTTGCTTTCACTTGCATGCTCTGAAGTCTATTGTTTTTCAAATCTACAGTGCTGAGTAGTCTTAATGTTAAAGAACCTATTCACATATGTATTTCTTTAATTTTGGCTTAATGCAGCATGGAAACCCATCCAACATAGTCATTGTTAAGTTGTTCAACAAATCATGCTTTCAAAAAGTTTGGAGTGACATTATTTACAGTATTTAGTACTGAATTAGCTTAGCAGGTTGTTTCATACACCTGAGTGTTTGTATTGTCGTGTGAGGCATGGGTGAGGCAATAGCAATAGCACTTAGACTTATATACCGCTTCATAGTGCTTTACCGCCCTCTCTAAGCGGTTTACAGAATTCAGCATATTGCCCCCAACAATCTGGGTCCTCATTTTACCGACCTCAGAAGGATGGAAGGCTGAGTCAACCTTGAGCCGGTGAGATTTGAACAGCTGAACTGCTGAACTAGCAGTCAGCTGCAGTAGGTTGCAGTGCTGCACTTTAACCACTGCACCACCTCGGCTCCTCATGGGTGTTTCTCCACCAATTGCTTTATTAGTGACATGTCTAATGTGTTTTCTTCATGAGTTCTCAATAGGTATTACTAGGCTTTTGTGAAGACTTAGAAATGAGAATCTGAGGCTAAAATTGAGTCTGGAATAACTTCTATATAGCTATGGTACAGCTGACAAATAAGTGTAACTCAGCAACTTAAGACTAATGACTTTTTATGCAATGATATACCTTGACAAACAAGTGACTATTATGGCTCCAAGGATTGCTACAGCCTCTAAGGCAGTGGTTCTCAGCTTTCCTAATGCCGCTCCCTGCGCCCCGCCCCCGTGCCCCACCCCGCCGCCGTGCCCGCTGCCGTGACCCCTGCCTCCGCCATTTGGGTTCTTTTACCCTCTGTGCATGCGCAAAGCATTCTTCGCATGCGCAGAGGGTAAAAGAACCCAAATGGCGGTGTCTGGGCGAAGTCTCCCGACCCCTGCGACCCCCAGGTTGAGAACCGCTGCTCTAAGGGCTTCTGCTGTTGTCACATTGATGGTAATTGCTATTGAATATTATATTTGCCTTATGTGGAGACTCTGCAAACTGTGTGAGAAATGGTCATTATATAATTTTTGAAAAGTTTTTCTGATGACTCAATTTAAACAGCTTCCAACTATTTGACAATCTTTTTGAGCAAGAGATTATTGGAAAATGGTACCAGTAGTTGGATGACATATATTTGCTTGTGATCTTATAAGACAAGCTGCTTTGGAAGGTGATATTTGTTGCCATGTTTATGCAAAGATGTACTAGTGAATTTGGAATTCTATTCACTCCTTGCCTTCTTGATAATTACAATAACTAGAGTTTCATGACATTCCTGTATTATCAATGTGGTAATGGATACAGAGCAATTCAACTGAGATTCAATCTTAACAAAATGTAGATACTGGTTTTGTTAAATTTCCAAATGATCAAAAAATAACCTGGATGGAGTTGCTTTCCTCTTTGAAAGCATGCAAATGAGAGTAGATAAATAAGTACCACTTTGCTGGGAAGGTAACAGTGTTCTGTGCGCCACGGTGTACAGTCATGCTGGCCACATGACTACAGAAATGTCTTTATATAATGCTGGTGCCCTCGGCTAAGAAATAGAGATGAGCACCATTGCCTAGAGCAGTGATGGCAAACCTTTTTTTGCTTGGGTGCCAAAAGGGCGTGTGCGCAATAGTGCGCACGTGCATGCCCACACCCATAATGCAATGCCCTCCCCCCGCACATGTGTGCACACACACCCATGCTGCCCCCCCACGCATACGTGCAGGCCTCACTGAAGCCTCCGGACTTCTGATAGGCCCGTTGGGCTCTTTTTCGCCCTCCCCAGGCTTCAGGAAAGACTCTGGAGCCTGTGGATGGTGAAAAACGGATCCAATGGGCCTATCGGAACCCTGGGGAGGGCAAAAACAGCCTCCCCCTGCCCTCCGGAAGGCCAAAAATCAGCTGGCCAGCACGCACATGCGCGCTGGAGCTGACATAGGGCAATGCCTTGCATGCCCTCAGATATGGCTCCGCGTGCCACCTTTGGCATGCATGCCATGGTTCACCGTCACGGGCCTAGAGTCAACCATGACTGGATGGAGGAAACCTTTATCTTCTTTAAAAAGTAGGTATGAAACTAAAGGATATACACTAATTAAAATTTGCCACAGGAGGTTCAGAGTTTTATAAGACCTAGCTCCAGATGATTCACTAGCTCCTTGAACAAAAATAACCTTGCTTGGTAATTCTACATTTAGATTACTGCAATAAGCACTTTATGGAGTTATCTAACCTTCAGGTAGTGCAGAATGTTAATGCTTGACTATGGAGCAGTATGTAAGACTAGTGCCATACATATCATACATAGTCTCCACAATCTGCTCAGGCTGTTCAAAGTTCAAGGTTTTGTCAGCTTTTTAAAATATGTTAATTTAAAATTTAAATTTAATCATTCTTGCCTCCTAATGTTTTTAAACTTTTATATACAGCAATAGCACTTAGACTTATATACCGGTACCTTCTGCTTCACAGTGCTTTACAGCCCTCTCTAAGCGGTTTACAGATTCAGCATATTGCCCCCAAAAATCTGGGTCCTCATATACTGTTTTATATTTTAACATTTTATTGTACACCAGCCAGGGTCCACTGTGAGGGAGATGGGCAGTTCAGAAATGTAAATAAATTTACAGAATTATTTGCTGCTGGATCCATGTTATTAAATTTTGCCTAGGACCATTTCTGCTTTACAAGCCTGTTTTTTCCAACTTGCACTTCTGAAATGCAAGAGATGGACAGTCATAGATCCAACTGTAACCTCCAACTTCTCATGGCTGGATGAGAAATTCAGAATCATATGAGGACTTAATGGAAAATAATGCCTCCAATATTATAATCCACCAATAGATGGCAATGCTGATATAGTACACTTGAAACTTTAGTATGTGCTTTAACATGTTCTTTTACTCCACTTAGTAGAAAGATGCTATGAGAAAAGTTGTGTTACTATTGTTCATGAAATTGAAGCCTGACATGAGTACTCATCAATACACTTTAAGCAACATGCCATGATTGAATTCTGTGCAATTATCAGAGATTTAGTTAGTTTGATGTCAAGCTATTCATACTTACTGAAGAATTAGTTTTTTCCTACTAAGGGACATTTACTTCCTAATCCTGAAAAACTCATTAATTGGTTTGGTTTGCCTTGCTCTTTCTCTTTTGAGGCCTTGTTGTTAAAAGTGTTGCTGTGTTGAGAAACCCAGAAAAGTTTAGAATTCCTGCAGCTTTCCTGGGGACATTGCAAGTCCAAAGCCAACAGGCAGGTAAGCTGTCGGATGGGGATGGGAATAAGGGTGTGTGTGAGAGTGGCCAATGCAGTATAAGCACTGTGAGACTGGGGGAGACTGGGTAGGTGGGGTAGACTTTCCTGAGGAACTTGCTACCATCCCTGCTGGCTTCTCCATTGACTTTCTCCCTGCAATGACAAACAACTTTACAATTTCTGCTAGCTTCCCAATTGATTTCTGGGATGCTATCAGGGAGCACTGGAAATGAGGATCACATGGCTGTGGCTAATCTTGGCAGCCCAGTAGTAGTGCTAAAGTAGCAACAATACAGTAGCACTGAATTGGCCACACCTTCCCCAAATTTCATTCCCACAGGAGTCATGGATTCTGTAAGTTAGTCCATTTGAATATCTTGATTCAAAATCGTTGCCCTATACAGAGGTGGGATTCAGCAGGTTCTGACCAGTTCTGGAGAACCGGTAGCAGAAATTTTGAGTAGTCCAGAGAACCGGTAAATACCACCTGACTGGCCCCGCCCCCATCTATTCTCTGCCTCCCGAGTCCCAGCTGATCGGGAGGAAATGGGGATTTTGCAGTAACCTACCCCTGGAGTGGGGAGGGAATGGAGATTTTATAGTATCCTTCCCCTGCCATGCCCACAAAGCCAAGCCACGCCCACAAAGCCACGCCCACAGAACCAATAGTAAAACATTTTGAATCCCACCACTGGCCCCTATACCAGGGGTGTCAAACTGGAAGCCCGGGGGGCGGATGCGTCATAGCAATAGCAATAGCACTTAGACTTATATACCGCTTCATAGTGCTTTCCAGCTCTCTCTAAGCGGTTTACAGAGTTCAGCATATTGCCCCCAACAATCTGGGTCCTCATTTTACCCACCTCGGAAGGATGGAAGGCTGAGTCAACCTTGAGCCTAGTGAGATTCGAACAGCTGGACTACTGAACTAGCAATCAGCTGAAGGTCGCAATGCTGCTTTTAACCACTGCGCTATCTCAGCTCCTCATGCGTAGGCCACACCCACCTCAGCTCCGCAAAAGCAAAAAACGTCATGATACATTGAAATATGTTACATGACGTGATCGAGTTTGACACCCGTGCCCTATACCTTACAAATTCACCCAACTGAAGATTACAAACAGATATGAGAGTTTTAGTAATATATACCTTCCCATCCATAATTTGTTTTCCAGAATTTAATGCATTAAAATAAACTTAACTGTTTCTCATCTTTCCAAGACAGAGAAATAAATTGTGTCTGCGATACAAATATCAGCAAATAAGTCAGCTTACTTAATTGGGTAATTAAACAATGATGGCAGGCACCTAATTTTGGCTATTTAAAAGCCTGCATTCACTTCGATATTAAAAGCATATCCCCACAGACACAAAAGAGAGCAAGTTAAGCCAACAGGCTAGAAACTGGGAGATTGTGAGTTCCAATCACAACATAAGCACATAGCCAGCTGGATTTCCTTGAGCCAGTGTCTCTCTTTCAGCCCTAGGAAACAGACAATGGCAAACCACTTCTGAAAACCCTTGGCAAGAAAACTGCAGGAACTAGTCCAGGCAGTCACCAGAAGTAAAAAAACAAAACAAAAAACCTGACTCAGAAGCATAAACACACACACACTACTGGGCTCAGCTTTCCTCCTGAAAATTGCCTTTAGCATTGAAATATTTATATTTTCTGTAAAGCAACATCAGACTATGAATGGATCCTGGTTAAATGATTCTAATTGCAGCATTGCTGTTTGGATCTAGACAGAAGTGGTATTCAGCAGGTTCTGACCAGTTCTGGAGAACTGGTACGGAAATTTTGAGTATTTGGAAAACCGGTAAATACCACCTTTGACTGGCCCCGTCCCCATCTATTCTCTGCCTCCCGAGTTCCAGCTGATTGGGAGGAAATGCTATGCCCAAGCCATGCCCACCAAGCCACACCACACCACTTCCACCAAGCCCACAGAACCGGTAGTAAAAATTTTGAATCCCACCACTGGATCTAGCTATCTTTATAAGTGGCTGATATAAAAAGCTTAGCAAGACTTGGATCTGGGAGGTACTTTACCAAGAAATCCCAGGATGATAGCTAGACTCAGAAGTAAAAAATGCCCAGAAATAATCTAGTGGCAAGATTGTTGGGGGCAATATGCTGAACTCTGTAAACCGCTTAGAGAGGGCTGTAAAGCACTATGAAGCGGTATATAAGTAAAGTGCTATTGCTATTGCTATTACTTCTCTCGTGCTGCTGGAAAGATGCCATGGCAATTATCAGGAGCTGAGCTCACTTCGAGTCATCATCTTTTTACTTCTACTTGTAGATAAATTGGTATCATTCAATATATAGCTAAAATAGGGGAGGTAGCATGCAGAAATAAGATTCTAAGTTCAGCCAGTAATTCAGAGGATCCAGCTTTAAAAGCTGTTCATTAAAGTAATGCTCTAGCATATTAAAAGTTCACTGAAACAGCTGCATTACCATCTTTGGATGAGCATGAACAATTTATTTGGTTTTCTTTTGGTTTTCTTATAATACATTCATAATATAATAATATAATACATTCAACTTGAGGGCAGGGGAAAAAAAGAATTTCATTACTGAGTCTTCAAAAAAAGACAAATTGATAGAGTAATAGTGTGCCATACTCATTAAGTTGAATCCATGTATTAACAATCAGCTCTTGGCTCTAGTGAGAACTACACAAATTCTATACTCAAGTATACAGAAATGCAAAGAAAAAAATGAATCATCAGTTTGCTTTTCACTATGCATTTTCATGTATGACAAACTTAATTTGAAAATAATAGTAGTAGAATATCACAGTGTGCAGGCAGGCAATCTGTTGTCCTCCAAATGTTTTCAACTCTTAACTCACCAAATCCCTTGTTGTGCGTTCTGTGACTAAACATTCAAATATTTGAAAAGCACAAAATTGTCTTCCTTAAATATTCTGAATGTCTTTTTTCCCCCCTAGACTAGTTGTAATTTATACCGCTTTAACACATACGCCTACAAAGATCAGAATAGTGTGATCAACAGTATACCCTCTGATACTCTATGGAAGCAAGAGCCGGACTTCAAAGAAGTAGGTTAGAAAGTATTGATGCTTTTGAACTTGAAAAAGATTTCTGAGAATACTGTGGGAAAACACAAATGGATCATCAAACAAATCAAGCCAGAGTTCTCTCAAGGCACAAATGATCAATCTGAACAAGAGCTGAAGTGGTGCAGTGGTTAAATGCAGCCATTGCAGGCTGACTGCTAGTTCAACAGTTCAGCTGTTCAAATCTCACTAGGCTCAAGGTTGACTCAGCCTTCCATCCTTCCGAGGTCGGTAAAATGAGGACCCAGATTGTTGGGGGCAATATGCTGAACTCTGTAAACCGCTTAGAGAGTGCTGTAAAGCACTATGAAGCGGTATATAAGAAAAGTGCTATTGCTATATTGCTATCTCAAATTATTCTTCTTTAGACATATTATGCTAAGACCTAGTTCTCTACAGGAAGCTGTAATGCTGGGAAAGGTAGAAAGAAAGAGAAGAAATGGAAGATCATCAGCAATCCGTCAGATGGACTTAGTTACAATGGTGATAAGTGCACTGTTGGTGGACCTGAAGGACCAATTAAGGGAAGGATTGCCATAGAGAAAATCTATCTATGTGGTCGCTAAGAGTCAACACCAAACTGATGACATATAGTCAATTTCTTTCACTGTATGCTGCAAGGCAATGTTACATGCCACATAAACTATCTAGCCTTAAATCGAATTCCGCACCCTCATTTGATAAGTAAACCAGGGGTCGGCAACCTTAAACACTCAAACACTAACCGGAAGCCCCCCGTTCAATTCTAGAGCCGACCAGAAGTCCGGTTTCCCCACCATAGTCTCCTCCCGGCGCGGCGTCCTTTTTCCTCTATCTGTCCTAACCAAAAGCCCTATGAATTGTGAAGCTGACCGGAAAACCCGCCATAGTCTCCTCTTGGCATGCCCTGCATTCCCACACCCTAACCGGAAGCTCCTCTCAAAATTGTGCTGCTGACCAGCGACAGGGAGCCGCAGCAGAGGGATGAAAGAGCCACATGTGTTTCCAGAGCCACAGGTTGCTGACCCCTGTAATAGACATTCCTCTCGCTCTTACTTAGCAGACTTGGGATGCAATGGGGAAAAAATTTCACCTGGGAATTGTCTCCAAACCCCCCTCGTACACACACAACTTTTAATTCTATTATATTTGCAGAGGTTTGACAAGCCCTTCACATAGAAGGCTGATGCTCTCTGAACTTGGCTGTTTTCTTGCAGATGTTTCATTACCATTTTCAGTGCTAGAAGGAAGCGGGAGTTTGTTCCCTGTTCATATACAGTGGGCTGCCCTATCAGTCTTGGAAGGAATGTTGATGCTCTCGGGGCAACCACAGAGCGCAAATCCCACTCTCTTCTAGCACTTTACCCAGCTGACTAATGAAACTTCTGCAAGAAAACTATCAAGCTCAGAGATCACAAGGACTCCAAGGTTCAACCCTAACTACAAATATCCTCTTTTAAAGGCCCTTAAATTTATTTTAATTGTCCCTCAATGTAATATAATGTCAATTTATATTATCTGTGCATATTATATACTTTTAGATTACTTTCAGATTTTATGGGTTTTTAGAACTAACAAATGCATTCTTTCTGCAACTGATCCATTAATTGAGAATTTACCTTGGGACTAAACTACTTTCCTATAAAATATTGAAAAGTACCATATTCAAGAACTGAAAATTGAAAAGTGAATAGTAAACTCATATTAAATTGATGAGTTATGCAGATGGGGAAAAAAAGACTGAAGATTTGGAACATGTCCTTTATGTTGGTCCTTAAAACGTAGATATTGTAGTAAGTAAATTCTCCATTTAACCGATGGATGGGAAGCATTACACTATTTTAACTTATTATTTATGCTTAAAGTAATGCATGGGATTTTATGCATGTATAAAATGAAAATGGAGATTTTATGCAGACAATGGAAAATACAATTTTATGCATGTGCAAAGCGTATAGGATACAGACAGACGTCAACTTCAACTAAGATTGATCTACAGTTATGTCTTTAAATGTATTTAAAGACCTGTGTTCTGACAGACGAGCACAATTCAAAGCACACTGACGATGTCTCCTTGAAGGTGATGAAACATTTACAACCAAATTGCCAAGCTCAGAGCTCAAACCAACAGCCTAACTGTTATGTCTGCCTGAAATCTGCCAAGCAGCATCAAGGGTTTTCTGAAGGCTCAAGATGTTTACTTCTGGTTTCTCATACAAAGCGGCCCATAGCAAACAATGATTTCACGTAACAACTATGGGGTTTGCTTAACAACCACAGCATTGTCTTTATGACCCTTGCCACCTGTACATGTTGACATAGATATGAACACCTACTCTTTCACAGAACTTCTTCAATATAATCAAGGTTGCTGTGGAGGAAAGTCAGAGTTCTCCAGGCTATCTTGACTTTCTATTATCATAGTTGCTGCTGATTTTGTTTGTTTAATTTATATGCTGCCTATTTTGCTATTAAACAACTCTGAGCAGATTTACAAGATGAAAATGACAATATAACACATTAAACAATAAAATGATAATATTTGCTAATTTTAATGTTAATATTTATGTAAAGAAGGAACTAATGCAATGGGGTGGAGGAGGAGCTTTCTTTTAGTAAGTACTGTTTCTGCAAAGCCCTGTGATCATAAAACCACCTAAATCAGAAACGAGAGTATCAGATGTTCTAGTTTCTGTATTTAGAAGTTTCCATAGTTACTGGACCTTGCAGAAACAGGGCTTTAAAAAAAAATCAGCATTATGAACCATGAGCTCATGAGTTGCTCAGCCTTGTTTGATAGCACAACACCAGACACTCATTTGTTTATGTTTGAAACAAGAATTATCCTGCTCCTTTTGATCTTCACTAGGATAAGGCAACTACCATTGCAAAGGTTCTGCATCTGTTCCAAAGTCAATATATAAGCTACCAGCAGTTTCCAACTGAGCTACATTCAAGGAACCTATAATGCAGGGATGGCGAACCTATGGCACGCATGCCACAGGTGGCACACGGAGCCATATTTGCCGGCACGCGAGCTGTTGCCTAGCTCAGCTCCAGCGCACATGTGTGTGCCGGCCAGCTGATTTTTGGCTCACATGGAGGCTCTGGGAGGGTGTTTTTGGCTTCCTGAGGGCCTCTGGGGGGACGTGGAGGGCATTTTTGCCCTCCCTAGGCTCCAGGGAAGCCTCTGGAGCCTGGGGAGGGCGAAAAATGGGTCTACTGGGCCCACCAGAAGTTGGGAAACGGGCCATTTCCGGCCTCCAGAGGGCCTCCGGGGGAGTGGGGAGGCTGTTTTTGCCCTCCCCAGGCAGTGAATTATGGGTGTCGGCACTCGTGCATGTGCGATAGCATGCACGCATGCACTTTTGGCACCCGAGGAAAAAAAGGTTCGCCATCACTGCTATAATGCCATATTTAGATACATAACTAAAGAAATAACTTGCTTCTTTGCATATCAGCCAATCAACTAAAATTTGCTTTTCAGAACATTACATAGGCCAGTGACTTTTTACCTCCAACCTGAGAAAGTTCATTCTTGATACAGTTCTCGAGCTATAGAATTCACATTCCATGTAGTTACTGCCTTGCAAAAATTCAATATCTGGTCATCTTTTAATTGAGTTAAATATGTACTCTGATGTTTTCTATCCTATATCTTATTATAAATGTGCAATACTGATTTGTTTTAATTGTTTAATATTTGTAATTTTTTAGAAGGTCTTGCTGCCAGCTTTTTTGTTTCTAACTCATTGTAAATTAGTGGCTTTTTTAAAATGTCAATTGTTTTTGTATGGCTAAATGGCTTAAAATGTTTGGTTATAATACTATGCTTGATCAGTAGGAATATCCAAAGACATAAGCGTTAAAATTTATGTTGAATTATAATTTGAAAGAAAATTTTAATTGAATGATATATCGATGGTATCTAACTCCAGATAGATTGTCAAAGATGTTTAATGTCATTCCCTTTCCTTTTTATGCTAATTTGTATTTTGATGTAAGATGTTGAAACTTAATAAGGATATTTAAAAAGTCAACTGTCCTTTAAAATGAGCGTGCATATTAGAAATATTAAGTTTTTTTATTACCCTTACAATGGATATATGCATTAGAAAATCAAACAGTGAGGCCTCCTCACAATAGCCACACACTACATAAGCCTCTAAACTGGTAAGATGCCAATAAGGTATGTTGGATTGCTAGTGTGATTGACAAAGTATCATCCAAAGAAGTTGATGACAAACTTTGCAGTAGTGGGAAGTGTAAAGAAAATAAGGCTATGGATGAAGCAGTAAACAAATCTGATGCATCAAGGATAGTTTGTAATTACAGACAGTTAGGGAGATCTTTAAAGCCCTACATGGCCTAGGACCAGGCTACCTTCGGGACCGCATTCTGCCTCACACTTCCCTTCGACCGGTTAGGGCATGGCTCTTCCTGCAGGCAGGGGGGAAAGATTAAATCCATCTGAATTCCCCCCTTGGTATGGCTGATTGTGAACATTTTTTTAAACTTTTGTATATTTTCTTAACTATTGCTTTTAAATTACTGTTTATTATTGATGTTCTTATAAAATTGTTGTACGCCGCCCTGAGTCCCTCGGGAGTAGGGCGGCATAGAAGAACAAATAATAAATAAATAAATAAATAAATAAATAAATAAATAAATAAATAAATAAATAAATAAATAAATAAATAAATAAATAAAGTGAATGGTGTAGGTGTAAGCTAGATTTAGCAATATTTCTTTTTCTTTTTGGATACCTTTAATTTCTTCACATACTTCTTTTTGTTCCTTTTCCTAGTTTTTTACAATGCTGTTTGTGTTGTAACATTCCTTTCCTTTTGATAATTTTATTGGTACCTGTTGATTCTACGCCAAGTTAAAGTAGGATGGTTTGTTATTTCTACCTTCTCAATAGATCTAATGGGAGAGCCATGTTGCGAGTCTTATAAGTCAAAGAATGTCATCTTGGGGGACCCAGGAAGCAGGGCTTGTCTGTGACTGCCCTTGTCCTGTGGATCAGCCTTCCTCCCAAAATTAGATTGGATCTCACGCTTCCAGTTTCATGGAAGGCTCTTAAGAAATGCATGCTTTCCCAGGCACAGGATCAGACATATACCATATTTTTTGCTCCATAAGACTCTCCAGAATGTAAGACACACCTAGCTTTTGGGGAGGAAAACAAAAAACCAAAAAAATATGCCTCTGCCTCCCAGCCCCAGCACGTGGCTCGTTAGGGCTCCGCTCCGTTGCGCCCACCACCGGTCAGCTGAACAACAGCTGGATCCCGACTTCCCATAGCCCCGCCAATCAGTGGGCTAGCCGACCAGAAATGGCGCTATTGCTGCCTTCTCTGTGTCTGCTGCCACCACCGGGGAATGCTGAAGGCTTCGCCAGCGTTCCCTAGCTATTGCCGCTGCTTGCTGCAGCGGCCTCCTGGAATACTGCTAATCAGTTGTTGCAGGTGGCGGGGATCACTGCCTATTGCTGCTGCCGCCTATTGCTGCCACTGCCTATAACTGCCACTGCCGTGCGAATGGCAGCGGTGAACAATGGCGGCGGCAACAGATAGTGGCAACAGGCAGCAGCGATCCCCGCTGCCTGGAACAGCTGATTGGCGGTATTCTGGGAGGCTGATCCAACCGTCAATAGGCGGCGGCGGCGAACAGTGATGGCGATGAGTGGTGGTGATAGGCGTCATGCGTAGAGGCCAAAAACAGGGTGCGCGGAGGCCAAAAACAGTCAAAGGGTGGGAGCCGGCGGGGCTTTGCCAATATTTGCTCCATGAGACGCACAGACATTTCCACACACATTTTTGGGGAGAAAAAGTGCATCTTATAGTGCAAAAAATACTGGTAATTAGATACTCTTTATGGTTGTTTAGATTGATCTGGTTCTTGTTCATTTTTTACATAGAAATTTACTGCATTGTTTTAAAATTCTGTAAGTCATTCAGAGTCTTTAATGAGAGATAATTGGCTAAATAAATAAAGGTTGTGAAATACTTTTAAGAAAAATGATTTGGTCAGAATTCGAGAATAGACTATAAAAACCTAACAAAAATGGCCACTTTATATTTCTTAGAGCTCCTCAGTTGAGTTGGATCTTGACTTAATCATCCATGATGACATTTCAATGATGCCATGGGGTAACAGTTAATATATTTCCACATTTAACTTAACTACATGATGAACATAAGTTGCTCACTAATAGCACTTTATTACTGTTAGGTTGGCCACTTGTATAAAATCTATTTTTCATCTATTGACTATATTCTCATGATACACAGTAGCATGAACCAGGCAAAACCCCCTTTTTTACGTATTATGCAAACTCAAGTCTTTATGATCAGTTTACAATTGAGTGAGCTCTGCATACCTTCCTGGATAATTTATGATTCAGTATGTCTTGCAAATCATAAAAAAAAACCTGGCTTGAGTAAATCACATGTTAGTGTGTCATTCAAATACAGACCTTTGAGGAAGTTATGATAAATGCTTCCCCAAACCTACTGTGCCTCTTGCTGACACTATCTGAATCTTGGAACATGGGCAGATGGACTGCTGAAAAAGTAAGGATGTCTCTCGGAATGCTTCTCTCCGGTCTCTTCCACATCTGTCCCTATCTGTAGGTTGCTGTGCTTGATATTCCACATTTTTTTCCTCCTTCCCACTGATTGATTGAGAAATTGGATAATTTTTAAGCCATTGAGGGGGAGAGGTTTTTCAACTAAATGTAAGAAAACATGGAGGAGGAAAAGCTTCTTCAGTGATTACCCTTAATGATTATTTGGAAACCTCAATAGTACAGTGCATCTACTTAAACTGAATCAAGAGGTAGTGCCAGCTACACTACTTAATCCTTTGTTTCCAGGCCATATTTAAAGTTGGAAGCATATTTGGATGCAAATATTTAAAAGCTTCAAAAGTAGTTTGTATTAGGAACAAGACCTTCTCAACAGTGGCCCTCCACTTTTGGAACTAGTTTTCAGTTGACGCTCAACCGGTCTATAAGTGGAGACTAAAAATTCAAAAGTTTAACTTGGCTGATAACTGAATTGGAACTCTAATGAGTCCTTTGGCACAAAACATTTTTGAATCTTATCCTCTGTCCTTTTAAATCATGTAAACAAATATTGATTTAAAATAATTTGGTCAAGCTATCCTAAAAGGTTTAAACTATATTGTTTTGATTAATTTACCTTTATTTTTCTAATTTTTCTATTTTTCTAATAAGTTGATTTATGTTCTAACTAATATGAGTTCTTAATAAAACAAACATTTAACTTGTTTCTGACTAATTTCAAAAGTTGAAAACTGTGGCTGTTTGTAGCAAAGTCAACCTTAGCAATGCCGCTCCTCATTCTCAGAGGAGTCAACCCCCCCATGTTTTTTTTTCATTTACCACATGATGTTTTCTTGTGATTTTTCTTCCACACTTAGAATAAAAATGCTGCACTGATGATTTTTATGACATACTAATTGAATTAAACATTTAGTCTACTTGCACAATCATCAGCAAACTAGTTCCAAAACCTGCTGTATGAATCCAACCAAGGAGCTAAGTACAGTAAATAAATTTCTATTTACAGTGGACAGAGAAGAAATAAAACAGCAGAGTACTACATACACAAACCCTAGAAAAAATATTTTCTTCTCTGTTGGGATAATTTTTCTTCTCAGATTTATACTGCTTTTCATTTTAATTAAAATCCTACTGTACAGGAATTATTATTAGTGCTGACACCATTAAAAAAAAGAGAAAATGCCAAAGCAAGTCTATAAATGTATCATAATCCATAGACTCACACTAAGGGACTACCTAATCTCAGCAGGACAATTGTTCTACAAAAGAGAACATCACACATCTTCTGCTTGTTGTGTTTGTAAAAACTGAAACACTGGCTAGCAAAGCCATCTCATACAAATCTCATATATGAATGAGTAATGGTTTGAAAATGCCAATTCCCAACACAGATTACAATAAAGACTAGTGTGAGTAAGTGAGCAATTTCCTTCACCGGAGTAGCTTCTTCTCAACACAAATAAAGGGACTAGAATCTTTTTAGGACCGGGTTGCAATGCTGGGTTACAGTGGCCCTTAGTTTATCTTTATGTAAGCTTTCAGTCTAATTGCACTGTAGGCAATTTCATATATAAGAAGTATAGGACTCTTTTCCTCACACAAATAAGTCAGTTTTTCTATGTTGGTTGGCATTTATAAGCACTGAAATTCAATACACCAGGATAGAAGCATATTGGGAACGATTTATTAGTTCACCTCATTCACACACGATTTAATGATTCAAGCAAATTACCGTGTTTTTCGGACTATAAGACACTCTGGACTGTAAGACGCATCTAGCTTTTGGGGAGGAAAACTAGAAAAAAAATCTGCTTCTGCCTCCCAGCATCCATCCAGTATTCATCTGGCCAGTTCACTGCTGCCCATTTGCTGCCGCCCATTTGCTGCTTCCCATTTGCCACGGCCTGTTTGCCACAGTCCGTTCACTGCCACCCGTTCACCGCCACCGCGGTCTGTTTGCGGTGGCACATTTGCTGCTGCTGCCATGGCTCGTTTGCCATGGCTCGTTTGCCATCACCCATTTGCCGCCACCATCTGTTCATCACCGTGGCCTATTCATCACCACCGCCGCAGCCCATTCTAGAACAGCTGATTAGCGCCGCACCAACCTTTCCCCCGCCACAATATTCACTGTATAAGATGCGCAGACTTTTTCACCCAGTTTTTTTTTGGGGGGGGAAGTGCATCTTATACTCTGAAAAATATGGTATATGAAAAAAACAGAACTTCTGTTATACCCAGTTTCATATTTAGCTTTTAAAATATGCTTTTTCCAACTGGTTTAGCTAATGAACTTCATCATCTAAGTTCTTCCTTTTCATTTGTGTCAGGTAAATAGATGCTATCTGAAAAATAGATCATTTTTCAAGCTCTTCATGAAAACTAAACATATCACATGAAACCTGTCCATTTTAATGCAAAGTATCTATTACTTCACTACTTGTGTAGCACCTAGAAAAATGTAAACTTTTGATGATATTGCATAGAATTACAGTAGGTGGAATTTTTAAAAATCCACAAAACAAACACTTTAGAACAGGCCACTGGAAATAATAGTGTGCTGCCCCCTTTAAATAACTTAAAATATTCAAAGCAATATCTTTGACTGGATTCCAAAACAGTTGTCTAGTTTAAATTGACATTTAAAAAATATTTCAAATTACCCCTCATAATATACTGTATACTGAAGCATTCAGCCAATTACCAAAAAAAGCTACGCACACTAGGGAAAAAATAATTAAAGCAT
Source organism: Diadophis punctatus similis (assembly GCA_023053685.1). Classification (NCBI taxonomy): domain Eukaryota; kingdom Metazoa; phylum Chordata; class Lepidosauria; order Squamata; family Dipsadidae; genus Diadophis; species Diadophis punctatus. Next base: position 47,658,847 of record JALIGW010000002.1, on the reverse strand, counting down.
GTTGCTTATTGCTAAAAGTTAACAATATATTAACAAATTTTCTAATCATCTCAATTGTAGCCTATTTTTATGTAGCCCTAATAATGAGCCGAACTCCCTAGAGATCCTTTTCATAATCTGCATGTGTTTGCATTCATTTTATCTCCCAACTGAACAAATCAAAGTCAAGAAGAGTAGAATTTTATGTGATTCATTCTCTATCCAATTTTAAGCTTGTCTTTACGTAATGTTTGAAGACGGCTATTTCTGAACCTTTATGTTACATATCAATTAGTAATGCAAGATTTTGCTGCAGCAAAACTATTACGGTAATCTTCAAAGTACAACAATGCTACTTTGAATAGTAATGGAGTTTTTAAAAATATGGAATCAATTGTTTAGAGAATCAATTGTTCCAGCTTTCTTAATGTATCTTATGGTTACATTATCCATTTTTGTTCTCTACTCTCATCTTAAATATATAATTTGGCATCATAATAAAAAGTACACTTATAAAACTTTTCACTTCATTTATTGAGAACGGAGATCCAAAACAGATATTCATGTTTGAATTTTACAAATGAATATAAAAAGTTCTACTTTTACATGGCATTAAGTGTTATAGTTACATAACAGGAACAAAGCTCTATGGCAGTGATGGCGAACCTTTTTTCCCTCGGGTGCCAAATGTGCATGCGCGCGCACTATCACGCACATGCGAGTGCCCACACCCATAATTCAATGCCTGGGGAGGGTAAAAACGGCCTCCCCCGCCCCCACAGAGGTCCTCTGGAGGCCGGAAACGGCTCATTTCCCGACTTCAGGTGGGCCCGGTAGGCCTGTTTTTCGCCCTCCCCAGGCTCCAGAGGCTTCCCTGGAGCCCGGGGAGGGCAAAAATGACCCCCGCCCCCCAGAGGGTCTCCAGAAACCTAAAATGCCCTCCCAGAGCCTCCACATGAGCCAAACATCAGCTGGCTGGCGCGCACATGCATGCTGGAGCTGAGCTAGGGCAACAGCTCGCGTGCCGGCAGATATGGCTCTGCGTGCCACCTGTGGCACGCGTGCCATAGGTTCGCCATCACTGCTCTATGGTAATAAATAAATATTTGGCATTACAGAGAAGGCAAAAATTGCCAAATTAATTTCATTTCAACAATCGCACCGAGTCTCCCAAAGCATGGCCTGATGTGGAATATATGGTACTTGTTTCCCTCAACAATTTATAAGCCAGATTTCTAGAAGATTTCTGGTAAAATAGAAAAAGAAACAGACTTGAAAAGCTTGAGGACTTGAGAACACAAAATAGCAAAAGCAGATCTTCAAAGGAAAGGAAATCTCCAATCACAACAATCTTAGTGGATGCTGAGTTCATAACTGAGACAAAGTTGTTTAACCTCTGCTTTCTATCTAGCGAAGCAATTCATTTTATCTAATCAATTTTGAGTTAGGATTTTAGGGGTTGTTTACTTTACACCAGCCCAATAACTTTGCAAGCATTTCTCTCTCTACTCCCACCCTCACCCCAGCAATAGCTCAGAAACTCATAAGGCTGCTGTAGTATTAGAATCCTTTCTTGTCCCAAAATCCTCCACTATTACAAGAGGAAGAATACTGGAAAAATCATTCCTTTAATGATTACACAAATCATAGCTTCCAGAGCAAAATAATAATCCCTACACAATCTTCCCAAAACTTTAGAAAAAAAGGAAAATCCAGGGCACTTGTATCTTTTCTGAGACTTCCTGATTCTATTGCAGCAGATAACCATTAAACCACAGATTATAGACATGTTTCTACCTCCAAAGTCTGTAAAATGACATACTTGGATCTTTAAGATACCATTAGACACATCAAGCACTAAGAACATGATTCATTCACTAATAATGCTTTAGTTTGAATAATTACATCTCTCAGGAGATTCATTAATAAACTTAGCATTTTTTTCTTTCCAAAATTAAAAGGATACTTTTCCCACACTTCAATTTGTTTTTTAAAATTAAAAAAGTTCTAACAACTTTTTAGACACAAAGTTGTAAATCTGTCAGAGATCTCAAAAAGGGAAAACAAGAACCGTTCAGGACTTCAAACACAGGGTAGAATATAACTTATTGTATTGTACTTTACTGCAACTTTAGTGTTTTTACAACTACCTGTAAAACAGATACAGCCAAAAGTAACCTGTCTGATGTTTTAAATCAGATCCAGATCCAAACAGAGTGAGTATGTTATGGGTTCCATCTAGGGAACTATATCTGACAAGTCGTAGGCAGTGGGCCTTTTCTGCCATGGCACAGCATTATGGAGTCACCTCATCACCTAAGGTGAGGTTGGATTCATTATTTGTGTTTTATCCCCCAGGTGAGGGAGATCACTCAAGACTTGATTATGTTAGCAAGCCTGGGAACTCCAGGGGACAGATGATCTAATGAGGTGGCCTCATCATCAATGTTAACTTCCCTTTATCTATTATTTTTATTCTCAGTTCTTATAGTTTTTAAATAAAGGTAATGATTTGTGATGTTTTAGTTTTGTATGCCACCAAGTTACTTGCCATATAAGACGGGCCACTAAATAAATTAGACAAATAAAAGTTTTAATCACAACACAATTTACAACACAATCAGCTGGTATCTAACAGCTAAATGCCTGGTCCACAATCCTATGCAGTTATACTGCTTAGCGCAGTATAACTTTTAACTTAGCGCTTTGCTGGCTGAGGAATTCTGGGAGTTGAAGTTCACAAGTCTTAAAGTTGCCAAGGTTGGAGACCCCTGGTTAGAGCCTATTGATCTCTTTAAAGGAATTTTTAAAAATAGAATTAAAAACTACAATTCAGCTGTTGAACTGTTGACTGCCATGATGCACAAGAATAGGTCTTCACAATGATAAAAGCCAATCTAGATTTCTACAACCAGGTGTCCCTCCAATTATAAGGAACTACAATTTCAATCAATAGCTGCTTTCCTGATTGATTGTGGTATTTGCAACTTCCTGATGCTAAAAATCACCAGACTGGGGAAGCTCTGCATTCAACAGGTTGCCTTGAACAATACAAACGTCAAATTTAAAAATGAGCTGTTCTCCCCTTTTTCTGGAAATCTACTAGCTTCTGGAAAACACAAAGGCGTGCTGCCTGCCTCAGCTGATATTTTTATTAACAGCAGAATCTCCATTTAAAACAAAGATTTTTTATTAATTTTTATCCTGCTTTCATATATAATAATCCCCCCCTAATTTACCGACAACAACAACCCTGTGAGGTGAGTTGGTCTGGGTGAAAGTGACTGGCTCAAAGTCGGGACTAGAATTCCTTCTCGAGGTTTCTAGACCAGCACTTTTAACCACTACATCAAACTCACTCTCCATATTGGCAGCATTTGGTTTTGAAGATATATCCCGGATTGTACTTCTACATAGGAGGAGCTTTCTCCCCCCCACTTTCTTAGTCCTATTCTTAGTTCCAGTGAAAAAAGCGCACTATGCAACGCGGGGAACGCTAATAACGTATAACGAATTGTAATTAATCCCAAAGCTAAGAACCAGAGACTTAAACAAGGAAAAGTTTAGCTTGAAAACGGAGACTTGACTGCTTATGAAAAGTCTCACCCTCAGCCAGCCAAAGCTTTGGGCGAGGACCACCCATTCGTCTCCGCCTTAGTGCAAAAATCAAACGTTGCTAAACCCAAGGCATTCTCTCGCCCTCCCAGTTCCACCAACTCCTGCTGTGCCCCCACAGCGCGCCAGGCATAACCCCACCCCATCGCTCCCCATCGGCCGTAGCATCCAAACCGCTTACTATGTGCTCCGCGGACACCGGAGATCCCAACGCCTACACCAACAATTTAAGGTACGGTAGTTCCAAGTCTCTCGGAGGCTGTGGAGAGAGGAGGGAAGGGGAGGGAGGCGGGGCATCAGAAGAAAAGGAGGCGGTGCTGGAGACTTCGGGCCAATCGCTGTCGGGAAAAGGATCAAAGGGGCGGGCGGTGAGCGGGGGCATCAGAAGAATTAGTTCGCGTGGTTGTTTGCCAGGTGTGCTTGGACTGGTTCTGTCAGCTTTTGATCCCGCGGCCCGCGCAAACCAGCCGCTCATCCTATTAAGATGAGAGATCGGGATCGGCGCTGCAGCTTTCCCAGAGCAGCCCCCACTTCGTCCCCCGAAAGCCTGAAAGATTCCGATTTGATCTGATCAACGGGTTCGTCGTTAAGGCTCTGCAAGACTATTTTTCGCTTTTGCTAGAGAGAGCACGATGAGAGCACGTGCTAGAGAGAGCACGATGAGCAATGTTAGATTGAGTAACCATCCAAAAAGGATTTCTCAATGGTTTATTTTGTAAAAGCAGTTGAAAACGCGGGTGTAATGCTTACAGGACATTCAGCCCATTCTTGTTTTTATCAATTCCGTATCAGTTGGGAGTGAGTCACTACCCGTTTTGAGCAATACGACAACGGAAGCACTCCTTATTTGATCTTGTAGGCCTTTTAAATTAATGTTGTAGTCAGTTCTCTTTTTTCTGTTTGCATATTCTTGTTTATGTGTCAGCTGCTAGATGTAGTACCTCTCACTATGTATATAAAGACATGTTTGATTTGTAGGGTGCATATTTGTTTTAAAATGGTATTGGTGAACTGAGTAGTAAAATAGAGGATTCTGCCCATCCACAGCTTGTTCTGTACAGCACATTTTCCATATTAATATCAATAAATGTAAGCTATTCTCATGACAAGTATGTCTGGTTTACTCAATTCAGTTTTAGAAAATTGCAAGACAGAACTAGAAACCAACAAGGGTTTGCATATTTGCATATCTAGGCTAAATTGGATAGCTAATTTACAACTGAATACATAGTGCATACAGTGAGAGAGACACATCTTTACCATGGTTTAAATTTCATTAGGCTTGATAAAGTGCCCAATGTATCAGACTGGAAAAATCTAAAGAAGGGGTCCTTTTTCTAAAGTAGACTACCGTAGAATCATTTGAAGATTGACATATCCCAACTTTTGCTGTGATATTAAGGCTTAATGAAGGTATTTTCAGTTGCCACCAGATTTAACATCAGTGCTGGAAAAACTCAGCAAAAAGGCAAAAATAACCTTAAGAAGTGTTGCCCTAGATACCATACACACTTGGTTTTCTCAAAAATATTCTCAGAAATAGTTTGCTATTACCTTTTTCTGCTATTCCTTTGACTTCCCAATTGGAAAAGACTGGTACCAAGAAAATAGCTCTTTTATGAACAGGGATAAATCAGACTGGCAGCTGAAGTTTACATTATTTATCAATGGAAACAAATATTCATCACCTCCTCCCTGTAGCAAGCTAGCTCAAGAGATACATGATAATACTACCGTATGTAACATATGATGATGTTCGTCCATCGTGTTCGAAGAGGACCTTGACATCTATCAAGTTGTGGGCTGTTTATGTGTCTGCAGGTGGCTGGTAAGGCCTATATGGTCACGAAATGTTCTGCCACATGTTGGGCAGACGTGTGGGCACCATTGTCGCAGCATTTGCAGCACTGGGTTTGCGGAGTGCTCACTTTTTTTCTGCTATGGCTGTTCTTCTGTCCTCAGATATTTGCAGCCTTGGTGGATCACCATGCGCCATGTTGATCAATCTTGTGCCAGGGTTTCCCAGGAGGTGGTATCGATATCCAGGGACTTGAAGGAGGCTTTCAACGAGTCTTTGTATCGCTTCCTTTGTCTCCCGTGCGATCACTTTCCTTTAGACAGCTCACCATAGAGGAACTGTTTAGGGATGCGATGATCTGGCATTCTTGCAACACAGCCTGCCCAGCGTGTCTGGGCTTTCATCAGCAGGGTGGGAATTGATAGCAGGCCTGCTCTGGAGAGGACTTCTGTCTGGCACCTTATCCTGCCACCGGATCCTCAGAATTCTACGGAGGCAGGTCATGTGGAAGTGGTTCAATTGCCTAGCATGCCTGCTGTATACAGTCCAAGTCTCACTGGCATACACGAGGGTAGTTAGCACTACTGCTTGGTAGACGTTGAGCTTTGTAGCAAGGCTTATTCCACGGCGGTTCCACACGTCCCACATGTTCCTATGTAACACATAGGAAATGGCTGTATGTGTATGTACCTATAAAGGAGAATATTTGTAGTTCAGGGTTGAAGTGAAGAGTCCTTGGTGCTGAACTTGGTTGTTTTCGTGCAGATGTTTCATTACCCATTATATCAATGTTTATAGTATTTATACTATTTGTGTACTCTAGTAGCAAAAAAAAAAAAAATGCAGGAACTATACATTTCTAGGAGAAAGCACACAAAAATGGCTGGAGCCATTACAATCATGTGTAGCAATGTGTGATGGCTGCTTTTTAAAAATTCTGATACTAATTTTCAATATTAAGATATCTGCAGGTTAATGTGAGTAGGGAAAATTACCATTTTACTGTTTTCTAAGCAAGGAAGCCGAAGTGGCGCAGCGGTTAGAGGCAGGTACTGCAGGCCACTTTAGCTGACACTGATCCGCAGGTCAGCGGTTCAAATCTCACCGGCTCAAAGTTGACTCAGCCTTCCATCCTTCTGAGGTAGGTAAAATGAGGACCCAGATTGTTGGGGGCAATATAAATATACATTGCTTACTGGTGTAAACTGCTTAGAGAGTGCTTGCACTGTGAGGCGGTATATAAATCTCACAAAATAAATAAAATAAAACCTAGGAGTTGATTCAGTCAAAAATAATTTCCCTTTATATGAATGAAAGGGGCACTTGGGCCATGTGGTAAGCAGGAAATTCTTTTATCTTCAAATTATATTTGAGTTCTGGTTTCTTTAATTGCACAGCTAGTACAAATATGAATTATATTATAAACCATGGCATATCCTCAAATAATAGTTTAAGAGAAACGTATGGATCATTCATAGCATGGGATTGGTATTCCATGTCATGAATTATACATAAATTCTATGGAGAATTCTGTTTTGTCCTATAACTTTTAAACAGTATTAAGATGATTTTAAGAAACAATGGACCCCATTAAAGTAATGAAAAATAAAGATATGACTTGATGTCAGGATGAATACAGGTAAATATTGGCATATAGTTCAAAAGCAGTCCAGCACAAAACGGATATAGTAGGCCCCACAATATTGATGAAGTACAAAACAATACAAACATTCTTAGATTTTAATGTAAATCACAAGGTTCCAATATAGTCAAAGTTAAGAGCAGTGACCCCCCTCCCCAACCATTTGGGCACCAGGGACCTGTTCCGTGGAGAGAAGTTTTTCTGCGGCCCAGAGGGGGCGTGGTTTCATGTGCTGCCTGCATCCCGCGGATGGGGCTTCGCTTGTTTGCATGGCCCATTTTCTGGCATTCTACGACCCAGTGCCGGTCCACGGACTGGGGGTTGGGAAGCATCTCTTGCGTAGAGCATTACAAACAGTGTTAGAATTTTATTTTTCTGAAATTGTGTACCATTTAAAAAGCAAACATTGAACAGAACTAATTATCTAATGATAAATTTTATTTGGGGGTTCTAAACCTATGCATATGCTTTGTAATTTGTTTTGTACACACAAAATGTACAGAATCATAATAATGGCAACTATAATATTGACAATTGCACCACTCTTACCTATGATTTTTTGAGCAGTTACTAGTGGTAGAATGCTTAAGCATTTGATTATTTTGCCTTCTTTTTAATTATAGAAGAAATAAATTGAACCTCTAATATGTTTTTAGAAAAATAGAAAATTTCAGCTACTTCATTTGGTACACTACAAAAGAGAAGGGATAAGTACATTAACGGGAAAAACATTCTCTAGATACTAATTGGACAAAAGAGAGGCAGGTAACATTTTAATGTAACTTAAATCTTTAAGCCTTCAAATAAAGTGTTGAGCAACTATGGCATCGTAAAAGTTGTACATGGTTGTTTGTGTAGGTATGTACTAAATACATGACAGTCTTAAAAATATCAGATTTAAGCATATTCTTAATGAAAACACTAGCCATTCTAGTAAAAAATGCAGAGCTTTACATAATATTGGAATCTTAAACTTAGTGCAACTAATCAAAAAGTTTACTAAAGTTTATAGTCTTTCTCAAAATCCCATGTTAAATCTAATATAAGGACTCTGAATTACAAGTAAGTTAAACTCTTAAGACTTTGGTATACTTTCGGATTTTGCAATTCAGATATAAAATTCAGTAAACCAGGCTTTATATACTAAGCATTAAAATGATTTTCTCCCACATTAATCTTCTGAATGAAATATGAAGGGCAACAGAATTAGTTTTAATATTCTTAAATGAAATAAATGGTTATAACACTAACATTTAACATCTCTTTCTAAATATTGGTACTAGCTGTTATGTCATTGTAATTTTCCTACAAACAGCAGAACATTACTGTTGTTGATGGCTCAGGACCCCAAGCGTATACATACATTTTAAACAATTACAGGATTGGGCTATTAAACATATACTTTCTAAGCAAGCAACTGAATATATGTGGAATGAACCTAAAGTGTATAAAGCTATTTTCACAGAGTCATTGTTGTGATTTAGCATTGCAATTTATATTCTTCCCACTGCATTACCTGCAAACTGACTCAAAATTTTTACTCAGTGTATCAAATAGCTGCACTAGCTCTTTTAAAATGCTGCTATGTATTTCTCCTTTATAAGAATAGCATAAGTTATTGCACAAATGTATTTTCAATTATGTTAACACTTGTTCCCTTATTTAATGCTTGCATAGAAATATGCTAAAATTACATTTAAAATGCTATATAAAAAGTAAAACATGTTACTTTTAAAAGTAGCGTCCTGAGAATAGTACAAAATTAATTATACAAGCCCTTCACTTTTGTTTTATTTACAGCATCTATTCCCAGACAAAATCTGTTTCACATGAAATTGTATTGACAGTTTTTCCACAAAAATATTTTAGTAAACTGTTTATAACTTGCATTTAAGTAATCTATCTCTAATCCAATTATTTTCCGAGACTTTTACATGAGTAAAATAAGAGTAATTCCAAATAATTACACTACATAGCCTATTTTAGCACATAGAAAATTTTGAAAGATTTATACAATTTTTTTGGTCAAAAAAATTAAGTGTACAGAGTTATTACATTTCAACAAAAAAATTTCAAATTCTTGATTTTTTAAAAAATATATAAATCTATACTATTTATCATACATTAGAACACTTTTCTTTTGCAACCTTTTCTTATTTTGTTTACTTCAGAAATGAAAGCTAAACACTATGATTTAAGTGGCAGCGGAAGAATAAGCATGTTTGGATTAAATTAAAACAAAATTTACTGAGAAAATAACATTATGTCAATTTCCTGTGTTTTACCAATGATTTAAGCATAGATGATTTATAACCCTCACCCAGATTATTCAATTATCCTATGCAACATATACTTAAATTCAGTTTCATGGATTTTAAACGTTATGTATTATTTTTAAATATAATTCCTAAAACAATACGTAAGCTACATATTCATACTCTATTTGCCTATTTTAAATAAGGACTTGATTATATATATATTCTTTATATCTCTTGGTTCAAGGATAAGACTGCTATCCTGATAGCAGTCATTCAAGCATGAAAAGTTCCAAGACAAACTTTTATCTTTTAATTCTTCACACTAAAGTCCGAGTTCAAGTTGTAAAAGTGAACAAACCAGATCTCAGGAAAATATTACCAGTGGTGGCTCATCTAGTAGCATTTCTTCCTATAGCAAATCTCAGTATAGCATGGGTATCTGCTTATGTCAAGTATGTTTATTTTACATGAGTACAACCCATATACAGTTAGAATAAGGAATTTGGCAACTGATTGTTCTGTCAGGCTAAAAGAGATGATATTATAAGGCTTCTTTATGGAACGGTCTTTAGAAATTAAGTGATAAAGACCATGCTCAACAACATGGAATGAGGCATTATTATCAATTAAGAACAGTACTCAACAAAATACATAATAAATATTTACTGAATCATCAAAACTATTCTTATGCAGAATAAGAAGGAACTTGCTAACCTTTAAGGCATTAGTGCATTAAGGACTATATCTCCAAGAAATAAATATAAACACCAGGAAATATTACTATAGGGCTACCTGTACAATTATGCTTGATAATATTCTATAATATTTTACAAGTGCTAACAGCACTTTAGAACACATATTTAACATCAGTTTTCAACACTTCACCAAATGAATTAAATCGATCAGGCAAAATTCTCATCTTTACTGTCCCATCAGCTCCACAGGAAAATATGTGATTTGCTGGTCCTGTCTCAATCTGCATGACACCTGTCCCAAGATTTCTGAAAATAGATTGTCTAGAATGTTCATTGAGGAAAGTATGAAGAAGACTGAAATTAGACAGACTCCAAACCTAAAACACAAACAGAAAGAGAAAAAATGGACTGTGATTTTGAGTTGATCTCCCTAAGTTTGATAAATATGCTTCAATTATGTAAACACTCAGATGCTTTAGTTATGGTTCTTTTTATGAGTTCAATTAAGAATGAAAGTTAAAGATGAATATTTAAATAAGTATTTTTTTTAAAGTTAAGGCTAAGAATAAAACAGTTTAGAACACATTTTAAATAGGACATATACCTGTCCTACCAGGTTAGATAGGGTGGGCACAATCCTAGCCCTTTCCCTTAAATATTGCCATCTTATGGGAGCTAGGATTTTTGTGGGCGTTCCTGTCAAAGTCCTCTGAAGTTCAGCAGGCTTCTCCCTCACCCCCCACCCCGCTCCCCCAGCACTGGGATGAGGTGAGTGCATATTTGATGCATGACTTGGAGCCAGGTTGTTGTTTTTAATGTATTTGTTTTTATAGTTTTAATAAGGATATCATGTTATTTTAACTTTTAATTGGAAGCTGCCCGACGTTTGTTATAAGGTGGACAGTTATATAAATATTTAAATAAAATAAATAGTTCTCAGGAATGTTATAATGAATATATAAGAAACTACTCTTATACAAATTAACAAGATGGAATTTTGTAATGTAATGACCTTGATATTTCCTTCTGCAGATCCTGTAACAAAATATTCTTCTGTAGGATCTACAGCAATTGCTTTAACTGGAGAATCATGACTTTGGAAAAACTGTCTTTGTTGCTTTTGACGAAGATCTATTAAGCAGGTATAGCCTCTTCTTCCACCAGATATTAATAGCTGGTGTTTGGGGGCATATGCCAAAACAGTTGCTCCAGTATCATGACAAGTAAATGCTGAAATACAAAAATTTTAAAAATAAATTACAATGTAAATAATATTCTTTTACTATTGAATATATTTATTATATGATACTGTTAAATAAAGCATCAGTAGTGAATTATTGGATGAATCAACTTGATTTTGAATTAGATCAACGGAAAACATTTATTAAAAGTATAGGCAAAACTCTCTTTTTGACCCTGACTATTTATGGATCTTTTGAAACCTTCTCATTCCATACCTATGTGCTAGAAGTTTGTGAATCCATTTGAATTTTCAGTATTTCTGCATAATAATTATCTAAAATGTGATCTAAATGTGCAAGTCCTAAAACTCAATAATAGGAACCCAATTAAACAAATGAGTCAAAAACATTATATTATTCATTTATTTATTGAGGAAAATGATCCAAAGCTGCTTGTTTGTGGCAAAAGTAAACAAACCTCTCTGATTATCAGTTCAGTTGAAGGGGAAATTAGAGCCAGGTGTTTCAGTCAATGGGATGATACTTAAGGGTGAGTGTGGGCGGAACGTGACACCTTGCCACAATCAATCGCCATGGCCAAGTCGCTGCGGGACAACTCCCAACAGGACAATTTAACAATTCAATTTAATTATTTAAAATAAATAAAACAATTAATTTTTGTTATTCACATTTCATTCTGTCCCTTCTTTTGCATCCTTTCTTTAATGATTCTATTCCACCATTTCTTTGATATTAGTATAACTCTTGTCCCGCAACGAATTGTCCTACAGCAAGTTGGTCATGGCGAGTTGACCCGCAGTGAGTTAGCCGCGGCAAGTTGGCCATGGTGAATTGGCCGTGGTGAGTTTGCTGTGGCGAGTTGGCCGTGGCAAATTGTCATAGACCTGAGTGTGGTAAGTCCTGCCTTATCTTAAGAACAGAATTCTGAATATTTATTATTGTCTAATCTTCACAACACATATATGTGTGGAAATGAGTCATGGCTTGAACAAGTATTTCTGTAATGGTATATGGGAATGACCTTGGGAGTTAGGAGGAAGAACCATAATTCTTGCCACAAGAATGGCAAAACATCTCAGAAGAGACCCACCTTAGTTTTTTTGGAGAGTAAAAGTGAGGTACAGGCAAGATCCTGTTAATATTATTAATATCTTACAATACAATACATTACTACCTTAATAATGAAATACATTAAAATATAGGTAGAGCTAGTAATCTTGGCTTGTTTGTTTCTGGATTCACACAAGGTTAACAATTTTGAGAGCCTCCTAAAAACAGTTGTTTATACTCACCATGCTGGAATGGTTAAAAAACTACAAAGACCTGGGACTCCCCTAGTCCACTGTCAGGCATATCTGTTCAAATTAAGGCAATTCAGCACCACTGTTACCCTCCCCAAGAAAGGCTAATCAACCAAGATCACTCTAAGAGCAAGATGTGTAATATTCTGGGAGATTTAAAAAAAAACACCTTTCAGGGTAATGTCTAAGGAATTAAAAACCTATCTTGCATTGTTGAATGTCAGTGTTCATGAGACCACCATCAGGAGTAGAGAAAATAAAAACAGTGTGCATGATAGGTTTGCAAAGAGAAAGCCAGTACTCTCTAAAAGAAAATTGCTACTCATCTACAGTTTGTGAAAGAACATGGATAAGCCAGAAGACTATTGGAAGAATTTTCTATGGACACATGAGACCAAAAAATAACTTTGGTTTGAATGAAAAATATAGCAAAAAGCAACCATTGCATTCTAGCAAAATAACTTTACCTCATCTGAGCAATATGATGGTGGCACTATTATGGTTTGGGCCTACTTTGCTGCCTCTGCACCACAACAGCTTGCCTGTGTACTATGAATTTTGAATTGTACTAGCAAATTCTACTGACAAATGCCAGGTTATCTCTCTGTGAATGAAGCTCAAGAAAAAGTGGGTCATACAGTGAGACAAATTCACAAGTTGCACAAGCATAGAATGGTTAAATAAGAAAAAAGTTAATGTTTTCTAATGGCCAAGTCAAAGTACTGATCTTAATTCTATAGAAATATTGTGGGACCTGAAGTGGGCAGTTCATGTGAGGAAGCCCACCAACATCCCTGAGCTGAAGCTGTTCTGTAAGGAGGAATAGGCTAAAATTCCTCCAGACTGATGTGTAGAACGTATCAATATTTATCAGAAACATTCAGCTGCAATTATTGCTACCTAAAAGAAGCACATGGTGAGGGAAATGGGAGGTTGAAAAATATTATTAAATAAATAAATAAGGAAAGGAAATACTGAAAGCAAAGGTTCCCATACTTTTGCCACACTGAAATAAGTAGTTTTTGACCATTTTTCCTCAATAAATAAACAAAAAAGTATAATGTTTCTGACTGATCTGTTTGAGTTCTCATTATATAGTTTTAGGAATTGTATGGAGAACAGATAAAATTTTAAGTCCTATTTATGAAGAAATACTGAAAATTCAAAAGAGTACACAAAGTTTTAAGCACCACTGTATATAATTACCTTTCCTATACAAGATAATTTGTATTACACAATAGTCATACATACAATAATTTCACACAACAGGAAAAGTAGGCCAAATGAATTTAGCATCTGTTTTTGTATTCAAAATTAATCCAAGTTTTTTAAAAATTATAATTTGTTGAGGAATCATAGAGTTAAAACATTGGGCGGCAAATATATTATGGTAGGCCGAAATGAATTATGACTAACTCTTGTGTGTGAACTAAGTCAATCTGTTTATTATTTATTTATTTATTACGGTTTTCTTATATGCCGCCCAACTCCCAAGGGACTCAGGGCGGCGTACAACAGAGAGAAGATACAAGAATCACCAATAATAAACGTTACATTAAAAGCAAATATAAAAATTAAAAATTCATATTAAAAAAACCATACAACAATCAGACATACCCGGGGGAGAGCTCAGATGGATTAGGCTCTACCCCCAGCCTGCAGGAAGAGCCATGTCTTAACGGCTTTTCGGAAGGCCAGCAGGGTGGGGATAGTTCGGGTCTCTGGAGGCAGTTGGTTCCAGAGTGCCGGGCCCGCCACAGAGAAGGCCCTCCCCCTAGGGCCCGCCAGCCGGCATTGCTTGGCCGATGGGACCCGGAGGAGGCCAACTCTGTGGGCCCTAACCGGCCGGAGGGAAGTATGAGGCAGAATGCGGTCCCGGAGATAACCTGGTCCTAAGCCATGAAGGGCTTTAAAGATGATCAACACCTTGAATTGGACCCGGAGACCGATGGGCAACCAATGCAGCTGGCGGAGTATAGGTGTCACGTGGGTGTACCTTGGCACACCCACCACAGCACGCGCAGCCGCATTTTGCACCAACTGAAGTCTCTGGATACTCTTCAAGGGTAGCCCCATGTAGAGCGCATTGCAGTAGTCCAGGCGGGAGGTGACAAGGGCATGAGTGACTGTGAGTAGAGCCTCCTTCTCCAAGTATGGCCGCAACTGGTGCACCAGGCGAACCTGTGCAAAGGCCCCCCTAGCCACAGCCGTAAGGTAGCAATAGCACTTTACTTATATACCGCTTCATAGTGCTTTACAGCACTCTCTAAGCGGTTTACAGAGTTCAGCATATTGCCCCCAACAATCTGGGTCCTCATTTTACCCACCTCGGAAGGATGGAAGGCTGAGTCAACCTTGAGCCTAGTGAGATTTGAACAGCTGAACTGCTGAACTAGCAATCAGCTGAAGGTCGCAATGCTGCTTTTAACCACTGCACTATCTCAGCTCATGATGGTCCAATTTCAGCTGTGGATCTAGGAGGACCCCCAAGTTGCGGACCCGGTCCGAGGGAGTCAGTTTCGCTCCCTTGAGATCCAAGGAGGGACAGTTGTCATAGTCCTTAGGAGGCAATATCCAAAGCCACTCAGTCTTGTCGGGGTTGAGTCTGAGTCTGTTCCTCCCCATCCAGGTCCTAACGTCGTCCAGGCACCGGCACATTACATCAACTGCCGCACTGAATTCAGACGGGGTGGTGATGTACAGCTGGGTGTCATCAGCGTACTGGTGGAAACACACCCCATGTCTGCGGATGATCTCCCCCAGCGGTTTCATGTAAATGTTAAACAGGATGGGCGAGAGAACCGACCCCTGAGGCACCCCGCATAAAAGGAGCCTAGGGGACGATCTCTGCCCTCCTGTTAACACCGACTGCATCCTATCGGCAAGATAAGAGGAGAACCACCGCAAAACGGTGCCTCCCACTCCCAACTCGCCGAGACGATGCAGAAGGATACCATGGTCGATGGTATCGAAAGCCGCTGAGAGGTCAAGTAGCACCAGGATGGAGGAATTTCCCCCGTCCCGGGCCCGCCAGAGATCATCCATCAGAGCGACCAAGGCAGTTTCTGTACAGTAGCCGCGCCTGAAACCCGACTGATAGGCATCTAGATGATCTGTTTCATACAAAAGTCGTAGAAGCTGAGTAGCCACCACCTTCTCCACAACTTTCCCTAAAAAAGGTAAGTTGGAGACTGGACGATAGTTCTTCAAATCAGCTGGATCCAGGGAAGGCTTCTTCAGGAGGGGTCTCACCACCGCAGCTTTTAACGACTGCGGTACGGATCCCTCCCCCAAAGAAGCGATGACCACCGCCCGGATCCAGCCATGTGTCACCTCCCTGCTGGCCGAAACCAACCAGGAGGGGCATGGGTCCAATAAACAGGTGGAGGCACCCATCGCCCCCACGGCTCTGTCCACATCCTCGGGAGAAACAGGCCCAAACTCTTCCCTATTTCTACTAGAGATCATGCCAGACAAATCTTATTGCATTCTTTGACAAAGTGACAAAATTAGTGGAACAGAGAAATGCTCTGGATATAATTTAAATTTGGTAAAATAGACCACAACCTACTACTTTAAATGAAAGAAAAATGTGGGTTAGACAGCATCACCACCAGAAGGATTCGTAACTGGTTGACCAGCCACACTCAACATGTAGTCCTCAATGGAACTGCATCTACATGGAGGGAAGCATGCTGTGGAGTACCCCAAGGCCTGTCTTAGGCCCAGTACTCTTCAATATCTTCATCAATGATTTAGATTAGGGGATAGATGGGGAACTCATCAAATTTGCAGATGACATTAAGCTGGCAGGAATAGCCAACACTCCAGAAGATAGGTTAAGATACAGAAGGATCTTGACAAACTTGAACATTGGGCCCTATCTAACAAAATGAAATGCAATGGTGAAAAAAGTAAGGTTCTACATTTAGGCAAAAAAATCCAAATGCAAGGGTACAGTATAGGTGGTACCTGGCCATTTTTAGTAGTAATAGTAGTAATTGTGAGAGGGATCTTGGAATCCTAGTGGACAATCACTTAAATATGAGCCAGCAGTGTGCTGCAGCTGCCAAAAAAGTCAACACAGTCCTGGGCTGCATTAACAGAGGGATAGAATAAAGATAACGTGAAGTATTAATACCACTTTATAATGTCTTGATAAGACCACACTTGGAATATTACATCCAGTTTTGGTCACTACAATGTAAAAAGGATGCTGAGAGAACAGAAACAAAGATGATTAGAGACTGGAAGCTAAAACATAAAAAGAACGGTTGCTAGAATTGGGTATGCCTAGTTTAATGAAAAGAAGGACTAAGGGTGACATGATAGCAGTTTCAATATCTAAGGGGTAGCCATAAAGAAGAGGAAGTCAAACTATTCTCCAAAGCACCTGAATGCAGGACAAGAAGCAATGGATGGAAACTAATCAAGGAGAGAAGCAACCTAGAATTAAGGAGAAATGTCCTTACAGTTAGAACAATTAATCAGTGGAACAACTTTCAGAAGTTGGGAATGCACAAACACTGAAAGTTTTAAAGAAGAGATTAGACAACCATTTGTCTGAAGTAGTATAGGACTTCCTGCCTGACCAGGGGGTTGGACTAGAAGACTTCCAAGGTCCCTTCCAACTCTGTTATTCTGTTACTTCCAGGAAAAGTCCCATAGCAAGATGTTTATTTCTATAAACTCTAGCACAACTTTCAATATGGCCTAGTTCACAAAACATGTTAAAGGTATACTATGGTAGCATTCAGTATATTGTCTAAACCAAAACACATCTGATGTGAGAAGTCATAAGCCATAAATTGTAGCCGTAAGTTATTTATTCATCTATTTTGTATTTATTCAACCAATTTATATAGCTTATATAAACTATATAAGTTTATTCTTGGCTGAGATATATTGTCATGGCTTACCATGTCATCAAAACCTGGACTATTTTGAGAGAGCTGTTCCAAATTTAAAAACTTCTACAGTGACTGAAAAAGTATTTCATGTGAGGTTGAGACAATTTCAAATTCAAAACCATGGTTTTGAGTTCCAAATGTTTCAAATTTTGAAATTTTTTATACATTCCTTATTTAGCATTACTGTATATGTACACAAAAATGGATATTTCATCAAATACAGTTATCTTAACTGCATGTACAAGAGCATGTTATATTAGCAAAATGGCGAATTCTAACCAAAATCTTATTTCTCAATAGGGAGCTGAAGTGTAATTTAAGATTTTAAATCTTAAAACTTATAGTTTTATGTTTGTATATATGCTAGTTAAGCTTACCATGAACCAAGCTACTAGAAGGGGCAACCAAAGTATCCCACAGACAAATATTTCTAAAAGGAAACAAACACAGGAATAGTAATGTATCTAATGATATCATGATAAAGAACAAACTGTATTAGTAATTAGAATTTAAAAAGCAACAAACAAGAGCAACAATTCCTTTGCAATTAGCTGAAACATTTTATTTTTATTTTATTGGAAAGAAGAAATAATATCTACATGATTTTTTAACTATAACATCTAACAATTTCTATTCAAATATTTTTATAGAAATTACAGTTTAACAGTATCCCTGAGAGAGGAAAACTATAAAAAGAAAAATATAATTAGATAGTACAATGCTAGTATAATGCTTTGAAATATAGGTAGTCCTTGGCTTATGATCATAATTGAGTTCCAAATTTATGTTAAGTGAGTTTTGCCCTATTTTATGACTCTTCTTGCCATCATTGTTAAGTGAATCACTGCAGTTGTTAAGTTAGTAATATGGTTGTTAAATGAATCTGGTTTCCCCATTGATTTTGCTAGTCATAAGGTTGCAAAAGGCGATCCACCTGATCCTAGGACATAGCAACGATCATAAATATGAACCAGTTGACAAGCATCTGAATATTGATCATATGATCAGGAAGATGCAGCAAAGGTCATAAATGTGAAAAATGCTCATGTCACTTTTTTTAAAGTGACATTTTAGCTTTGGTCACTAAATGAACTGTTGTAAGTTGAGGACTATCTGTAGTATAATGCAGATATAGCAGAAAACATTATATTTCAAATCAAAACTAACTGAATATAGATACAATGTTTATTATTACAATTGGTTGCATAGTCAGTCAAAGGTTTAGACCAGAGATGGCGTTTTTACCCATCTTTCAAGCCTTGGGATAGGCAGATATTATTACTGTTATTATTACACAGAAAAATAGGAAGTCATAGCTGCTGGTTCTTTAGCAGATTTTGGCCTTCATATGTATGGAGTTCTTCCCAAGAACTTAGAATGTTGTAATGATCAACGAAATACAGGTGGTCCTTGACTTACAACAATTCATTTAGTGACCATTCGAAGTTACATCACTGAAAAAAGGGACTTATGACCATTTTTCACACTTATGACCATTGCAGCATCCCGATGGGTCATGTGATTTACATCCAGCTGCTTGACAACTAGCTCATATTTATGACAGTTGCATTGTCCTAGGCTCAAGGGATCATCTTTTGCGATCTTCTGACAAGCAAAGTCAATGGTGAAGCCAGATTCACTTAACAACTGTGTTACGAATTTAACAACTGTAGCGATTCACTTAACAAATGTGGCAAGAAAAGTTGTAAAATGGGGCAAAATTCACTGAACAAATGTTTCACTTAGCAACATAAATTCTGGGCTCAATTGTGGTTGTAATTTGATACTATATGTATATATGCAGGTTCTAACAGTGCGGTCATTTGTAAGTAACAGATGGAAATTTTGTCAATGTGCAGATTTTCTAAGTGCTATCCAAGATTTTTTAGTATAGCAGTTAACGTGTGAATAACCTCTGGAACCATCATGGCTAAGTAACTCAAAGCTGAACATAAATAATAGCACTGCCTGCTTCTATTTTTCCAACAACAACCCAGTGAGGTGGGTTGGGCTGAGAGAGAATGACTAGCCAAAAGTCCTTCCAGCCAGCTTTCAGGCCTAAGGTGGGACTACAACTCATAGTCTCCTGATTTCCAAGTCGGCACCTTAATCACTTATTATGAAACTTCTATGCCATCTGACTCTCAATGAGTTGTGGCTCACAACAATAAAAAATACAATAAAACAAATAAAACAAAAAGTGAAGATAAAATATGGAAAGTATGATGAAGTAAAGGGCCTCGCTTCCCCTCACCACAAGCCTAAGTAGAAAGCTACATGACTCTTCTAAACAATACCAGAGTGGGGGTCATCCAAATCTCAGGGAGTAACCTTGTTCCAAAAGTCAGACGGTAATATTGAGAAAGTATGCTTCTGGGGTCCTAAGAGATGATATCATTTATTTGAAGGAACTTGTAATATGTCAACACTGCAGGATCAAATTAAACAGACAGATTTTATGGGAGAGAGGGCATTCCTAAAAGGTCCTATGCTCTGTAGTGGTTTATAAGGAACAGGTAAAACAAAAATGGACTGTATCTAATAGAAATTTTGTACTTGCTATATACAATTTCTACTTTCATGTCATGGCACATTTGCTTCTTGCTCAATCTAAAAAACTGTTCTCCACAGAATAGTATGGTATAAAAAGGAATGAACACTGGGAAGAATTTTTTTGAACAAAATCACTACAGTACTAGATAAGCAAAGTAATCGATAATTTTGTATTTATACAATGTTTATTGGTATGATCTTGAAGAAATTTTTATACCTGTTGTCAGTAGATAACCCAGCAGTAGCTATCAAAGACGAAGAACTGATGAAAACAAAATCACTAGCCATTTTATTATGGCATTGCCATGTCTGAAAATATCAAGGAACAATAAATATAGTAAAGCAACAAAAATATGGTTAATTTAACATTAGAGCTTATTTACTTAGAAATATGATATATTAATTTCAGATTGAAGCAGGTTGCAACAGTATACTTAGCACACTTATTTTTTTATATAGAACCTCCAATTCTGTTAGTAACTGAATCTTAATCTCTAGTTTATGGATTATCTCAATACAGGTAGTCCTTGATTTACAACAGTTCACTTAGTGACTGTTCGACGTTACAATGGCACTGAAAAAAGTGACTTATGACCATTTTTCACACTTATGACCATTGCAGCAACCCCATGGTCACGAGTTACATTTGGATGTTTGACAACTGATTCACATTTACGACGGCTACACTGTCCTGGGATCATGTGATCACCTTTTGTGACCTTCTGATAAGCAAAGTCAATGGGGAAAATAGATTCACTTAACAGCCGTGTTCCTAATTTAACAACTGCAGTGCTTCATTTAACAAATGTGGCAAGAAAAATCATAAAATGGGACAAACTTACTTAACAAATGTTTCACTCAGCAACATAATTTTGGGCTCAATTGTGATTGTAACTCGAGGACTACCTGTAATTCCTGGACTGTATAAAATACTACAATCTTAAATCAGTTAGTTTACATATTTCAGATGATTCTTCAAAGTCATCAAATCTATGAGGAAAAATGTTTGAAGTATGAAAGTCCTATTTTTGCTTGGAAATTTTGTTCTCCCTTCCACAAATAAAAAATATAATGAAGATTTGAAAAACATGCAATTTTCAACTAGGAATATTTGTCTACTGTATAAAAGAAATTATATACAAGTAAGATAGCTATGTAATAAATTAAAATAAGGACTTAGCTGTCGTGGTTATAAAAAAATAAATAAAAAGGTAAATAAAACAACAACTAGGAAATATTCTGACTTACCAGGTATGGTTTGGGTGTGCTTCCATTATGTAGGCAACCTTTACAGTTTGTTTGATACAAACTTATGTGTCCATCACCATCAACGATCCCAAACTAAAGAAAGTAGATACATGTTTTTACATTATATTAATACTTAATTGATTCATTCATAGTTAAGCTGTTCCAGATGTGTGTGGATATGAATGTGTATTAAGTTATTAGCAATTCCTAGCATATCTGGATGAACTGAATGCAAATGGAATTCACATGAACAAGAGCCTCCTCATTCATTCATGCAAAATATCTTTTTGTGTAACATTATATTTTTACAGAATAAAACAATAGGCTCCAACTAGTTTAATAAAAATGTTTATGTATAAACAAGACATTGGACTCTACTAAAGTATGACAAAAAAAAGATTTCATAGATCTCATAATTTCACATCTGGAAAGATTCTTTGTGTAAGTTTGCTTATGAAATTGCATTTGCTAGTGGACAGAGAAAAGACCCTCAAAAATGAAACAGGAGACATTTTTCTATGAGAGATATTTTTCCCTCGTCTCATAATTTTGAAAAATGTAAAAAACCAATCTCTTTTTTTAATCCCTTACAAAACAAACTTCAATAGGTTACTAATAAAGATAGAAACACTGATATTGCAGTGTGTGTGTGCAATTTGAAAGATTAAAAACACTATCATATAGTGCAAAAGATAGCTTGCAATATGGAATAATTGGGGAGCTTATGCAAATGATGCCATACCTTTATAAGTAGACCAGGGATCCCCAAACTTGGCAACTTTAAGACTTGTGGACTTCAACTCCCAGAATTCTCCAGCCAGCTGGCTGGAGAATTCTGGGAATTGAAGTCCACAAGTCTTAAAGTTGCCAAGTTTGAAGACCTCTGAAGTAGACAATCCTTGTCATTTAAAAAGAAGAAAAAGAAAACTAGATATGTCTCTTATTCTATAATCCCTCTAGCTATATAACAATCAACACTGTGTTAACAGCAAGGCCATATAATCAAACCCTATTAATTAATAATAATTAAACTTACTTTAATCTTTAAATTTAATTACATATAATATTGTATGCCTATGTTGAGAGCCACTTTTGTCTAGTTGTTAAGGCACCAGGCTAAAAATATATGAGTTCTAGTCCTGCCTTAGGTATGAAAGCTTTAGGCATACTAAGTTAAAAGTCTAAATCTAGAAGAAAAGTTTCTTAGTAGTTTAATACATTGGGTTAGATTGTCTCAAAGTGGAAGTGGAACCATGTTTCTCAATTCATTATTTCAATGATCAAATAATGATAATTGAAAATGAATGATCAATCACTATTATTGTCAGGGTTCCAAATAGCATCCAAAACTAAATTAGAGTCCGAGGCAAAGTATTCCTCTAAGTTCCAATTTATTAACAGAGCCATGTTGGCACATCTGGGAGAAACCCGAATCTGAAGTCCCAGGGTTTCTCCACCCAGTTGAAAGTCAAGCCTTTGCCCCCACACCCCCAAGTCCATCACGTTGACCAATCTTCATCTGCCAACTTGGCAGAAACTCCCATCTCCTTCCGTACAGGTGCAGGAGTGGCAAAGGCAAAGGATGACCTTGACAATCTAGAATTTGTTATGGCTACATGCAGACAGCCCTCATGCAATTACCCCTCCCAAATTCCCACAGCAAAGAATACATTTTAAAATAACATAAAGTGTGGCAGGCCAAAGACCCCAACTAAAATGGCTTCGGCCTGACAATTATTCTTATAATCAGTGATTTAAAAAAGCTAAAGAAAGTGCATTGGATAGCATTGAAATTTTAGTTCACTCTTCTTTGCTAGAAACACAAGCTGTTTGAATTTAGAGGTTATATATATATATATATATATATATATATATATATATATATATATATATATATATATATATATATATATATATATATATATATATATATATATATATATATATATATATATATATATATATATATATATATAATTTATTAGTGAGACTTATATACCGCCACATAGTGCAAGCGCACTCTAAGCGGTTTACACCAGTAAGCAATGTATATTTATATTGCCCCCAATAATCTGGGTCCTCATTTTACCTACCTCGGAAGGATAGCAGGCTGAGTCAATCCTGAGCCGGTGAGATTTGAACAGCTGAACTGCTGATCACTGTCAGCTAAAGTAGCCTGCAATATTGCACTCTAACTGCTGCACCACCTCGGCTCATAATTGAGTAAAAATAGAGATATTAGCTATTGGATTACTGTTGGGCAATAGCTAATATCTAATTTACTATGTTTTCAAAAGCAAAAGGAAATGTAAATATTCATTTGTGATGTTTGTAATAGTTGGATTATTTTTAATGATTAAAAACCATATAAATTTTGGAAAGAAACAACAGCAAATTTATATGCAATTTGTAAATTTATAAACATATTTAGAAATCTGTAAATATTGTTGTGATCCTTAATTAAAGGAATATAGAGCTATAAGTGACATTTAAATAGATTTCTTTTTGTCTTATAAGAGATAAAAGGATGGTACCTTATTGCCTTGATAATTAAATCTCATCCGTGTAATTCTGGAGTTGCCACCAGATCGAAAGCATGCAAGTTGTTGAGAATGGCCCCATTCAAACATTCTTACACTGCCATCCTGGGCACCTGTCAAATCTGCAGTAGAAAAATATATAACTTTGAAACTTAACAAAGGAAGAGAAAAAAAAAGAACTTAAAAATAAGATTAGCAATTATAATCATTTAGAAGTATACTCCTAAATTATTAAAATAAAAATTCTTCAATTATTGTTCTTTTGGTTATATTTTTAGAAATAACAATTATTGGCTCTTTACTATTGAGAGCATACTTTGGGCTGTACTACATTAAGGAGCTTAGCATAATATGAAAACTTTTTAACTCATTCAAGCTCAGCCAAATCAAATACTATTGCAAAAAATATAACTACAAATAACTGAGATTTTCTATACTTTCAAAGATATTTAGACTTTTCTAGATTTCATCTAGAATTTTCTATCTTATAAATTACAACAAAGTTACAAATTAGAAATAAAAAAACTTACAATATGGTAGTGTTGGGTGAGAAGCCATTCTTCTGACATTATTTAGATTCTTCTTGATCATCTATTAAATGTCCAAGATTAAAAGATCCATTTAGAATTATTCAGAAATATATTCTTTTAAAGTTATTAGTAGGGTAAAATGCAGAAACTACTATGTTTGCTTCCCTTCATGATTTGGGGTTTGAGAAATGGATGGCAATCAATGAAAATGAAACCCTTCCTACAGTGTTTATCCAAAGTTCATATCAACAGAATCTAAATCCAGGTTCTTGGAAGCTTTTGGTCCATAAATCTAAGGTTTGCTAAACACATACACTAGATTTCAATCTTACCTCTTTTCTTGCCAATTCCTTTCTGATTCCATTAAATTTATTGGAATATTCCTGTATAGTGTAAGGTAAGTAAGACAAAGGCAGAAGCAGAGGCATGTAAGAGAGAGTTAAACAAACTTTAACAAAAAATAAGCAGGAGTGAAGAAACTATGGTTTTTGCATTTAATCATCCACAGAAGATTTAGGTGGGAAATACATTGGTTGGAAAAAAAGATGTATGTAATTTGTGACAAAGCACAAATTGTAGCAAACACTAAGATATAGTAACTTACTTCATAATCAGATTTTTTAATCAGTCTATATTGTAAGATTTTTTTTTCTAAAATAAAGTGTGAAAGTTGTAAATAGAAATAAATAGCAGCCCGGTGGACTTGTAAGAAAATTAAGGCTTTTTGGATTAAAATATGGTGGATTATTCAGAATATTTTAAAGAAAAAAATTAAGTTTACACCACAGTTTTTCTTGCTGGAATAATTACGGACTGTACTGTAATAGAGACTAAATTGATTTTGAACTTGATAACGGCTGCCAGATTGTTGGTAGCACAATACTGGAAGAAAGAAGATATACCTACTATTGAGGAATGGACAATAAAAGTTACACATCTGGCAGAAATGGCAAGAATTTCATCATATTTAAAAGAACATTCAAATGAAAGATACATATCGGAATGGAGTAGATGGACTGATTATATTAAAAAAAAGTATCAGATTAAGAAGATATATATAGTTTAATAATGATATATGGTTAGAATTTTAGAATGGTTTAATAGATTTTAGATAATGTGGAGTATATATATATATATATATATATATATATATATATATATATATATATATATATATATATATATATATATATATATATATATATATATATATATATATATATATATGAGGAATTTTTGAATTTATATTTTGTTAGTATATTTTAAGTTTATGGTTATTTGAAGATTATATCCTGTGTTCTTTCTGGGAAGCCGGGGAAGGGGAGGGAGGGGGTTGGGGGGAAGGGGCGGGAATTTAAAAAATGTTTGTACTTTGTACCAATAAAACTTTTTGAATAAAAAGAGAAATAAATAGCAGCCCATCTGTATAAAGTAAGGTTTATCTGATAAAAGTGAAAGAAATTTTTAAATGTCAGCAATTTAATTATTTCTGTTTTTTTTCCCTTTGATGTTAGAGACCTATAACAGATTAAGAGGATACTGAAGCTACGTTTTAGCGATTGAGCTGTCATGCCTCAGATTTTAAGTGCTGGATAGTGAAAACAAGCAAAGGTTTTCAGGAATACTTATGTGAAAAAGCGATAGACCTAAATGAGAAATTTGCATGAGAAAAGGAACATAGTATAATTAAAAACAAAATAGGGCTCAGGAGGGGAAGAAGTTTGAAGTTTGTTGGTAGAATCACTTGATTGAGGAAATATTGGGAATCTAAATGAAAAGCAAGAAGAATCAAATAAGAAGATGTTGGCTGTTCTCTAGTACACTTATCCATCTGTCTCCAAAATGAGTATAACATCTATTTATTATGCCAGCTTACAGTAAGAATTACTGTTATAATAGTTATGATGTACTTTGAACACTCTACACCAGTGGTCTGTGGACCACTGGTGGTGTGCCAGGAAATTTTGGTGATCTGCAGAAAAATTATTTGCATTTTTATATTGCACTAAATACTATTTATCTTTTAAAAAAATGCATATTGGTGGTCCGCAGGATTTAAAATTATGTATTTAGTAGTTCCTGAGGTCCGAAAGGTTGGCAACCCCTGCTCTACACAGCAGTATGTAAATGTTGATTATATTGTCTTACTAAAAGAAATAAGAAAAACTGTATTACATAAAATCTGTTAAGCAATGAAATATAAAACAGTAGTTTTGAGTATAAACTGGGATGATTAAGCTGTGAAATGCAAAGCAAGCTAAAAACGTAATAATTGGCAGAGATTTAATAGAAGGGGTCAATAAAAATTAAGACCATGGACACATATTGCAACTTAATTGTTTCCATTAAAGCTCATGCATTATATTGTAACTTAGGTTGAGGAAAACTTTGTCATTGCTGCATGACAAAAATGTAAATACTGTATTTTTGGAGTATAAGACGCACCTTTTTACTCCCAAAAAGAGGGTCAAAAACTGGGTGCGTCTTATACTCTGAATGTAGCCCCACCCACCTGCCCCATGCGTCTCATTTTCGGGTGGTTCCAGGCGGGGATCCTCACTTCCACATGGAGACTGATTTTTGGGAGTTTTCTTCCCTGATTCCCTGATGCAATTCGCAGAGCCACGCGCCCAAATGAAAACACGGGGTGGGGTGGCGGTTTTAGCTCGGTTCCAAGTGGCACCCACTGCTGATCTCCCAGCGTGCGGAGACCGAAAAGGCGATGCTCGTTTTGGCAATCCCCGTCGCCTGGAACTGGGAACTCAGTTACTCAGAAGCTTTGGTTTAAGGTGGCGCTGCTTTACGCCACCCTCCTCCTCCTCCTCCAGCAAGCGAGAGGTGCCTCAGAGACAAGGCTGGGAAAGAGGGCATAGATTACTGAGATTACTGGGAGGAGGGTCGGGGCACAGCCTGAGGAACAAACCTCTTCATGATGGTCTGGGGAGGATCTGCCTGGCAGCTTCGGCGAAAAAGCAATGTAAGGGGCTGCCGCCACTGCCTAAGCACTCTCTGTGCCCGGGAGCCAAGCCGAGCGGAAGCCCCGAAAGTAAAACATCCCTCCTTTTCAGCCACCGCATTTTCCGGTGGCAGCGCTGGCCTGAAATGCAATGCACTTTTTTTGCCTCCGCACACCGTTTTTGGAATCGGGAAGGGGATCGTGGGTCTGCTGCCCGAAAACACTTTCCTCCCCATTACAAAAACGGGCAGCAGACCCACGATCCCCTTCCCGATTCCAAAAACAGGGTGTGCGGAGGCAAAAAAAGTGCATCATGTTTCAGGCGGTAGCCAGTTCCAGCCAGCGCTGCCACTGGAAAATGCTTTCCTCCTCGATTCCCTCGATTCCCCGATGCACATTGCAGAGACGCGCGGCTTCCTCCTCCTTCTCCGCAGACTTCTCTTTCCTCCTGGCCAGATCTGCCGCCTGAAACACGCTGTTCCAGGCGACGGGGATTGACAAAAACAAGCATTGCGTTTTCGGTCTCGGCAGCGCTTGGAACCGGCCGAAAACCACCGTCCCCGCATTTTCATGAGGGCGCATGGCTGTGCAAATTGCATCCCCAATGCAATTTGCGATTCCCCAAATTGCGCCAATAGGCAGCGGTGGCTGGAAAGGATGTTTTGCTTTCGGGGCTCCTGCTCGGCTTGGCTTCTGGGCACGGAGAGGGCTTAGGCAGTGGCAGTGGCTCCTCACATTGCTTTTTCGCCAAAGCCGCCGGGCAGATCCTCCCCCCAGACTTCTCTTTCCTCCTGCCCAGATCCTCCGCCTGAAACACGCTACTAGCCGCCTTGCCTTACACCTCCTGCGCAGCGCCTGCTTCGCCACCAAGTCATGACCTCCGCACTTCCCTGGGCCACTCACCGTGTTTACGAGATGGCAGGCTTTCAACCCATATGGCTAAAGGTAGGAAGACAGGGGCATCGCGGGAGTGGAGCCTTCAATGCCAAGTCCCTCTTCTGCCCCCATGAAAATTATCCCCCACCCCATTCACTCACTCCAGTTAAAGTAGAGTGATAGGGTTTGTTTTAAACAGATAAAAAAATCTGTGCTGCTCGTTATCAAAATCCGAGTGGAAGTGAAGACCCCGCTGATCCTGATGGTGGTAGGCAAAGGCAGAATTTCTTTTTTCCTTGTTTTCCTCCCCCAAAACTAAGGTGCGTCTTATACTCCAGTGCGTCTTATACTCGAAAAATACAGTAATAAAAATGTAAGAGAGCTTTATGTTCAAATTTAAAAAATATTCTATATTGGATTTCATAAATCAATACATTATCTAACAATGCCTCAGAAACCTCAGAAACAATATTTCATTATAAAATACCAGCATAAAATCAACCTAAGCCACTTCAAAAATTCCAAAGATAACTGTTATTAAAGCTTGAAGCATTGACAAATGTAACCAAAAGAAATAAATAAGTGTCATCCAAATCAAAAGACAGTGACAATGACACTGAAAAATAGTGTAAAGGTTGAAAGAAAGCAAAGAAAGGTCAATTCCAGATTAGTTTCTTATAAATCAAGTATCAAGGAAAGCATAACAATTTATTTGGTTTTGCTTCCTTTTTTCACTTAGTCTGTATGTTGCCTGAGAAGAAAATACTAAAATATATAGGAAAACCCTCTCCTAGGTTTCACTTACACACAGAAGTTCCAAAAAGTAGTTTTAACATGTAACCTCACAACCAAAGCTGTTCAAATAAACCACGTTAAGATTGATTTAAATCAAAATTCAAAGTATTATTTAGAAGTACATTTTAGATTATTTAGAAGTACATAATATAAATAAAAGCCATTAAAATATAAATGTTTAAGGTCATTATTAGTCGATAACAAGTGACTCACCATAGCAGCACCCCTGCCAGTCTGAGTGCTGCCAAGCCATGGCATATTGATTGGTGTTCCAGGAGTGCTGTGTGTATAGGGAGTAGTTCCTTGAATGTTTCCCAAGTCATCACGAGCATGTATAACTAAGAAGTCATCAGCTCTATAAAAACAAAATGTTCAAATGAATATTGACCATGAATTACTACCTACAAATATCATATTCTATTCTAATTCAAAGATGCTTAGCTACTTATATCTATGAATTCTCAATTGATATCACTTGAGTTATTGGCAGTAAGTTATCTGATTGGTGATGGACTTGTACTTCAGACTTTCTTATGAGCTGTAATACCTACATAGCCAATCAGAGAATGGTTCAAGACAAAGCCAGTTAGTGGTTGAAGAGAAGAGAAATGCTGTCAGTCAAAAGAAATGTTTCAATAACACAGTTAAGTCAAATCTAGTTATCAGGAAGTTAGGTTTAGTAAGACAAAGAGAAAGATGTACTGTATGAGCTGAAGTTTACTAAAGAAAAGGACATGAGATTTAAAAAGTTTTACAAAAAAACAGTAGATAGATCATTATTTATAAGTCAGTATTTCAACAGGATATCATTAAATGTTAAATGTTAAGTCAATGTTAAGTCATTGTTAAGGATGATTAAATGTTCAATGTTAAGTCAATGTTAAGGATATTGGCAAAAAATATAATAAAAAGAAATACCCTTTAGCTTCCACTTCAATATCATCATCAACCCAAGTGTAGATCTGAGTTGCTAAAATTCCAGAAACATCCAGTTCTTGAATTTCATGGCTTGAGGCTATTGCAATACAATTCCTGTTGGCCTAAAATGCAGAAATACATATTTATTTCACATCATCTATTTCCCCAATATATATACCCAGACTCTAGGCCAGTGATGGTGAACCTATGGCACGGGTGCCACAGGTGGCACGCGGAGCCATATCTGCCGGCACGCGAGCCGTTGCCCTAGCTCAGCTCCAGTGCGCATGTGCGTGCCCGCCGGCTGATTTTTGGCTCACGCGGAGGCTCTGGGAGGGTGATTTCGGCCTCCATAGGGCGTCCAGGGTGGTGGGAGAGCGTTCTTACCCTCCCCAAGCTCCAAGAAAGCTTCTGGAGCCTGGGGAGGGCGAAAAAACGGGCCTACCGGGCCCACTGGAAGTCAGAAAACAGGAAAGTGGGGGGGTTGCGCAAGCATGCGCAGCGGGGTGGGGCAAGTGAGGGGCTTTGAATTATGGGTGTGGGCACGCACGCGTGTGCGATAGGGCACACACACACTATTTCGGCACCCAAGGAAAAAAAGGTTCGCCATCACTGCTCTAGGCAATGAACAAGGCAAGAATAAAATCAAGAATCAAGGTAAAAGGACAAAAGATTTATACGATATGAAGAGAAACCAGAGAATCAACTAAGGTATATTCAAAGCAAAATTATACAAAGCTATAACAGGTACACAGTCAACTTGGACTAAAGGCACATTTGAATAACATTTTAAACAGCCATGTAAAATGTTGCAAAGGATGGGACCAAATACATTGGGGAAACACATTCTTATTCCTACTGCTGAAAAGGCCTGTCACCTAACATTAAAGAGGGAATGGGCTCGGCAAGAGTGACAGATTAAATTTCAACAAGACAATTCCTGATGTATGCTTATTCCTGTACTATATAGGGATTTTAAGTAACGGCCAGCAATTTTAAGAGACACACAAGACTATTATCAACCTATGCAACTTTAAACTGACATTATTCTGCAATGGTGAGATTGTCCCATCAGCAGTTTTTTAAATAATATAATACATTATAAATATAATATTTAACATACATAATAATCTGAAATTAAAATAAGACTGAATATCTGAGGAAGCATGAGATATGAATATGAGTTACTGTTGCCAGGGCAATGTTGTAATTGGGATACCAGATATTACTACAAGGGCTTCCATTAGCTGCTCAAGTGTGGGTCTAAATTCCACAAGGCCCCAAATCATGAAGCACCTTCTTCAGGGGGAACATGACTCATATCCAAAATAACCAGGACAACTGATGTTATCAGTTCTGCTCGAAGTTTACTGACAAACAGTAATTCCATCATGATAGAATTTAATAAAATGGTTCCTAAGATTTCCATGGCATCTCCATTCTGGTGATAGCCAGTTATACTATAAATTATCTTTTTAACATAAATTACTTCCCACTTAAAATTTCCCACGTAATTTGACTACATTAATCTGTTTGTCCTGATGCTGCTATTTAATTTTGTAAATATATTCTTGCAATGTGTTAAATTTTTATATTTAGTTTCTATGTTTATAATATTTTATATGTTTTTAACATTCTATTTGTACGTCACCCAGATGTACACTCCCTCTGTGAGGTGGATGGTTTCTAAATGTAAACAATAAAAATAAAAACTATACTTCAAGAAAGATGTCAGTGCCCTTGGTGCTATAGAACCAAATACCGTTACCGTATTACAAAGTAATAATTTAGTGTAGATCCTCTAGTTGGAAGTAGAATAGAATTTCCTTCATATGGATGTAAGTTACAACATTTCAAAATATTTAAGGAATATTCCCCCAACTCTTCCTTTTGTCTATACCTTATTGACAGCAAAGGCAGTAATAATGTCAGACTCCTTATGGATAATTCTTGCTTTACTTCCAGGAGATCCTGCATCATGCTCTATCTGTGTTAAAAAGAAAAGACAAAGGGCAACATACACAATACAACACAATAGTAAGGCTTTCATCTTCTAGATCATGCTAAAAAATAAATGATAAATATTAACCAGGAATATATCTAGCCTAATTAAACATAATTATAAACCCAAGGTAGCCTAATACAAACATTTTGGTGGGATCCTATCTCTATATAATCATTCATTCAGATTAAATTCAGTTCATTCATCTAAAAAAACTAGAAAATGGTAGTGAAAATTCCTAAAATATAAGCTGAGGCTAAGAAATATCTCATTTATTACTCAGCACTGATCATGTAATTGCTTGGAATTTGAAAATTATTTGATATTTATTACATGTCATTCCAAAAAACCAGCAACTTCAAACCAGAACATTGTTAAATACAATATTTATTTATTTAATTTCTCTAGCCACTCATTTCAACAAATGACTCTAGGTGGCATATATCATAAAAATATAAAGCAATAAAAAGCAATGCAGAATAAATGTACATGATCACTGAATAAAACTATTGCCACAAATGTTGATAATCCAAGATATGGGACTCTGAACACATTCTAACCATATAACTAGGTCTTCATGGTCTTACAGAATATTGTACAATTCTGTACAGTATTCCTCAACTTACAACAATTGAGTGTCAGGCCGAAGCAATTTTAGTTGGGATCTTTGGCCTGCCACACTTCATACTATTTTAGTATGTATTCTTTACTGTGGAAATTTGGGAGGGAGAATTGCATGAGGCTGTCTGTATGTAGCCATAACAAATTCTTTCTAGATAGTCAATGTCATCCTTCGTCTTCGCATTCCTGCACCTGCACAGGAGGAGATGGGTGGATTCTGCCAGGTTGGCAGTTGAAGATTGGTCAACATGATGGACTTGGGGGTGTGGGGACAAGGGTTTAAACTTTCAACTGGGTGGAGAAACCCCAGGACTTCAGATTCGGGTTTCTCCCAGATGTGCCAACATGGCTCTGCTAATAAATTGGAACTTTGAGGAATACTTTGCCTAGGACTCTAATTTAGTTTTGGATGCTATTTGGAACCCTGACATTGAGCCCAAAATTGAGCAATGCTAAGCAAGACAGTTAAGTGAATTGTACCCCATTTTACAAACTTTTTTGCCTTATTTGTAAAGTGAATCACTGTGAATCATATGGTTGTTAAGCAAATGTGGCTTCCCCAATTGACTTTGCTTGTAGGAAGCCAGCTGTGAAGGTTACAAATAGTGATCACATGACCCTATGGCAGTGCAACTGTCATAAATACATTCTAGTTGCCAAGCGCCTGAATTTTTGTCATATGATGATAGGAATGCTGAAATGATCATAAATGTGGTAACTGGTCAAAAGTCACTTTTCTTTAGTGCCATTGTAACTTTGAAACGAACGGTACGTCAAGGAGTACCTGTACACTAGTATACTGCTTAGATTAAAAAGCCAGTTGATTGTAGATTTTAGCAAATTTGGTTTGGTTAATATCTTACATATGAGGTACTAAAAGATTTTCTAGAAAACCTTTTAGGATAATTAGCATACATCTCTTATTATTATGATACATACTTTATTGATTCCTGATTCTTCTCCTGAACTAGTTTTGGTAAGTTCAGCCTGATCTTCTAATGACTAAATCCAAAAGGAAAAACAACAACAAAAAGAACTACATGAATAATTAATATATTAATAATATGAAATAATATGCAAAGTGAGCATATATAGTAGAACACATATTTGAAATTACCTGTAGTCAGCATAATTGCCTCCATTTTAAAAAAAAATAGTTAAATAACTTGCTTTACATGTGTGTGTGTGTGTATACACACACACACACACACACACACAAGCTTTTACAGAGGTTATGCAGATCTAATTCAGCTTGAATTTTACTTGTCTGATTGTTCCAAAATTTTAAAAGAAAAATAGAATTCTGTCCCTCTTTCCCCAAAATCAGAGACATAATTAGATCTGTTCTGAACACTGAATTAAAGAGGCAAAAGCTTAAATATTACACCTAAAGACTCAAGAATTATTAATCATAGTTTGGTATGTACAGTAGCTATGAAAAAAGGGAATGGGCGTAGCTGACAAAGTTATTACTGGTGTGTTCTGAAGGTTAATTAGTTTACTTGGAATAAGCCTAGAAGATAATGCATGAGAACAGCAGACAAAGTAGTCAACCATATATTATTTTATATCATGTTATAGACATAGCTAACATGATGAATATTTCTTCTTCTTAATAGCCAGTAATACAATCCAATGATTTAATAAACCACAGAGGAATGCAATACCTTCGCCTTTTCCATTACTAGATTCCTAGGGGAAATCTTTTGGAATTTATTTCTATAGAATAGTAGTAAAATTTTAAATTCGAAAAGAAATACTAGCTTAATTAAATTTGAATTAATGGATTCAAATTTCTATATAAACATATAACACTAACCTCATTTAAACACTTTTTTTTGGCAAATATGTTTCTGATGAAGGTTTCTTGGACCATTTCTTGTTTAACGAGGTATTGCCAAAGTCTTTTTACGGATAATGCATAATGACTTTTGGATCTAAAAATGAAAATCATTTTTAACATGTGATATAATTTCAAACAAATACAAGTGATGAATTCTACATACATTAGTATACATATTGACAAATGAAAGCAGAAGTCTGTAAAATCAGAAATTTTAATGAGAAACAATAACTGCTTCATTCTAACAGGTATTTTGCTAAAATACACTTCTTGAGTAAAATCCATAGCATTTTAGAGAGCGATGACATTTAGGTTGAAAATGCCTATTGCAAATATTCCTCAGGCATAGAAAGAAAATGGCATAAGTGCAAGTAAACTGTAATATATCTGATATTATCCAGTAGATCATCTATTTTATTCTTCTCAAAAATAATTTGTATAGTTGCAATAAGTAGAACATAGTTAGACCCTCGGTAGAGGGTCTCCTGCTCAAGCAGGATCATACAGAATCATTTTACTGAGGAACTGCAAAAATGTTTGCATATGTGATATGATTAATTTATAACATGGAAGATGGGATGGTTGCGAGACTGAAGGAAGTTACTCAAATAATATATTTTATAATATATTTTATACATAATCTTCATCTTTTCTGTTCAGCTTGCATTAATAGCAATTATTAAACAATTTTAGAAGTAAATAGTCACAGAATACTCGGGAAGAAATAATTAAATCTTTGTTTTCCAGCAGTTGCTTTTTACTGATAGCTATTGATTAATGGCTGAAGTTGAAAACATGACTCATGTTTCAAATTAGTATATTTAGAATATTAGTGTGGTTAAGGAATGGGTAAGGACCACAAAACTCACATTTAATCCTTAAAATAGCAATAGCACTTAGACTTATGTACCACTATATAGTGCTTTACAGCCCTCTTTAAGTGATTTACAGAGTCAGCATTTTGCCCTCAACAATCTGGGTCCTCATTTTACCGACCTCAGAAGGATGGAAGGCTGAGTCAACAACCTTGAGCAGGTGAGAATCGAATTACTGGCAGTCAGCAGAATTAGCATGTAACACTGCATTCCAACCACTGCGCCACGACAGCTGAAAGCTCCCTGAGAGATTCTGAACTAATCCCTTTAGCTCTTAACTCATCGTCCTTTACATGGCTGCCACTGTTTTATATATCTTTCCGTGATATTTCTATATAAATGTTACTCAAAGCATGATCTAATCTATTTTGCTATACATAATTTAAAAAGATTCACAAGAATTAAAGAAGTTTCCAAGAATTAAAAAAGCTTTTAGATAACACAAGATATTACCCAACAAATTTAAGCTTTTACAAAGAAAATTGTCCATGTTGTCAGTAAGAGAAAGGGAAATAAAAATAAATTAGACAAACCAAAAAAATTTGAGTTTGCAAGAAACCAAGAAAATGCTAGAATACAAATTATGAAAGGAAAAATAAAATAAAATATTAAAATTACAAGAAAAATAAAAGTTATCAGATAAGATGAACATAAATGAAAAAATAATTTATGCTTCTAATTTATGTAAAGGACAAGTAATTTCCCTGGAGAAAATGGATAAACAGTTAACAAAGTAACATTTATTAAAGATTACAGAGAAACAGAAAGCTTTTGAATAGACCTATGATAATAAGGGAAGTTTGTAGAATTATAAAAGAAATTAAAACCGGAAAGATGACTGGATAGTTTATCCGCTTATTACAAATGTGTCACGATGTGAAGATTGCCAGTTGTGCATCTCTACTATTTCTAGGTTTACTGTATTTCCTAATCAAGCAGAGATGTGATATGTTTTACTACGCATGTATGCATTCCAGGAGTTTGTCTCCTCCTACCTTCCTTCTCTTTCGAAGCCTCGCCCGAGGCAGAAGTGAATTCTTAGCTGAGAAAATGTAGCTTAATAAGGTTTATATTCTTTTGTTACTTTTGTACCGAAACAAATATTTTGTTAATTAGAATTGAATCTCAGTTTTATTTTCAAAGTACGAATGACTTCAAAGAAGCAAGATCCTATATCACCTCTTTGATAGGAAAATTCCTATCCGTCAAAATGATTTCAGGATGAACTCTTATAAGCCTTACAAAATATGATGCATATTAACCTTCTTTTGGAAGTTTTGTCAAGGAAACTCAAAGCCAATTCCCCCCCCCCTTAACTGTACCCATGGTTGTTCTTGATGCAAAACTTATTTTCAATCAAAGAACTCCTTATCATTTTCAAGGCCCTAGTTTTATATATCTCTTATGTTTATTTTTAGTTACTTAATCAAAGCTTAATAATTTGCATTATTCATGGCAATGAAAAGTTAAAAGATGAACAAATGGCAGAGCTAAATTGTGAATTTGTGAATGAAAAATAAGCATTCCCAAGAAATTCCATATACTTCACTAAATAGTGGATAAGAAATATAACAAAATTTATTCTGTTCAAGGTATAAACTTACTTGAAAGGAGTGTTTGTTGGCTCTAGCAAAGCTTTGTGGCGAAGTAGTGCAGGTCCTGAAGATGAGGCATCTTGTAAAATGTGAATAGAAATAAAGTTTTCTGGTGGACCTCCATGCATTTCAAGTCGTCTGAGAAGAACTTGTTCCCAGCGCTGAAGAGCCTTTAGAACTGCATGGCATAGCGGTGAACAAACTGGAAGTTCTAAGGACAGATATTTTTTTATTCAGTACAGTATTTTCTTTAAAGTATGGTATATTATATTTTCTGAATGTTTTATACTACAGAGTTTCCACAACTGTTGCTGTTGTCAGAGCATTAACAACACTAAAAACCTTCTAGACATGTATTCTCATTAAGGTGAACTACAGAACTTCGGAAGTAGCTACGTATATCAAAACTGAAGTTAGCAAACATATTGTTGAATGAAAAACAATGTAAGAACACTTCAGACTAAACAAAAACATTTTACTGAGTTAAAACAGGACCTAGTTTCTCATTAAGTATGCATAGGTTGTCTGCATCAGCTATTAATAGAATGTCCTAAAGAAAAATAAATTTACCAAATTCCTAGCAGCTCCTGAACTAGAAACAGCAACAGTATTGCTTAGAGAAAGGGAGAAATGCTTATTTCTACCTCATCTCACCCACCCTATCCCACACTGCATGAATTGTGAAACAGTTTGTGAATTGGCAGTTGTGTCTGAAAACAGTCTGCTGAAATTGTACAGAATAAATAGGAAGCCCAACTGAATTTAAATGTCTGCAGTTAATATATTCTTACATTCTATTATCATATACATATATCATATATCGTATGTTCTGAATTCCTGACAAAGTTCCATTTTGGCTGTCATCATTCTAAAAGATCCCCAGCTGGAAAACATGCATTACAAGCTTGGTATTACCGTATTTTTGGAGTATAAGACGCACCCTTTTCCTCCCTAAAAGAGGCTGAAAATTTATACTCTGAATGTAGCTTTTTTGAAGCTTTCCCCCCAGCCCTAACGAGGTGCTAACGATTTTCCCGGCTTCCTACTCAGTCCGAAGTAGTTTTTTCCAGCTCTAAGTCTTTGCAGGCTTGTTTTCATTCCTACTCCCTTCGAATATTTTTTTTCAGCCTAACCAGGGGATAAAATAATGTGCTGAAGCTGAACAGACTAAGGACACTAGCCAGATGAATAACTGATAGGTAGATTTTTTTCCTATTTTCCTCCCCCAAAACTAAGGTACGTCTCATACTCCGAAAAATACAGTATATTTCAAATCAAAACTGGGTCATTTCAAATGATCACAACTATCAAAAGACTTCCTGTTTACTCAAAATACCTGGCATACAGTACTTCTAGTTTAAATGAATGCAGTGATATGTACATATAAAAACAGACAATGATGTCCACCAATGGTCAAAATATATATTAATTACCTGTAAGATCATGTCCAGCCAATGGGTAGAAACTTTTCAAGTTACGGAGAACTAACTGAACCATAGCCAAGCGCATCAATGACCAACTAAACAACAAAAAAAGATGTTATTGTTTTTCCAGCAATTTCCATGTTGCTGAAGACCGAAAATATTTTGTATTTAACTATTTAGCTAATACTTGTTTTCTTTTTTCTCTTATTACTGTAAATATATTGATTACAAGGCATTCTAAATTCATTTTAAGAGCAAAAAGGACACAAATTAATATTTTATTTTAAATTTAACCCTAATTATAATGCTTTTGCAATCTTCTTTCCCACATATACTTCAACCCTATAAAGTAGCTGTTCAAACTCTCTTTGGATAAAATATTGTAATTAGGTAA
Organism: Diadophis punctatus similis; assembly: GCA_023053685.1. Lineage (NCBI taxonomy): Eukaryota > Metazoa > Chordata > Lepidosauria > Squamata > Dipsadidae > Diadophis > Diadophis punctatus. Next base: position 47,620,277 of record JALIGW010000002.1, on the reverse strand, counting down.
GGCCACTCTTGAGATAAGATTTGAACAATTAATTTTTAATTCACATCATATGCTTTTAGTTACTACTCTAAAAATGAGTTTTCAAACTCACTATCCCCTTAAGGGTTTGTATGCAAATTTTAGGAGGGACACAGGTATTTTTTCTATTATTATTTGAACATACAAAGTTGGATTGCTGCCAGTTATTCACACCTGCTCTTTCTGGAAAAACTGGCAGTAAAGTCTGGATTTTTCACAGTTCCTGCTGCAAAGAACAAATATTAATCCAAAATAAATGTAAATTTAAATCTAGATTTCAGGAATTATGCAAATGTAAGACATCCTACGCTTACCATTAAAAATGTGGTTTAAATTTTTTTTTGAACTTTATTTCCAATGAAATGATTTTATTTTAGAATGTTCTAAGTTTCAATATTTTTTTAACTATATACATTAAAGTATAATTATTGAAAGTGTCTATTTAATTCTTGCCCAATCCTAACTCCTTTAAAATTGTTAGTTTGATCCATGGAATAGGAGATGGAAGTCACACCAATATATTAATAATTTTAAGAAATCATGGCAATACAAATTTTGAGAAGCCTTAGCTTTGGTAAAGAATTATATAATTTCTTCTGCATTACAATTTATGCCTAAACTAAACTAGAACCTGAGTTTTGCACCCTAGTTTTATTTAGAGAACACTGTAATGTGTTTAATTTGCAGGATTCAAGGAAAATATACAATGCACTGCTGAAATAGAAGGATTTCTTCCGACTGCTGTCCCAACCAAGACAGGGAAAACTCTAAATTAGCATTATACAATACATGACCTAATGTAAGAAGATGAATGAAAACATTTCTGCAAAATTGTTGAATTGTGTAAAGATATAAAACAATTGTGTAAAGATACTGTAGATATAATTCAGTAATAATTTATACCTAAATGAATTTGAGTTAGAGTGTTCCTGAAGTTTTGAATCTGATAAGAACGCTCCATCTTCATCTTCATCACTGCTGTCCTGACTTTCTTCTGAATCATATTCAAATCTAGTTTGAGATGATGCAAGATATGGCTAAAAGAAGAAAACAGATTAAGAAAACAATGTTGAAGTGTTACTATTTTGCTTATCAGGGTAAGAAAAATACTAGGCTTTCTCTTGCCTTTATACTGAATTGGCATTTTATGCATTTCTAAAGTATTATTTTTATTTATTTGTTAAATTTATAGGATATATACATGTAAGAATGCAAGCTTAATCCTTATATATCTCAACAGAGATTAGGATATTATTTGAAAAGATTATCATTTGTAGTGCACAAGTTTGAAGAAGGAGCTGACAGAGATAGATTCTCCATTTATCAAGGAACAGTAGGACAAGTTTTATTTCCAATAACATAAAAAAATACCTTTGCTATAAAGTAGTCCCAAATACTAAGTTCAGGAGGAATAAATTTCTCTTTGTAAATTGAAAAGTCTTGTTCTTTTCCAGGTAAAATAGTAGGTGAATTTTCTTTTGATGATGATTTTGATGTCAGTCTAAACAGTTTATTTTGCTTCTCACCATCATCTACAGGAGAAGAGGCTACAAAAAAACCACATTCATCTTTATAGGACAATGAAACTTATCAAATAAATGAATGAATATCATATTCACCTTTCAAATCAACTATAACCTACATGCTTAATTATAACAAAAACAAACAAGAACTATTAATCAATGCTGTTATGTTTAATTATTGCAATTAAACAATAACATGACTAGCTTTTATTCCCGCCTGTAACTTTTTGGTTACGTTTCCAAGAAAATCTGAAATGCATTTTAAACAAATGATTCATAATCATTCTTTTTGCATAAATTTGAGAATGGAAATATTCAATGCTCATACTACAAATATATGTTTAATTTTATAAATTCTTAGAGATGCATTATAATAGAAAATATAAACATATCAGGAGTATACAAGTTTTGTCTTTTTTCACTGCTCTCTATTAGGTTTATGTATAAACATTTCTACTGAAAATAAATGTTATTTCAAAATAGTTGTCATCAAACTATTTAATATATAAAGATGAAAATCTCACTTACCTTAATGCTAAAGATATATCAAATATTACATATTACAGTTCAAAGTCTTTTAGCCAGAACAAGCATGCACATGCATTGCTGACTATGGAACATTAGTTTTTCAACTAAATAAAATAAAGCTTACTCTTATATTGAAATGGAGGCACAAAATAATAAGCTAAACAAAATGTTACATGATACAGAGGCTGAAAAATATGCTTATCTCTCATTCCCATTCAATCTTCCCTATTATGAAATAAATTTGCTATTTAAGTGGGCAATATTATTAACCCATTAATTATAAAATTATCAAGCAACTTTAAACATATTATTAAAAAAATGAAAATACCACTGTATTTTTTAAGAAATGCACTTTAAACACGGTTTACCATTTTATTTTGAAGTTACAAGAACTCTTGCAGTTGGTGTGGAACGTTTTATTTTTGACAAAGACAAAAATGTTCTTTAAAATGTGTGGGGTACAAATGTAACAGCTATCTATAACACCTATCTTAAAGCAAATGTTTCTTTCCAAGAATTCTGTAACGGCTTTCCATAGGAATCCTGAAATGACACATTTGGTTTAAGTACTTGCAGATAGGTGCTATATTTACTTGACATGATCTTTGACTGTCATTTTGAGAGGAAGAATTAAGGATGTGTGAAATCAAGATGTTTTGTCTTTCTAAAAGAATGACATAATAGAAAATGAAAAAACTTCCGAATTATGGTCCCAAGCGTACAGAGGTTGCTCAAATACAATTCAGTCAAATACTATTCCAAATACTAAAATAAAAATAAATTAAAAAGCATTCTGAAATGACACTGCCTTAGTATCAAAACCCATAAACTGTATCATGTTTTGCACAAGCAGCAACATTTTGAGCATTCCACAGCTTGCAATGGAAAGTTGCAACAGTCATAACAATTTGCATTCCATTAACCATTTGAAATTCCAAACAGGTTGACCTAATTTTAATTGAATGATATCACAGAACTATTTTGGTATGGCATGCCTTTTTTAATATATTAGGAAGTAATAGAATTGAATTAAAATGTGGATTTTTAAAAAAAAGTAAGTTACAAATTTATCTGTAAAATGTTTTTACTTGAAAGAATGGTATGTATGCAATATTCCCAGTTAAAAATCTAGTATTCATAATTACTGAAATATTTGCTTGCAATATAATATGTAAATCTGGATATACTGTATCCTTCTGTAATCTTTTTACAAATGTCCTATTTATTTCACAAAATGGTAAGGTATGCAACTTATATAGAATTCATGCTATTTTATTTGCTAATAACGTATTTAAAAATTTCATTTACCTACAACAAAAAGATTTTGCCATATTTTCATTCTTACTACAATTTAATTCTCAGGAAATTATTTTATATAGGTTTTCAAAGAGGATGCTATCATTTAAAGGTGTTATTCTTACATTTAAACTATTCAGTGGCCTATTTTTATATGCTTTTAAATTTCAAACCTGACCTCCCTGAAACCTTATCGAATTGTTTAATGCTTTTAGCACTTAAACATCAGGTTTTCTGGGTACAAAAGAGATCTGTTTTTAAGCACTTCAATAAAATAAACTGAAGAATTCATATAACAGCTAAACTAATCAGAGAACAGCTACCGATCCATATTGAATACACACTTTGTAATAAATCATTATAATTAACTACCAGTATAATATTTATTTGTTATATAGACTGCCTGAATGAATTCTGAATATTGATTCTGTTTCTCCACTACTTCCCTACAGTATCTACATAGAATCACCCAATTGTTTCAATTAAATAAGACACTGTATATGACTTTGGCAACACCTGAGTGGTAGTACAAAAATGCTTAAGCCTATAGCAGGGAAATGGCCTTAATAAGGGGGGTGGAACATTTTTGTAGGTTACACAAACTAATTTTCTTCCTCCAAATTCTCTTTTATTCAATTTACAACTGTTTCAACTGTTCATTCCATTTTCATTTCAAACATAGCTACTTTGGTCTTTGACATATTAATTTTCAGAGCCATGTTCCTCCTTGCATTGTACATTCTAACATGTATTACAAATTATTTGGGTTTTCAACCAACAACATGGCATAAATTAGATACTGAAATACAAACACATTCGTATCCCACCCAACACACTTCTGATATCACAAGCTTCTACATTCCTTATTTATTCATACATAATTGCATTATGCAACTAAAGAACATCACATATCCTTGTTTTTTTTCCTTCCACAATGCTGAACCATTCACTCAGCATTCCTATGATTCTTATGCATGCTTTACTTCTTTCACATATTATTCTTATCAAGTTGAGCAAGCAATCTTCAGGTCCCTATTCTCACAAATCTTTACATTTTTCATGATTATTCACATACTTTTTTTGAATCAAGTAACATCATATATTTTTCAATTATTACTGAAGGAGAAAAACCTGGTCTATGTACCCTCTTCACAATATAAAGCTTCATTTCAATCCCCAAATATTGCTCATGGTCACCATCTGTATCTTTTCAATCAAAATTCTGTCAAGCACCTTCCAGGCACAGTTGACAAACTAACCTACACTTTCACATGTATTCATCAAATCCACTCCAGAAGATCAGGCCACTTTTGTTTATATCATTAAATCTTTCTCATTTCTTGTATTCACAATTGCATACTTTTCATTTCATTAATGAATGAATGAATACTCTTGTCATTTATTCCACCTATATTCCAAGTAATGGTCTTCTACATGCTTTGATCATCACTAGATGGGCCCATTAGCACTAATACCCATGGCCCATAATGGACTTAGTTGACTGAGGTTTTCATATAATGCCTTTTAGCAAGATGGAGTATGAATGGTGTACATTATATTACTAGCCTTAGTCATACATGTTTCCCATCAGCATTCCATACTACTAGTAAAGGTAGTACTAGTGACTGGTTGTTTTTGGCAGATTTAGGCCAGTATTCTATGAAAGCAAGAAATTCTTAGTTTCAACTTAAGCATGCTTAAGTTATTCTATACAACTAGAATGCTAATCCACTAACAATCTAGATGATAACCTTAAATAATTGGGATTAGGTTTCCTATCAAATAAAATCTATAGTAATATCAGGTTTCTCCAAAGCTGGAATTTTGGAGAAGATAGTGCATTTTAATTTGGCGATTTCTTTTCTTTAGCACACTAAAGGTCAACACTTATATGTCTTGGGCATCTTTAAAAATGCTATCGTTTTACGCCAACCATACCCAGTTACTTATATTTTAACTACATAAATATTTCATAAACATAATAGCTAACTACAACTAATTTAAGTAACCAATAGAAATATATTTCTTTCTATCCATCCATCCATCCATCCATCCACAGACACAGACACACAAACTCAAGATGACAAACATACTTAATACTCCTGTCACCTATTCTGTATACAATCCTGTGAGGTGGGGTTGGGCTAAGTGAGAGTGACTGACTCAAAAGTCATCCAGCTGGCTTCATGACTAAGGCAGGCCTAGAATTCACAATCCTTATATCTATGCATTTTAACCACTCTTGCAACCCAAAATAATTCAAGCTAACTTAAAAGGAATATTTTTTATTCTCATTTTAGAATGTTTAAATCATTGAACAAAGCAGGGCATGAAACTATATACAGGTAGGGCTTGACTTACAACCATTTGTTTAGTGATCGTTCCAAGTTACAATGGCACTGAAAAAAGTGCATTCCCATGATCATGTGATTGAAATTTGGATGCTTGGCAACTAAGTTCATATTTATAATGGTTGCATGTCCTAGGATTATGTGACCACCTTTTTGCAAAACAAGCAAAATCAACAGGGAAGCCAGATTCACTTAACAACCATGTTATTAATGTAACAACTGTTATGATTCATTTAACAACAGTAGCAGGAAAGGTTGTAAAATGGGGCAAAACTCACTTAACAACTGTCTCACTTAGCAACAGTAACTTTGGGCTCAATAGTAGTCATAAGTTGAGTACTACCAATATACATTTAAGTAATATCAGTCTATTCTGAAAAATTACATAATTTTCTATTTGTCTCTATCCAAACAAAAACCCTAAAAAACATTCCACCAAAACTTCAAATCCAGATTAAATGTATAAATCAATTATGCCGCCTCCTGAAACAGTCCAAAGAAAATATATTAACAGATTAATTTCTTTTATCTGAATTTCACTGAAATCAATTTTGATTTAGATGAAGATGACTTCTTCATCTAAACCCATAAAGAAAGCTGACATTAGTTTCTATTTAAAATGTATACATTTAGTGTTGAAACTGTACACATTTTACCATATTATTTTTACTTTAGTAAAAATATTCAAAACAAGATTATAGACTAGAGATCTCTCCCAAGATCTTTTGGTGTCAAGACTTGCTAATTAGATTCTAATTATAATCAAAATAAAATTAGTTGTATAAGCCTATCATTTGTAAATGCCATTATGTTTTTATTATTTGCTAGCCTACACTAATCTTCAATTAATAAATGATTTTTCATTAAAAAAAATTATGCTAAACTAATAAAAATTCATAGCCACATGCATCCAATCATGTGACACAAACAAGCAGCTCGATGGACACAAACATATTGAAATATTTCTGATAATTGCAAGTCATGGTCTTCCTTCATTATTAAAATTAATTTAGTATGAAAATAATCAACTACATGATTTGTAATAGTTGAAATTTTGGTTAATTTTTCTGACATAATGAACCACAAATCAGAGATCATGACTTACAAAGAGACTGTTTTTGCTTGATTACTTTTTTATGCAAGGTCACATCACATATAAACACTAGATTCAAATGCCTAGAACTGAAGCTAGCATCTTGCCTGCAAGTTTGGTAGGACTATGAGTACTGATGGTTGTTAGAGATTTGGTAAACCCCACACATTCCATAGAAAATACTACTACCTGATGTGGGCTAGGCATAGGGAAGTGCCTACCTGCCAAAGAGAGAAAACATAAGACTACACTTAGATAGAATATTGCTGTCATACATAATAGAAAACAGACTTTTCAACATTTTTTTAAAATGTTCATCTAGTATGTTGTCAACATTACAAAGTTACAAACAGAAAACGATTTTAATTTTCCAAACAGAACCTTTTTCAAATTTATTTAGGACTCTTTATATATGCATTGTATTCATTGTACATTCATAAGGCAACAATTTTACTTATATTAAAATTATGAATAATTTACTGCTGCATTAGATTCCTGAATATAGGAAAGTGTATTCCCCTAAGTAGGCATGCATGAAAAGTGAAGAGTTAAATTATTTTTTGACAACAGGAATATTATATACAATATTAAGCCATGTGCACTAATAGAAATCATCCTATATTGGAACGTGATTTTTCACTCTTTTACTTGTATAATGTCCCCCCCCCCACAAAATTCTAATACTGTCATTGTTAAACAAGCCAGCAAGAGGTAATATATCTTACTACCAACTTGTTTACTCAGAATTTTTTCCCACATTAATTTTCTTATTCAAAAGGTATAAATCAAAACTTCAATAAAATGAAACAAAATTCTAGTTTAAATCCTTAAATTGGAAGGGCTGGATACACAAAATACAAAAGTTCTATTTTTATGTAATTATATTTCTGCTCATGTATGTAATGATAATTAAGGTTTAGTATTATATAGGAACTCTGTCACTGTATGATAACATAAAAAAATGTGTCTCTGCGGATTTTACTCTGCTAGTCATTGCCGACCATAGGGGAGTAGGGCCCATCTCCATTTCAAGGCCATTGAGCTAGCGCTGTCCGAAGACATTGCCACAGTCATGTGGCCAACATGATGTCACGGAGCGCTGTTACTTTCCCACTGAAGAGGTACCTACTGGCATTTATTTGCATGCTTTTGAAACTGCTAGGTTGGCAGGAGCTGGGACGAGGATGGGAGCTCACCCCATCGCATGGAGCTCAGATCTCGAACATGGGCTGCCTGCTTGCCAGCCAACAATCCCAGCATCTTAATTGCTGACCACCACACCACTCTGATAACATACACAGTGTAAAAACTAAAAAAACAAACAAACATCTGAGTTCAGTAAATATTTACATACAGAAAAAAAATAAGGAATGTACTAACCCATCTTGGTTGTTTCTTGAATTGGTCCTTTCTTGGGAATCTTTGCACCACCACCAAAGACAGCAAACCACATTTTGTCATTAAGGGGATGGGCCACAATTCTGAATAATTCATTGCTGGAATGTGTTGCTAGACCATGAATGAAGAGACTAAGGTAGATTGCCGTAAGAATTTCACAGAGTAAAACTGTGATCCCAGACTGAGCTTCTTCCCCAGCTTGATTCAGCAATTGTATTAAATCCATTATTCCTGAATAGACAAGAAGTGCCATTTAGTGATAAATCACATACAAAAAAAGACAAGAGAAGCCATTTGCAATTATCTCCAGAAACACTATAATACTATAAGGGTATAATACTATAAGGGTAACTGCAGATGTCTGAACCAACCTCCAGAACTCCCAAACAGTATGACCGTTGCTAAGAATTCTGGAAATCAAAATCCACAAATCTGGAAGTTACCAAGATTGAAGAATCAATGGCTGGGTGGGAAAAGAAAGGATTTCCTGGAGGTTACAAGGTATATTTCCAGGTTTCTTCTTCTTATAACTCTCTATGTATTTTTTATACTCTTTCCCAAACAGAGAAGCATCCCATGCTATGTTCTGAATTTCCTTTAGTTATTGATTTTTTTATACAGAGAAGAGATCATTACTTGATTTAAATTGATTTATATGCTTTTTGCAACAGCTGGCATTTTTGTTTTTCTTTCTGATTTATCCTATTATGATTTGGCTATTTTCATTTATTAATCATTTTATTGTACTGCAATAACATATTATGCTTTATTTATGAACTACAAAATTTTATATCGTGTTTTCTTTTTTAAATTATTTGCCTTATTACTAATTGACTTTTTTTAGTGTATTTACAATCAAATATATTGATATACTCATTGCAGCAATGTCAAAGGAAATGGATGAAATAACTCACCTTTCATGGATTTGGATAATACAAAAAGTTGTAAGTACTATCGCTTAGCCAAGAAAATTATGATTACAAGTTCATACTAAAACCAGGGGTCTCCAACCTGCGGCCCCTACGGGGCCATATTGGCCACTGGGCCAATATGGCCACTGGGCTGCATGAGTGGCTGGCCACTGTGTGCACAATCCATGCTCACGCTAGTGTCACCATGAGCATTGCGTGAACGATAGTGTCGCTGTGAGCATACTCGCAATCCCATTTACGTGCATGCAGCCCCACTCGCGCATGCACATGCGTGTGTAAAGGTGCCTACCCCTCCGTCCGTCCGTGTCGCCAACCAGAAAGGCTGGGAACTCTATACTAAAGTCAAGAGGTTTCCCCCCCCCCATAATTATTCATTAACCAAGGCAGAGTGAATCTGGTTGACTTGGTGAATCTGGTTAAACTAAATGAGAACAGGCCTAATTTAGGTATATTAATCTGAATGAAATTAAATTTAACAAGAGCCAAAATAGCCAAACAAGCCAGTTAAAAACAATCACATTATGCCTTATGAGCTGGGCCTTAATTTTTTAAAATAATTAATCACCATGAGGTTACCTAATACTGTATTTAATCTAAAGTGGAAGAAAAAACAACTAATAGCCAGAGGGTCATATTAGAAGAAGAAACAGGAAAGAAACTATTTTAAACTCCCTGTTGTAACACAGAACAATATACTGTACTTCAAAGAAGCCAGACAGTTAAAAACTCCATGAAGAAAATTAAATCTTGATTACCAGGCCATTGAGCTGGCGTAGTATTTGGTGTTACTGTTTCATCTGAACTTGCTGTTCTTAGTGAATGCCGATGAGAGAGCAACAACGTCTGATAAACCATTCCAGTGAATTGGTTTGCTTGCAACAAACTATTTAAAAAATTGTAAAAATCAGTATTAATTATGGTATTTTGATTGAATATAATGGTCAATCATGATTTACTTAGCTTAACTATTTCATACATATTCTAATCAAGACTGTTAATAACATTAAGCTGCTGAAAAGCTACAAAAATGTTGCATTGTGATCTGTTATTATGAGACCTGCTATTTAAAGTCAGCTTCAAACTGAGATTGCTTACTGAATACATTAGTGATTTAATACTATTACTAAGATCAGGTAAACCTAATATTCAAAAACAAAATACCGTATTTTTCGGAGTATAAGACACACCTTTCCCCCACTAAAAGTGGGTGAAAATTTAGGTGCGTCTTATAGACCGAATACAGGCGTTTTTGGCCTCTTGAACCTTCCGTGCGTCATATTTTCACCCTCCCCGGCCCCCAGAAGCACTCTGCAGTGCTCACCGCGGCCCCTTTTTACCAAAATAATTTTTGAAGAATGCAGGTAGTCCTCAATTTACAACAATTGAGCCAAAAATTTATGTTTTTAAGTGAGACATTTGTTAAATGAGTTTTGTTCCATTTTACAACTTTTCTTGCCATAGTTAAGTGAATCATTGAAATTCTTAACTTAGTAACCCAGTTGTTTAGTGAATCTGGCTTCCCCATTGACTTTGCTTGTCAGAAGTTTGCAAAAGGTGACTACATGACCCTGAGACACCACATCGGTGATAAATATGAATTGCCAAATTGCCAAGCATCCGGATTTTAATCACATGAACATGGGGATGCTGCAATGGTCGTAAGTATGAAACATGGTCATAAGCAAATTTTTTCATTTACAATTTTTGCCATTGTAACTTTGAATGGTCACTAAATGAACTGTTGTAAGTCGAGTTCTACCTGAACAAGCAAAGATATAGATAGGAGGTAACATTTTATGCATTTTATACCAAATTTTGATTCTACCTCACAGCAGGGAAAAATAAAAATGTTCTCATTGTGCCAAAAAACTTATTTTTGTAAAAAAAAAAATACCTGTAGTTATGACCCCCACAGAGAGACTGGTATATGCAAGCTGATAAAGATGCTGCTAATGTGTGCATTACGTGTATCTGGAAGAAACACATATTTCAGAAAAAAATTATTTGTATGATCTTGAATCCCTTGTTTTCATTTTACTTGTTCAAGCAAGTTATTAGATGGCTATTCATCTATCTATATATATAAAAGCGAAAACCACTCAAGCATTAATCAAGAAATGTCCAGAACCGTAAAGCCTACAAACTTGAAATCTGCCACGTACTGTATGTTCCTCTTGGCTTCTAGGTGCTCACTAAGAAAGGATTTTTCAAAATGACCATCGGAGCATGAGTATTTCTTACATTATTAACAAGTGCTGATGCTAAGGATTTCTACTCCCCCTCCCCACCTGAAAAGAAATGTGATCCAAATGAACAGTTGAGCAAAGCAACGCACAGACTCCTTCCTGTCTCCTTCTTGCTCACACAGCAAATACTGTTTGAGTTTCCAAACACCCCTCAACTCTCTCACACACTAACAGGATGCTAGCCAGATGAATACCAATGGATGCTAGTAGGCAGAGACAGATCCCCCCCCCCCATTTTCCTCGTCAGTTCAGACGAATCTGTTGTTCCTTCTACTGTAACACCAGTTAAAAGGAAAAGAGGCAAAAATGCAGGAAAAGATTTACAGATGGGATTAGGAAAACACAAGTCAGGGAAGCTGCCTGTTTCTCCCATGGCCAGTTCTATGTGGCATGCTCCAGAGTCAGTTCACCTGACAGCCTGGTCATCCTCCAGCCAGACAGCAAAACCAGGAATGTTGTTTACAGGGAGGTCCTGAGCAATTCATCTGAGGGACGAATTGGAAGTCTATGCTATGCAAATAATGTCTTCATCTGTAACAGAAACTTAGCTTACCATCTCTAATGAAATAATACAGTCCCTTTTTTAACTACTTAATTAATTTTCAAGCTTTAAGTGTCAATTTATCAAGCCCCATCACATAGTTTCGTAGCAAAGCACGGGTATCAGCTAGTTTAAACATAAAATAAACTCCCAATATACATATAAATATTAATATGGCTTTATAATTACAGCAATTAATGTAATAAAAATCTTTTTAAAAAGTTCAGCAAAATAGTCAAATTGTAGATACTTGCCTTATTATTCTGAACATCTGGGTGGGGTGGAGAGTCAAGAGAAATAATAGCATGTAGTATATCATGTGTCAGGTTACTAAGATGCAATAATGGGTTGGCCACCACCGTTTTGGCACTTGCAGTACAGGCAAAAAGAAGAGGTATTGTGCTCTGCTCAGATACAATATTGCTATAAGATTGCTCTGAAAATTCCTTTATAAATAGGATGAAAAATAAAGAGTATAATTTGACTTTCAAATTTCCTACAAAGATGAATTTTCTTCTATACCCACACATACATATTGATACAATGTTAATTGGAATAGTTATTCTCCTTTCTCATCCAGAAATGCCACTAAAGGTGGACAAAAACAAGGAATCCAGGTTTTTTTGGTGGGAAAGTTTAGGTTGCAATAAAGTCTAGGAACAATAGTATTGATCCAATGACTAATAGACAGCATAACTTTGAATTTTCCAGGCCCAGGTTTCAATCTATAGCTGCTCTACTAAGCTTATTTTTCAAACTTCCAGTTCAATTTTCATTTTCAGGAAACTGAAAGTTCAAATACTGGAAGCATGAACTTAAAAACTTTTTATTAAGAAAAAGTTATCTGGAATTTTCCTGGTTTTTATCTGAAAACAAAATTATAAATATATAGCTCAAAACAATCCAGCATTCTAGATGTAGGGCCAGAAATATTTGATCAAATTGGTATAAGCACATAAGCTAAAATAGTTTGCTAGTTATTTAAATTATTATGTATTAATATTTAAGCCCAAGCCCAATCAATCAGGAAAAAACTCCCTCTATTTACCTGTTGAGATTCTTGCAGAAGCAAAATCAGTTCCATTCGTACAGATGCCAAGCCTCCACCATGAGACCCATGGAGGATGCAATAACTAAGAAACATTCGCAAAAGTGATTGGTATTTTATAAGCCAGTGTCTTCTTTGAATATTTTCCTTTAGTTGTATATCTGACAGGTCTTCAGTTCTTTCATTTAAGGAATTTTCACCCATATCTGGGATAATTTCTCTCTGAGAATCATCTGCTTCAATATTGTATTCACATGTCTTCTGAAGGGCTACCACCTCCCTTTCAAGCCAATTATACAGCTGGTATCTTAATTTTCCACCATCTACTTCATAGCCAGTGGATAATGTTCGAAGTTCCTCTGTAAGAATCTTCAGGCCTGCCCTAAATTTCAGCTGTACACAAATGATGTCTTCTGATGAAGCTAAGACATCATTTTCACCTTCTGAATTGTAGGTTTCAGTGCAGCTAGAACTAACTTCATTTGTTTTTTCACCTGTTATCTTCTGCAAAGGTTTCATTACAAGGGAAGAATCCTCACTTTCCTCATCTTTGTCACTGTCCCATTTTAATTCCAATGGGTCATCTTGGAAGACTGGAGCTGGCTGAATCAAATCAAACAAAGCACCAGAATCTGAATGTTTGTCTGGTGAAGCATCTGATAATGGTCCTAAACCATTTAGCACTGGTTCCGTTCTGTCAGTCCTGAAAAACTGGTCATCTTTCGATTCTACTGGCATTGGAGAAGAGGGTGAACATTCTTTACTAGTGTTCCTTAAACTAAATGTTCTTCTTAAACACTTTGACTTTTTGACCACTTTAGGCATCTTTGATAATACTTCTAAAGCCAACATGGGACAGCCAGACTTCAAATGAGTATACGCTGCAGTAAAGAATAATTTTCTTTCCTCTAAATTGATTTCATCTGCCAGCCCATTTTCTCCTGTTACACATATCCTTGTGGAAGATAAATCAGAAGACCCAAAATGGCGTCTCAGCAAGAGAGGATGCGTCCTTAGATAATTATAAAAATTAAATACCGAAGGGCTACAGTTTGAGAAGCTTCCTTCATCTAGAAAGATATCACATGAAAAAATAATGAAGAATTTATTTTCTAAAAGAAATAATTCAGATATTGTCTTGCTGTCAATATTATGACACATTTATACCCTAAGGAAACACAGATACCCTTTTAATTATAGGAACACACAAAAAAGTCTAATCGTTGATTGTCTTGCTCTACTCTACTTCTTAACATGGCAAAATGATTTATCATGAAATGTTTAAGCCTTTTCTCTCTATCACATATATTTTATTCCATCACAGTATAGTTCTTTAACATTCATTGTTGTAATAATCATAGAAAGCTTCAAGATGATGTTTTGGGATAACATTATGACATAGTAAAAACAAATTAGCACCTACAGTGTTTTGTACTTCTGGCAGTATGCTTCATTTAAATAACACTTGATCATTTCAAAATCACTGTTAGTTGGTTTGGAGGCCACAGTTCTTCACCATTCGTGAGAATCACACAGGACAATATGTAGAATATTATCTACTACCAGGAGTTTCTTTAATAATTTGAGGCTAACTATAACATGCACACATTCCAAAGATAGATCTAAATTGTCTCAGCTTACCTTCATCATTCAAAGTGGGATGGCTTAAAAGAGTATCAAGAGCATGACTATACTCTTCCAAAATCCAGTAAGCCATACTTCGGAGAAAAGGATCAAAATGTGGTTTTGATGGACTTTCAGTGGAATGAGGCTTACTTCCCAGAATTCTCTTCTGAAGAATTGATTTGTAAGTACCAGATGTTTCAAATTCTGATTCATACAGTCGTGCAATTACAAGAGCTAGCTGAATGTCATTTAATTTCTCTAGGCAGACCTAATTAAAAACAAACAAAGGAAGTGGTTTTTTTTAAGATCCAATCAGAAATAAGAAACACAGGCCTATTTTAGTCCAGGATTATGTATGCAGCCATCCAGATACCTCTGGAATATTTACACAGGCTTAACCTTCTTCTGCTGTTGTTCCTTTACAACTGGTTTTTGGGGCATGATGCTTACAGCCTAGAGATAACATAGCATCTTCAAGGCCAATAGCCTTTGATAAATCTGTCCGGAATTTCTCTTACCCCCTTTTCCCCAGACTAGAGTCCCCATATATTCTTGCCTTTTCTCATAGGGAAAATGTTCAAAGACCCCTATATCATTTTGATTACCTTCTTATGCGTGTTTTTCAGCTTTATTTTGTTCTTTTTCATATATAGCAGTTAAAAGAGTACATGGGGCTTACTTAAGGAGGATGGCTCATGCTTGATTTGATGGCATCATGATTATATTCAGCCTATAGCAATAGCACTTAGACTTATATACTGCACTCTCTGAGCGGTTTACAATGTCAGCATACTGCCCCCAACAACCTGGATCCTCATTTTACCAACTTTGGAGGAATGGAAGACTGAGTTAACCTTGATCAAACTTCAGGCTGTGGGCAGAGTTGGCCTGCAATAATGCATTTCAAACACTGAGCCACCAGAGCTCCTTAGGCTGAAAATTTCTCCATTTCTCCATTCTGTATTAAAACATATTTTAGCATTCTATACTCCTTTTGTTTTGTATAAACATTGGACAAGGCTATTCCTATTTTTAATCAGTTTAAGTGGACTATCACATTTATATTCATATCTGACCGAACCATATTTAGAGGATGCTATTAAGCATATAGCTGTTCTTATAGTCAAAGTACTGTATCTCATTGAACTCACCATAACATTCAAATCTGCTTGTACTATTAAAACACTGAGTGTGTGTAAATACATTATTAGATGTATTGCAATCTCTTTCAATAATCTGGAGAAAACATATTAGTTACCTCAATGGCATCTTTTAAGTGACCAGCCAATAAAAAAAATGCTGTAGAATGTTCAAAACGTTGCTTGCCTAGCAATGAAAAAGCATTCTTCAGTGCAGCTTTACGCCATCTGTCCTCAGTAAAATTGTTTCCAAAGAACTGTGTCATTTTAGTGTCTTTTAGAGACCTGCCAATGTAATCATTTATAACTATTAAGTCACAATGTACAGAAAAAACTGAATAATTTATGTTTATCAAAGAAATACATGCTCTTAGATTCCAAATGGCATATTTTAAAAACCAAGTTGCTGCTAAAATTCTACATGTGCAATTAGAAATGGCCAATATTCAACTTGGGTGCTATGCTTATGATACAATAAAATGCTCAGATGAAATGCCATGGCAAAAATAAGCCATCAGAAGATATTGAAATAAGGCACATAAAATAATGTTTCCCAAACTTTCAGTAGTTACAAACTACTTGATAAAGATTTTGAAGCTGGGAGGATTGCCCAGTTAAACAAAGCCCCTATATTCTGTTCTTTAAGAGCATGGGAGTTCACATTCAATTATGTCTTTCCATTCCCTTCATTTATATAGTTTTAAAATCCAAAAATTTAATCCAAATGTAAGTATTTATGTATCACTTGAATTGTTTTATGCACCCCATATCATGTACAACAAGTGATTTCCTCAACAGAAATCACTTTCATATCACTGAGGATTATTCTGTTTCTGTTTTGTATCTGGTGACTCATATCTGGCTAGATAGCAGATAGCCTGTGCTTTAGTTGAGCCTCTATATCCAGTTGTTTCCTTTTATTATTCTATATTTTTATTAGATGGCCACAAAAGTACAGCCTCAAGTAAAAATGTGGAAGTTATGTTATATTATATTATCCCTCAAAGGTGCCCAGTAGTGTTGATATAAATTACGTAGTAAATCTAAGCTAACTTGAGTTCAAGAATTGAGAAATTTAGGACCTTGAAAAAATTTGGAGGTATTCCAGTAGTACATAAAGGACATTAAGGAGCAGTATCTCTCTCTCTCTCTCTCTATAGATCTATCATCTCTCTCGCACGCTCTATGTTGCTCCTTAATGTCCTTTAGGTACTATTGGAATGTCTACTACTTCTACCAAGCAGTAGTTGCAATATATTTTGAATTAAATTCTGCTATAAAATTGTACCTGTATAGCCCCCAAATTACAGTCTTCTTTTTCATTGCAAGATAGAAAATGGCTGCATCCAGAGGGTCATTGTTTCTTTGAAAGGCTGCTTTAGCGACCTGAAAGGATAATAGTAATGTGGTTACAAATGTAGTATTTTGTCATAATTATGTCCAGAAACATTTTGAGCAATTAATGAAATAATTTATGTTTAATACACAGAAAAAGTTAAACCAACTCTTATTTATAAAGCATATATGATTTTTCTTTTGAGATGAAACCATTATTTATAAAAAGTAAATTTTATGTTGTATGTGGATAAGAGGTTTACCTTCTAGCAAATCTCTTGCATTTCAAGATAGTGTAGAATTAGAAAACACTTTCTCTCCCTTGATCAACTGCCTGCATGAAATCTCATAAACTCCTGTGAATGCAGTTTCTGATAGCTCATAGCTACCCAGCTAATGCTTAAATAAAGAGCTGATATAAATCTGAGAAAAGCAAACACTTGCTTTGAGTGCATTCATGCCTGGTAATTTTGAAACCTATCATCAGGCAGGTCATAGTTATGATAATTTTCATCTTGTACTTAAATGGCTGAGGACCCCATATCTGGTTATTGGGAGCACTAACTGACCTGAAGGAATCTAGGAATAGTTGAACAACTTACAAAAATAAATTAAATTAACATTTCTGCTGCTTAAAACAAATAAAGAAAAGTAAACATTACAGACACAATATCCATATAAGTTAAAACATATCATAAATGGGCTAGTTCAAAAGATGTAAGTCTTTCCTTCAACTATCTAGGTGAGACATTCTAGTAAGAAATCTCAGCAGGTGGCACTACTTTGTCTACCTTGGTTGGGTTTGATTAAAAGCAGTTTAGTCTTTGTTTTATTTGTAAAGGAAAACATTTGGAGTTGTAGATTGGAATTTTGGAACAAACAGTATAACTGATGTCAAGAAAATGATATGGCTGTGTCCATATAGTTATCAGGAATCAAGCTTAACAAAAAGAAGACTTTACTTTTACTTTACAAAATTATCCATTAGGTGAATCAGTAGTTAAATAAATATAGAAGAGCCTTTCACTTTAAGAGTAAAAATAGTAAGTCCTCTTTAGTTCATATGGCTGTTCACTGCCATTTCTTTAAAGTATATCTATTTAAAATAATTAAAATTTGTGTTTCTACTTACTGTATCCCTCTTTATAAAAATAAAGCCAGATACAGTTATGTCAATAAGTTCAAGTGCAAACTTCAGTTTTGTTCAAGGCAAAGTATTTGTCACGTTGATTGCTTTAATATTAATCAATAGATGTAAAACAGGCAGACAAAAACAGCCTACTGCTGTTATCTGAAGTGATACTGTATGATTATATGAGAATTATAATATGTGACTACAGAAGATGAACTATATGCAAGCCAATAGGAACAAAGGTAGAAAAATTGCTCATGGGAAGCTTTTTCATGGCAGCATTCCTTTTCAATCTTCTTTCTAATCCATATTAAAAAAAAACATTCTGCTTAAAGAAAATCTGAAAAATATATCATGCACTCTATTATCTGAATGAAACTTATAGCAAGATACAAGCTAGTTTGTTATAAACTGCCTTTACCTTCTCAATGCATCTGCGCAAATTATGGGTATTTCGAACCCACCATCCTATTCCCATAGCTCTAAGCTCTGACCATGTTGGATCACCTTTCTGTACTGCAGGAAGCATGTTTAGAAGTTCTTCTTCTGCAATAGAGTGAAACGCCCAGGCAAAATGACTCGAAGACAAACCTGAAATAATCACAAATAATTACTTTGTAATTATTTATTTTATAATTGATAACTATATTACCTTAAACATATTTAGTAATTCTTTTTCTGATACTTTTTTTTTAAAAAGTTGGCAACATGAAGTAACATACAAAAGAATCATCTTGTCATAATTTTTGTAATGACTTGCAAATAGCTACACTTAAAAAGTTGTAAAACACAAAATATTTATTAAGTCTGTATGCTACAAGTAAAACAAAAACTTAGATCCCCGTACTTAACTGTTTAAAAATACATCTATACCCACAGAGACTTGATGAGACTATCTTAGAGCCAAAAACAGTTAGAAAAGCCTGTAGTATTCAATTGTTCAGTGGATCTCTTGATTATCAGCACTATGCCAAAGATTCTCCATCTCCAAAGTTCACATTTCCTCAGAAACAATCCTAGTTATATCTAAAATATTGTTCTGTTTTGCATTAGTGTCTCACAAAGAGTGAAGAAAGTATTTACCTTGATATAATAGCTGAGCTCTGTGAGCAGGTGGCAGAGAAGTTGTCATGAAAGTGTGAAGACGAACTGCCAAAAGAAACTTCAAACCACATTCGTCAAGTGTTTCTCCTCCTATGAATGAAGATTTAGTCTATAAAATGAAACTCTTTAAACAAAACGCTATGATTATTTCCCACATTTTCAATCATTTATATATATTTAAGTCTTACTTGTTAGGCATAGTTTCACAATATAGGGAACAAGTAACAAATGTATGTACTACAATGGATTTTAAAGCAATCAAAAATTAATTAACATAATATTAAGTAATGTAATTATAGCAGACAAATAGAGCCCTACAATATTTATTTTTTTAAGAGATCAATATTACTAAATTCAGAAGAAATTTAATAATGTTTAGAAGTGTTTGCAATTGATTGATTGATTAATTAATTAATTCATTCATTCAGTTAAGTAAGTATAGGCAGGACTGTAAAAAAAGAAAACCTGGATTAGTCATTCCAAAACTTACCTTTGCTTCTGTCTCTGCTTTCTCCTATATCAGTACTGGTAATGGCAATTGTATCAGCTAATGCCATCAATAGCATCTGTTCCATCCTGGTAAGTCCTGGTAAGCTAGAATGAAGCAAGTGACGAGAAAGAACTTGGGCATGCTCTTGTCCAAAGTAAGTTGGATTATACTGAGAAAGATCAATAACTTTTGGCTTTTTGTCATCTTCATCTACTTCAATTGTAGTCAGTTCATCTGTATACAGGCTGGAATTTTGAAATAGATCCTCATAATTTTCATCAGTCATATGTTTGTTAAGGTTCTTTGGAGTATTTGACTTTTCAGTACAAGCATAGGAACATTCTTCATCAGCAGCAAGCAATGCATACAAAGGAAGCGGTGGAACAGAATCTATTTCTGTATAGTCTGTTATTACACATCTGTTAAATGTCATAGGGTCTCTTGTACTACTCCCACTAGCACAGATTGAGAGAGAGCGATACCTTTTCTCGTGGCAGGGGTCACTTAAGGCAATAACTTCTCCAGCAATGCATTTGACTAGATGAGATAAAATGGCCTTTGCTCTACGTACTTTCCCTAGATCCATGAGTTCCAAAAGTTGCACAGGATGATACTGAGGTAAAGTAGGACATAATGAATGAGCGGCTTCAAAAAGACCAGAATCTTCCATCTCCAGTGACAGTTCAAATACAGTTCGTTTCCCACCAAGTTTTTGAGCAAAGCTAGTCATGGATCTGGTTAATGTTCGCTTTGGCGGGGGAACACCAGACGACTGGCTTTGTTTAACTAAACTTGTTATAGATGGTGTACTACCACTGTAAGAGTCTGCAGTAATGGGATCTTGCTTTGAAAATGGCTGCCATTGAGAATAAACATGCATTTCACAATCCATCCCAACCACAAGGATGCCATCACGAACCCAAGACAAAGAAACTGGTAAAGGAGGCGACCCTTCTACTGATGAGACCAAATCCACACATCGTAACAGTATAAATCTAGTTGTACAAGAGGTTTTAGCATTTTCCCATAATGGCAGTACAAGCATTTCCTTAGCACTTTGTTCCTGTATTTTCCCAGCCAACTGACCAAACATATAAAGCTTTGAACCAATGCCTACTGTTAATATATGAGAGCCATCTTCCCTAGACATCCAGTCTAAATGAACCAAATGCTTTGTTCTGAATGTTAAGTTCTTATTTCCTACTACCATTGAACTACCATTGACACTCAGAGAATCCAATGTTAGATTTAGTTCATCTAAATGAAGTGTTTGTTCCAAGTTCCAACAAGAGCCTCCTGTAGATTCACATTCAAAAATGCCGACATTCACAAAAAAATCTTGAGAATTACTGTTTTGGGGTGGTGTTCGCTTGTATGCCACAGCTAAACGATTTGTATGAGCGCAGCTAATTTCAAGAGATAAACCAGACACTTCAAGGGCACTGCTACTAAGATGTCCATCTTCAATAAGCAATGGCCATTCTTCCCATACATACGTACCACTGTTCTTAGTATTCTCTGGTTTGGATAATACATCTGTTTCTTGTGCCATTCTACACCTCCAAAACCTAACTTTCCCATCTGAGCAAAGTGTTGCAAGAAGATAAGGAGCTTGGCGGACTGGATAAATTGAAGAAGAACTTAAGTGACCTAAGATTAAAAAACAAAAATCCTTAGACTACTAACCAGAGAAAAAAATTAGTTGAACATGAAATTTTCAAGCATTTTTTTCAGAACCTAAGAGCAAAGTTTAGTGCTCTATAGTTTATAAAACCAAGTTTACTATTGTAACATGGTGTAACTTTTATGACAGTTTAACAGCTGTTTTTATATCAATTTTCTTTAAATATTAGGATTTCAAATTACCATTAAGATTTAATAAAAACTCTGAAGAAGAGTTAGATGAAAGTCAGTTAATACATAATTTCCTCCAACCCTATTTTTTTTTTTAATTTACAAACCTGCTGATGGTTTAATGCTTACTATCTCCACTCCTTCTGGTAAATTCAGTTCTCGACTATAGACAATTTCGGAAGAAAGAACTAATTGGCTGGTACTCTGAAGATTATCTCTGCAAACTTGGTATTTCTTTGTAAAGGAACTGTGAAGCTTTTCTTGGTCCGGAGAAGAAGAATGCAGTTGTTCTTGAGATGCTGTTTCAGATGCCTTAGGAGCTATTTTTTCATCTACAAAAATTGTGATATTTTATTTAATGTTTATTTAAAATACAATCTGTTCTATAAAATTTCAAGATATTCTGAAATTAAATTCTATGTTTATATCAATATATTTATTTTTCTACAATTCAACAATTGTCTAGAAATCAACAGCATCAGAGGCTGAGCCAGTTGCTAAAGACAATATTTCATATTTACACGCCCTGCCTTTCAGGACACATTGACCTTTATCTGGACCATGACACCTCTTTTAGCATGAATTTTTTTGTATCCAGCACAATATTCCAGCACAATATTCCAAGCATTATGGACTGGATCTAGTGTCTCTATAGAACTCTTTCATCAGCTCTTGAATTACAACTATAAACATTAAAAATGTTGACACTGAACCTATTAGCCCATTAAGCTTAGAATTTAGTTCATGTCCTTCATTAATATTCAGGTTCAAGCAGACCTGAACCTGACTGCAATGACAAAGTGAAATTACTACCTACCTCTTTCTATATGGAAGTTTCATTGACACTTTTGGATTCTACATGCTTGTAATATCCTTCTACTTTCTAATTCTTATGGATTAGTGCACCACCAAAAAGCTAGTGTATACATTGTCTATTTAATTTTAGACACAAAAGAGTTTTGAAATATTATTTTACTTCATTAATTTATTTTGCCTTTAGTCAAAATATGTAAAGATTATGAGACAATGACAAAGAACAGCTAAAAACCATACATGTGTATTTGAAAAAGAATTCAGAGATTATAGAATACAGAACTGAGAAATTCAATAATAAATATTTAATGAATTTATCCTGCAATTATCAAATGAATACATTCTTCAAGAAGCATAATGTATAAATTCTTACATATATTGTCAAATATTTAGAACATACCCACTGAGACTGGTAGAGATTTCAAATGTAATTTCCACATATGTAACAGTGAGCAGTTTTGAGTATATTCAATTACAATTAAATAGAATTTTTCAGAAAACCCATTTTCCTCATATCCTGCAAAAAGAAAAAAAAGTTTTCAGTAAAACACAGCTATTAAGAACATATCCAGCTATTTATTATTGTTCCTTTGTATGTTTTAGCTAGGTCTTGCAAATTGATTTTTAAAGAAGCTGCAGTTCTCTACAGTTTATAATTCAAAAGTCTTATTGGAACTAATGGTGCAACTACAGTGATCTAAAGGTATCAATGGAACTTAATGTTCTTTATCAGATTAGGTTAAATTTATCAGATTAACTTTATTAAACAGATTAACTTCATTAAACGTATGAACTCCTCACAGATGGTTCATATTATTATGGTAAGTTCTATGCATGGACTACTTTAAGGGTTTTGAAATGTTATGTTTAATTTAGTCCAGAAGTCAATGCGATTTGAGAAAGGAGCTGCTGTAGCTGCTGGACCAATTTTAAAACCACTATCAGTGGCAACCTGCAGCACAGGGTATGACTATATTTACATTTAGAGGAAAATCAGTTGTTTGTTCTTATTTATAGTTCTTGGCTTTGACTAATGTATAGCACATGTAAGAGGGAGGAGGTGATAAAATGACTGTACTATTTCAGATTATAGACAAAATGCAACTTCTGAAGTTTCCCTCATAATAAATTCTTCATAAACATAAAACTAATGTAGCAAGGCATCAACTAAAAATGGATATTTGTCCCAGAAAGATAACTTTGTCCTCTCATGGAAATTCTTTGCTTTTAAACTTAAGGATTTTTTTAACAATGACATATTTAATTTGTAATCAGAAGTCATACAATCCTCATTCAGCCTCATTCTTCTATTTGGTTAGGCTCAGCCCTATGCATCTTTCTTTCTTGTTGATAATTATTACAGTTTTACATAGGAATAACATATTAAATTTAGTAATATTTGCCTGGCATGATTCTCTTTCTATGCTGTTTGAATAAAAATGAACTTAGAAGAGAGAAAATCTTTGATAGATATTTATTATTGTTAAATTTCTATCTTTCTGTTCCCACAGTGCACAAGAGAAATTACAAGTTATAAAATCTAAAAATAGAAATAAAACAATTCAGGCATAAAATTGTCAACACCTTTCCATGTCAAAAACAGGTAAAACTAAAAGTCTTATTTGTATCTAAATTTTTAATATTTTAGTGTAGAAAAGAAATGTCAGTATCTGATTATAAAATATATTAACTGTTTTACTACAAACATAATGCTACAAGCAAAAGTGCTTATTAAACCATAAATTTTACTTAAGATTTAAAGTGTATATGCTTTACCAGGATCAAGTAGCATTGACTCTTTTTCTGAGAATCTATTCTCAAGATTATTCATTATGAAATCTTCTTGAAAAACATGAAGTAGCTGCATTTTCTCACCATGCTAAATTAAAAACAGATACATTTAAAATACAATAAACAGAGTGGCAACAATCTAAATACAATAAAAATAAATTAATTAGTTTATGATATAAAATATTAAATACTTGGCTAACAATAAATACTTGGCTAACATTGTTTTTTGCTGTCTTTTATTCGTCAATATTTTACTGAAGTAGTTAAAAAAAACATAATGAGATAAAATAAAAGTAAACCTTACCAGCTCTGTAATAGAATTCAGTTCTACAATGCAACCCGGTCTAGCTGTAGATTGCTGACTTATGATGTTAAAAAATTTGCCAACGTATTTCTGCAGTTAGTAACAAAAGCAAGGTAATTAATTGTCATATAATAATATTAATTTAATTAATTTCTTCCATTTTGATCTACTGACTCTCTATTTAATACAATTAGCCATACTATATTAATAGGAACTACTTTTTGTACCAACAAACTAGTAATTTCTTATAGCAACAAAAGTAACTTTCATGATGTATTTGTTTCTTGTTTTATTTTGTGCATGCAATACTTAAGTGAATCAAAATGGATAAAATATTTTGCATATCATGGAACATTTGACCAACTAATTAAATATAGATTAAGTAAAATCACATTTTACCTTATAAAAACAAGGACAAACCATGTTTTCCACTTTTTTAAAAATTTGAATATAAACAGAAAACTATAAAATCTATTTATTTAAATTTATAATCACTCAACTCCAATGGATTCTAATAGTCATTGGGGTACTGCTGGATATTCCAATCTTCTCTATTGTATTTTGTTTTCATGTTGCTTTTTAATTTTTGTGAACTGCCCAGAATCGAGCAGCAGCAAAATTGAAAATATAAAATAAGATAAATGTTCATGAATTTCAATTCCTAAAAAAATTACCTCCTTCAAGAGGCTTTTGCCCAGAGAGAGAGAATATTAGAAAGAGAGAGAAGTGGAGAGAGAAGAGAAAAAAAGGAAACCTTCAGATTTTTATCAAGTAGCCTTCTATGAGAATGTGCAGTATCTTTAAGCTGGTGAGTATATTTGGAGTATAACAGTGATTTTACAAATTAGATGCCAGTATTTATATGATCAAATCAGAAAGTATGCATTTAATGGAAGGCAAACTGCTTACATTGCAATAATTCAATAAAACTTTATGGAGTTATTTTGGGCAGGGAGGTAGATAGATAACCTTCAAAACCTTGGCTCCAGTCATTCACGGAGCATATAATTTTTAAGAATGGCAATGAGATCCATGTGGACCCCACTTGATTCTTGTAAGTAATTGGTTATTGATAACAGCTTCCTTTTGTATTTGTTCCTTTTTTGCATTATGAAGGGGGGGACCAAGTTAAGTAAAAACCTGGTAGGCACCAAGAGCATCAGGTCATCTTCCCTTCTCTACATTAAACTTCCACTTTTCATAGAATTTGGAAATGAAAATTAAAATAAGCAATTAACTCAGGCACAATGTAACATATTTAACTTTATCCTAAATGTTCAAAGTCTGTGAAGGCAGCAAATCATCTGGGAAATAAGAATAATTAAACCCACTACTGTTGATAATGATTATAATTAAATTTATATATTGTAGTTTTTAGTTCATAGTTTAAGCAATTGTAAGACTACTAATTGTCTTTTTGAAAAAACCAAAATGTATTTTATTAAGAGTGTCTATGCTTAATACAGTACATAAAACATCAATTCTGCTAATAGTGAAATACTGGAACTGGGAAATAAAAATTTAAGGTAATAGGCAATTTACTATCCTTCTACTTAATACTTAATACTTTTTAATCAGTTTATTTCAGATATTCTTAGTCCAGAAATGATCATAATGAACATACTTCAACAGATGGTGGTTTATAGATTATATAGTTCAGCTATATAGTACGATTAAGATGCCTAAAATAATAAACTCATGTAACATTGCTCAAGTCTCCATTTATTTAAACCAGCCCTACTCAAGAAAAAGATATGGTACTTTCTTCAGAGGTTCTATGATCCTGAGATTAGAAAATATTTCTCATAATCAAAATTAATCTTCTGGTTACATGAAGAGATAAGGTAGGTAAACTAAATTTAACTGACAATATTACAACTCTAGTTGAGCTTTAACTTACAGAAATTCCTGGATTTGATAGTTCACAGAGTAGCTTTTTGGCATCTATTATAGCTTGATAGAGTCTCAAATGTTGTCCATCACTCGCAACAAAGCAAGCACTTGGTGAATTACAGTACGCACCTAAAGACAATTAGAAAAATATAACTCTTAACAAAAAGAATTCCAATGCCTTCATCCTATGCTTTTTTTTTTAGATATGAAGGCTATGTGGTTGTACATATCTGAACATGCTTCAGAGAGGCAGTTTAAAGGAGTTGCTGACAGGTATTATGTGAGAATCCCCAAGAACTTCCTGTAAATGTTGTACAATCATAGTATATTTTCTATAATATATACCAATTTTACTTATAAGGAAGAAAACATACCTAAGCAGTAACTAGGTATGAGGCAAGGCAACCATGCCACATTTGAAAAAGCAGATACGTGAAGAGAATTTATTCTTGCAAGCTCAGAAACTCCACCAGAAAAAGACAGTGGGCCAACTGGATCAACTCTCCAGAGGATAAGTTCACTGTAAACAGCAGTAAGATCCTGAGATGTGCAGGCAGAACTTTTATTTTGATGATCTGGAGATGCCTCTTCTTTGCTATCAAGAACTGGCATCCTCACTGCATTGTGATGAGAGGTTGTGAGTAGCAACGGAAGTACTGAATGGCAAGCCAAGTCATTAAGGTGGAAACGATGTCCGCAGTATCGTGATTTGTGGCAAATACTGAGAACATTTGAAAAAGCAGATTCCTCTGCAAAGCTGACTAGCCATTGGTTTAGAGATCCATCTGCATGCTTGGAAATCATCATAACATTTGGGGTGAAGATGCTTAGTTTTACATTGTTGGGCGATTTGCTATGACCTGAAGAAATTAACATAGAGCAGGAGCGACCAAGGGTAGATGGTTTTTGTTTGCCTTGCTGAAGAGCAAGGTCAACATTTTTTGTACAAGCATACATCACTATACTTCTGCAAAGTGAATTTGCATCACCAGTAGGAAAGGCAACAGGAATCCTTGAAACAAACGACACCTAAAAAGGAGAGAGAGAAAAAGTTCAGAAAAAGTCAAGTTTCCAAAACAATTACATTTTTAAATACATAGTACCTGGAAATTTGTAGTACCTGTACTTGACGAAACATGCCTGGTTGGTATTCATCTAGCCAATCAACATGCCATACAAGCAATGATCCATCCATAGGATGAATACTAAATAGCATGTCTGCATATTTATTCCATTCAGCTAGTTGTATTTCAATTTCATGATCAATAACAGCTGAAGACAAGGGAATGGAGCTTGAATTTAAAACAGGTTTTTCACCAGCAAATTCTTTCTGTTCTTGATTTCTTCTCTGTTCTTCTCTACTGTCATCAGTTTCTAGTAGAATTTTATAAAAAAAAGTGAAGAGATCTATATATAAAAACATACCTAAATCTTGGGGTAAAAGAGGTTTTTTGAGCTTCTCTGAAACAATTCTAGTGAAAAACATCTCCATAGTTATATATATAGTACAGGATTAAGACACTCTTCTTGAAATAACTATATAATTTAAAATGTTACATTTCATTTCATAAAATCCTTTGTTAGGATAGTATTTGTTTGCACAAAGAGCCATGCTGTGTAGAAATTCGCCTTCTATTGAACATTTATTCATAACTGCACTCATTAAGAATTTCCACCTCTTCTAAGAACCATCTCATTTGCTTTTATTATATGACCAGAATCCTAACATTTTCAGGAGAGCCAAAAAATTTCTTTTGGCCACCATTACTTAACACAGGAAAAAATTCTTATAATTTTTGGACCTCAACTTATTCTATTTATATTTTTACATTTCTGTTACATATCACTTGTTACTGACCATAATAAAATTTCATGACACTCACTCAATACTTTAGTAAATCAGTTAGTATTTTATTCATGAAGTACTTCTATAATTTAGTCCAAGGATCTCCAAAGTTGGCAACTTCAAGACTTGTGGACTTCAACTCCCAGAAATCCCCAGCCAGCATGGGCAGTTGAGAAATTTTGGGATTTGAAGTCCACAAATCTTAAAATTGCCAACCTTGGAGACCCCTGATTTAGTCAATTATTTTTAAGTATTTGTGTTTTTTAGTGTTTTATCTATTTGTTAAATAGTCTGAACTATTTTATTTAATTCTATTAAGCTTCCAGAAAATTTATGTTTTTATTTTCTTTAGGCACCTTTGCAATCTCTTACAAATACTGAATAAAATGCTGATCAGTGATCTTAGAAAAACTACTACTATGCTAGATTATTTTTAATATAATTTTTAATAGACCAATTACAATAATTTTGTTTTTACCTTTAAAGCTCTATACGGCACCGAGCCAGCTTTTTTGTGGGTATGCTCCAGGTCTCTACCATTAAATGTTATCACTTGATGGGATCCTGGAGGCATACATCCAAAGTAGCCACCCCAGCCCTTTAGAATAGCTTTCTACCTGACATGCAAAGGATTCCTATACTTTAACTTTCTGGATCTAGCTCTTCCCCCCAGCAATGGGTTAAGTCGAGCTTAGATGGCATATGATCTGCCACCTGATGGAAAGAGTTGTTTTGTTTATATTAGTTGTTGTGAGATAGCAATAGCACTTAGACTTATATACAGCTTCATAGTGCTTTAAAGTCCTCTCTAAGCGGTTTACAGAGTTCAGCATATGCCTAGGATTATTATATAAGCATCCCTGTAAGTTCTATAAATAAATAATTCATAAATGTTTATACTGCCTAGGTCACGACTCTATGTAAAACACAGGAAATATTTCCATATTCTAAAATAGCCGGTGTACATGAATCGATTCATTATTCCATGCAGCCTGCAAACAGTGAGAGAAAATAACAATATGCATTTTACCTTCATCAGATCTGAAAGTCATCTGATTAGGTTCTTCAGTGCTGGCTTCTGAGGAAATATGCTCAAAATTTCTTTTAAACTGTTGTAAAAAAACCTCCATTGATAGGGTAAAATGTAATTCTTTATTATTTAGCCAGTGCACTACAAAAGGACCACTTTTTTCTTCACTTTCGTTAAGACTCAGAGACATGATAGAAGGGAGCAAGGGAATGTCTATAAACAAAAATATATTCAGAAACACACATTTAAATTATTTTTCATTTTAGACAGACTACTTTAGAAAGGTACATATACAGAATTACAGGACAGATAATTTTCTTTTCCAGCAGCAAGTACTAATCAGTAATTTACCAGGATACTCTGTTTAGCAGAACTAAGTTGCCTCGAATTTTAGAAATACGGTAAGTAGAATACATAAAACATAATTTATTTTGAAAAATAAATTGATTAGGACTAATGATGTTAGGCATATTTGTTGGTGCAAAGTTCTAGAGGGCTTTTAGAAGGAGCTAATTAAGCCAATGTAAAATGTACAATTTAGTATTTTGCAAAGAAAGAATACACTGATATATTTACATCTACACATTTTGGGTGAGGTTACTGATTTTTAATAGACCAATTTGCTATAATTACTCTAATTAACACTAATTACCGTACCTTAAAAACCAAATTATCAGCATTCTTCATATGAAGCTGTATGAAGACTTATAACAAAAGTTACTGAATGTTATGGTATCATTGCTACAAATCACATTTATATTTATTAATTCCTCTTCAGGCAGCTTGCAATACATGAAACTAGAAACATCCATAAAATCACAATAAAAACAATTCATAATAAATGCAATCATAAATACTATTAATAATTACTGATGCAGTAGGAAGAATTTTCAAAGCAACATTTTGAATGGTTTTACAACTTTAAAATTATATTCTCTTTTCAGCACAATTTTAGCATCAATAAACATTATAGTATAATGTGCTTTATAGAGATAAATCTAAATTGAATCCACTTATTCTAGAATTACGTTTGCTTATTCTTGATCACCTGTGGCTGGATTGATGCTGGCAGCAATGTGGAAATGGCAAAGTGCATTTGACTGCAATGGGCTGTTTCGATGAACTACATGAGGGTCTTGCTGATGGGGCAAGTATCCAGTATGTGCAAGTGCTATTGATCTTCTTCTTCCTCGTCGGAAAGGTTTTAGATTTAACTGTTGAGACCAGGAATATATTGTTCATAATACATAATGAAATGCAGAAAAACATTTTCTACACGTCTGTATAATTCTGAACAGAACCTTCTGATTACATTTAAATAGGGTTGGATAGCTACGTTTCTTAAAAATACAAATAAAAACTCATTTTCAAACTAAGTATTCAAATCAGGCCTTATCAATTATTAATATCTTGTAGATGTCACTTCTTACCTCTAAAGCATTTTTCATGCTTTCTTTGCTAGAAGCATTCCTCTTAAAGTTATTTAATTTCACTGGCTCAGGCCAATGGTTATATCCACCTTCATATAAGAGGCTATCATTAGGCAACAGTGTTTCTGCCCAGAGGCGGCATATATTATCTTTGCAGCAGGTCAGCAGTACATTACACACAGCACCACTAGGAAAGAAAGACAAGTTAAGCAAAAAGAAAATATAAATTTCAGAAAGAGGATTTTTGAATCCTATTCAGTGTTATTGCAATACCACATACTTTGATTTCATATACATTGTTTTGGGCAACAGATGCTTAAAAATCTCATGGAAACATTATTTATTTTTAATTCCGGATTGCAGGTTTTTAAAAATTATATTATTATTATCTCTTTTATTCACTAAACATGAAACTCAGTCAACTGAACATTTAAAAATGTGTCACAAATATCATTGAGTGGTGCTGATGGTTGATACGGGTTGCTGCCAGTGTCCTAGGTATCAACCAAGTATCTCCTTAAAATGTACAATGTTCCGAGTAGCGTAGTTTTTTGTAGTTCCGCTGGTGTTATTGCAGGAAGCTGAAATTTCTTGATGTATTTTGTAAAATACTTGGACATGGTACCAAGTGCCCCGATGACAATGGGCATCACTGTTTTTTATTATTATTGTTATTGTTAGTTATTGTTAGTTATTGTTTACGTTATTGTTAGTTGTTGCTGTTGTTGTAATTGTTATTATTGTTGTTGTTATTATCATTATCATTATCATTATTATCATTATCATTATTATTATTATTATACAATTGTATCACAGCGGCCAGTTGTTTTGCCGGATTTGGCATTGATTACTAGTCAAGCCCCACGCAGGGGCCTAGGACGTCATAATGTATTTTCAAAGTA
Source organism: Diadophis punctatus similis (assembly GCA_023053685.1). Taxonomy (NCBI): domain Eukaryota; kingdom Metazoa; phylum Chordata; class Lepidosauria; order Squamata; family Dipsadidae; genus Diadophis; species Diadophis punctatus. Next base: position 47,588,614 of record JALIGW010000002.1, on the reverse strand, counting down.
TATGTGCGGAACCGAGCAGTGCGGCTTTCTGCATTTGACTGATGGTGATTTTGTCAATTTTGAGCTGTTTTAAATGTAATTCCAGTGCTTTTGGGACAGCACCCAGTGTTCCAATCACCACTGGAATTACCACTGCTGGTTTGTGCCATAATCGTTGAATTTCGATTTTTAAGTCCTGGTATTTTGCGATTTTTTCATGTTTCTTTTCATCGACCTTGCTATCACCTGGTATTGCGATGTCAATGATAGTCACCTTGTTTTTCTCGACCAGCGTGTTGTCTGGTGTATTATGCGCCAGTACCTTGTCTGTTTGTATACGAAAATCCCACAAGATCTTGACCATCTGATTTTCAGTGACTTTTTCAGGCTTGTGTTCCCACCAGTTGCAGCAGTATGGATGTTATAATTTTTGCATAAATTCCAGTGGATCATTTGTGCAACAGAGTTGTGCCATAATTTGTAATCAGTCTGCGCGATTTTCTTGCAGCAGCTGAGCACATGGTCTACAGTTTCATCAGCTTCCTTGCATAATCTGCATTTAGCATCATTTGAGGATTTATCAATGTTGGCCAATCAATTATTATATTATTGTTGTTGTTGTTTTATTAAGAGATAACCTACACACATGGATATATAAACTGATTTGCACACCATTCAAAAGTGCCAATAAAAAAGCTAAGAAAGAAAAGAAAAAGACCAAATGAACAGGGATTGACACCAAACAAACAATCAGGCAGAAAGCAATACCCCAATCAAGGAACTGGCAGGGCAAGCTACCATATATACGCAGGGAGCAAACCTCACATTCACTGGCATTGCTGATATAACCCAGTCAGGTAATAAAACATCTGTAAGCAAACAACCAAGTTTAAAGAGCACCAAGGACTCCACAGTTCAACCCTGAACTACATATATTGTCTTCTATGGAACCCTCTATTCCTTACTATCTTTTGAGAGAGTAGAACTGAAGGTAACTGAAACAAAATCCTTCACTGTAAAGAACACAAAGTGAGTTTTATGTTGCTTTTTCCGTAGCCAATGTTATATTCTATATTTGCAGATTATATTTCCAATACTAGTGAACACACTAACTCCAAATATTATCAATAACCTTTATTAAAATTATATAGGTAGTCCTCAACTTACAACCCTAACTGATCTGCAATTATGACTTACAAACATAAGTCATGTCAATCATTAAATGGGTGAGCACATGGCCATGCCCAATTTGACTATTTTTGTGGCCATCACTGAAATAATCACGAGGGTTGTTAAGCGAATGCTGCGGTTGCTAAGCAAAACCATTGTCCACATTGTTTCTGGAAAAAAAATGTAAAGCAGTGTCATGTGACCGTGGGATGCTGCAAATGGCTGTGAATGTGGGCCAGTTGCCGAGTTCTCAAAATGCGATCATGTGACTGCAAGGGGGCATTACAACTTTGATTCTGGATCCTAAGTAGCCCTGAGGAGATCTGTTGTAACTTTGAACTGTCACTAATTGGCCAGCTGTAAGTCTTTGACTACATATATATGTAGTCTTTGACTACATATATTTGGTAATTCTAAGAAAACTGTAAGGTATTAAAATAAGTTTCACATTAATTTATCCCAAATGTATAATTAAATCACACTGGTTACAATCAATGTTCCCTTTAATTTCTGATATGCTGTGTGTGGAAAAAAGTTACAAAGGTAACCACTATTGTGGACCTTGTGTGGCCTGAAACTCAACAGAAGTTGATAAAACCTTTGTTGGAGGGAACATGGAAATTAATAACCTTTTTTTCAGAGGAAGGCACTTCTTCATATGTAGGAAGCTCTGGAGTTGTGCTTGGCATGTCTCTAGCTCGTCCTCCAAAGAAGGATAAGGACTGGAGCTTTCACTCAGTCTGCACTGAGGAGCTTCCGCCCAGGAGCTTCTACTCAGTCTGCACTGAGGTGACACCAAGCAATTTTGCTGATGCAGTTAAACTGAAGCAGCAAGCTTGTGCCGGATTCCTCATGAGCCATGAGTTTTATGGTGCTTAAATTTATTATTATTAGGAAATAATTTAATGTTCTGTGTGCCTGTGTGCACAAGTTTGATAAGTAATGTGCATGTGCACAGGCTCATATGCTAGAGAGAATATAAATTACAATATATATAAACCATATACATGAAAACGTAAAGAAATCACAACTTTTATTTATTGAATATTATTTACTTTGTAGCTATTCTTACCGTGGCATGTAGTTGCTTGTCTTTCGCCATGAAAAACCGTCAACAGACCGAGGATGAACCAGATAAATAAATGAAAAACTGAGTTCCTGCATTGTGGTTTCTGGTGTTGTATGTTGTGATGTAATTACTGATTTCCAGCAATCAGTATTATACCACACCTTTACAAGACAGTCATCCTGTATAATAATGAATAAATAATCCATATATATATTTAATTTCTGTAGCTTCTATAGAAGAGCATTTTTCAACTGTAACAGTCATAAATTCATTTATTATTTTTTACAACATGTATTAGCCTATAGTTCAATTCAGTAACATTCCCTATTTATGAAGGGAAAATGACAAAAAATTACTTATATAAGTAATTCACATTTAAGGATAGTAATTGGGATTGGAATTTCTATTGCTAAGCAATGTAACTGTAAGCACAAAATCATGTAATCACATACCCTAGTCCCCCTTGCTGTTAAGTAGAGATTGTGGCAGGGGTGGGATTCTACCAGTTCGGACCGGTTCAGGGGAACCAAATGCTCCGACGATCAGCTGGGAGCGAACCAGTTCGCTCCGACGATCAGGTGCCCCCCCGCCTGTGCGCTTTACTGACCTATATCTTCTCAGCTGATTTGCGCTGCAGAGTGGATTGCTGTGCCTCAGCTGTGTTTCTCCCCAGCAGTAATGCAGAAGGTAAGTTTTTGTAAAACTGTGCGCACACACGCAGCACGCATGAAGCGCGCGATCACCGAACCGGTTGTTGAACCAGCAGGATCCCACCACTGGATTGTGGGTTGTTAAGAAACAACTTTCTTGCAACTTCCCACAAGCAAAGTGAATGTACATGTACATGTATATATATTGCATATATTATGCATGTATGTTATGCATTTATATACACACACATGGACAAAATCTGTTATGGTCCTCAATTGATTTATTTTTTTCTGCTACTTTATACAAAAATAAATTGAATACAAATTGAAATGAAAAATAAAGTCTATCATACCTTCCCTGCAGTAGCAAAAAATTCTCCATCTGGTGAAAACATCATTAGATGAACTTGAGAAGCAGTCCTGTAAAAAGAAAGGGAAAGCATGGTAATTGAGATTTCAAAAGCTTAATAATTTGTTGTGACAAATTTGTTGGACACTTTTTGAATATAATCATTTTTCTCATCAACATAAATACTGCTTCTGATTGGGACATACTTAAATGTCAAATGTAAATGATCTTTGAAGGAATTTATTTCATATTTTGATGTCTGAATATGTGGACAATATAACTAGAATTAACTAGTGATCTAGCCTACCACATGGCCTTTTGACTCATCATGAGACCATCACAGATCAATCTATAATAAATTTCATCCACCCATATATCTTGGTTGCATTTTGCTTACTTTAGCTAACCAAAGAGAGTTTACAGATAGCCCTCATTTAGCGACAATTGGGACAGGCAACTTGGTTGTTAAATAAAGTGGTTGTTAAGTGAAACTGTGACTATGATCATCTTAGTTCAGCTTTCTTTTGCTTTATAGATTTGTAAAGATCATAAATGCAAGGATTGTTTGGAAAGTTACTTTGGCGTCACTGTTTTTACTGTGAATAGTCACTAAACCAGGCAGTCGCTAATATTTTAACCAGGCAATATTTTAAAGGCAGTAAGGCAATATTTATATATTTCTTACTTGCTCTGCCAGATGATTCTCCAATTCTGAGTATCAGCTTTTTCACGACTTTCATCTTCTGATAGATTTTCAAAACTAACATTAGACCAAAGCTGCAAACAACTGGAACTAGTCAATAGACGAGAACCTAGATTTTTCAAATTAAAAAGCACAGATTTGTTTAGCTTAACAGACAAAAATTCCATTATGGAATTCAAGATATTTAGATGAAAAATGTTAACTATGTACTATGAAACCATGGATAATACCATACTGTAGATAAATGTTAGACATTTTAAGAAAAACTAGCAAATGAACATCACTTTAAAAATTACCGTATTTTTCGGAGTATAAGACGCACTTTTTTACCCCCAAAAAGAGGGTGAAAACTTGGGTGCGTCTTATACACCAATGCAGCCCCACCCACCCAGCCACCCCCACCCTCTTCCAGCAATTTACCTGCTTGCAGAAAAGAGGGAAGAGCCTGTAAAGCCAAGCAAGTCAGTAGCAGTTTCCCGATCTACAGCTGATTAGGTTTGCCACGTGGGAAAATGAAAATCAAACTAACTACAAATAGCTGGGAGAGACAGGCAGATTTTTATTTTCTGCTGAACTGGATGGAAGGGGGTAAGTGAATAACTAAATGTCTGTAGAATGTTCAAATTATTAGACTTATTTTTTAAAGACTGCTTTATTATTGTTCTAGAGCCAGGGGTCTCCAACCTTGGCAACTTTAAGACTTGTGGACTTCAACTTCCAGAATTCAACAGCCAGCTTTGTTAGCTTTGCTGGCTGTGGAATTCTGGGAGTTGAAGTCCACAAGTCTTAAAGTAGCCAAGGTTGGAGATCCCTATAAATCTAGACAACTTAACAAAATAAAGAAGCTTTTTTAAATAAATGATTGCTCTGAAGAGGCCCAGTGCTATTGTATCTTCTTTTAAATAATAGAGAATAATGTATACTTCCAGAAATTTTAATTAATTTTAACAGCTCTGCACAAGTATAGTCTGAAATGTAACAGTGTCCTGTTTAGTATTAGAGTTTAGTTACCTTGGAGTAGATCTATTTAAATAATTGGGAAGAGTTAGTGTGACTACATTTAAGAAAACTTTCTGGCATAATGTACATTTCTCTAATTCTTTGCTATCTCTATGGGTCAGGCACACATGCACAGAAATACACAGCAAACAGTGTATATCATCTGTGTTGTTTGCTATTTGGCAAATTGCTTGGAGGCAGAGGCCTTTTCCCCTTGTTTTCCTCCCCCAAAACTAATACTTCCTCCCCCAAAACTTATACTTCTGTGCGTCTTATACTCCGAAAAATACGGTATTCCTTTTTGTCCCATGAAAATGTTTGAATCGTAAACTGTAACCAATTATATGAAATGTAAATGTCAATCTCTATTTATATTTATTACCATTTGGAAGAAAATAAAATATAGGTTGGTTCTGTGACATATGACTGCTTTAACTGTACCACATTCAATTATATTTAATTTTTGAATATAATCTTAAATATAACCCCCACTTCATGGGGTTGTAGAGGGAAAATAGAAGGAAGTAGTAGTAGATAGGTTCATTGCCTTAGTTATTTATAAAAATAAAAAGTGGAATAAAAAATGAATAAATATAACAAACCATTTACAAGACAAAAAAAGGAACATCAAAGTCTTTATGTACAGAGGTGAGGAAAGTGAGATAGATCTGAACTAAAAACTTTGAATAATTGAAAATGAACACATACTTCATGAACAAGTAAACTGCTCCTGGTAATTTTTTAACTTGTAGATTTTGACTTTTTCTTTTGTATAGCTTTATATATTACAAGAACTGTTTTAAGTTATAGAACTGGGGGAAATCTCAAGTTGAAAGTAAACTAAAAGTAAACAATTAAAAGATATGCATACATATATGCATGTCTACGTGTGTGGGTATGGGTGCATATTCTTGCCTTGCTTTGATAATTTAGAGTATCTGGAAATATACTGAAAAGTGACCGGAAATGTTTAAAATAGAACTAGATCAGAGTGAAAACTAAGAAAAGAAGTATCTTTCCTTACCTGTGGGATCCCAGGTTAAATTATGCACAACATGTTCCAAGCAAATCTGATCTGAATTCTGCCATTGATAAGATAATCCCTAAAATCACATAAAACACAAGATGAAATCCTTAAATCTAGCATGTAATCAGTTGAAACTGTTGCTGAATAAAAATTTGTAATAAATCTAAAAGAATTATTTTTTATCAAACCAAAATACTGATATGACAAAGAATGTTTTTAAACATGTGTACCTTTTTAAAACAAATATTTAGCATAAATGGAAATAAAACTATGTATCTGGTTAGCTATTATTATAGAAAGAAAAACAATAAAACCAAGTTTAACAAGACAAGGTAGAAACTGTTGACTTGCACAATAGACCATTGACAGGTATCACACAAACATATTAATCTATTCCACAAAACAAACCTTATTAAGAGCAAAGTTTGATCATTATAATTCAATATATATTGATCCTATAATAGGCCACATTGAATTAAATAAACTTTATTCAGTATGAAGCATGAAAGGTTGTACTACAATGTTCCTTCTGTTTCACAATGTGTTATTTATTCATTTCAGCTGTACTTACTTCCTGAAATGCTTAAATAAGAAGCTTGTATAAAGCATTTCAGGAAGTACTAGCTTGTCCATTCCCTCCAATTATCTAGCTTCAATGAGTAAACATGGGAAAGATTAATCTTCAGTTCTTAGATGTTACTTTTCAGTGTATGTGGCTTTGATTTCTTTTTTCTCCCTCTGAAGAACGCTAATTTTGTTTTAGTGTCTTCCAGGCAAATTCATTGAAACTCATCATGTGATCAATTAATTTTGAAATGTAATTGAAAAGCAGTAATCAGTATTGCACTATGAGAGACACTACAGTTGCATAAGTCAAACTTCCCAGTGCTTTGTAATCCAAGATCATTTGTACTTTCAGGACTCCTGAAAGTTTCCATTCTTTTATGGAATGAATAAGTAAATGGCTAAAAATTCAGTCATCTGAATCTTTCTTCATCCATCCATCCATCCATCCATCCATCCGTCCATCCATCCATCCATCCATCCATCCATCCATCTATCTATCTAACATCTATCCTATTTCTTCTTCTTCTTCTTCTTCTTCTTCTTCTTCTTCTTCTTCTTCTTCTTCTTCTTCTTCTTCTTCTTCTTCTTCTTCTTCTTCTTCTTCTTCCTCTTCCTCCTCCTCCTCTCCTCCTCCTTTATATATAAAAATGGCTGTATCTATTTATGTATGTATGCATGCATGCATGTATGTTCCAGCATAACTCTGGAATGCATCGAGCAATTTCAACCAAACTTGGTACACATATGACTTACTATCTGGCGAAAAATACTGTGGGGGTAAGACACCCATAGCACTCCTAGGGGTGGCCTTTCGGAACAACGGTCGTGTTTTGTACACTGAGGCTAGCTCAGTGTTTTTTCTGAAGAGGCCTAGGCCTCCCTCACACAGTAGGCCTATGAAGGGAGCCTGATTAGGCCAGTACAGAGGCCTTTGAGCGCGCCACGGCCTAAGCGGATCGTCCACCCCCATCTCACAGCTTTGGCATGTGTTCCCAGGATTGTCCTTCGCCCCAACTCATCGCATGAAGGACGGGACCACCCCAATCAAGGTGAAACAGGTATGGAGGCCAGAGAGGAGACCCAGCCTATATCAGCAGGGGTGGAGTAGGTGCAGCATGGGCCAGCTCAGGGATTTATGTTCCAGTCCCAGGCCCAGTTTGAGGAAATGGTAAAACGGGTGGTGGCAGAGGCGGGGGTGGCGCTTCTAAATCCCTCAGCTGTCCACAGGTTCCGTAGCTGAGATTTGAACAAGGTCCTTATACTTTTAAAACCCTGCAAATAAAATTGCTTTGATTTGACACTATAGATATAATTCATTCCTTTTCCTGTCTAATACAAGATTGCGATAAATAAATACCCGGGCAACGCCGGGTAATCAGCTAGATAAAAATAAAGCAGTCAAACTAAATGTGACTTAAACTTTCCACTTCCTAGAATGCTACTTGTAATCTGTGCAGCTTAATCATTTGATGAAAAATTCTCTGGAAATTCCAGGACTATAGGCAGAAAAGGGGGGGGGGGGGGAAATTGCCAGTCAGCAATGTATACCATATGGAGTTATGAAAACTGTCCATATAAAAATTACAAAATTTGTTTCTTTCAATATGATTTTGCCTTCAAGTCTGAAAAAAAACTTAATTTACACAACAAGCAACTGCTACACCTTTTTCCTTTCCTACCAAAGTTATTTAAGTTGGCTTTTTTCAGACACTTTACAGAAGTCTGGTGCTAATTCGATGGTTTCTATACTACTTTTTGTTTTGCCTAATAGTTCATAAAAATTTAAATCATGGGAGCTAAAACTAGCCTCAGGACTGAAGGCCATCAGTTGCTATTAAAAACCAGTAACAGTGCAAATGCTGGATAAAATCAATCAAATAAATTAGACTGACCAAAACTCCATGTAAAAATTAATTTAAACTTGTCAATAATATAGCTTTTCTTAATGTCTTAAGTACAATGCACTCTATTATAATTTTAGGAAATTTGTATAATTGTTAATAACCCACTCAAAGTTTATTAGATTTCAGAAATAATCAAAGCAAATCACATTATGTATATAATTAATATTGCAGAAAAGATGAATCACTTACATAATTATGATTCTTCTTCTGTTTTAGATGTTTGACAGGCTCAAAGATGCAAATTATATTTCCATAAGCAGCTGCAATCTAAAACAAATTGCAATTTAAGTCAGAGTTTTTGTAGTCTCCATTTCATAGAACTGTTAAGGCACAGAAGTTTATTCAACCATGTCCTGTTGGCTGAAATATTAGCCAATAAAAGAATTACCATATTGTTTGGAGTATAAGGGTTCCTCCTTATACTCCTTATACCTCCCCCCCCCAAAAGAGGGTGAAAACTTGGGTGCATCTTATACACCAAATATAGCCGCGCCCAGCCACCCCCACCCTATGGCTTCTGCCTCCCAGCAATTTGCCTCCTTGCAGCAAACAGCGCAGAGCCTGATTAGCACAAGCAACTGATTATGCCCCCCCCCCGACGATCAGCTAATTCAGACTGCAGGCAGGCAGCAATAGGCTATGGCAATCCCTGCAGTATGAAACTATTAGCTGCTTGTGCTAAAAGTGAAAGTGAAACTAAAACTGCAAGGAGGCAAATTGCTGGGAGGTAGAGGCAGATTTTTATTTTCTTGTGCTAATCAGGCTGTGCTGAAACTGGCTGTTTGTTGTTTGCTGCAAGGAGGTAAATCAATAACTATAAATGCCTATAGAATGTTCAAATTATTAGACTTACTTTATTTACTTACTTTATTATTGTTGTAGACAACTTAACAAAATGAAGATGCTTTTTAAAATAAATGCTTGATCTGAAGAGGCCCAGTGCTATTGTATCTTCTTTTAAATAGCAGAGAATAACTATACTTCCAGAAAGCAACATCAATTTTAATAGCATCTGAACAAGTATAGTCTGAAATGTAACAGTGTCCTGTTGTAGTATTAAGATAAGGCAGCTGAGTTAGACCCTGACTTAGTCATATTTGGAGTAGATCTATTTAAATAATTGGGAGGAGTTAGAGTGACTACATTAAAAAAAAACTTTCTGGCATTAATATATCACCATAATGTACACTTCTCTAATTTTTTGCTATTTCTATGGGTCAGGCACACATGCACAGAAATACACAGCAAACAGTGTATATCATCTATACTGTTTGCTGGGAGGCAGAGACAGCATTTCCCCCCCCCCCTGTTTTCCTCCCCCAAAACTAAGGTGTGTCTTATACTCCGAAAAATACGGTATTTATTTATAATATCTGTAAGGCAGTCCAACTCAAACAGTATGACTGTGGGTGGCATACAACATAAAGACGAATAATATATATCTATATTCCTAACTTCTCTAGAACAGGCATAAAATCAATGCAAATATATTTCTATACATATAGATATAACATATAGATATAACATATATGTTGCATGAAATGTATGTATGTATGTGTGTATGTGTATGTGTGTATGTGTGTGTGTGTGTGTGTGTGTGTGTGTGTGTGTGTGTGTGTGAGAGAGAGAGAGAGAGAGAGAGAGAGAGAGAGAAATAGTAAAATAGTTTAACAAGCAGATTTAATATTAGAGAGACATTTTTAGGAAATTAAAAAATATTTAATATATTAATTTAAATAATAAAATCATCACCATGAATCATCAGCATAAATGGAGAAACAAAAGTCCTTCCATTTCACATTGTACACAATAATCTACTATGGCCAAAGATTCATGCTGATGCTTGAATTCACTTCTGCTTTTGCCTATAATTTATTTCATAGACAGGTTTGATTTAAAAAACATACTTCATATGCTATTTTTGTAGAATTAAATATCCTGTTTTTGAAGTATTAATATTGATATTGCTTGAAAAAAAATTAAAGCACTAAAATGTTAAAAGAAGCCAAATTAATACCAAATAATCTAAACATTTGGTTTTGGCTTATGTTGTCTGCACTCAGCCACTTTGGCTTACTCAAAAATCTTTGTTTCAGTGTAATTTGAAAACCAAGGTGGTGAAGTACTTTTGTCCTCACTTTGCTTAATATGCATATAGGAATGCATTACATAATTAATAAATACATCTGAATCTAGAAATATAATTGAATACTCAACTGAAAGAAATTGTTAAGTATATTTATCCATTTATGTCTAATTAAGTATATATTATATGGCATTTTTATCTATTTAAGTATAGATCCATGTGGATGACTCCCAACAGCAAGTACTTACAGAATTTGATATGTCATTATAATCATTGTATAGCAAATTAGAATATAACCTAAGTACCATTACTACTTACCTTCCCTTGCTGCATGGAACAATCTACACACCCCACTTGTATATTTCCATATTTTGCTCCAGGAATTATTTGTACTCTTTCAAAATCTGTCCCCAATATCACTATGTCACATCCTGATGCATAAGCCTACAGGGAAAAAAAAAGGAAAATTGACTAAATAATTGTCCTTTTTATTTTTTGGTAACAGCCCAAAGGAATAATATCCAGTGTCCATAACTCAGTCTACACACGTAGTTTTAATCATGTTTATAATACAAAGGAATATTACCTTAATAATCTACCACTAACATAAATAAAAGTTTTTCAGATGCTATATGGATAGTCATTTTATAAGATACGTTTCCTCTCAGAATACCTATAATTTTTATCTCATGAATTTCATTAAGATATAATTACTAAGGGCAAATGTACAATCAATGAACTGTATAAACTTTCCTTATATCAGCTCTCAAACTTGAGATAGAACTGTTTTATAAGGAATGGCTTCACATTGGAGATTTACAATTCCACCAAGGAGGGAGGAACTATTTGAGCATATATTCCTGTGACTTGTACATATCACTTGATCATCAGGAGGCAGTGAATGACTAGTTTTGTCTCTATAAATGAAACTACATAACCCGTGACCCTTGGATCATCATTTCAGAGATACATTCCTTAAAAGATTCCTAAATGCCTTCAATAATGGCAAAGCTTATTTGAAAAGTTCTTAAAAATTCAGGGAGATATTCAGAGATGGTATGCCTTGAAAGAAGCCTGTGTTAAACTATATAGCACAAACATTAAGAGTTGATCACAAGAAAAATGTTATGACATTTTTATTACATCGTAAATGGATTTATGATAATTTTATGTCATAAAATGCTTTATAAAATTTGCCAAATTTGAATTCCACAGGAGCCATGGATCCCGGATTTTTAAGTTAGCCCATTTGAGATACTTTGGTTCAAAATGTTTTGCCCTATGATGTACTATTTAGTCCAATTAAAGGTTATAGACACAAGTGTTTTATTAGTATATAGAAAGATACACATTGCATATACCTACACACACATATATGTATACAAATATTTTATACATACAGGCATGCACACATACATACAAATGCATAAGTGTAAATACATTCAAAATAAAATTCATGACAGAGATGTCATATAACACGTTCTACATTTTCCTAAATACTCCTATTTGCCAGTTGAAGAGGCCATTGGATCCAACCACTTAACAAGGAAGAGAAAAAGAAACATCAAACTATTTTCTACTACATTTACAAAACACTGTATTCTCACTTCAACATTATATAAATTGAGTACATGTAAGGTACTCAATTTATTCACCTTATTAGGATCAAAGAAATACAATGTGTTGGGTTTTTTTTTTTTTTACAAAAACTACAATTCAAAATAGTTCATTTAAAATAGATTTGGGCTAGTTAATATAAATACTTGAATTAGATAAATTGACATATTTATATTCCCACTACTGCAACAAATGTGTGTCTCAGGCAAGACTATGTACAGATTTGATAAACAATGATTTAGAAAATCATTTGAGGCTAGCAGAGCTATAGTAAACTGAATCAAGCTATCTTCAAAATTATAGATGATTTCATCTCCATCTTAGTATTAACCTGAGTTAAAATTTGGGCCTAATATTATAATAGCTAACTAAAATCAGTCCACTAGAAGTATCAATTGCAATCTCAAAGATTAAATAAACAATTATCACTTCTATAGCCATGTAATTGTTTATCCTAAGCTGATCAGCTCAGGCATGGCAGGGAAGTAGGACATCCTGTTCAGTTTATTTATTTAGTATATTATACATAGACTAGCAATACCATTTCAAATATATTAATAGAATCCCAAAAAATATAAATGTCAAAAAGATCTATATTCAAATATCAATGTCTCATCTAACCACTGAGGTGGAGTATTGTTTATATTTTTTTAAAAAATCAGATACTGGACTGGTAAATGCCCTCAGCTTATAGTGGTCACGATGTGATCTACAATTTGACGTGGCACTCCACAGTCATCAGCCCTAGGGTTGGTATGCTCCTGTGGCCTAGAGGTGGAGCTCTTGCCTCATAATCAGGAGGTTGTGAGTTCGATCCTAGGTAGAGGCAGATGTAAGGGTCTCCTGCTCGGGCAGGGGGTTGGACTAGATGACCTGCAAGGTCCCTTCCAACTCTGTTAATCTGATCTGATCTGTTTAATCCATTCAAGGTGATTAATGGCCTTTGATGGGCTTCAAAGGCATCTTGGGATTTTTCCTGGGCAACTGGTGGTCAGTTCTACCAAAGGCCTTAAACTTCACCTGGAATGGATATGTGACAGGATTCTTAATCAGATTGTGCTCATATGGCCTTACCGTGTTCATCAATCCCATGGGGCTTCCTGAATTTCTGAAGGGTTTAGGAAATGAAACTACAAAAAAGATGTCTAAATCATCACTGAAAGATGAACAACAAAACCAGCAAGAGGTGTAAAACACCCACTTAAGGATTACACTGTGGCAAAAAGAGCAATTAAAGAAGGTACCCCACTAGTGAGGAGTTAAGAACATAATCTTTCTCCTCCAAGTGGAACTGACTTCTAAGGGAGGTGAACGGTAGTGCCTTGCACTGATTCCCACAGCCAGTCAGAAGGTTACTGTGGTCGACACTATCAAAAGCTGACAAAAGTTCAAGGAGCATTAGGATGGATGCACCACTCCCACCCTGGCTCTGACAAAGGTGTCTAATCAATGCTGTCTCTGTACTATACTCTGGTCTGAAGCCAGACTGAAACAGATGTAGATTATTTGTTTTTGTCATGTGTGCAGGTATATCTGGATGAGAGAAAGTGAGGGTGTCCCTGAATGTGTGAATGCACATGAGAAACATCCATGCTTTTTCCAATCTTCTTTCTTTCTCTTTCTCTCTTCTCGGCGGTGGGAGAAGAAAGTGCTCTGGCCGGCGCTCAGCTTACTTTCCTGGCGAGGCTCGGAGACCGCCTGGCACACCCATCAGCCGGCTCTCCAGGCAGCGCCACTTTCTCCCTGCCCCGCCAAGGCCCCCGCCAGCCCGGAGGCCAGCAGATTCCTGATCCCAGTGGAGCTCCATAGGTGCACACCCTGACGCTTCCCGACCCTCGAAGGCCGAAGCCGGGAAGGCAAGAGGGGCAACGGCAGCAGGAACCATGCTCCAGCAATGGCACATCCCCTGTCATGTGCGGTCCCGGAGTGTGGTCTCTGGGCTGGCAGGGGCCTTGGCGGGGGAGGGAGAAAGTGGTGCTGCCTGGAGAACCGGCGGATTGGCGTGCTGGGCGGTCTCCAAGCCTTGCCAGGAAGGTAAGCTGAGTGCAGGCCGGGCCCACATGCTCCCGCCCGCCCCTTGCTCTGGCCGTCTCCCGGGAAGTTCATGGGAAGTGGCAGCTGGAGGAGCTGGGCAGGAGCGGCCAATTGTCTTGTTCACGGCGCCGTGGGGCGGATGGGCTGTAAGAAGCGCGGTTGAGCGGGGCCAGGGCAGCGCAGCCTATTGTGCCTTCTCTTGCCCCACTTTCCATCCCGGAGGGCCGCGCATCCCCCGCCAATCCTCCGTACAAACCGCCCGCCCCATTTCTGCAAAGGCAGAGCCCTGCAGGGCTTTCTAAAGAGGGGAGGGGGATGCTGTAGAAAAGGCCGCCTTTCACCCGTGCCAGCTACGCGGGACTTGGTGCTCCGAAGAAGCCCACTGCTTCCAACCCGGCGCTGTGGGCCGAGTTCCCAGAGGGACGCCGGCGGTCGGACGGGCCAATCCGCAAAGACAGCAGGCAGGTGGCCAGATGAGAAGCCAGTGGGCTGCTTTGGAGCCCCAAGCACTGTGGAGCTGGCACAGGTGGAAGGCAACCTTTTCTGCAGCATCCCCATCCCCTCTTTGGATCGCCCTGCAAGGGGGGGCTCTGCCTTTGCAGAAACGGGGCGGGCGCATGTGCAGCAGCCCCAGGACATCCGCTTGCCCTTCCGCCGCCCCTCTCAGCGTCTGCATTTCCACCAAGGGCCGCCCACCCACCCACTGGCCAGACTGGACGCCAACCTCGGAAGGCAAGCAGGCATGGGGGACCGCTGGGAAGGCCGCCAAGGATGGCAGGGCTGCGGGGAGGCTGCTATCTCCTTCCCCGCTGCCCCGACATGCTTTCCTGCCTTCCACGTGGCTTCTTAGCATCCCCCTGCCACCCCCCTTGCCTCTTAGCGCCCCCCTAAGTCATCCCACCACCCCCCAGGGGATGGTACCGCCCACTTTGAGAACCACTGTGTTAAATCTATTATCTTGCCTTGCAATATTTACTTTTTTGGGTGTACTGTTAGAAATTTATCAAAATGAAGAAAACAGAAAGACACAATAGAACCTCCATCTAAAATAAAGAGAATGCCCTCCAAGGAACCTGAAGCAAAAATGTGATTTCTGAGGTAAAAGCTTCCTTGTATTCCCATCAACTATCATTGTTGACATTAAATATTCTTGGATTATTTGGTAAACAATACATATGCTTAGCTTGTAAAATTCTGGTTCTTCAAGGTGTGTAAGGTTCTTCTCTGCTTGAAAAATACAAGATGATGCCATAATAAAAACCTGATAGAGGATTCTTAATACTCTCCAAAGCACAAAGTCCCACTTTCAATTCATATATATAGTAATATATAGTAATGTGTGTGTGTGTATATACAATGTATGTATGTATGTATATAAAACTTAAATATAAATGGGAATTGGCATATAATGACTGCTACCATTTAATTTTACTGTAAAAGGAATAACTACATAAGAGCCGAGGTGGCACAGCGGTTAGAGTGGGGTACTGCAGGCCACTTTAGCTGACTGTGATCTGCAGGTCAGCAGTTCAAATCTCACCGGCTCAAGGTTGACTCAGCCTTCCATCCTTCCGAGCAGTGGTGAAATCCTCCCGGTTCGCCCTGGCCCGTCCTTCGGCATATAGCCGATGGAACTGGTGGCGGTTGCGGCGCGGAGCTTCTCCCGCCCGCTTTCCCGGCCCGGCTGAACGCCGCCATTCGGGTTATTGTTCCCTCTGTGCATGCGCGCGCATGCACAGAGGGAAAAATAACCCAAATGATTGTGGTCAGCCGGGCCGGGAAAGCAGTGAT
Organism: Diadophis punctatus similis; assembly: GCA_023053685.1. Lineage (NCBI taxonomy): Eukaryota > Metazoa > Chordata > Lepidosauria > Squamata > Dipsadidae > Diadophis > Diadophis punctatus. Next base: position 47,572,669 of record JALIGW010000002.1, on the reverse strand, counting down.
TGTGTTCAGCCGGGCCAGGAAAGCGGGCAGGAGAAGCTCCGCGCCGCAACCGCCGCCAGTTCTATCGGCTATACGCCGAAGGACTGGCCCGGGCGAACCGGGAGGATTTCACCCCTGCTTCCGAGGTAGGTAAAATGAGGACCCAGATTGTTGGGGGCAATATAAATATACATTGCTTACTGGTGTAAATCGCTTAGAGAGTGCTTGCACTGTGAGACAGTATATAAATCTCACAAATAAATAACTAAATAAATAAACTACAACAGTTATTCTTTCTACATAGCCAATATTTAAGGTAACATACAAAGATAATTGCTGTATATCCTATACAAGCAATATCCCTGCATTGTTAATGAATTATTTCACTACCGGATATAATTTCACAAAGAAGCAAATTAAGACTCTTAAATGAAATCTTATGTAAGAAACGCTGAAAATATAGTTCTAGTAGCCATCACGTCTATTTGTCAATGAACAAATAAGTAACTCTCTAATAAATTGCAATTCCACAATTTTTCAGTGACATTAGTATATACTGTACAGATACTTGATTTTGTGCTGTCCTTTAAGACCATTAGTCCAGAATAAATGGTACATTTTTGTAACACCTCCCTGCAAAAGATGCTTACCAGTAGGCTTATGGCTGCTATCCAAATGGTTGCTTCTTATATACAAAGTCCCTCAACATAAGCCCTAGTTATCTGAGGGAACATTATTCTCCCATTATTTCTGACCATTGTGAAAATCAGGCTCAGCACACTTCGAGTCTCATCCAAGAAGCAATATCATTTTATGGAAGATGGGAGATGTTGGTTGCATCATGACATCTGCCTTTTAATCAGCATCGCCCCAGATTTAATGGCACATTTCCCCTTAAACATATCTTGAAACTGAGTCTTTTTCCAAGCTTTGAGCTAAATAATTTTGTAATGGCATGTGGGAATGACCCTGGAAGGCGGGGAAAGACCCATATTCAGGGCCAATGGTCAGATAAGCAGTGGCTTAGCCAGCAGAAAGAACGTGGCTATGGCAAACATCTCAGAAATAATTTTTCATAGTTTCTTGGGCTATAAAGGTAACGCAGGATATATGTACTTCAGATTGGCAACAATCTGTTAATGTATTCTTTACAATATAGTAGAACTAGTACTTCTCGTTGTGTTTCTTTTTTGGACTACCTCACTATACTGACAGATGTTTTACAGACAGATCTGTAAAAGCTTTTAAAGGACACGTGTTCCATTTCATATTGTTTGTTTTTAATTCTATTTAACACCTATAGTCATCTCAAGGAGTTTCAGGGGCCTTAGAATGAGTTATAAATTACAAACTTAATGAAGAACCAGAAGTCAGTCTTTGGAACACAGTCAGACCTAAATAAAATAATTGGGGTCAACAGAGAGATATTGTATTCACAAGATGTAAGGATTCTCATACTTAATACACTGTGCTAGAATACAATGGAATTGGGTTTAAGAGATTGCAGTGGGAAACCTAGCGATTGCCTTAACATGCTGTGTGAAACAGATCAGTATGTTAAGCTGTAATATGATTTACTGGACTGGACATAGCATACTATGTAACTGCTACTGTTCCTTAACCTAGGCTTGGGGCTTAAGCATATTGTGAATGTAGCTAGCGAATCACAAACTAGCCAGATAATTTAGCTTAGTATTTGTGCAAAGCCGGTCTGTTGTTAGTTTATAATCCAAAAGGGTGTCATGTGAACCGAGCAAATAAGCGTTCCCATTTCTGAGTATAAGGAAGCTAGAAACAAAAGCTTGCATTCTAGCACCTCTTCCTCCTCTTCACTGATATTCATGTTTCATATATTTAAATTAGTCGCCGGGGGTGGGGGTGGGGTAGGAATACTATTCAGCTGTTACATTAGCTGTCTTTTGTAAAGGCGAATTCAGGATGAATAGGAACAAAAATACTGACATGAGAAGACGACGGAGGAGGAAACCAAAGGATTAATAAAGCATTCCCAAACTAGCCTCATTTCCTAGTTCAGAAAGAACCAGGATTCATCCCCCTCCTTTTAAAAACTAACATGGGCGCTGACACCGACGCTGCACGGACAGGTCGCGCGCAGGTTAATAAGGCACCTGCTGAACCACCCGCCAACGCCATCCGGCTCCGCGCTAAGGCTGAGGCCAAACCCTGCCAGGAGCCGGGGAGAGGACGCAGGAGGAATCCGTTACCGGCCCCGCCAGTTAGGCAGAGACTCACCGTGAAAGGGTGGCCGTCGACGTTCCCCACGGAGAAGCAGTTGTCCCCGGGGTTGACAGCCCCCGTTAGCACCTGGTGCAGGTTCATAGCGGAAACGTCCTTTCCCGCTTCAGGCCGGCCGGCCGGCCACACAGCCGCCTGAGCTCACCGCCGAGGCTCTGTGAGTTGCTCGGCCGCTGATCAGTCTCTCAGGAGGAGGTGGTGACGGGCGCACATAGTGTGGGGCGGGCCTCCTCACAGGCGCCTCCCCGCCATGGGCAGACCAAGAGCTTCTCTCGGGCTCACCACGCACGCGAGCTCTCCTTCCGCCTCAAGACGCCTTCCTCCGGCGGCCTCAGTCCGAGAGAATGCGCCGAAAGCTCATCATGCATGGAAACATCGCGAGATCAAGGAAACAATGACGTCTCTCCCCTAACCGACGAACATTTTTGTTTTCCCTTTCTCTAACACAGGGGTGGGCAAACTACAGTTCTTTAAGGACCTGTGGACTTCAACTCCCAGAATTCCTGAACCAGCCATGCATGCATAACAGCACTAGGTTGGACGACAGCGGACACACGCATGCGCTCTTTTGAAAGACGGGGGATGTGCTCGGAAGCATGCGTAGTGTTCACACGCGGCAATATTTTACGACAGCTCGCGGCTGTCGGTGAAGGTGGCAAGAAAGCTCTATGGTGCATCTGCGTTGATACGTTTGTGCTTCTCTAGGATAAACGTCAGATTAAGGCGCGTGAAGTGGATAAAATGTATATGACAATAGCAGTGCTAGTTTAGTTCCGTGCAGCGTGAGAACTATTACATTTCGATAGTTACAATGTTCAGATCAAAGGACCCAGGAAGACATAATGTGAGAACAAATTGGATTCTCTTCCTCCTATATTCATTCCTTTAGAATAGAATAGAATTCTTTACTGGCCAAGTGTGACTCGACACACAAAGAATTTGTCTTTGGTGCATATGCTCTCAGTGTACATAAAAGAAAAGATACATTTGTCAAGAATCATGAGGTACAACACTTAATGATTGTCATAGGGTACAAATAAGCAATCAGGAAACAATATTAATATAAATCGTAAGGATACAAGCAACAAGTTACAGTCATATCGGTATTTACTTAGAAATAAGCTTTTTAGAATTTAGGTATTTACTTAAAAATAAGGTATTTACATCGGTATTTACTTAGAAATAAGCCCCAATGAGTTCAGTGGAGCTTATTTTTGCGGGTATAGAGGGTGTTAGTTGAGGCTGGCAATGGGTTATATGAAGTCTGCTACATCATTACTGAAAAACTAAATAGATGAGAACTACGGTAGTCGGATTCTCAGCGGTGTTGTAAGTTTGTGTTTAGGTATTGACTGCACTTTCAACCCAACCCATCTCAGGGTTATTGTGGGGAAAACGGGGAAGCAGTATTAGATATATTCATCACCTTGAGTTGTTTATAAATAAAGGTGGGATAAAAATAAAATGTACTGCAAATGCTAAAATAAAATTGAAACACTTTCTCATTTTATTTAGAATGGTGTTATATGTGTGGGCTGTCCATTTTTCCCAGCTAACCAACCACTTTAGCTGATAATTACATGAGCTGATGTCTGACATATTCAGAGACTATCAAGTTGATAAAAGCTGGTCTATATAGTGATGAAACTGGTAGGTATTGGAAGAAATATCTACCTATTTGAAGTTTATGATCTTTTAGGTTGCAAGTACATCCTAAATGTGATTCACAGAGTTCTTGGTGGGATTCACATATCAATAGTAAGCAACTACAATATTACAATTATGGTTACAATTTCAGATAGTAAACTTGCCTCACTTTTACAGAGTTGTGTACTACAAGGCTGTATTTACACAGCAATGTAACCCATGGTTTTAACTTTAATGAATATACCCAGTTGGCTTGGTTCACAACAGTTGTAAGTCATAAACCTTGATTAAAAAGCCATAGTTTGGGTCACCATATCTTACTAAGGCATAAAAAGGAAACCACATCTTTGTTTAGTGAGGTGTGTAACTCCAAATTTATTTAATGAGATAAATCTAGACATTTTGTACTGTGCGTTCTATTTAGGGAGCTTCAGAAAAGGACATTTATGGAGACATAAAATTAAGTTATGCTTTTTAATCCCTAGGAACAGTACTGAAAATTTGTGCAGTGTAATGGAAATGATGAAATGTACATCATGACCTTATGCAATTATAATTTAACATAGTTGTGTTAGATTTCAGGACTCTACATAATTGTGGAGTTTAGATATTAAGATAAATTTGGCAGTTCAATGCTTTGGAGTTCCTGTACAAAAAGTGCTTTGGAGAATGGAAGAATGACTTTAGCATCCACCTGCCATACCTTCAGATAAACGCAACTGTCTGAAAATTGTGCTGTAGTTGTGGAACTGTCTGATACTTTTAAAAAAGCATACATTAAGATGATGTATACAGGTGCTATTTGCTCCATATATCAAAAGTACATTTTTGCCTCTGGATCTTAAAGGTGTTGCACAACCAATCAGAAAGATTTCTGGAATATTCACTACAGTAGTCACAGGACTTATATGTGAATTTTTAAAAGTTTAATCTTATGCTATTTGGCAAATCATTTTTATCGTCTTATAAATAAAATCAATAATAAGATCAAAATAACATCAATCCCCCCATGTGCGAATGTTGGTGTGTTTTTGTTTTTAAATTTTTGTAATTCTTTTAATCATTTGTGTCGTTTTTCTTAATAAATTGTTTTGTATTATGTTGTACGCTGCCCTGAGTCCTACAGGAGTGGGGCGGCATATAAAAACGACCAAATAAATAACAAATAAACAAACATGCATAATATTCAAGCTTAATTTACAAAGTGTTAATACAGCTTTCCCAAGCCTAGCATACAGTAAACTTGTTGGGACCTACCCAGTGATTGAGAGTTAGGGGAGTAGTAAGTACTATTTGTCCAAGGCACCACAAACCAGCCAGCATTTTACTTTCACATGCTGTGAAACTGAACATTCGGTAATCCGCTTTAGGGTTCTGTTATTCAAATTAAAGCAACTGATTCGAGTAAACCAGTCTTGAGTAAAATCAAAGACCTGAAAGTAATTTGGGAAGATGAGTTTAATAGGGCTGCTGTATTGGGACAGATTACAAGACTTGTTTCTAAACATCACACTTGTCTGTAAACACGCTTCCCTGGAATTACCCCCTTCTAACTACGTGGAGCATTGGCAAATAAACTTTTGATACTAAACAATAGTTAACCGCGCCCGCACTCTTCCACATCACACGAAACTAACAAGACTTTACAGCAGAGCCCTCTTGCGGCCAATGAAAAACCGCTTTTTTGAATCTGTTGTGGATGCCAGGAAAGGGGGAGGCGGACATTCTAACCACGTGTCCAAGCTTTGCCTTTCGGGCTTCTTAGGTTTCAGAGCCGGTCTTTCTTCACGTGTCCTTAGAGACACATCAGGAAACAGAGGTAGACTAGGCTGCCGTTTTGGCTGCTTAAGGATTTCAAGGCAGTCTTCCTCAGCTCTTCCTGCAGACCCCGGGATCACAGCTGGCCCGTTCTGCACATAAAGCCGTCGAATTCTGGAGTTACTCTTCGCGGCAGCCATGGAAAAGGGGCCGTGGTCGGTTGACGCGGCGGGGAACAGAGAGGAGCAGCGGCAGCTTACAACTCCTGCACCTGAGAATGCAACCGAGGAAAGCGAAGAGTGCTGCGAAGGTCTCTGGGAGCTGCCCGTGGAGCTCAGCACGCGGAGACCCGAATGCGGCCGCTGCGGGTGAGTGGATGAGCTAAGCCGCCTGCTCCGTGGACGGTCACGTGTCGCTGAGTGCCCCCCCCCCCTATATTTCCCGCCCTCTGCTGGCTAAGAGGTCGCAATGCACTCGTTCCCGCCCGGTCTCTGCTTGTTTTTTTTATTTTTGTTTTACTGCCTTTGCAAACAAGCTTCTCAGGCTATTTCTTAACAGATTAACAGAGTTGGAAGGGACCTTACAGGTCATCTAGTCCAACCCCCTGCTCAAGCAGGAGACCCTACATCTGCCTCTACCTAGGATCATCTCAGGGCTTTGTTCTCACTTCAGTGTATAATATGCCCAAGTTAACCACAGCCCTCCACGTAACATAATATTGATCATATCCCACTCTAAACAGTAGCTTAATCACACGGGTTGTGGTCGTTATTCCAAAATACAGCATCCTTGCCTTAGCGTCCTCCCAGGAGGACTTTTGACACCTCCCGTTGTTTGAACGGACCAAGGAATGTCAGCCGTCTCTTATTTGCTTGGAGTCTTCCTTTCGGAAGAGCTTTTCCAAGTAAGTTGAAGTAAATTTGCAGGAGGCATTAAATCCTAAACAAACAACAGGGAGGCTCCTCTAGGCTTAAATTGATCGATTAGATTGTGGTTTGTCAGCCAGATGACAGCTGGTTGATATTGAAAAGCTAAGGAGAATCAGGTAATGTATGTGAGTGGATTGGAGAGTACCAGGAAATCCCATATTTGTGGGCTACTTTGTTATGTTAAAAATAAATAAACTAGAAAAAGACAGCAACTATTTGGATGAGTTGGTGAAGTTACCAGAGGATGAGCTCAATTTGAAGGAGGTTTTATAGTTACCTCATTTGTTCACTTTGTCATGTAAATGCAGTTAGCTCATGCTATCTAGCTATGGAAACATTTGATTGCTGAGAAAGGGAAAAATCAGATAATTTATTTCCTTATTTAGTTCATCTGTCTGTGTGTTTGTGGGGGGGGGCAAGGAATATTGAGCTTTGTGGCACTATTTAGACTCCATAACAATTCATCTCCCACAATAATTGCCTAAAGTATACTGTACATCATTCTAAGTAGACTGCAATGTGATTTCTAGTGTCGGTCTAGTATAAACTCATCCATTATGTGTTGTAAGCCACTGATTGTTTTAGGAGGTAAACACAGTCATGCTTAAAATCACATGGTGTAGCATAATGTGAGAATGTTTTCTCACATTATGCTAAGCCGTGTGATTTTAAGCATGACTGTATTTACATCTTAAAAGCAAAATCTGCTTTTCTGCAACCTGCTATTTCCACATTTGTTTGGAATTAAGTGAGTTTATGGTTAACTTTCTTGAAAAGTACCCAGATGGGAAGGTGAGGTTATGGAGAGAATGTGAGCAGCTATAGGTAACAAGGAGATGCTACTTTAGCTGTTCACTTGTTCATTTGTGCAGTCACACTTTCTCAGGCTGACACACTCCTGGGAAATGGGCTAAAAAGCCCAGTATAGCATACCTGGAGATTGAGAATAAACACACAGCTATTTCCAGCTCCTTTTTTGGTATTACCACATAAATGTTCGCTGTAGAACGAATAATTTAGGTAGGAATTTTATAGAAACCAATCTGCAAAGAAATAAGTTTCCATGAAGGAAATTCCTTGTAAAAGTTTTTACAGTTCATATGTCTGATTAAAGAACTGTCATTTGTTTTTGAAGAAAGAACTTCCGTTTCATGAAGATAAACATGCATATCTCAAGTTAAAGAACCGTAACTATCTAGAAATATGCGTAGGGTTAGTATAACAGAATATAATGTAAATGAGGTTAGCTGCTCATTTAAGGCTCATTTAAGGTATATATGTTGTATATACTCAGACAACTGAATTAATTCAGTCACATTTAAATTAACATGACTTCAGATATATTGGTGGCCAGAAGGCTGGCATTATAGGACTGATTTTGTCCTGTTTAGGACTTATCGATGTTATTTTGTGAGGTCCAAGCACTTAAGGACATTTACATCCTTTCAGAGATATTTCCTTATCAGTTTTCTCAAGAATGACAGGATTTATAAAGTACTGCTTTTTTTGAAAAGTTTGAAAAGTTCAGAGATGTATCTGCCTTGAAAATAGCCCATATTGAACTGTATAACATAGATCAGAGCAAATTTTAATGACATTTTGTATTTTATAAAATGCTTTATGATAATTTTTATATCATAAATTGTTTTATAAATTTTGCCAAATTTCAATTCTATTGGAGTCATGGGTTCTGGATTTTGGACACATTCTGTGAGTTAGGTCATTTGAGGTAACGTAATTGAAAACTTTGTGACCTGTGCTGCACTGTTTCACCCAGTTAAAGGTTACAGGAATCAGACTGTTAGTGATGGGTAGGTAGATGAGTTCTGGCACATGGGATAGTATATGAAGTCCTGTAAAAGCATGTACAGAAGGGCATTTACAACATGTAACAGTTTTGTGTGTTCTGAAAGCTTAGAAGAAAATGGATTGGTAAATTACATGACTTCTGAGTATGAATATGTGCAAAATGATACACATATATGGAATCATTAAATGTGACACTTTACATATCAACTTCACACTCCACTTTAGTTTAATCAAAGTGAAAAGCATGCATTATGGAATTATTTCTGTCCACTTGTTTTATAATACAGATAGTCTTCAATGCACAACCATAATTGAGCCCAAAAGTTATGTTGCCTAGTGACAAATTTGTTAAGTGAGTTTTGCCCCATGTTACAACTTTCCTTGCCACATTCGTTAAATGAATCACTGCGGTTCTTAAATTAGTAACACGGTTGTTAAGTGAATCTTGTTTCTCCATTTACTGCTTGTCAGAATGTCGCAAAAGGGGTTCACATGATTCCGGGACCCTGCAACTGTCATAAATGTGAGTCAGTTGCCAAGCGTCTGAATTTTGATCATGTGAACACAGGGATGCAACAGTTGTAAGTGTGAAAAATGATCATAAGTCACTTTTTTCAGTGCTCTTGTAACTTTGAACAGTCACTAAATGAACTGTTATAAATCGAGGATTACCTGTAATCTATACTGTATTTATATTGTACGGTTCTTATTTGAAACAAATGTTATAATCTTACTTAGCTTGACAATAGTGCTTTTCCTACAGTAATTACATTTTCGTTTAAGACAAGATTGCATTTAACTGGAGTCAATATTATACTGAAAGACATATAATAGCTATTGTATATATGGTATGCCTTGATGATTCTGTACTGCCATCTAGTGAACAGTTGTATACTTGAACAAAATTTTGTATTAACTTTTCTCCCTTTTGCATATATTGTACATATAAGTGAATGTTTGGAATATCATAATTCAAGGGTGTTTGCTAAATTCATTTAAATACTGAGAGATATTTTAATATACCCTTTTCAGTACTATAAACAACTTAAAATTTGTAGGTGGCGCAAACTAATGAATACAGGTGCATATCAAATCAAAATTGCACCTGTCTATGGAATGCCTGGGCAAATGTGCTTGTCAACACTTATTTGATAAGGATAAATAATAATAATAATAATAATAACAACAACAACAACAACAACAGAGTTGGAAGGGACCTTGGAGGTCTTCTAGTCCAACCCACTGCTTAGGCAGGAAACCCTACACCACTTCAGAGAAATGGTTATCCAACATCTTCTTAAAAACTTTCAGTGTTGGAGCATTCACAACTTCTGGAGGCAAGCTGTTTCACTGATTAATAGTTCTAACCGTCAGGAAATTTCTCCTTAGTTCTAAGTTGCTTCTCTCCTTATTTAGTTTCCACCCACTGCTTCTTGTCCTACCCTCAGGTGCTTTGGAGAATAGTTTGACTCCCTCTTCTTTGTGGCAACCCCTGAGATATTGCTATCATGTCTCCCCTAGTCCTTCTTTTCATTAAACTAGACATACCCAGTTCCTGCAGCCGTTCTTCATATGTTTTAGCCCCCAGTCCCCTAATCATCTTTGTTGCTCTTCTCCGCACTCTTTCTAGAGTCTCAACATCCTTGTTGATCTGTAAGACTATTTCTGAGAATGAGGTTACCATTAAAAATGGAGGAAAGGGGCAGTTATTCACCTTCTGTAGGAAGTCCACAAGGCAACCATGTTTCATTTTAAAATGCTGCAGTACATGGCAATGCTCAGCATTCCATCGCTGCAAATATTTTTGCAAATGTCAGGGTTACTTTGCACATATTGATCATTTCAGCTTGTTTCTTAGTGGCCCCATTTTTATTCCTTAGTTGAATTTGCTGCTTTTTTGTAGGATTTATGTTTAATTTTTAAAAAGTGTTACTGAAACTAGGTTATAGTACAGTAATGCAACTACAATAATACACAAGTGAAGAAAGCATAAAAGCATAATCTCAGTAAAATAGGGCAAACTCTTGCTGGGGAAAATAGTATTTGAAATCACTTAGTCCTAAATCATGTAGGGTTTTCAATATGATAATCATGTCTTTGGATTATATTCATTTTATTAGGTCCCTATAAATTAAGATTTTATCAACAGAAGGTTAACAACCTTAAAATCATACAGTATTCGGAAACCACAGTTTTGTATTTGTTCACAGCCTGCATTTAGGGAACATAGTATACTGAAACAACTGAACAGCCATTCATTTTCCTGCATAATTTAGAGCACTGTAAAAAAATTTAAAGCCTTGAATGATTAAAGATTGCAATATTGTAGATATTCCCTTTTCTCATACAAAGCTACCCATCTATTGAAATCACCAGAGACACTCCCAAATATGACCATAACCTCTGATATACTTTTTGATGGGACTAGAACAATGCTTTCTGGAAACTCAGCCAAATAACTAGAATCCCTTTCTAAGGGAAATCCTTCCCATTGAAATAATTGTCCTTTTATTTCAGGAAGACCTTGAGTTTTTACAGGTAATATTAAAAAATGTCTTGATGTTACATGTTGCTGTTCCTCCTCCTGTTTTATTCTTGATATTCTTAATTCTATATTTTATTTTATTTTTTTACTTTTATGAAGCACTTGGAACTTTGTGGAAGATTGGCAAGAAGTTTTAAATAATATATAAGCCCAAGGGTCAGCAATTAATAAGAATATTAAGTTGGGGAATCCAGTTCAGCTGGGTAAACTGTTCAGGTAGTATGCACTTTGGTTTTAAGCATATGGATTATTTACAGAACTGACATCGGGTATGGAAATATGTGCATACATAGGATAATGTAACTAGACAAATATGGAAATGTATTTACCAGGAGGAAATTATGATATCTCAAGGAAGGAATTACAAAAATACTTATACTGAAAAAGCTCTTCATAGTAACCAAGATCTAATGTTAGAGCATTTATTAGAGCAATGCAGTGCTTTGTGTCCAAAGATAAGAGTGCAGGTGGCATGAATGTAACAGCTGACAGCAACTCCTAAAACAAAATGTATCTTCTCCCTAGTTTTTCAATCTCTAAGAAAGAAAGTGTTTCTTTACGGAGTTGCTAACTAGTTTTAAATTTACACCCCTGTGTATGAGCTCCAAAACATCTTTTTGCCTTTGAATCAGAACCACTGCATGTTTATCCAATATAGATGTCTGTAATAGGCTAAAACTGATAGAAAGGGGCCTTTATTCTCTGAGGTGTGGGTGATCTGAAATATACTTGGAGAGCTACAGTAACCTACATATTTCAGACATGATAATTTCTTTCATAATCTAGCAGGGAATTCTGAAAGAAGCAGTATCCGATAAAGCAGTGTTTCCCAACCTTGGCAACTTGAAGATGTCTGGACTTCAACTCCCAGAATTCCCCAGCCAGCATTTGCTGGCTGGGGAATTCTGGGAGTTGAAGTCCAGACATCTTCAAGATGCCAAGGTTGGGAAACACTGCGATAAGGGCATCATGCTGAGTAGGCCAGGTTCAAAATATGTCTCTTAACATGCAGGGCATTAATTTGTCCTTAATCAAAGCCAAGGCAGATTTACTTTATGAATTATGAATCAGTTATTTCAAAGACTTTTTCTTTTTTTCTCTAACAATCTTAAAAGTTAAATTTAATAAATTATGTTGGTACTGATGGTTATGACTGACATGAATTAAAAATAGCAAGGCTGGAGTGCGTATATCTGAAGCACAAAGTATACAGGAAGTTTGCAGGTCATGAACAGAATGAGATGTATGACTTTATATCCTTCTGATGTATTAAGCTTCATACTTTACTCATTTCATAGCTACTGGGCACAAAGCAATTACATGGAAATAATAACTTTGTGAATTCATCTGAATCAGTGGAGGGTTCCCAAAATTTTTACTACCACTCTGTGGGCGTGGCTTATTTTGTGGGTGTGGCTTGATAGTCATGTGATCGGGTGGGAGTGGCTTGCCGGCCATGTGACCAGGTGGGAGTGGCTTGCCGGTCATGTGACTGTGGGAGTGGCTTGCCAGCCATGTGACCGGGTGGGAGTGGCTTGCCAGTCATGTGACTGGGTGGGTGTGGCCACTTAATGTCACTCACTTCAAGGGGTGCCTCACCTGGCCCCTCCCCTCCCAGCCATTCCTTGTCACAGCCAGCCTCAAGGTATCTATAGATCTGTAAAAATGTTGTTCACCTTTTTTCAACTTCATTATCTACATACTATAGATGTACTTTCATGGACCACTGAAAGGAGGAAATGGCTCACATGCTTTGCCCAAGAGTGTGATAGACCAGGGGTCTCCAACCTTTTGGACCCCAGGGACCACCAAATTCATAATTTTAAATCCCGTGAACCACTGGTGGTGGGGAGCTCAGCCGCCTTTCAGGCCTACCTTTCTGCTTCTGTGAGGCCTCTGGGTGGGAGGTCCGAGAAAGTGCCTGGTCCAGGCACACAGCCTGGAAACCTCTTTTGTGTTCCTTCCCTCAAGAAGCTTGGTCAATCTGAGTGAAGGAAAATGAAGATGGGCAGACTGAGGGTGGCTTGCTAATGTTGGTGGGAAAGTCAGTCCCATATTCCAGAGCTGTAGTTGTAGTCCCTCCCCTCCCCCCCTTTCCTTTCCTTTCTTTTCCAGTTCCATTCCTTTCCTTTCCTCCTTTCCTTCCATTTCCTCCTCTCTCCTCCCTTCCCCCTTTCCTTCTTTCCTTCCCTCCCCTCCCCCTCCCCTCCCCCTTTCCTTTCCTCCTTTCCTTTCCTTTCTTTTCCCCGGGGCCACCGAGGGTTTCCAGCCCTGCCTGGCTGCCTTTGAGTGGCCCTCCCAGCCGAACCCCTCATTCTGAGCAAGAACCCTTTTTATACAGGTAGTCCTCAACTTACGACCACAACTGAGCCCAACATTTCTGCTGTTAAGTGAGACATTGGTTAAGCGAGGTTTGCTCCATGTTACGACTTTTCTTGCTGCAGTTGTTAAGTGAATCCCTGCAGTTGATAAGTGAGTAACCCCGTTGTTAAGAAAATCCAGCTTTGCTTGCCAGAAGGTTGCAGAAGGGGATCACGTGTCTCCCCGGGACACGGCGACCATCATAAATATGAGCCAGTTGCCAAGCGTCTGAATTTTGATCAAATGACCGTGGGGAATGCTACAACAGTCATAAGTGTGAAAAATGGTCATAAGTTACCTTTATTTTCTGTGCCGCTCTAACTTTGAACGATCACTAAATTGTAAGTTGAGGACTACCTGTAATTGTTGTCAGGTGAAGAGGAAGCCTCTTTTTGGTGCAGCCTGCTACAAGTTGAGCTGCACCACCTGGGAAGCTCTTCTGCCAGTCTGCAGCCTGGTGAAGCCCTTGCAAGAACCGACTTGGGCACCAGCAACCAACGGCTTTGGCCCCAGTCATGCCAGGGCAATGGAGCTGCTGGAGGGGAGGATCCTTCCCTCCCCTGGTTCTGGGGAAGAGGGGCAGGGAAGAACAGGTGCCCTTTCCTAACTGGGTGCCCACTAAGTCCCATCATCCCCAGCAGGGCACATTCCTTCCTTCCTTCCTTCCTTCCTTCCTTCCTTCCTTCCTTCCTTCCTTCCTTCCTTCCTTCCTTCCGTCTGTCTGTCTTCTTTCTTCTTCCTTCCTTCCATCCTTCTTTCTTTCTTTCATCTTTCTTTCTCTTCCTTCCTTCCTTCCTTCCTTCCTTCCTTCCTTCCTTCCTTCCTTCCTTTCTTCCTCCCTCCCTCCCTCCCTCCCTTCCTTCCTTCCTTTCTCCCTGCAAACCAATTCCCACCGTGGCTCCTTTCTCCCTTGCCCAGCCCTCTTCCAAGACGCCAAGTCTTGGAAGAGAAGCCTGGAAGAGCATCGCACTTCCAGGTCCCGGCCGGGGGTCGCTCCCGGGGGAACCGCGCCAAGCGAGGTAGGTGGGTGGATTGCTCCCCTCCCCTCCCCTCAGAGGACGAAGGTGCCTCTTGCCACCACCTTCCTCACTTGCCAGGACCTCGCTCGTCGTTCGCTTCCCTCCCACACGGGCGGGCGGGGCGGGGGCTGGAGTAGGCAGCAGCGGCGTTCCTGCATCTATGGTGAAATTGAAGCCAATTCAGCTCCTTCGTGTGCGGGTGTCTGGCGAAAGGATTTGCCTTGTCGTCGCCGTCTCCCGCGGGGCTCGAGTGAGGAAGGTGGCAGCGACAGGGATTTGCCTTGTTGTCCCTGTCGCTGCTGCCTTCCTCACTCGAGCCCCGCGAGAGACGGTGACGACAAGGCAAATCCTTTCGCCAGACACCCGCACACGAAGGAGCTGAATGGAACGATGGCCGGCGGGAAGGAGGGAAGGAAGGAAGGAAAGGGCGAGCGGGTCTTGGCGCAGCAGCCCTGACTGAGGAAGAGGGAGGCGTGGGCGGGGAAACGGGGTATCCCCGACTTCTTTCGTTCTCGGAGCACCTGCCATACGCTGCAGCCTTCCAGAAGCCGCCTCTTACCTCATCCTTCCTCTCGCTGCGAAAGCACAAGCAGGCATCTTGAAACCCTCCCGGCATCTGGTTTGGCTTCAATTTCACCATAGATGCAGGAACGCCGCTGCTGCCTACTCCAGCCCCCGCCCCGCCCGCCCGTGTGGGAGGGAAGCGAACGACGAGCGAGGTCCTGGCAAGTGAGGAAGGTGGTGGCAAGAGGCACCTTCGTCCTCCGAGGGGAGGGGAGGGGAGCAATCCACCCACCTACCTCGCTTGGCGCGGTTCCCCCGGGAGCGACCCCCGGCCAGGACCTGGAAGCACCCACCATATGCCACAGCCTTCCAGAAGCCGCCTCTCACCTCATCCTCCCTCTCGCTGCGAAAGCACAAGCAGGCGTCTTGTTTGGCTTAAATTTCACCATAGATGCAGGAACGCCGCAGCCGCCACCGCCTACTCCAGCCCCCGGCCCACCCGCCCGTGTGGTAGGAAAACGAAAGACGAGGGAGGTCCTGGCAAGTGAGGAAGGTGGTGGCAAGAGGCAGAGCTGAAAGCGGCAGCTATCTTGCCGACGCCTCCCTCACTTGCTGGACTGGCTCGTCTGCTCTGGGCTCCCTCTGGCAGCATTTTGAAACGCGCTCCTGCCTGCACAGAGGCAGGGATCGATGCTCACCCCCTCTTCCTCGCGGGCAGAAGCGCGTTTTAAAGTGCCGTAGGCAGAGCCCAGAGGAGCCGAGCTAAGTAGGTGCAAGGATGCAGAGGGAAACAGGTATTTCTCTCTGCACAGAGCTTTCCGGATGAGACTTGGAGGAAAGCGTAGCTCATGGCTTCTACATTTCGCGGTGCAAAATATCCCAGCAAAAACAATGAAAGTGAAAAAACAGCCAGTGGAGAGCACACAGAGCTGCTTCAGTCCACGTGTTCGCCAGGTCAGCGGCTGTTTCTCTCCTTCGTTGTTCTTTATGGGAAATCATTTGGCGCAGCACAGAGAAATGTAGCAGCCATGAGCTGCGCTTTCTTCTAAGTCAAATCTGGAAAGATCTGGCTGGGCAGGGGTGCCTCCATCCGCCGGCTCATGGCAGTGGGCTCAGCTGCAGCCCAGATGAGCCGAGGAACTGCGTGGATCCGCAATGCCGGCAGTTTCGGGGGCTCCTTCCCTCAGTTGTTTGTTTTCTTACCTCTAGGTGGCTGCCTCCCGAAAACACTTTGCTTCCCTTCTCCAAACGACCCAGGCGGAGGACGGAGGCTTCTGCTCCTGGCCCGGAAGAAGTTTTTGCACAGTGCAAAACCCCCCGAAAAAATTCAAAAAAAAAAAACTCCGCCCAAATCAAAATGGAAATGCATGCGCAGTGCCGGAAACCCAGCTTCTGCGCATGCTCAGAAGCAGAAGAAAATAAAAAAATCCCCCCAAAATTGAAAAAAATTCAGGAAAAAAATGGCGGCGCCTAGGGACCGGGACCGACCGCATGACGTCACCAGCGGGTCGCTACCGGTGCACCGCACCGGACCGCACCGGTAGGAACCCACTACTGATCTGAATCCTTCATCTAGTCTGGGGGTCTGCAACCTGCGGCTCCAGAGCTGCATGCAGCTCTTTGGGCCCTCTGCTGTGGCACCCTGTTGAGTGATCCCATCACTATAGTAATAGCAATAGCACTTAGACTTATATACCGCTTCAAAGTGCTTTACAGCCCTCTCTAAGCGGTTTACAGAGTTCAGCATATTGCCCCCAACAATCTGGGTCCTCATTTTACCCACCTCGGAAGGATGGAAAGCTGAATCAACGTTGAGCCTGGTGAGATTTTAACAGCTGAACTGCTGAACTAGCAATCAGCTGAAGATTGCAGTGCTGCTTTTAACCACTGCGCTACCTCGGCTCAGTGACTGGCCTCGCCCTCCCCTCCCAGTCACGCCTAGCCTGAGAAGGTAAGGGCAACGGCGGGGGATGGAGAAGCGACTGGGGCTGATTCTCCGGTGCCTCATTCTTGCTGGAGCTTCTTCTAGCCCTTTTTGGTGCTGGGCGTGCCTCGGTCGCTTGGGGAGATGCTCAACTTGCTCTCCGCCCCGAGACACTGGCCTGACCCAGCCGCGATTAACTCCGGCATCGCTATCACAAGGGCTGGTGGGATGGGAATGGGATCCAGGAGGAGGGGATGACAGAAAGGGGGACGGGCCCGCAGCGCTCAGCTGCGGCTTTAAAACGTGCACGGGGAACTTTCACCGCCCGGAGGATGCTTTTCAATTAAAGCCGTGTGTGTATGTGTATCTCTGTATCTCTCTGTGCCTCTTCTCTCTTGGAAATCCAGAGAGCTCTCCTTGGGGCTCTTCGCTACTTCTTTTCTTTATTCTTGGTAACTTTTTGGAAATCCGGTCTGGCTGAGGAACAAGCGCAAGCCATGGTGGAGGCTTCCCTTCGTGCGACCCTCCTCCCCGTCCTTCTCCTCTCGCAATCCCTTGACTGGCTATGGTGGGACCGAGAGGATGCACACAAGCAGGGAGACCCTCCTCAAGCAAGTGTGTGTGCCTTTTATGTGCTTTCACCGAGCCCAGCTGCTCGCTTGAGGAAGGTGTTCCCACTCGTATGCACCCTCCCAGCCTCACTGCAGCTGGCAAGGGGGTCGCGGGAGGAGGAGAAGGGGAGGAGGAGGAGGGTCACCGGAGCCTTAGTGCAGGAGCGAAGTGGCCCTGTAAATGCCTTTGTGCAACATTTGTGCTCAAGGCAGCCTTTGCCTCCTGCTGCTTGGGGCTGGAGCTCTCGTCCACCGCACTCGGCCAAAGAGCTGCTGGGGGGGAAGAGGGCAAGGCAATGGCTGGAGCCTTAGTGCAGGAGCGAAGTGGCCTATATTTGCCTTCGGGCCACATTTGGCTCAAGGCAGCCCTCGCCTCCCGCCACTTTGGGCTCGGAGCTATAAGCCACATTCTGTTGCTAGGGGTGAGTGGGACAGGGTCGCATTGTGGCTCCATGTCGTAATGGGCTCCAGGAGGAGGCCAGTAGTGAAATCCAAATTTTTTTACTACCAGTTCTGTGGGCGTGGCTTGGGCGTGGTGTGATGTGGCTTGGTGGGTGTGTCAGGGGAAGGATACTGCAAAATCTCTATTCCCACCCCACTCCAGGGGAAGGATACTACAAAATCTCCATTCCCACCCCACTCCAGGGGAAGGATAATGCAAAATCCCCATTCCCTTCCTACTCCTGGGGGAAGGATATTGCAAAATCTCCATTCCCACCTCTGGGGCCAGCCAGAGGTGGTATTTGCCAGTTCTCCGAACTACTCAAAATTTCCGCTACCGGTTCTCCAGAACCTGTCAGAACCTGCTGGATTTCACCCCTGGAGGGGACCCCATCTCCCCCATTGTGAAGCGCTCTAAAGTTCACTGTGCTGCGCAAGGCACTGTGAGAGTGCCTCATGGTCTGCTCGATGCCTCATATCAGAATCAGAGTGAGAGAGAGACATACAGAGAGAGAGACAGAGTGAGAGAGAGATACAGAGAGGGAGGAGATAGAGAGGGAGAGGGGGGAGAGACAGAGAGAGAGATACAGAGAGAGAGGGAGGGGGAGATAGAGAGTGGGAGATAGAGACAGAGAGAGAGAGAGAGATACACAGCGATACAGAGAGAGGGGAGAGGGAGAGACAGATACAGAGTGGGGGAGGGAGGGAGACAGAAAGAGATACACACAGAGATACAGAGGGAGGGGGGAGAGAAACAGAGAGAGAGAGAGATGTCAAAAGGGTTTTGTGGCTCCCGGTGTTTTTTAACAACCAGTTGTCTGCCCTAATGACCAGCTGTGTAGGTGTGGCTAGGGGGGGCCATGTGACTGGGTGGGAGGGAGTGATGTCGAGTTAGCCACGCCCACCCAGGTTTTGTGGCTCCTGGTGTTTTCTTTTCTGTGGGAAACTGGTCCAAATGGCTCTTTGAGTGTTTAAGGTTGCAGACCCTTGATCTAGTCTAATAGAACTGGCTTTTTGGATTGATACTGTTCTTAGTATATAAATCACTTTAGACAGTTATTTTCTTGCTTTCTTGAATGCAAAACCTACATTTTAAAAAAGACCAAATAAAACAGGTTGCAAGACAGCATTTAGGAAAATGCACTTAATTAAAAGAATGTTTTCTTAGGCCACATGCATTAGACACACTTAACTCCTTATTCAGGAATTAGCTTTCTTATTAGATAAGTTATAACTACATAACACTTCTCAGATAAATTAGCTTTTTTAAAATTGCAGGATTTACAGGTAGTCCATAGGACTGATCACTTAATGGCCATTCAAAATTGCAGTGGACCCCCTGTTTCTGTTAATCTGCATGTTGACACTTGACATTTAATTTAGAATTTGCAGGAATTCTTTGAGACATGCTAGAACAGTGATGGTGAACCTATGGCACGGGTGCCACAGGTGGCACGCAGAGCCATATCTGCCGGCACGCGAGCCGTTGCAGTAGCTCAGCTGCAGCACGTATGTGTGTGCCCGCCAGCTGATTTTTGGCTTGCACGGAGGCTCTGGGAGGGCGATTTTGGTCTCCAGGGGGCCTCCAGGGTGGCCGGGGGAGCGTTTTTTGCCCTCCCCAAGCTCCAAGCCAGCCTCTGGAGCCTGCGGAGGGCAAAAAATGGGCCTACAGGGCCCACTGGAAGTCGGGAAATGGGTGAGTGGGGGGTTGTGCACGCATGTGCAGGGGGGTGGGGTGAGTGGGGGGCTTTGAATTATGGGTGTGGGCACGCACGCGCGTGCAATAGCACAAGCATTCACTATTTTGGCACTCGAGGAAAAAAAGGTTCGCCATCACTGTGCTAGAACTTTAATAAAGCTTTAAAAAGGTTTATTAAGAAATTGCCCATAAATGCTTATGACAGGGGGATGCAACCCCTGTCATCTGGGTGAATCTTAATGGCAGGAAAGTTCATGTTGTGGAACTCGACTCACAAGGAAGCTGGGGAAAAGGGGCAACTCTTATGGACCATATCAAAATGCACCATGTAGCACAATTCCAGAAGTGGATGCCCTGTTCTCAGCTACCACTGGATATAAATGTTATCCAGGGCTTTGCCCTCCCCCCTTGGTCAACTTTTATTTAATTTTAGAGATTGAAACTGTTGGCCAATCAACAGTAAAATCTCATGTGATGAAGTAGTGTTGTGATGTTTGTGACATATTGTCCCATATCTCTTATAGAGATATCATAAACCATTGAAGACATATCTGAGGTAAGCTGACCTGACTGGATTAATTCAAACCTGCCTGTTCCCCTTCACTTTATTGAAGAAAATGTCTAATAAGTTCTGGTCAGCAGCCGCCTTTGTGTCCTTCAAGAGAGATTGATACCCTGCCTCTTCCCGTATTCTGTCAACAAGTGAATGGTGTTTAAGGAGCTCTCTCTCTCTCTCTCTCTCTCTCTCTCTCTCTCTCTCTCTCTCTCTCTCTCTCTCTCTCTCTCTCTCTCTCTCTCTCTCTCCTCCCCCCCTTCCTCCCTCTGTCATTACTTTTAATAACAGATTTCTGCAGGCTCTTAGTGAAAGTGTTTTAATTATGGCAAAGTTGCCTACCATAGGTAGCCTTTGAGAAATTGAAATAGTTAAAAGTGGTTTCATCAGAATAAACCTCAGCAATGAAGCATATGACATAGTTAACCTGGCTAATGTGGTGTTAGCCCATCATATGGAATTTGAAAATATTTGGAACCATCACAAAATAGCTTAACTCGGATGATAGTCATTCAGTGAGCACTGCATTATTACAAGTGTTTTTTTAAGTCAACTTCATAACTAATCATAACACTTTGAAGTAAATGTGGATGTTCCGTCATACTTTGAAAAATAGTAAGTTAACTGACCATTTTACACCCTTCCTGCAGTGTTCTTAAGAACAAGATATAAATGTAATCCACTCCTTGAAAGACTCTGTCCATGTGTACAATATATTAATAACACTTGCCCATAATTTTTGTACCTGCCTCTGTTATACTGATACCTGAAATTCATTATAGTTTCCCTATTATAAAAAAAATCATAGGTTTCAGATGTTTACATAAACTATTCTAAAATTTTATGGCAAATATGATCGGGAAGCCTGGCGGATACTTTATTGATGCAAAAAGTGAGGTGAAAATTTAGGTAGAAAAAAAATCAATAAAATCGAAGAATTTTCTTTTAATCACATGAAATTTTAATCTTCAATCTGTGATTGTATCATTGGATTGATTGTGATATTTTGGTGTTTTTATGTTTCAGAAGTTTTATATTTTAGTCGCTTAGTGTTTTAGCATCTTAATATTTTAATGACTTAAATAATTGATTAATTTAGATTTTAAATATTTCAGTATATTTAATTATAAGTAAATATTTGTGTAAGGATTTTATCACCTGCAAGCTATATTATTTACAAATTTGCTCTAATTTGTAGAATTTATTTTAGTACTTAAATAAACTTTTACCTGTCCCTTGTAATTTTTGTCATGAAACTGAATAAAATTCTGTCAGTTACATAATAAAGACTGCTGATTGACTGCTAACCAGGATATAAGGAATCAGTATATAGTGAAATAACAAATATTTAGATCCATACCAAAATGTTAGCTATTTTACACAGCATCATTTAGAAAATGGCCAATTTGACAGCATTGTCAGATGGTAACTGGCCAGTATCTAAAGGAATACATTGCTATATATTACTATACATATATTACATTACTATATTGGAGTGTCTTTATTATCTGGAAAGGGTGGGGATGCATCACTAAATCATTCATTCCCATTCTTGATTTACCGTATTTTTCGGAGTATAAGACGCACCTTTTTACCCCCAAAAAGAGGGTGAAAATTTGGGTGCGTCTTATATACCGAATGTAGCCCCACCCACCTGCTGGCCCCCACCCTTCGGAAGTGTTTAGCCTCCATGCATCGCATTTTCGGCGGTTCCAGGCGGCGGGGATCCTCACTTCCACTTCCATGCTCTCTTCCCCACCACGTGCAGAGCAAGGTAAAGCTGCCGGCGGCAGGGGAGAAGGCACGGGGTGGGGGTGGGGTTCCTCCATGCCGCAGGCTCCACTCAACCTGCTGGAAGTGGAAAAATGGAAGTTTTTGTTAATTCAGATAATCTGAGGCGTTATGAAAAAGCAGCAAACAGTTGTTGAAAATTACCTCTGTGTTGTCAGAAAAGATTTGGGGATTGTGTATGCCTGGAATCAACAAAAGTTGGATGGGGAGGGGGGGGCTCTTGGTAAAACATCCCAGGCAGGATAGGCTGCCTTCAGCCCATTTAGCAAAATCACCGCACGTGGCTGCCATTAACTCCCTCGCTCTCCCTGCACCCCGCACCAAGACCGGGCATGCCAAAAATCTGAGAGGAGGCTTGTTGGAAACTACCCCTCACTGAGCTGTTCTTATGGCAACCGAGCCGGAGCAATAAACACTCTCCCGTGCGAGCGGACAAGGGTGAGTTGCTCTGCCAGCATAACGCAGGAGGGAGGGGAGGGGTGTGCTTTGGTTGGGCTTTTTTACGCGTCCGAGGAGGAACCACCTGTACATATTCCTTTGCTGGCAGGAAGCGGAGAGCAGACTCGTCGGGGTCTCACCTGTAGCCACAGCTGAGAAAACTCACCTGGGTGCCTTGGGAGCCGGTAACTTAGGGAGGTCGGTGCTATAACCACACCATGGGGTGCTCGAGCAGCGCTCAGAAGCGGAGTTTGGGGGAAGGGGTGTGTGTGTGTGTGTGTGAGACACTCAAGGCTGGAAAGGTCTGGCCGACAAGAGAGCTAAATCCACGCGGATTTAAAATAACAATTTTAGGAAATGGAGCTCCCCCCCCAATGTCTGCAACTGAAGATCTGCTTACGTTGCCTTTATTACTTCAGGACAGCCTGTTCTTGGCTGCCCTAGTCGATTTCTCCTTTGTGTATCCCATTCCATCATCGGAGGACAGGTAATTCCCAGCCCCCCATTTCAAAAGTTAAGCTTTGCTCTGGTCTTGCCCCTATTCACACCTTTGTCCATTCTCTATGGCACTTAGAAGAAATCAAAAGAGGAAACCACTTAATCATTCATTATGGATGGACCTAGTGATAAAATTCCATTCTAGAAACATACAAATAAATCCTGAGGAATAAATCCTCACTTTGTTGAATGAGCCTATTTTAACAAATTAGCATAGGGCTGTTATCCTTATTTATAATTAATCAATAATGACATACTGCTCTTTTGCAAGTTGGTTTGCCCTTAATGCCACCCTACCCACTCCAGTTAAATGCCCATATGGTGATAGGGTTTGTTTTAAATGGATAAAAAGATCTGTGCTGCTCATTATCAAAATGTGAGTGGAAGTGAGGATGCAGCTGATCCTGATGCCAGAGGCAGAATTGTTTTTTTTTCTTGTTTTGCTCCCTAAAAATTAAGGTGCGTCTTATACTTCAGTGCGTCTTATACTCCAAAATATACGGTAGATCATCCTTATAATTCCTTATGCAAATAAATATAATTATATCTAGCTGGCAATGTATAACTTAAATTCACACCATTAATTCTTTAATCTGTAAAATCAGGCCTTGTGGGGATAGATATAAATAAATCAGTAGCAAAATAAAGTATTCATGCTTCAAAGTTCCACCAGTGCTCAGTGAGCATGAAAGAGCATATTAATAATCTCTTCTTGAAGATCAGTAGAAATCAACGGTCCTATGGTATCGTGCCCCTCACATTTTCCAGGGAAAGCAATATTCAAACTTGTTCAAACTACAATATTCAGTTCCCTCAGTGCTTTAAAAATGATTCATACAATAAAAATTGTATATGAGTCCTCCCAGTCAATTTTCTAGCAGTATTCCACAAGATAAAGGAGATGTTCTATAAACACAGGGAAAATCAGTCAAGCAGGTTAGGCAATTATCTGTGGCGATGTCAGTACCTCTGAAAGGACATTGCAATCAGAGACAGGAGGAGTTAGATTGTACACTACAAAGTCATGTATTTTCACTGAAAGCTCTTCTGTGAAAACAGATTGAAGTAGGTAATCAAAATGAATAGCTGAAAGAACTACTGAATTCACTCAGTAGCTACAACTGGTCATCTATTGGCTTATCGTGGGAGTAGGGCAGCAATTAAATTGCAGTCATCATCTTTATGAACAGAAGTCTCTGCTTTTAGACAAATTGTTTTCAAGCATGTTTTCAAGCAAAAGGTTTGTAACTTCTTTAGCAGATCTTCTATTTGATCACTCTGTAGAGGGCACAAACAAGCTATTCTTTTTTCTACCACTCGGAGATATTCTTTTATTAGCACTGATTTCTGCTCTCTATCATTTGACCTTGGTGGAGAAAACAGCATTAGATCTGCTGGTCAAAAGTGTGTGTGTGTGTGTGTGTGTGATGTTTATAAGAGTAGAATCTAAAACAAACTAAATTTAAAGAAAAGAGAATAGAAAGAAGGAGTAGAAAGTACAAGAAAAAAGAAATTAGTATTTTGGGAGTATGTGTTTCAGATAGCCAAATGATTAGGAAATTTTCCATTAATTGGAAGAACCAGCAGATCCATTTTTCATTTCCTAATTTCATGAACAAGAGTTACTGGGGAAGATATAAATTCATTTGTTTTATAATTTCCATGTCATCCAGGACTTAGTTTACCTATTGTGTTAATGATTGGTTCAATTATGAGTTAATGAAGAAAATGCAGTTTGATGGATTGAGAGCATATGTACCAAGACAAATTCCTTGTGTGTCCAATCACACTTGGCCAATAAAGAATTCTATTCTATTCTATTCTATTCTATTCTATTCTATTCTATTCTATTCTATTCTATTCTATTCTATTCTATCCAGTGACGATAATTGACAGACCTCAATAGTTTGCACACAACTTTACATCAAGAGCCGAGGTGGTGCAATGGTTAGAGTGCAGTACTGCAGGCTACTTCAGCTGACTGCTAACTGCAGTTCAGCACTTCAAATCTCACCTGCTCAAGGTTGACTCAGCCTTCCATCCTTCCGAGGTGGGTAAAATGAGGACCCAGATTGTTGGGGGCAATATGCTGACTCTGTAAAACCGCTTAGAGAGGGCTGTAAATCACTATGAAGCGGTATATAAGTGCTAATGCTATTGCTATTAATTGAACAAACTACAGCATGGCTTAGCATAAAATATGAATGCACTCGAGGCGTGTCACTAATTCCAGTGAACTCCGCCTATCTGGTTTCCTAACCTTACATTTTCAACCTTACATTTACACACATTTTCAATTTTGATTTTCCTGTGCTTGCTTCATCACATATGTGATTATTAATATTATATGCAAGGAAAATGTCTAACATTAAGATGAATAGTATGGTATATATAAAGGAGAAGTTTGCATGCTAGAGAAAGTGTATATTATTTTGAGGGTTTTTTAAAATTTTACATTCTCAATCCATAATACGGGTTACGATTGGACAAATAGTTTTACTTTCACTGAATTTCAGGGTGTAGTTTTTTATTTTTCCTAGACTGAGTGGCAATATAAGTTATTATATGCTATTTAAGTGTGACAAAGTTCTTACCTGCTCCAGTGATGTCATTGTCCTATCCTAAGCCCTATTTCATACACTACAATCCTATGCACATTTTATTTAGGAATAAGTTACCCTTTCTTCACTGGAACTGTTTCCTTGATGCCGTATTTAGAATTGCAAACTTCGTAATGCAACTTGAAGGAAATATTGAGAAGAATCGTTGTAAATCAGTGTTAATAAAAGTAGATTTTAAAAAAGCAGTGGATGTTTAAGTATGCTTAGTAATTAGCCAATTTATGAATGTTTGTTTGATTATTAAAAACCTAGAGCATTTCTTGTTACCTTCTGTTACTAAAGCTACCTTTCTGAAGAACTTTGCACTCATGCCATTATTTGTAGCAGCTTCATTGTGACATGTGGGGATCTTCACTAGCATTTTACACCTGATTTTTAGTGAAGTAGTGTGTTGTCCTACTTTGAAGACATTATTAGAG
This sequence comes from Diadophis punctatus similis, assembly GCA_023053685.1. Classification (NCBI taxonomy): domain Eukaryota; kingdom Metazoa; phylum Chordata; class Lepidosauria; order Squamata; family Dipsadidae; genus Diadophis; species Diadophis punctatus. The sequence continues at coordinate 47,546,867 of JALIGW010000002.1, read as the reverse complement.
ATTAATTATTACATGATGCATTGTGATCTTTTCAGGACAATTCACACTATGCCTCAAAGAGTAGTTGCCTCTTTTGGCATTTAAAAAACAATGGAAAGCCAAATCTGTTGGCTGATGAGAACAAAAGCCTTTGACCACATTACTGATAAATCTTAATTAATGTTACTACCCTTCAGATCAACTTTGTCTTCTGTAATTATCTTAACTGCAATCTTGCCTCAAGGCATATATCTTATGTGCAATTGAGAAAAGTGTATTTCCGTATAGGCTGATATTGTAGAATAATGTCAGAATCCATATTAACAATAGAAAATTTTAATTTGAAGGATGACCTAGTTTAGAAAAATGAACCATTAACATTTTGCTTTCCAATATATGCAATATAATAAATGAAATGCCAGCTTTTCAATTACTGAAAAAATATAAATGTACTTAAATAATATACATTTATGAATATTTTTATATATTCTTAGTGTTTTCCTGCAAGTTCAGAGTCCCCAATGGATCTGAGTGTTGATCCATTGATTGTGACAGGAATTGACCAACCAGTTATTGCTGAATTCTGACATGGTGGGCTGAGGGGAAATGACTGGCCCAGTGTCAGCCAGCTGGCTTTCATGCCTAAACCAGGACTGGAATGCACTGTCTCCTGGTTTCTGGCCAGGTGCCTTAACCACTAGACCAGGGGTAGGCAAAGTTGGCTCTTCTATGACTCATGGACTTCAACTCCCAGACTTTCTGAGCCAATCATGCTAGCTCAGGAATTCTGGGAGTTGAAGTCCACGAGTCATAGAAGAGCCAACTTTGCCTACCCCTGCACTAGACTACACTGGCTCTCTAAAATTGAGCCAGTCTTGATTCCCGGTGACTGCCTGGACCAGTCCCAGCAGTTTTCTTGGCAAGAGTTCAGAAGTGGTTTGCCATTGCTTCCTTTCTAGGACTGAGGAAGAGTGGCCCAAGGCCACCCAGTTAGCTTTGTGAATAAGGCAGGACTAGAACTAACTGTTTAGTGGTTCCTAGCCTGGTGGCTTACCACTGCACCAAACTGGTTCTTGAAAAAAAATATAAATGAAGTATATTATTTAATTAAAGTTGAACATAGTAATTTGTTCTCAGGATTTGCACTTTGAAATTATAAATGCAGAAATAAATTACAGAATTTTTTTTATCAACTTACAGATTAGACCCAGTAGTGTGTTGTCCTACTTTGAAGACATTATTAGAGATTAATTATTACATGATGCATTGTGATCTTTTCAGGACAATTCACACTATGCCTCAAAGAGTAGTTGCCTCTTTTGGCATTTAAAAAACAATGGAAAGCCAAATCTGTTGGCTGATGAGAACAAAAGCCTTTGACCACATTACTGATAAATCTTAATTAATGTTACTACCCTTCAGATCAACTTTGTCTTCTGTAATTATCTTAACTGCAATCTTGCCTCAAGGCATATATCTTATGTGCAATTGAGAAAAGTGTATTTCCGTATAGGCTGATATTGTAGAATAATGTCAGAATCCATATTAACAATAGAAAATTTTAATTTGAAGGATGACCTAGTTTAGAAAAATGAACCATTAACATTTTGCTTTCCAATATATGCAATATAATAAATGAAATGCCAGCTTTTCAATTACTGAAAAAATATAAATGTACTTAAATAATATACATTTATGAATATTTTTATATATTCTTAGTGTTTTCCTGCAAGTTCAGAGTCCCCAATGGATCTGAGTGTTGATCCATTGATTGTGACAGGAATTGACCAACCAGTTATTGCTGAATTCTGACATGGTGGGCTGAGGGGAAATGACTGGCCCAGTGTCAGCCAGCTGGCTTTCATGCCTAAACCAGGACTGGAATGCACTGTCTCCTGGTTTCTGGCCAGGTGCCTTAACCACTAGACCAGGGGTAGGCAAAGTTGGCTCTTCTATGACTCATGGACTTCAACTCCCAGACTTTCTGAGCCAATCATGCTAGCTCAGGAATTCTGGGAGTTGAAGTCCACGAGTCATAGAAGAGCCAACTTTGCCTACCCCTGCACTAGACTACACTGGCTCTCTAAAATTGAGCCAGTCTTGATTCCCGGTGACTGCCTGGACCAGTCCCAGCAGTTTTCTTGGCAAGAGTTCAGAAGTGGTTTGCCATTGCTTCCTTTCTAGGACTGAGGAAGAGTGGCCCAAGGCCACCCAGTTAGCTTTGTGAATAAGGCAGGACTAGAACTAACTGTTTAGTGGTTCCTAGCCTGGTGGCTTACCACTGCACCAAACTGGTTCTTGAAAAAAAATATAAATGAAGTATATTATTTAATTAAAGTTGAACATAGTAATTTGTTCTCAGGATTTGCACTTTGAAATTATAAATGCAGAAATAAATTACAGAATTTTTTTTATCAACTTACAGATTAGACCCAGTAGTGTGTTGTCCTACTTTGAAGACATTATTAGAGATTAATTATTACATGATGCATTGTGATCTTTTCAGGACAATTCACACTATGCCTCAAAGAGTAGTTGCCTCTTTTGGCATTTAAAAAACAATGGAAAGCCAAATCTGTTGGCTGATGAGAACAAAAGCCTTTGACCACATTACTGATAAATCTTAATTAATGTTACTACCCTTCAGATCAACTTTGTCTTCTGTAATTATCTTAACTGCAATCTTGCCTCAAGGCATATATCTTATGTGCAATTGAGAAAAGTGTATTTCCGTATAGGCTGATATTGTAGAATAATGTCAGAATCCATATTAACAATAGAAAATTTTAATTTGAAGGATGACCTAGTTTAGAAAAATGAACCATTAACATTTTGCTTTCCAATATATGCAATATAATAAATGAAATGCCAGCTTTTCAATTACTGAAAAAATATAAATGTACTTAAATAATATACATTTATGAATATTTTTATATATTCTTAGTGTTTTCCTGCAAGTTCAGAGTCCCCAATGGATCTGAGTGTTGATCCATTGATTGTGACAGGAATTGACCAACCAGTTATTGCTGAATTCTGACATGGTGGGCTGAGGGGAAATGACTGGCCCAGTGTCAGCCAGCTGGCTTTCATGCCTAAACCAGGACTGGAATGCACTGTCTCCTGGTTTCTGGCCAGGTGCCTTAACCACTAGACCAGGGGTAGGCAAAGTTGGCTCTTCTATGACTCATGGACTTCAACTCCCAGACTTTCTGAGCCAATCATGCTAGCTCAGGAATTCTGGGAGTTGAAGTCCACGAGTCATAGAAGAGCCAACTTTGCCTACCCCTGCACTAGACTACACTGGCTCTCTAAAATTGAGCCAGTCTTGATTCCCGGTGACTGCCTGGACCAGTCCCAGCAGTTTTCTTGGCAAGAGTTCAGAAGTGGTTTGCCATTGCTTCCTTTCTAGGACTGAGGAAGAGTGGCCCAAGGCCACCCAGTTAGCTTTGTGAATAAGGCAGGACTAGAACTAACTGTTTAGTGGTTCCTAGCCTGGTGGCTTACCACTGCACCAAACTGGTTCTTGAAAAAAAATATAAATGAAGTATATTATTTAATTAAAGTTGAACATAGTAATTTGTTCTCAGGATTTGCACTTTGAAATTATAAATGCAGAAATAAATTACAGAATTTTTTTTATCAACTTACAGATTAGACCCAGTACTCTTTTAGATTATTCCGATGAGTCTAAATATAGACTGGTATGCCGTAGTCCACGATTTTCTCATCTTTTTACATTTATATCAGGGGTGAAATGCTCCCGGTTCGAGCGGGCCAGTCGGTTGTTATAGAGCCAATAGCTATCGCAGCGCGAGGCTTCCCCCACCCGCTTCCCCCACCTGCCTGGACGCCGCCATTTGTGTTCTTTTACCCTCTGCGCATGCGCAAAGTGTTCTGCGCATGCACAGAGGGTAAAAGAACCCAAATGGCAGCGGGTGGGGGAAGGCTTGCACTGCGATCGCTATCGGCTCTACGACGACCGACTGGCCTGGCCGAACCGGGAACATTTCACCCCTGATTTATATCAAAATAATATATTTTTAAAAGTTTTCTTCTTGTATGCAGGAAGAGATATTAAGGAACTTCTATTAAGCCTCCCTCATTATATCTTTAGATTGAGATGTGAAAGAAGGCTTGAGGTCTGAAAGGTGCAGTTTCAGATTCTGTGTTGTTTCTAGCTTAAAATAGAAAATGAATTGCTGACTTTGTTCTTCCCTTCTCATAGTGATTCTTATTTAAATTGAGAGCCACATATTTACTTGAGAGTAAGGAAACAACAAAAGGTCAACTGTCTGCTGGATAATTAATGCAATTAGTAATTTGTAACTGTTGTGATTAGCATCATTGCAACCATATGTTTGTTGTGTTCAATTCTTGAAAATCCTGAAATTATTTAATAGAAATAGATAGAATGCCCCTCAAGTGAGATGACATTCAACACCACTATTGAGTTGTAATAGCATTAGCACTTAGACTTATATACTGCTTCACAGTGCTTCACAGTCTTCTCTAAGCGGTTTACAGAGTCAGCATATTGACCCAACAATCTGGGTCCTTACTTTACGAACTTCTGAAATATAAAAGGCTGAGTCAAGCTTGAGCTGTTATGAGTAGTAGACACACACGGATTTCTGGACCACTTCCTTTTATACCACTTCACAGCCTGGCAGTTCACTAGATAGGGCCTGCCCACCCCAGGTTGATTTCCAAACCAGACGCTGGTGAACCTGTGTTAATCTTGTCATGCTGAGCTAATCCTGTCACACTCAGAGAAACTTGTCACAGTGAGAGTGTCAACGTGCTGATGCAACCACACCAGGATGTTCTGTGGTGTCTGCTGTTGGCAATTGCAAATGCAATTGGCATGATAAGCAACAGTGGGATACATGAACAGGAAATACAAGGCTGGGCTTATGCCAAGCAGCCAAGCAGCAGTAGCTTCATTAACATTTAGACATACCCGAATCAAAGGATAATGAAGGCTAAACTCACATATCAGTGGCTTAAATTGAGCCTTACGGACCTCTGTGGTTGGAATTGTCTGGGAGAGTATTGTAAAGTACACCTTGTTCAGCTCTGGATGGGGCAGTGGCACAAAGCCCTGCATCAGGTGTGGAGTAGGTGTGATAAACCATTTCTCACCACATCAGGGCTGTGGGTATGAGCTGAGGAGCTTTCAGAATATTAACGGCATTGTATAACATAAATTAAAACCTTTCCTATGTGATGTTGCAGGAAAATAAAATTGAAAGCTGCCAAGACAGAATTACAATTGGAACATGGAATGTCACAAGTGTGAATGTGCAAAAATTCAACATGGCGAAAGGAAAAATGAATTGGCTGAACATGGACATATTCAATATCACTGATCTGGACTAGAATTAGACACTTTCAGATTAAAAAAAGCATAGACACATAAAGAAAAAAAGTAAAGATGCGTTTAGTCATTTCTCTATCTAGAGATGCTCTCTATCATTTGACCTGAGAAAACAGCATGGTTTCTGCTGGTTAAAAGGTGTGTGTGTGTGTGTGTGTGTGTGTGTGTGTGTGTGTGTGTGTGTGTGTGTGTAAGTGTTGCTTCAAATACCCACATTAGCATTTGATGGGAGCAAAAATTGTGATTGTTCATATTTTTGTAGTTCTAAATAATAAATCCCTAGAATTTATTTCAACTGGAATATTGCAAGCCTTCGTTGACAATGTAAAAGAGCTTGCGTCATTTCATTCCCCTGGTCCATCTATCTTTCTCTGGTTTGCACCACATGTATAGATCACAAAATTTATGAATTTTAGTTTTTAATTATTGTTTTGTACTGTGCTTTAAACTCTTACATTTTTATTAAAACCTTTAAATATCTTTCAAAGATAGTAACTTGTATGAAAATTGAGCGTAGAGTTTTAGATTGAACTGCAGAGGGCAGTGGTGCATTTCTGTAATGTATTTTTGTGCTTTGAAATTTTGCACACTTTATTCTGTTTCCTTTCATTTGTACATTTTATAAAAAATGTTAATGCTTTTTAATTTATTTTATAGTTGTCACAACTGATGTAGTCAAAGTCATTAGATCCGCAATTTATATATTCTGTGTTGTATAAAGCAATAGAGAATATTGCATCAGAAACAATAAAAGCCAAACATAGAGCTTTATATACTTTTTAAAAAAAATCAGAATATTTTCAAATGAGTCTATGCAGGATTGTGCACAAAACAAGTGCTGAATTTGATACATGAAATGTGTCAAAAATAAACCATCATGCATTGTAATTTCTGCTAAACTTTGGAGAATAAGGAACATGGCGTTGATGGAAATATGCAGGAACTATTAGCTAGGCAAAAGGGGCTGGAAGACATCTTAAGTCTAGAACAGCAAAATAACGTTCAGCCTCCCAGAGTTTCTTAGACAGCGAGATGGACGGCTTATACATTTAATAAATAAATAAATAAAATATTCAGAAGTGGCTCTGATAAACACTGAAGTAAATTCACTGAACTGTACAATAGAGGAAGAGGTACATTACAACCAGTTTTGCAAGTTTCTGTTATTCTAGCTAATCTCAATAAAAATAGTTTTATCCGTCTCATAGATTTCTGATCTGGTCTACCTAGTGGGCTAACATAAGCTGTTTCAGAATGAGAGCAATTTGGCAGAAAGAAAATGATAAATGTTTTAGGGATTCAGCCACAACAAAAACTGTATTCTGGAGTAAGTTTATAAAGTAAAAAAGGCAAGGCTAACATGGCTTACCTCAGTTTGCCTGCCTTTCTCAATATCTCCCAGCATTACATATCCATAAGTCACTGCTCCAGATTTTCCTAGGAGCTTTCCTTCCCTCCTTTCCATTTCTCCTCAGCTTCCATTATTAATGTCTCAGCACCATATGTCCCACAATTCTTCCCCACTTCCCACCATGCCCCTCATTTTCCCAGGGCTGTTCTGTATATGGAGCAGTAAATCTTTCAAAATAAGTCCATATGAAATATCCTTTTTCAGATCAGTATTTCAGTTTGCAGTTTTCCCGTTTGCAGTTCTGTTCCATTTTTCAACATATCTTCAAATTTGCAAGCTTGAAAAACACTGATCTACACACTTTTCTGCTGGGTTTCAAGCCAGGTTTTAGGGCTGTGTTTTATTACAGTTTGGATTGACCTGTTTGACCTAAGTTATGGATGGTGTATCAATCCTGGTTCTCTTTTGTTAGTCTATATTAGCATCAAGTATTGTATCCCACTGGACTGACTGATTGGGTAACTTCCACTACCCTAGTTATAAAGCTGAGGTGCCTGAAGAGGGATACTGCTATACCTCAAGGGGATAGTCTAGCAATAAAAGTCTACACTTGTCCTTAGCACCCAATTTCATAAGTAAGACTCATGCCTGGCTATCTATGGAAAAGTGTCAGCCAAACGCGTCCAGCGCTCGGGCTGCCACTTTGCCGAGAGGAAAGGGGGGGTGACAGTGGGAAGCCGCCAGCAGACAATGCAGGAGCTGCTTTCCTGCAAGCTCCAGACAGCTCCATCAGCTGTGCAGCGCGAGGAGGCTTCCGGCAGCACGAGGAGGCTTCCGGCAGCAATGCTGCTCGTGGGGGATCCGAATGGCGTGCTAGGCTTTCCCCCCCGAGCAGCTATAAGGCACACCGGCTCCAGGACGATGTGGGCAGCTCCAGAATGACATGGGCAGCGTGCCGGGTTTTTCCCCTGAGCATCTCTAGTTACCACCCAAATCTTCCATGTGACAATAACCACTTCATTTGCCTGGCCCTGAGCGAGTGATTGATTCCACACTTGAAATCCACATGGACCCATTTCATAGAAGGAAACCACCTCTTCCTTTGCCCATCTAGAGGCCATCATGTTTATGGAATGACTTTCTCTAGCTATGGAACCTCTGACTACCAACGCATCAGATTTAGTCTTTACAAAACCGAGCCAGTCACACCCAATCAGCCCACCATTGCCGCACACAGAACTCTATTACCTATGGGCCTACCCTTGAGTGTGGAAAGACAGAGGCAAGCTGCTATAACCTTTTCTTTTTAATGTGTCCACTCAACCTTGTCCCAAGTTGTATAACTGTATTTACTGATCCCTCGCATCCTGGACATAAACTGTTTCAACTCCTACCCTCAAAATGACGCTATAGAGCACTGCACACCAAGACAACTAGACACAAGAACAGTTTTTTCCTGAACGCCATCAGTCTGCTAAACAAATAATTCCGTCACTACTGTCTAACCATTCACTAAACCTGCATTACTATTACTATTAGTCTTCTCATTGTTCCTATCACCCATCTCCTTCCACTTATAACTTGTTGCTTGTATCCTTATGATTTATATCAATATTGATTGTTCTTGATTGCTTATTGTACCCTATGACAATCATTAAGTGTTGTACCTCATGATTCTTGACAAATGTATCTTTTCTTTTATGTACACTGAGAGCATATGCACCAAAGACAAATTCTTTGTGTGTTCAATCACACTTGGCCAATAAAGATTCTGTTCTGTTCTATTCTAATATCCATTTCTGTCCTATTATTCTTTTCCCATGAGAAAGAAGGAATTATTCCTTTTCCAGGCTTGTACAATGCTCTTTCTTATAAATAAATCCAAGGTCTCCTTCAAAGCATCTCTGGAATTTACTTTTTCATATTCTCAACTATCTGAGTTCTAACCATAAAGAATTAAAAATCGGTATTTCACTCAAAGGAGCTTCCTACAATAGATCTTTATTATAATTTTCCTCAAACAGAACAGAGTACCTACACTTCTGTGTCTTTCTCCTAGAAAAAATAGAGGCATATCTAAAATATCTTACCTCCTTATTCTCAAACTAACCAGTCCACTTACAGTATATTAACATAAATAAAACAAGATAATTGTAATTTTGGAAGAAATTAAAATTTTTCATTTTAGAAACAGAAGTGAAATTGCAGTATTAAAAAGTAAAAAAAATCTAAAGGATAAAATGGGGGAACTGTTTATTTCATTGAACACAAAAATCATGGTGATAGTACAGGAATATACTAACAATGCAAGTATAAAATAGAACTGTGTAAAATTAATATTTTTGAATAAATTAATAATTGCTTTTTAAGAAAAATCACTGATTTTGTATTTCCAATTATGTTGATTTTTGAATAAGTTCCATTGAACCATTTGGATTTGCTCTTAAGTAAATATGAATAGGATTACATGCATGCAGAGCTGTTTCCAGGGTGTTTCCCTTAAGATAGTATTGGCAGGAATTATAAACAGCTGATTAGGATTCTCTTCACACTTTTTCTGGGATTTAGCAGCAAATGGGAAAGAGAAAAGAGTCCCCTTCCAAAGATGAAAACTACATTCAAAATGAATCCTCTGATTTTCTTGTAGCTTAATTTACTGAATCTCCAGGGGTAGAAAGAGGATTTTTTAAAAATTAAATCTTTAGAAAACAAAGGCAGCATTTTGGCATGGAAGAATTGGCTTGGTGACTGATAAGTTTAATAGAGTTGGCATCTAGCATGTCTTAATTTTTTCCTTAAAATCTGACAAAGGACTAATCAAGCCTTTATCCAACCAAACTAAACTGTAATTCATGAAATCTCAGAATTCCTAGCCAGCATAGATTCACACCTAAGCTGAGAGAATTCAATTGCAGACCAGAGTCCGTCCTGAAGCAACTTCCAGTTCACAATGGCATTCTATCTGTGGCAATTCAAAGCCAGGAAACTTTTTTCAGTTCTGTGGCTCAACTTTCAAAGTGAAATTTGATTATTTCAGATAAAGGCCCATTTTTCTTTCTTTGTGATTCAAAATGAATTGTGTGTGTGTGTGTGTGTTTAATTCTTCATGTTCTCAAAGAGGCTATATAATGTATTGTTTTATTTAAAATTAATTTTTATTTAAAATTAAAACCATTTTAAATAAAAAGATACCTCTTTGAGAACATGAAAACACACACACGCATGTGCGTGCACGCACACATGCGCACATACACAGAGATAACAGATAATACTGTTGCTCTATTTGATTTGAAGCAAAAATATGTAATTGCTTCAAGTATTTGCTAACAACATAAATACTTATTTTCGAAATGTTTAATAGTGAGAGAGAGAGAGAGAGAGAGAGAGAGAGAGAGAGAGAGAGAGAGAGAGAGAGAGAGTGAGTGAGTATCCGTGTTCCAGAATAAGTATAGAATAGATTTAGCTTCTATTTCCATGCTTCTCTAATTATGTTAATATTAGTGGTTACTATACAGCAGTGCTTCTCAATTATTTTCGGTTACGCCCCTCCCCCAGGAAGACGTAAACATTTCGCGACTCCCCAACTCTCCGACGGGACGATTGTTTGCAATATTCGGCACGTTTTCGCTGAAAAAGCTCAAGTGACTTATCAGCATAATTGGGGTGTAATGTGTTTAAGTGACACCTTAATTCATTTGGCTTCATGCTGTCCGCTGCCAACATTTTTAGACACAGTAAACATACCGGTCTTTCCTTGTCTCCCACCATAGTCACAGTGAAGCCAAGCACTACATATGCTTTGTCATATTTCCTCATCTTAGCTTTCAGGAGACTTACTTTTCTCTCATTATCTCCCTCTCTCTCCTTTCTTTTCATCCCTGTTAAATATTTTCCATGGTGTCTCTTAAGGGTTTGTTATCTGCACTTCCTATCTCCTGCTCTGTGCTGTGTGCTATTGTTCGGTGCAAAAAACCCCTACTCCCTGCGGCAAAAAAACCACGTTCCCGGGGTCATGTGCCCCCCCGGCATCTCTCCGCACCCCCCCAGGGGGCCCCGCCCCACTATTTGAGGAGCACTGCTCTACAGTGATGGAAATGGGTGAATAATCAAATAAGGTTCCCAGAATTAGTCCCAAGGGCTGTTTTTAGTAGTTTTGTCACAAGTTCAAGGATATAGGCTTTATTCAGAACATTTCTAACTAATACTCACTACATGTCCTACAAAAGTCGTAGACTGCTGCAAACAGAAAGCAAGGGAATTATAAGTCTCAGAACTTTTTTTAGCATGCTGTAAATCTTCTACCAATAATTGAGTCAGAGCTAAAGGGCAGCAATTTAGACAGAAAGTAGCAAAGACTGTTCAGCGAGAGGTTGCTTGCCCTCATAAATAATGCCAGTGCTGCAAGCTGTTAGCCTTGAGAAATTTGGAGGCAGGAATGTTGAGGGAAGTCCAAGATCATCCTTGGGTCAAGCACCAAAGAATTTCACAGAAGGCAGTCCAAACTGAAGGTCCAATTTGCACTGCACAAAAACCTGGGGAATTTAAAGTAGGCTATCACAGGAGCACAGATCAGGAAGCAAGAGAATTATTTCCAGTTTGGAGGATAGAAACAGAGCAAACTGTTACGTGATCTGAGTTCTTGGCTTTGCTTAATAGATGAATGAATACTTCCTTTTCTTGAGGAGCTGTGCCAATAGCTTTTCATGGTAGTATAATTTAGGACTTGGCACTCTTCCACCTTACTGTCAGTATCAGTGGCCATGGAGCCGGACTCATCAATTACAGGTGGCTGATAGGCTTCTTGAACCACAGACTGAAATCTGCTAGGTTGTCTCCTTCAGCCTTAGAATCAGAGGAGTCTGTAGTATTACAGATTACAGATTAACAGAGTTGGAAGGGACCTTGTAGATCCTCTAGTCCAATCCTTCGCTCAAGCAAGAGACCCTACACCATTTCTGACAAATGGCAGTCCAATCTCTTCTTGAAAGTCTCAAGTGTTGAAGCTCCCACAACTTCCGAAGGCAAGCTGTTCCACTGGTTGATTGTTCTCACTGTCAGAAAGGTCCTCCTTATTTCCAGGTTGAATCTCTCCTTGATCAGTTTCCATTCATTATTCCTTGTCTATCCTTCATGTGCCTTAGAAAACAGCCTGACCCCCTCCTCTCTGTGACAGCCCCTCAAGTATTGGAACACTGCTATCATGTCTCCCCTGGTCCTTCTCTTCACTAGACTAGCCATGCCTAATTCCTGTAACCTTTCTTCATATGTTTTAGTTTCCAGTCCCCTAATCATCCTGTTTGCTAACCTCTGCATTTTTTCTAGAGTCTCGACGTCTTTTTTATAGTGTGGTGACCAAAACTGGATGCAGTACTCTAGGTGTGGTCTAACGAAGGCTTTATAGAGTGGTGTTAAGTCACATAATTACAAGTAGTCCTTGCCTTACAAGCATTTGTTTAGTGACCGCTCAAAGTTACAACGGCACTGAAAAAAGTGACTTATGACCATTTTTCACACTTACAACTATTGCAGCATCTGCATGGTCACATGATCAAAATTCAGATGCTTGGCAACTGGCATGTATTTATGATAGCTGCAGTGTCCTGGGGTCAGGTGATCACCTTTTGTGATCTTCTAACAAGCAGAGTCAGTGGGGCAGCCAGATTCACTTAACAGCCATGTTACTAACTTAACAACTGCAGGGATTCACTTAACAACTTTGGCAAGAATGGTTGTAAAATGGGCAAACTCACTTAACGGCTGTCTTGCTGAGCAACAGAAACTTTGGGCTCAATTGTGGCTGTAAGTCGCAGCTGTAATGTAGCAGCTCAAACAAAACAAAGTTTTCCTTTCCTCCATTGAGTGTGGCTATCAACCTCTTAAAAAATATTGCTGTTTTAAGTCCCTTATACAGTACATGAATGTATTCCTTTGCCCATTTTTTCCTACCTAAACTTCAGTGACACCCCAAAATCTGAATTATTCAGTTGTTATGTTCTATGAATTCAGATTGTTGTTGGGATTGAAAATCATGACAGTGTGACAGTTGTTTTGGAGATATATAAAGTCATATAAAGTGAATTAGTGATGTCAGGCTAGGTGTCAACAAGGGAAAAGTTGCAGTAAAAGTAAACATTTTTTTGGTTGTTTAAAAGCAAATCGCTTTCATGCTAATGCATTTATCTCACATCCTTGAATCAAAAGGAAAGTACATTGGCATAAACTGTGCTACGTCTATGGCATATCTTTATCACGCCTTAGCAGTAAGGCTAAAAATTGTTGCTGCCCTCGCAAAATTTAATGCGAGGCTGTTTCAGGATAGTGATACCCTGATATTATTTCCCCAGGCTAAATACCCCAGACTATTCCCCTTCCCCCATCCATTATCATCTCTTGGAGAAAAAAACCCCCAATCATCAGTCACCCTCTTGAACTTGTGAAAGAGTATAAGGTTGGAAGTTCAAGCCTTAATTGTTATTTATTTTTCTGTAATTTCTATTATTTCTGTATGTTTCTTTTGAAGGAGCAATAAAACAGTTCCATAGATACTGCCATTAAGAGTTTGCACTGATCCCTGCAAGTTGGGATTATTATAATACTGACCTGTCTTATTCCAATTGCATTAATTCAGATGATCTGGTAATCTCCTGTCAGAGAAATAGAAGATCAATATACCAATGCCTGAATGAGGGGCTGATTTGAAATGCAAAGCCAAGCTGAGGCAGAGGGCTCTTAGTGCTATTGTGCTTCTGGGTCTTTCTTTCTTGATGCCAATTATGCCCATGAATTAATATTTTTTTTGAGTTGGTGTGAGGCTAAGTGTCTTTTTTCTTTTCTCTCTCTCTCTCTCTCTCTCTCTCTCTCTCTCTCTCTCTCTCTCTCTCTCTCTCTCTCTCTCTCTCTCTCTCTCTCTGCGTGGATGCGTGATGCATGTTGCCTCCTTTATGATCAGACCCCTGCTTGTATCTGGTGCTAGTTGCTAGAGGAAGCCTAAGAAGGAAACAGAATGCGCTTCTTCCAATAGCCAGGAAGCCTAAGTAGGAATCAGCATTAGGTAAAAATCAAGATGAAATAGTACCCTAATCAAGGGACCGTGAAGGAGAAAGCCAGCAGGGCAAGCTACTGTATATATAAACGGCCAATAATCTTCAATCTCTTTTGCACTGATGATGTTTCCTAGCCTGGTAATGAAAAATATTTCATAAAAACAACCAAGCTCAGAGAGCACCAAGAACCGAACAGTGATTTTATTACTCTTGGTAATAAAGGGTAAAGTGTCTAATGCTCTGCCTCAGAGGATTCTGGCTTGAGGGAACCTCTCCTGGGAGTGCAGGATGGACTTCAGCCAGAGGAAGTCATAGGCATTCAGGCACTTGAAGCTGATGCAGCCAGAAATGATCAGCAGCAGCTGCATTCACAGTCAGGGGATAAGGAACAGGAGCTGGGGCACCTGGTCAATCCATGGGCATACCATGTGTTACAGTGAGCACAGATGCTCTGCAGGTCTCCTTGACTGGCAAGGGCATTCTTGATCTTAATGATTAACTGACATAGGATCTACTTAAGAACCACCATTAGCCAAACTCTTCTTTCTCAAACATGTTTGTTAAGAATTAGGTAAAACCAATACCAACTGCAAAAATATATAAAGGATAAAAGCCAACACAAGCTACAAAAATATATATAAGGAAATTCAAAAAGGAGGGGGGGGCGGGAGGTGTGAAAAAGAAAAAGAAAGGAAAAAAAGAGAAAGGAAAAATAAATAAAAATAAATAACTTCCCTCTTCATCTCAGCAGGTAAAAAAAACATTCTTAGGATGTTGCAACGATTGTAAAGGTAACCTGGTTGCCAAGCAATTAGATCATGATCATGTAACCGTAGGGGTACTGCAACAGTCAGAAATTTGAGGACCCATTATAAATACCATTTGTCCAACACCTTCATAGCTTCTGAACAAGAAAGAACTACCAATATATATACATTTTAAACATGCTATTTTAGGCAATTAAATATCCATTATTATACCTTTGGAACTGATTGTTATTTCTCTGTTACACAGACTATATAATAGCACAGGGCAGTAGCCCTCGACTTACAACAGTTCATTTAGTGACCATTTGAAGTTACAACAGCACTGGGAAAAAATGACTTATGACTGTTTTTCACACAATCATTGCATCATCTCCATGGCCACATGATCAACATCTGAGTATTTGGCAACTGTCTCACATTTATGACAGCTGCAGTGTCCCGAGGTCACCTTTTGTGACCTCCGGATAAGCAAAGCCAATGGGGAAGCCAGATTCACGAAACAACCGTGTTACTAACTTAACAACTTCAGTGAGTCACTTAACAACTATGGCAAGAAAGGTCGTAGAATGGGGCAAAACTCACTTAACAGATGACTCACTTAGCAACAGAAATTTTGGGCTCAATTGTGGTCATAACTTAAGGACTGCCTGAATAATTTATTTCCCATATTTCCAATTTTGCTTTTTAATGTTCCCCTACTCATTTCCTAAATAAATATTCTCTGATTCAGGGAAAAATGTGAATTATTATGATATAATAAAATAAAATTGCATAATACTTTCTTAACTATTTTGTTTTTCTTTCTTTCTTAAATATAGTCGTCCTCAAAAGGTGTGCCTGTGCCCATTCTTGCCAGTTCATCCTTTGAAAGTCTCCACTTGTTTGTACATTATCCAGCATCCGGCAGAGGTGAGTAATGTTAATTAGAGTCCGTGTGGAGTTGAGCGGCATATAAATACAAATAAATAAATAATAAATAAATAAATAAAGCAACAAATTCAACTAGCCATTTATTTATCAGCAAAAGGATGATGCAAGTGAAAACTAAACCATGACAGATTTTATCAGTAAAACTAACTCGTTTCCTTTAATTTTTTTTTAAATTTCCTGTAACCCTCTGATTTATGGTATATATACACACAATACAGACTTGAAGACATATAATCAATTGAAATGCACGTAATGGAAATTAGTAATAATGTGCAAAACGTGGACTGTAATAATAAAGAAATAATAGGTAAAACAAATTAGAGGAAAATACTTAACATAGCTAAAACTATAACAGTATCATTTATTCTCTATATCATTCTGCCTTTACAAATCATTCTTGGTGCCTTCATGTCCCTAAATGGGTAGCTTTATATATTGCTTTGATTCTTTAAACTTCTTTTAAAGAGAGCCGAGGTGGTGCAGTGGTTAAAGTGCAGCACTGCAGTTCAGCAGTTCAGCTGTTCAAATCTCACCGGCTCAAGGTTGACTCAGCCTTCCATCCTTCTGAGGTCGGTAAAATGAGGACCCAGATTGTTGGGGGCAATATGCTGAACTCTGTAAACCGCTTAGAGAGGGCTCTAAAGCACTATGAAGCGGTATATAAGTCCAAGTGCTATTGCTATTGCTATTCTCCTTTCTCTCTAATAATTTTGTCAGTTCCTAAAAACCTTAATTTTCTCATTTCAGTCTATTCAGTCTTTCTTCATAGGTTTATTTTCTTCTGATCCTCATTCATTCTACAGTATATGATCATATTTCAACTCATTTTTATGTTCAGACTGCATTCAATACCTATCTCTTCCTGTTTTATCCCACACTCTTTTTAAGTATCTTATTGTTATGGCATTCATTCAGCTTATTATTACTTTTCTCTTTTCTCCGACATATCTCACTCTCATTTTTATATAACACATCAGCGTAGGCAGCTACATAATCTTCCTCACATACGATGAAAAAAATCTTTGCAGATGATTGTAGGATGGAAGATGGAAACTAATCAAGGAGAGAACCAATCTAGAACTAAGGAGAGATTTCCTGACAGAGCAATTAATCAGTGGAAGGCTTGTCTTCAGAAATTGTGGGTGCTCCAATACTGGAGGTTTTTAAGAAGAGATTGGACAACCATTTGTCTGAAATGGTATATGATTTCCTGCTTGAGCAGGGGGTTGGACTACAAGACCTCCAAGGTACCTTCCAACTCTTTTATTCTGATTATCAATCTTGTGACATGTAGTTGCTCTCCAGCACAACTGAAGTTGTTATAATGCAGGAAGACAAGAACTAGAGGGAAATTTACTAATATATATTACTGCAGAGACACATTGATACACTTCTATGCAGAAGTAGCAAATTTGATATATGTTGCACATCCAAAGGACTGGACTTTGCAATAAAAATATATTTTATTTAGTCAGCAAGAATATGGTCTTTGGGTATTGTGTGTAATAGAATGGTATACTGTTTTTGTTTTCCCCACTCCCACAAAATTGATGAGAACTACAACATAGATGGTATTATTTCTTATAAATCTGCAGCCCCCTGCTCCCTGCCCAATTCACTGGCAAACTTCAGATGAACACTAGGCATATTTATTATATGAGGCTGGAGAGATATAGCCTATTTGCCTGTTTGCTCACCTTGACTTATATTTTGCCTGTGTAGAGTTTATATATTGGGTGAGACGAGCTGTAAGATTATTGAATGCTCAATCTCTGTCCCACGTTCAGGAGATGTTGCTCGCAATCTCAGTTGAAGAGGAATTACTGTGCTATGTGTCCATCTGGTTTCAAACACTTAGAGGCATGTAGTTGGTTACTATGAAAAGCAGACTACAATGATCCTGTAGGAATGCTCTTTTAATATTAAATTGCTTCACGTCTCAAATTCTTTAACTGCAGTTAATGAAAATTTATGTAGCAGCAACATTTTTATTTTGTCCCTTTCTTCTGGTCCAATAGAAAAGGAATTAGTTATTTTGGATTTTATCCTGGTATAAAATTCTACCAATTTTGTTTGTATGTGATAGAAACTATAGAGCCCTTGATGGTATAGTCTACATTCCTTGAAATTCTTCATTTTGCTTTTTTTACCTGTTAAGTATACATTCTGATGGAGCAGTGCCAATGCAAATTGGGAGCTGACCATTGGCAGAATTGTTATTCTGTCAGTTCAGCTCTATGTTCATTTCTGTTACTGATGTTGAAGAGCTGCAAGGCTGAAGCCATAGCACTATTTGGCCATGGTATTTTTCATGCTAAGGTAAAGGTAAAGATTTCCCCTGTCCAATTGTGTCCGACTCTAGGGGAGCAGTGCTCAACTCCATTTCTTAGCCGAGGGATTCAAAATTGTCCAAATTGACATTTGTGGTCATGTGGCCAGCATAACTATATGCCAAGGGGCACGGGACACAGCAACCTTCCTATCGAAGCAGTGCCTATTTATTTGCTCACATTTTCATGCTTTCGAACTTCTAGATGGACAGGAGCTAGGGCAAGTAACGGGACCTTACCCCATTGCGCGGCATTCTAGTCTCAAACCTGGGCTGTCAACTTTCCAGGTCAGGTTAACTGCTAAGCTATCATGCCCCCTACTTTTCATGGTAGTAGGAGTATTTTGTATATTTTCTTCTTTCTGTCTTAAAATATTTCACTCATATATATGGGTTTGACTAAAAGAGATAGTTATTTATTTTATCTAATTAATCTGGAGTTTTGTCTGACAGATCCATCAAAATTAAACTATACACTGACTTTCTGTATTTGATTAATTTGCTTTCATGTATGCTTTTTTTAATAAAGGCAATTTCAGAGGAAAGCATAGAAATAAACAGGGCACATCAAACCTAATTTTAAAGTGTATATATATATATATATATATATATATATATATATATATATATATATATATATATATATATATATATATATATATATATACATATATATATATATATATATATATATATATATATATATATATATATATATATATATATATATATATATATATATATATATATATATATATATATATATATATATATATATATATATATATGCAAGGCAGCCGGCCCAGGTTCAAATCCCAGTAAGGGGTATGGCTATCTGACGAGAGCAAAATAAACTCGAAATAGATCTATAATAGTCTCCCTTTATTTTCATTTATCAGCAAAAAATCCTACATATATATATATATATATATATATATATATATATATATATATATGTATGTATGTATGTATGTATGTATGTATGTATGTATGTATGTATGTATATATGTATATGTATGTATGTATGTATGTATGTATATATATATATATATATATATATATATATATATATATATATATATATATATATATATATATATATATATATATAATGTATATGTTGACTATTTTAGTATCAGTAATTAGATATACTCAGATTTGCAGTGATCTGCTTGCAGATGCCATTCATTCATTCAGAATCCATTGGAGTTAAGTCGCCAATAGATTTAAAATAATAAGAATAATAAGTTCTTTGTAATGGACACAAGCTAATTTAGAAAAACACCCTGAAGAATTCTGAAATGAATGTGTCAACAAATGGAGCAAGTAGATGAAAATTAAGAATGATGGACCTTGCTTGCTTGCTACTAATAATTAATTCAGTTCCCCAAAAAATTATTTACGTAATAAAATGTATAAGCATTATATTTAGAATAAATAGAATAATTTATTAATACTAGAATTATTAGAAAATGTTCTATCTTAGTCATGTATATCACGGATGGATGTCTGTTGTGACCCTGATAGCCTAAACAAGCTAAATTAGTGTGCTAAGATTTGTAAGCAAATCTTTTCTAACTTACTGAAGCAGCTGTTGGGACTTTGAGCCAAAGGTATTGTCCCAGTAATGATGAGAACAGCCCTCATTGATCAAATGACATCCTAATTGCAAACAGTTCCATTGTATTCCTCTGTCACTAGCTTTTATCCAAGGACAAGGAAATGCTTTCAAGGCACTGCAAGATGTTTCAGAAATAGTGACATATATGCATGTGCATGAAAGGACAATCTGATCTCTTACTGGAAAGGATTTTTGGCCTGCCCAGCTTCCAGCTCCTAGCAGCAAACTGGCATAATTAGAAAAAGAAAGCCAAATGCAGCATTGCCAACACATAACATTAGGCTTGTGGAAGGTAGCAGATATTTGCCACTTCGATAAGCACAGAAATGTGACGGTGGAAGGGAGGGAGATGCTAACAAATGTACAATATATAAGTAAGAAGGGGTGTGTATCCAACCATAGACCTGAGAGTATGAATTATTGATGGAGTACTGATGGGCTGACAGTTCTGTCTTTAACTATTAGTTGGAAATGACAAGTGCTAATTAGCTGGTAGTTGAAATGGAAAAGCGCTTTTTCTGGAAGAGCCCCAAATATCTGTGAGGTTGTTTTTGATAATTCTGGTTTATTTTAGCAGTTTTAAATAGTTATACTTTTCTTTTAACGGCACAGGTGTTCATATTATCAAAATTCCTTACATTGGTTGTTCCTCTATTATAACAGTTAAAAACCCAGGACTGGAGCCAGCATTCAGGTTTTGCTTTTAAGCACCATAGGTACACATGCTGGAAATAATATAAATAAGATACCTAGAGAAAGATAGGCTGTTTTATGCTAAAAACAATACTACCGGTATATCGGAGACAGAATTGGCCTATTTTGCTTCATTTTGAAAACTGGATTTACGGAATGCTCTACATCTAGTCTATGTCACACTACAAGATATATCCCATCAAAATTCTGCATTATTTGGTAAATTAAAAAAGCACAAGAGAAAATACATTTATGTACATATCAAACTTCCAATTTTATACGCAGCTTTCCCAAATGCTGGATGCTATCAGGTTACTATCAATTTTTACCACTATATAGTTGGATTTTCTGCAGGAGGATCTATACCCAGCTTGATCCTTCAGATCTCCCAATGGTGTACCCATTGCCACCTACCATGCTACTAATTTGTTTGTTTATTCATTTATTTATCATATTTAAGAACCACTCATCTCTCTTATAGCGGGATTCTGTGTCTGTACAATAAAAGATTGAAATCATAAAAAACTGCATTAAATTTAAAAAGAGGTAAGAGATGTTAAAAGTTGATTAAAAGCAGGGAGGGCTTTCAGCCCCTTTACTGCATTTTCAGCTGTGTACCCCCAAGCAAGGGTGCAGAGGCATGTGCAGGGGTCTCCAACCTTAGCAACTTTAAGACTTATGGACTTCAACTCCCAGAGTTCCTCAGCCAGCTTTGCTGGATAAGGAATTCTGGGAGTTGAAGTCCACAAGTCAAAGTTGCCAAGGTTGAAGACTCCTGTTTTAATGCCTTTACAGAATGCCAAAAAAGTGGAGGCCCACCTCACCTCCAGAGGAAGTGTTTTCCATAGGGTGGGGGCAATGGCAGAGACAGCTCTCTTGCTGGACCTTGCCAGATTGAATTCTTTGGCTGATGGGGTGCACCACATACCTCCCCTTACTGACCTAGTAAAACAGGATGATGTAATGGGATAAAGATAGTTTCATAGGTAACCTGGCCCTATGCCATATAGTCTTTAAAGGTCAGAACCAATACCTTGAATTGGATCTGGAAGCAGACTGACACCCAATACACCTTGTGTAGCACAGGTGTAACATACATCATTTTTTGAGCATCCAAGATTGCCCATGCTGCCACATTTTTTTACCAGCTGAAGCTTTTGGATACTTTTCAAAGGTAGCCCCATGTGGAACATATTGCAGTAGTCCAGATAGCAGATGACTGAGTAGAGAGTCTCCCTATCTAGGAAAGGTATAACTGGTGCATAACGCAAATTGAGGAAAGGCCCTCCTAGCCAGGTAGACTGCCCTTTGTGAGTCTAAGAGGACCCAGATTATTCCACAAGTCTGTCGGGGGAGGGATGTAGAACCCTTTTCAAGACCAAACATGATAAACTCCTGTATGCCAAGGGACCTCTTACCACGGCCTCTCCTTTATCAGGGTTCAATTGAAGTTCAGTTGAATCCAGGCCTCCACAGCCACCAAGCACTGCAAAAGAACACCCACAGCATCACTCACATAATCCGGGATGGAGATATGTAACTGGATGTCATCAGCATCCTGGTGATACCACATCCCATGGTGAGAGATGATCTTGCTCAGTGGTTTATGTAGATGTTAAAAAGGAGTGGAGAAAATATCGAGCCCTGGCAAAGCAGGGGCTAAGAGCTGGACCTCTTGCTCCTTATCAACAAAGATTTTGACCAATCTTAGAGAAAGGATTTGAACCAGCACAGAACTCTGCCACACACACCCAACTCCCCAAGTGAGTCCAAATGGTTGATGGTATCAAAAGGCACTGAGACTTTTAATTCAGTATATAATTATATTGTTCATTTACAACCAGTGCTTTGTTTATGTGCATGTTTTATCTAGGCATTCTTTTATGTTTCTAAATGGAAAACAATTACAATATTAAATCATATGTTATTATATTCAATTTTAACTGCAGGAGAGTAGAGTGTTACGAACAGTACCTCTTCTAACTGCTTGTCTTCCTGAAGACAAATGTAAAGTCTTGATTGGACGACGCTTCTGTGAAGACAGGTGAATATCACTATTAAAATAAGTTTTTTAATCTTTTCTTTGAGAAAAATAGTAAAGCAATATTATTTTAGATTTGTAATTCAGTGTTTTATAATGCACATATCAGAATGAACCTTAAAAACTTTAACATCGCAAAATGCTTAAACAACAATAAAAAGTTATAAATGATTATAGTTTCTGTAGCTTCAAAATGTACCTTTCTTATCTTTCCACATCCTAATTATCTTTACCAGGGGTGGGTTCTAATTTTTTTTACTACCAGTTCTGTGGGCATGGCTTATTTTGTGGGTGTGGCTTCATGGTCAAGTGATGGTGGGTGTGGCTTCATGGTCATGTGACTTGGGCGAGGCTTGGTGGTCATGTGACTGGGTGGGCGTGGCCAACTCAATATCACTCACGTCAAGGGGTCCCTCATCTGGCCCCTCCCCTCCCAGCCATTCCTTATCACACCCAGCCTCAACGTATCTATAGTTCTGTGAAAATGTTGTTCACCTTTTTTCAACTTTATTATCTACATATTTTAGATGTACTTTCATGGACCACTGAAAGGAGGAAATGGCTCACATGCTTTGCCCATGAGTGTGATAGGCAGCAGGCTTTTAAGGGGCTGCCAGAAAGAAGCGGGGGGCAATGTATTTTCCAAAGCATCAGAAGGCAAAACAAGAAGCAATGGATGGAAACTGAACAAAGAGAGAAGCAACCTAAAACTAAGGAGAAACTTCCTGACAGTGAGAACCAATATAGTGCAGAAATATTTCAGTCATAATTTCACATATAAAATAGCCATTCGTGTAATACAACCTGCATATTGTTCAAAACAGTAATTAGTATTATGGCTGATGTTTGACAGCAAGCCTAAAAGACAAAGATCACAAGAGTGCTTCTTTCTATGTATACATCACATACCAGGAGTAGCATATTAAGCCGGATTTATGCAACCTGATATACAAAATAAACACACACATATTTATACTCTGGACTATAGATATTGAATACATGTAAATCCCTGAAAAATGTGTGGTAGCCCTGAGCAAAAGAAAAGCAGTAAAATCACTCTAGGTGTAGGGACAGTGATAAATAACAGTGATCATGATTAACACATGATAAATAATGGAACAATTAAAAGTAATGGAACAATTAAAAGTAATAGCACAGAGGGTTTTTTTCTCTCTCTCTCCCTTCCTTCCTTCCTTTCTTTTTCTTTCTCACTTTCTCATCTATCTCTTCGTCTTCTTTCTTTATTTCTTTATTTCTCTCTCTCTCTATTTCTTGTCTCTCTCTCCCTTCCTCTTTCTTTTTCTTTCTCTTCCTTTTTCTTTCTCTCTCTCTCTCTCTCTCTCACACACACACACTCTTCCTCTTTCTTCCTCTCTTTCTTTCTCTCTCTCACTCTCTCTTTCTCTCTCTCTCTCTCACATACACACACACACATACACACTCTTCCTCTCTCTCTCTCTCTCCCTGTCCCTCTCTCACCAGAGCAGCAGCGGTGGGAGAAGGAAGAAAGTGGCGCATCCGCGGGACCCGAGGCGGATGCGGGCCGCAGTCACCCAAAAGCCCTGCGGAAGCCGAGCATGCCAGACCCAAAAGGCAATGGGTTCAGCTGCAGCCTGGATTAGGAGACGAGCCTCCCACGTGTTGCAACCCCCTCTCACCCCCTCCCGGACTTCGCCCGCGCCTCCACACCGTTTTCAGCTGCCCACCTCCTTGCCTGGCTGGCTGGTCTTGCCGGCGAGATCACTGGCTCAAGTTTCAAGTCCTCATGGGTGACTCTGATTCCCGGGAAGCCTAATCCAACTCTTGGCACCCCCCCCCCAAAGCGTGCAACTCAGCCCTCGCCTTGCTGAGCTGCACGGTTGCACAGCCCTTTGCTCCAAGTCAGAGCGTACCAAGCCATGCAGGGCAGGCAGCAAGGCCCTGCATTGCCGGTGAGTGGCGGCCAGGATGCGGGAAGGGGCGGCCGGGGAACCGGAGCTCTCTGCACCATTGCAAGGAGAGGCATGCGGCAAAGCGCGGCTGGAGCCACCCAGCCCCTTGCTCGCTCTGCTCCGGAACCAACTATGCTGAGGGATCGCAGCCAAAGCCTGAGCACAGCTGTGCTTTTCCAGAGGTCTCTCCACTTCACGGGCAGCACGCTTGCTGCCTGCCTGCCCTACGGCTCTGTGCACTCTGACTCAGAGCGAAAGGCCTCGGGGCTGCAGACGCTGCTGCTGCTGCTGGGCCAACCCAGCAAGGATATGCGTGGCCTGTCCACCGCACCAAGCCCGACCGTCCGCAATACAGGAGAGGGCAGCGGCGGAAGAACAGGGTGGCAGTAGGAGACGGCAGTGGCGATGGGGAGGGCACTTTGGAGGACGCTGGCCAGGGGCGGGACGGGACCGTCGGCCCAGAAAGCTTCCACCGCATGAAGGTTGCCGGGCTGCCCTCCCCCCCATCCCCGCAGCCTTTGGGAGACGCTGGCCGGGAGCGGGAGGCTTCTAACCACTGCGTGAAGGTTGCTGGGCTGCCCTCTGCCCCCCTGTCCACACCGCCTTCGGGAGAAGCTGGCCGGGAGCAGGAGGTTTCTAACCACCATGCAAAGGTTGCCGGGCTGCCCTCTCCCCCCGTCCCTGTAGCCTTCAGGAGATGCTGGCCGGGGCGGGAGGCTTCTAACCACCGTGCAAAGGTTGCCGGGCTGCCCTCTGCCCCCCATCCCTGCAGCCTTCGGGAGACACTGGCCCAGCGGGGTAGGAGGGTAGGCTAGCGCAAATGCTTACCTGTGTGTAGGCAGGAGGAGGCAGTTCTGTGCATGCATGTGGCGAAGGCGAGGCAGGGCGAGCATGCGCAGAAGCAAAAACCAGCAAAAAATAGGGGGGGAGCCAAAAACAAGATAGCAGTGCATGCGCAGTGCCGAAAACTCAGCTTCTGCGCATGCACAGAAGCAAAAACCAGGAAAAATACCCCCCAAAAAAGATGGTGGCGTCCACGGACTGGCACCAACAGAACTGGTTCCATGACATCACCACCTATAGAACCGGTGCGAACTGGGAGGAACCCACCTGTGATCTTTACCTTATGAATTATTTTAGACTGGTTTTTATTTAGTTCATTTCCAATAAATCCAAGTTAATCTCATCTTATTTCTCTTCAATATTTCTATTATATTTAATTCAGCAACCGTATTAATGCTGGTTTCCTATTAATCATGTGCCATTTGCAACATTCTAATCTTTACATTTTATATCATATTTCTCCTTTATTCTGCACTGTATTATCCTACAAAATCTTCTATGAAGGACTGAAGAAACTTGTCTTTTTCTTTCTAGAAGTTTGGTACACGTAGTTGAGAATAAATAAATAGTAATTGGCATTAGTCATTTCTCCAGAGTATCTCATACTCTTAACTGACAGTGTCTCATGTACTCATTACTTTTTCTTCTTATAACAGGCAGTATGCCTTTCTACATCTCTTGCTGCAATCTAAGTTTGAAGATAATATTGTATCATGTCCTATTTGAACATTTCTGAGTCTCAGGTTGGCTACTGAATGAATTAAATTCAAGACCAGACTGGAATGTCTCCTGATCAAGCAGGATTTATCTTAAGCAGCTCACTCCACAAGAATCTATCCGTTATTCTCACTAGATATTTTTTGTTGTGTTCTGTTTTTCCCCCTCAATAGGCTTTTCGTAGCTCAGGATATGTAATTTTCTAACTTTTAGTCAGCATACACTAACCCTCATTTCTGGCTTTTTGATGGTCAGCCCAGTCACCAAAGCTATGTTCATGGTAATCTGGTCTTTTCATTTTTAAAAATTTTATTTCATTCCTAGACATTATAATCACAGTAATACTCTAGCTTTATTCTACTTTTATTCAATTTCTCATACTTCCTAGTCAGTAACTAAAGAGAGAATTGCCATTTTTGACTTTTTGTCTTCCTGAATTATGACAGGTTTTAGGATAAGGCATGTATGTGCATGGGATGGAGATAATAAATGTGATGCTACTAGAAAAATAAGATTAGGTAGGAATCTAGGACCAGGAAAACGAAATAAAAAGTACTTCAACCCTATGTGGTAGTTCAGCAACATAAAATGTACCCAGAGATCAGATTTTTGGCTCAATAACTTGTATGCTTTTGCTGAATATATCTTTGCAGAAATCTATTCAAGTAAACATTACTAGATTCAAAAACTGCTACGTTCCTTTCTATATTATCTTTGTACTGTCATATTTAATTTAATGTGTGCCATAAATAAAGTATGACTTTGTTTAATAACCGACAAGTAAATATGTATTCTATTATTTATTTTGAACACTGTTTCAAATAATGAAAGCTCCTATTTGGGAATTTTTTTTTTTTTTAGGTTTATAATTAATTTTGCAACCCGATATTTCATCATAATTATTGTTTCATTTGAGGAAAAGATAATGTAATACTTATTCTAAAATAAATACTACCAACAAATTTTAAAAAGTCATTTTATCGGAGTAACTATCTTTATGGAGATACTAAAATGATTTTCTTTTTGGTAAAGCATGGATGGATGGATGGATGGATGGATGGATGGATGGATGGATTGATTGATTGATTGATTGATTGATTGATTGATTGATTGATGTATTAATTTACATCATCATCATCATCACTATCACTGTCATCATCATCATATGATATATGTTGCTGCTATGACATGCATTTGTATTTAATGCTCTTTTGGGAATAATTAATACCTGATCCATTAAAACTAATACACTTTTGTATTAGAACAAAACACTGCTCACACTTCTGTCTCTTGTGTGCTGTGCCCTTGTTGTTTCTTTTTTGGCACTTTTGTTTGCATGATTTTCTTATTCATTCCCTGGATATAAATTATCTTTTTAAAAGACTTGGTGTAAGCTTTATTAGTATAAATTAGTATTTATACTAATATAAATTAGTATAAATTTATACTAATATATATATTATATACATACATACATACATACATACATACGTGTGTGTGTGTGTGTGTGTAACATTTTTTGCTGATAAATGAAAATATATATCGTATTTTTCGGAGTATAAGACGCACCTTAGTTTTGGGGGAGGAAAACAAGGAAAAAAGGCCTCTGCCGCCAAGCAATTTGCCAAACAGCAAACAGCACAGATGATATACACTGTTTGCTGTGTATTTCTGTGCATGTGTGCCTGACCCATAGAAATAGCAAAGAATTGGAGAAATGTACATTATGCCAGAAAGTTTTCTTAAATGTAGTCACACTAACTCCTCCCAATTATTTAAATAGATTTACTCCAAGGTAAATCAGGATTTAACTCTAATACTAAACAGGACACTGTTACATTTCAGACTATACTTGTACAGAGCTGTTAAAATTAATTAAAATTTCTGGAAGTATACATTATTCTCTATTATTTAAAAGAAGATACAATAGCACTGGGCCTCTTCAGAGCAAGCATTTATTTTAAAAAGCTTCTTTATTTTGTTAAGTTGTCTAGAACAGGGGTCTCCAATCTTGGCAACTTTAAGACTTGTGGACTTCACTCCCAGAATTGCACAGCCAGCAAAGCAAATAATAAAGCAGTCAGCAAAGCAAATAATAAAGCAGTCTTTAAAAAATAAGTCTAATAATTTGAACATTCTACAGACATTTATAGTTATTCACTTACCCTCTTGCATCCAGTTCAGCAGAAAATAAATATCTGCGTGTCTCTCCCAGCTATTTGCCTCTTTGCAGCTAGTTTCAGTTTCATTCTAGCACGTGGCAAATCAGCTGGGGGGTCAGGAAGCTGCTAATGACTTGCTTGTCTTAACAGGCTCTTCCCTGTTTGCTGCAAGCAGGTAAATAGCACTTAGACTTAGCAATAGCACTTAGACTTATATACCGCTTCATAGTGCTTTACAGCCCTCTCTAAGCGATTTACAGAGTTCAGCATATTGCCCCCAACAATCTGGGTCCTCATTTTACCGACCTCAGAAGGATGGAAGGCTGAGTCAACCTTGAGCCTGGTGAGATTTGAACAGCTGAACTGCTGAACTAGCAGTCAGCTGGAGTAACCTGCAGTAGCTGCATTTAACCACTGCGCCACCTCGGCTCTCTAAATTGCTGGAAGACAGCCAAAGGGTGGGAATGGCTGGGTGGGTGGGGCTACATTCGGTGTATAAGACGCACCCAAGTTTTCACCCTCTTTTGGGGGGTAAAAAGGTGTGTCTTATACTCCGAAAAATACTGTGTGTGTGTGTATTAGTATAAATGCTAATTTATTTATTCCTCCTTTTTAATTCATTGCTGAATAAATGTGCTTATAAAGTGTGTGGTGCTTGCATGTAGTAATTGACTCTCATGGGGAGATATGGCCAAGCAGAAGCAAGTAATAGGTGCAGACTCAAATGGCCTCTGAGGAACAGAAGGCTTGTTGTAGAGTCTCTCATGCTCAGTGAAGAAATTAATAAGAAAAGTACCATCTGCTGGATTCTTAAAAGCAATTAGTAACAATAGGTCACTAGGTAAATGGCAGTTGGCACATCTGTTATATGTTTTACTATCTCAGTACCCAGTTGAGTTTCTCTTAGAAGTGGCTTTCCAAGAAATTGATCTAAAAGAGTCTGTGTAGTATTGGTCAGCTCTCTCTGTATAGGAAATGTCTTCAGTCCTAATTTAACTTCCTTTTTAAATTTGTAGTTATAATTGCTTTTTTAAAAAACTATACTAATTTCTACTTAAACAGAGGAATAGCTATGTAAATCTATGGCAATAAAACTAAAAACTACAGTGAGTCTTGTAGACCCTCGAAACAATAACATATTCCTTATGATAAAAGTTTTATGAACACAAATCAGCTTCATATGATGCTGGAAGGTTATTCTCAGTTGACAATTGTAGTCAAACATGAATGTAGAGAAAAGCAAAAAGTGAACAGTGAAATATGAGAAAAATAAAAGTGTTGAAAGTACAAATTGTGATAATTACATTGAAAGTTAAATGAGTATTGAATAAATGCAAAAGCCATTCATAATCTTTTATTAAATATAATACAAACATACTGGCAACACTTGACAATTCAACTTTGCATAGATCTGTAATAATTTGAGTGAAGTCCACTGTTCTTACATTTAACATTTATGTGGCTGAGGTTTACAGCAACTCCCCACTGCTCCCCAAAAATGTCACATTACTTTGGTCTTATGGCCTATTTGCTCAGTGTAATTCTTAATAGCGAAGCTCCAATTAGTTCTTCAGAAGTAATACTGATAAAAAAAATACAAACATTCTTTTGGAAATTAATAGAAATTTATAAATAGGGAATTCCATTCAACTGAATGAAAAATACAAATGATTTTTGGGGTGTTCATAAGCAGTTGGTAGGGAGGGTCAGATTGTAAGTAGGGTCAGACCTGCTATATACTTTGATGATGCTATATACTTTGGTGGGAACAAGATGAGAGTATGGAGAAAGTATTAGGTCTCTCAGAAATTCAGGAATGAATGAGAATGTGGACTTTTTGGTGAATACATTAAAAAAAGAGCTATCTTGAATAAATGGGTTCAACCATAAATTGATTCATATGAACAAATAAATGTCTTTACATACATGACTGATTTCATGGTTTCAGAGGGGATGACTGATTTTGAATGTGGAAGAGATAGTTGTTTGGGCGATGCTTTGAATGGATCTTGAGGAAAAAAATGGATATGGAAGAAAAGGAAACAAATGAGTCTAGAACAGTGGTTCCCAACCTTTTTGTGATCGAGTACCACTTGGAGGTCCCGTACAATTGCCGCTTACCACCTGGTTCCAGAGAAACTAAATTCGATCAGATATCACTTTATTTCCATAGTTGTACCGTTCCTTTTTTGGCCCCGCGCATCCAGCAACTGGATTCTCGGGCCGCTGGGACCAAGTGGGTGGCATGTGGCAACAGTTGCAAATCGTTGCCAGATTATCTTGTGTTAGGCAGTAAACATTTTTGTGAAGTAAAAAATAACTAACTAAAAATCGTTCATTACCCCGAAAGTGTTCGCGTACCACCTGGAAGGCCCTCGCGTACCACTAGTGGTACACGTACCACAGGTTGGGAACCACTGGTCTAGAATGAAGGAAAAAATGATACGAAGAAATATATCAAATGAGTTTCTAGGAACTAATTTTAACTATTTTTCTTTTTCTTTCCTCGAGGCTTTACTTGTTACTTACTATTTCTTGCTCATTTTCTATGCTTTCCATTACATTGTTTACTTTACAATGGCATGAAGGGTATATACAGTACATTAGAAAGTGTATATACACTAGAAAGATAAAGAAAATAGTGGCAAATTATTTCCAAATGATTACCAAGAAAACTGCATGGATATGTCCAGGTAATCACCAGGAGTCAAGTTTAATTTGTGGATATCTTTATTTTTAATTTTAAAAACATTATTCCTAACTGGCATAATATTCCATGTTTAGAAGGTAGATATTTTGGTTAGTGGGACAGCTATTTTAGAAAAGATAGGTTAGTTATTTTTACTTGCCTTAAAATTATTAAAACTATGTTTTTTTAAAAAAATGTTTATAGGTACCCTGAATTAGCATCCATATGCAAAAGTTCAAATACCTTAATACTGTATCCTGGAGCTGGAGCAACAAATTTGGAAGAAATGGATTTGAGTTCCACTAATTCCTATGCAATCATAATCATTGATGGGACATGGAGTCAAGCAAAAGATATATTTTTAAAGAACCCCCTTTTTCAAATGCCCAAGCAGGTAAGATTTAGAATTCTTACGATTACCGTTGAAGTTCCGTGTTGGAGCAGTTCTTTGCACTATTTAAAATTGTGTAATTCTGTATTCATGCATACTTTTTCTTAAATTTAACGTGCTTCCCCCTTCCATATATACGTGCAGAGTCTTTGTATCTTATCCTTTGAAAAATGTTTGATTTCGATCAAATCCTCACATTTTAAAAGTTCATAGCAGTTTAATATGCTTTGCCTCCAATTTTTTTAAAAATGGAATATAGCTATTTGTTTAAATACCGGTACATATTTTGGGTACATCTGCCCATTCCTCAGGTAGATGAGCTGTCTTTATCTCAGTTACCCCAAATGATCTTTTTTTAATTGGATAAGGACTGGTTCTGTTTAAAGAACAGTTTCTGTATCCATGATAAGCTTACAGTGTGTATGGTATTTAGATACCATAGGCATAAATATATGATCATAGGCTTGATCGTGCACTTTTTTCACTTTGGGATAGCAATAAAGCATTATCTGAATTGGCTTATGTGAATTAGGATAAGTTTTATTGATGTTTTGTTCTTTATGTTTTCTTATTAGCCTATCTCTAGCAATGGAAATAAACATATAAATAGTGGTGACAGTTAACTGAAGAAAAATATAACCGTCTAATTTATTTACATGGCACAGAAAGGCCATGGTCTTGATCATTATAAGTTTAGATGTGCACATTTTATACTTGATGGCAGATGAAAGCTGCTAGCGCTTTTGCTATTTGAATTGCTCTTTTAGAGAAGAGCATAATTTGCCCTTTCGTAAATGTGTTTCATGATTGATATGAAGGCAGTAGTCCTACTGTGATATCATAATAACAATTTAATGTCTTCAGCATAGAGCCTTTATTGGAATGATATTGCGTGACAGGATTAATTTTGACTTTTTTTAATAACGTTGTACCAGATTGTGTATTTTTGTGGTATTGCATTTTGGCTGATACATGTGACAATTTTAGATTTTCATTATGTTCTTCAAATTAATGAGTGTCATAAGAGGAAGAATTGTCATTACTTACTTCAGTCATATTTCGACTCTTCAAGAATTCTAATTCATATAGTCTTAAGAAAAATCAGATCATTATCCAAGTTACAAATAATACTTCTAGATCAAGATAGATATTTGCCCTGTATTCTTATCTTCTATTGGGAACACACTAAAGGGAATAGAATTAATTAGTCTTAGAAATTATAGTAAAGTCCTTTTTAGAATGGTTAACATAGTGCAGTGATGGCGAACCTATGGCACGGGTGCCACAGGTGGCACGCGGAGCCATATCTGAGGGCACGCGAGGCATTGCCCTATGTTAGCTACAGTGTGCAGGTGTGTGCTGGTCAGCTGATTTTCAGCCTTCTTTTTGGCCATTTTCGCTCTCCCCAGCCTCCTGAATCCTGGGGACAGCAAAAAATGGCCCAACGGGCCTACCGGAAGTCCGGAGGCTTCAGTGAGGCCTGTACGCATGTGCGGGGGAGGGGGCAGTGCAGGGGGTTGTGCGCATGCATGGAGGGCAGTGCGGGGGTTGTGCACATGCACGGGGAAGGGCATTGCATTATGGGTGTGGACACGCACACGCGCGCTATCGCGCACGCACACACCCTTTTGGCACCCGAGCCAAAACAGGTTCACCATCACTGACATAGTGTCTTTAAAAAAACATTAATTCCTCTTTCTTTCCAAAATGAGTATGGAGGCTTTTTAAATGTTAGAAATACTGGTGCAAAGTAAAGTAAAGTAACGTTGTGATATGTAATAAATTATTGAATTACATTTCTTGTTGCTGGCCACAGGAGAATCGCTGTAGTTCAAGTTTTGCACTCAAGCTTAGGTGACTGACTCATCTTTAGTTTCCATCCTCAGCAAAAGGTCCATTGGATGATTTGGCCTAGTCACTGTCTTTCAGCCCAAATTATTCTGCAGAGTTGTTATGGAGAAAGTTGGAATAAAGAGAGTGATATCCTTGCTGCCTTAAATGCCTGAAAGAAAGACCGTAGAATGAACAAATGAGAGAAATATTAAGGAACAGTAGCTTCAACAATGCGGTTGGGTCATTCTTGAGTTTTCGTTCAGTAACCCACTAATACAACTAAACTGGTTTGTTAGGACTATAGTAATCATTGAAAAGATTGGCATGCAGGAAGATAGCAGATTGCTTTGTTGCATTTCATGCTCAAATCTGAATTTTAAATACTATCAAAAACAACTGCCCAGAAAGGATTTGAATTGTCCAGAAAGGTTGTGCCCCTGGCTCATTGATAAGGAAGCTCTTTCATGATTGTTTCAACATCTCTTAACCTGAAATAGTACCAATTTAGCCATTCCAATTGACAGCAAAACATTACTGTCAAATATAGATCATCTTTTTTGTCTATAAATTACTTTAATCACTATTATGTACCGGTACTTTAAAGCTGAAAAATTAGAAATTACATTAAATAATGAAAATAGAAATATGAATCATTTGCAAAGTTCTCAATAATTATATTTTAAAATACAATTTATATATGAAAATGAATAATTTGCTATTCGCAGTAAAAGTTATTGGTGTTTTTTTAGTCTGATCGACCAATATATTTAAAGAGCATCTTCCATGTCTTGTTTCTTTTAACACAAAATATGTATTATAGCACTATAATAATTATTTATATTATTGCACTATTTTGTCTGTGAATGTGTATGTATGCACATCTACATCAGGGGTGGGTTCCTCCCGGTTCAGACCGGTTTGAATGAACTGGTAGCGACCCGATGGTGATGTCACGATGACGTCACCGACCCAGTTCGGTCAGTGCCAGTCCCTCTTTTTTACCACCATCTTTTTTTAAAAAAAAATTGTAATGAATTTTTTAAATTTTTATTTTCTTCTGAGCATGCGCAGAAGTTGAGTTTCCAACACTGTGCATGCGGTCGCCATCTTGTTTTTGCCTTTTTAATTATTTTTTTATTTTTTTCGGATTTTGTGCGCGAAGTGCGTGCCCATGAGGTGCGCCCACGCGGTGTGGGAGGAAGCGAACCAGCAGTGAGGTAAGTAGGAACCCACCCCTGATCTACACATATGCACATACTGTATATGTCCTTGACTAGAGTCTTATAATAATAAGATCCAATTGGTAATTCTTGTTTTCTCTAGGGAATTACCTGTTTATAAAATAAGTTTTCATTTTCTGCCATCATGTATATACTGTAAATGTGAAGTAATTGAAGCAAGTTCTCTTTTTCTCAAATAGTTTGTACTATAAACAATATCATATAAAATCTAGGATCATTGCCACAAATCTCACCAGTGATAAGAACAATGGTATGAAAAGGCATCTTTGAACTGCAAACATGTGTCAAAATATAATCATTTTATTAATTATAGTAGCATACTAAGTATATACTTTTAGTATATATTAAAAGTAGCAATGACCATATCCTTTTCATAATAAATGTTTCTATCATTCTATGCTGTTACTTTCTATTTTATGTATTTGTTTTAATATAATGTTTTATCTGTTATTTGTTATGAAATGGAAGATAAGCCAGAAGTAAATTTAAAGAAGTAGTAAATCGATTACTAAGTATGTTAATAAACAGAATTGCCATTAATGTTATTGTTTTAAAAATTCTGATATAAAAACTTTTTTGTATCTTGACATAGATGAAATTGAGTTATTTATGATATTACATATAGAGCAGAATCTTAGAGGTAGAAGGAAGAGAGATAGTTATAGACCACTCAACTCAACATCTAGGAGTCTGATTGCTGATTGACCTTGTGTCAATATAAAAAGTAAACCTAAGTACGTCTACTTACAATGTAAATAAAGCTAAAAGACTTACTTTGCTGCCTCCATTTAATCATTGAAAATCATCCAATACTCTATTAATGCTTCTGCTCTGAATTTTTTTCCCAAACCTCAGAACCCTAGAGTAATAAACTTGTAGAAACAATTTGAGATAGATAAGTCGTCTTGTCTTCATAATGATATAAATGCTATTATTGCTACAGTTCTAAACAAGATGTTCAGTGCACAGTTTCATTTAATTTATGAGATCATCATAATTCCATAAATATATCCCATAACTATGTGCTCAGGCTTTCTCTCTCTCTTTCTGTCTTCTTAACCCCAGGGTCCAAATCTTGGCCATTTTTATCCCACCTTCTTGAGTTTACAGACTTTTGACTTCTCTTTCATTAGCCTTAAAGCTTTCTGCTATCTATCCTTTGCTTATGAAACAGCTCTTTATGTTGTGCATATCACAGTTTTTTGTCTCACCTGGATGCCTATACCACCTCTCCACCTATGTTCACTTCCCGTTCTTCTTATCTAGGCTTTCTATAAATTATTGTTGATATTTAATTAGCATTGGTTTGTGTAGTGGTAAACCAAAAGCCAAGTTAAAATACAAAACATCCATCATAAAAGTCCTCTTCACAGCAGAAGCTAAGCATCCAGTTATCTTTGATAAATGATTCTAGGTCGGCCAGCTCAGTATTTGACATAGGGCAACGGCATTATGCAGGAATCTATGCTCCAAGAATTAATAAATAATACAGACACAAAATCAGCTGAATGAAGAACAGAATCTGTACTTCTATCTTTACCCATCAACAGAGTCTGCATATTTGGCAAATAAGAAACTCTGAAAATGAGTTTCTATTTAGTAAGTTGTTGCTAAAATGAGTAGTTGTTGCTATTACCCTGACTCATGATTGTTTTATGGATTTTAATATTGTATTATTTTTCAACATTGACTGCAAATAATTTTGATTTCACAGACCTCAGAGTGGGTCTTGTGGCAAATTCAGGGTGCCCAGAAACACACTTTTTGAAAGCCTGATTTATTTTCTAAAGGAGGCAGAAATGAACTGATAAAATTATAATACAGGTAGTCCTCAACTCATAACCACAATTGGGACCAGAATTTATATCAACAGTCATTGCAGTCATAAGTCAAGTCGGGCTCAATTTTACGACAAAGTTTAAAGTGTCATTAAGGAAATCATGTGATTATTAAGTGAATCTTGCAATTAAATGAATCCAGCTTTCAGTATTTTTTGCTGGAAATTGGCAAAGGACTAGCTGTAGAGTTATAAGCCTTATAAATATAATCAGCAAATTATATCCAAGGTATTTATACTGGAAGGTCTGAACAGGCTGGCTTTAGGGAATGAGGACCTGTTCTGCTGCATTTAGCAGGCAAATGTATCTGGAACACAAATTCAAAGGTCAATCAAAGGTTGCTTTTGATTTGATCTTTGGAACCTTCTTTATAAGACAAATTCCAAAATTCTACTGTTGGCAGATGTTTACTGTTATTAATGTCCAGATTATATTAAAACACCAGTCTCAGGATTAGATTCAATCATGCAGGGCAGCTGGAGTAGCTTTATTACAGAAAAATAGGAATCCATATGTACAATGAAGTTATCTATGGATATAGAAAATCTGCCCCTTATATCTCCAGTTCTAAGATTCAAATTATGGCCTTCATTTTTACTGCCTTTCTGAGTTAATATAATTGTGGCTACTCTTTTTGAAAACTTGATGCTGATTATTGTTGTCCCTTGTTTACAAAATGCTGCTTTCTGGCGTAAAAAAGTTCTTATCTCATCATGTTCTATCCAAATACCTACAACCAAGATCTGAAGAGATGCTCTGGCTCTCTTTGAAGTTTGTGAATTGCTATTATCAGTGAAACAGAGGTGGGTCATCTCCACAGTAGAACGTATGGTCTGGGATTACTTCCACTCTCATGCCTCAACAACACTGATATGCTTTAGGCATCTTTTTATATTTAGCCATTCCCAACCAATAACTCATGCTGAATTTTTTGTTTTGCTTTTAATGGCCCCTTTTTTTACTATTTCCCCCCTCAAAGAGTATAAAAATGCTTGTAGTAAGTAAATAATCATGATCTAAATTATTTCAGAAAGATATTCTGTACCCCTATAAAAAGAATGAAAATAAGCACTTCTCACACCTTAAATTATATTATGAACAGGGAATTAGATCACATTTGCTAATATGAGAACTGCCTTTAACTATCATTAAGGCAAATCCCAAATGCCTTTGCACTCAATTTAATGTCACTGAATTCATTTCCATAAAATTTATTTATTTTCATAAAAATATATTTAGAAGTTCAGCATTTTTGCATTTTTCCTCCCCCTCTTATTTGATCTTAAAGATTTGAATAAAGTTAATGAAGATGATCAGATTTCTAATTTTCAAAAATATTTTTGTAAAATAGACTTTAAAACAAAAGACTTGCAATCATCTATTTCTAGTAAGAATACCTTTTAAAACAAAACTTCAATGTATACTTCAGCTAAGCAAAGAAAGTGAGTTCATGAGTTCACAGATGATTTATATTTTGTTTTCTATGTTCATGGCCAAAGCTATCAAGGCAGGAGCAAAGAGCTTGAGATGAGACAAGACTTTCATCAAAACGTGGTGCTGACCTCCATATCCAAGGCTGAGAAACAAGCAGCAAAAAAATCCATGGCCATCTAAGGGCCGGAGAAAGAGACATAAGATTTAAATGCTGGAGCTATTATAGGAGACTTTATTATTTGATTCTACAATAGATCATTTTTGTATCTGTAGTATAAGCAATAATTTCCTTTTGAGCCTGATTTTTTATTATTCCATTGTTCGTTTATGAATGCTGGTTTGGGGTTTTTTTTTTCCAATAAGTTTTTTTTATTTTTAAAACAAAACATATACATCTTTTATGGACAAAGTGTTGTCCGGATCCTTTCTCTTACATCATTTCTTATACATAGTCAATAATACATTGCAATTGTAAGTGAAGTCACCACGTGACTGGACTCAGTTTTATTTTATTTTTTATTAGTTTATAATATAAAATACAAAATACAAAAGAAAATAGTAGGAAAAATAGGGGACGCAAAAGGGAAGTGAAAAGTGGAAAAAGGGGGAAAAGAAAGAAAAGGCATTGGCTTCTGACTCCCTGTGGTGCAGTAGAATAAGATAATAACGTCAAACTTCCCAAAGGTGCTTTTTCAAGGGGCAACTGGACTTTCCAGAAAGTCCAGTTACCTCTTGAAAAAGCACCTTTGGGACATCCATGACCTGTATGACTGAGAATCTCCATAGACAACATCAAACCTCAACTTTTTACTTTTACAATGAAAACCGGAAGCGTTGCATCGAGACTTGCTGGAAAATAGCAGGCTCCGAAAATTGCCTTTTCCCTGTTCGCGTCGGCTTGTGTCTCTTTATCCACTGTCCCTCCAGGACAGTTTATGTCAACGAAGACCCCAAATTAGCTGGGGATTTGATGTTTCTTTGGGAGCCCCCGAAGAACACATCGTCTCGCCACGGCTCTGGCCACGCCCCTCCTAATGCCAATGATTCTTTAATTTGTTCATTGTCTGGTTTTTTGGGGAGTTGACTTTCTAAATTTCCAATTTGCTCCTTTAATATATTATACTGTTTCCATTTCTCTCTCTCTCTCTCTTTTTGCTACGTATGCTATCTCCAATATAAATTTAAAGAACCTTTATACATTCTAGATAATTTTTCTGGTGTGTTATACTAGTGGCACATTATTTTGTAAAAAAATATCTTTAAGATTATAACATAATATAAATTGTATTACTTTAAACCATATATTTTTCCATTGTCCCATTTGTGTATTATACATTCTGTTCTTTTTCAAATTTCAATAAATGTTTATACATTTTAGTAATTATATGCTAATCATTTGTTCACAATTCTGTTTCAAATTCTCATATTGTTCAATACTATGAATTTCTTTTTAAAATATTTTTGATAACTGTAAATAAAAAACCATTGACAACTATGTGCCTTTGCCATCAGTTGCTCTCTTGATTTTATTTTATATTACCTTTGACAAAATTATGCTATTTTGCAACATGTTAACCATTTATCTTTGCATATTATTTGTAGTCTATAAAATGCTTCTTGTGCTAAGAGCATGAAGATGCTTTCACGCATAGCCTGAGTTTGTATCTATTCAATTTTCTCAGTATGGCACATCTACCATAATGATTTTTGAAATTTACATTAACCTTGACCTTATTATATCACAAGTATCCATGCCATCCAAATCTCAGTTCGTGTTCTTCTAACTCTTAATAAAACACTTTTAATCAACAATACTCATTCTTTCCTGCAAACCCAAAGAATAAGCTGCAAAATACAATTTCAGAGCAGGTAGACCTAATTCTCCTATTTCCTTTGCATCTTGTAATACTTTATATTTAACTTTTGGGTTTTTCCCCTCGGCATATAAACTTAGTTATTGTTTAAATGGTACATCAGTTGTCAAAGCAGGTATTATCTGAAAAAGAAACATCATTCCAAAAAAAATATTCATCTTTATCATAAAAATTTTCTCCACCAGTGACATTGATAATTTATCCTACCTTAGCATGTCCTTTTTAATTTCATTCCATATTTTAACATAATTGTTTTTAAATAACATAGCATTTACATTTATAATAGTGATACTCAAATATTTATATTTATGTAAATATTTGTTATACAGCAGCACTTAGACTTGTATGCTGCTCCATAGTGATTTACAGCACTCTGGGTGGCTTACAGTGTCAGCATATTGCCTCAACTATCTCTGTCCTCATTTTACCAATATTTGAAGAGGATGGAAGACTGAGTCAACCTTGAGCCCTGTCAGGATCGAACTCCAGGCTCTGGGCAGAGTTTGCTTGCAGTACTGCATTCTAACCACTGTGCCACCAGGGCTTCTTTCTCATTTATAAAGCCAACTTGATGAACTTTGTGGAAATATAAGATTTAGTGATACTTTACAGGAAAAAAGCTAGCAAAAAAAGTCAAACTTTAAAATTTGTTTCATTCTATAATTAATCATTTTCCAGAATTGTTGGGCTTCCCTACATTGCTACTAAGTGTGAAAGAATGATATTTGTGATTATTGTCTTTCTACTATTTTTTACAAAACGTGTTATCTATTGCGGTAATCAATTTTGGAGTAATACACCCTAAATATATCGTTAGGAATTTCCACTAATTTGAGCTCCTTTTTCCATTAGCTTCTTCTGTCATTGGATCCTATTTGGCATGGCTCAGGTTATTAAGATCCACTATATTAAAAACCAAGATACCTGCCTGACTATAGTTCAAT
This sequence comes from Diadophis punctatus similis, assembly GCA_023053685.1. Classification (NCBI taxonomy): domain Eukaryota; kingdom Metazoa; phylum Chordata; class Lepidosauria; order Squamata; family Dipsadidae; genus Diadophis; species Diadophis punctatus. The sequence continues at coordinate 47,506,839 of JALIGW010000002.1, read as the reverse complement.
TTGTTTTCTCTTAACCAAAAAAATTTCCATTACACAGTGGCTTTCCCAAAATTCTTCGCATTTCCATTTCCTCAAGCAAGTTTTCCCTGTTGATTAATATCAAGTCAAGAATGGCTGATCCTCTTGTGCCTTCTTTCATCTTTTGAAAGAGAAAATTGTCAGGAAAAAAGTCAAGAATTTCCTGAAAAGATGAGACTTGAAAGAATTTAACTCCAAACAGGCCTCAGATAATTAAAGTTTACTATCACTTTGTGCCTTTTAGAAGACACTTTGCTATAGCAAATGGAGCAGTAATGTTGTTAATTTGAAAGTGTGAACACACAAATGGAGAAAGTACTGTAATAATTGATTGATCAAATCAAAACAAGAATTACAGCAGATAGATAGATAGATAGATAGATAGATAGATAGATAGATAGATAGATAGATAGATAGATAGTTAGATAGATAGATAGATAGATAGATAGATAGATAGATAGATAGATAGATATACACATACATAAAGCGACAAAACATGCATACCGAACAGAATTGCTTGTTCTTTCTTTTAGCTGTCAGGAGCATCTCCTTGTCAAAGGTGACAGTGAATATGATATATTTGCTGATATATATGCAGCTTTCTTTTCCAGGAATCAACTCAAGTCTATGCTGAAGTTCATCCTAGAGAAGGCTTCCAACTGTTATATGCTGTACTATTGCAATTATTCATATTTCTAGTTAAGAATATTTATCATTTATGCTTATCACCTACCGAAGGTTTATATTAAACAACAGTAGCTCGTATATCAAACATTCTGCTATTGTGGCTCACCTTGAAGCTGACAAAACACTTCTAAAAAAAACAGATAACACTCTTGAGCTGGGCTGTATCAGGAAATAATAAAGTAGCTAACTAAAAAGAAAAGCTGGCAGGGAGAAGGATGAAGAAAAACCCAGAGGCTTGCTGTAGAAATTGAAGACTTTAATAAACCATAGTATGTTCAGGAATACAGAAGAGAGTCTTTTTTATTCATGAAAGCACAGATCGAAATGGGGCATACCATTGATTCCTCTGCCATTACCATAGTGTTCTGCAATGAGGGTACAGTATATACTGTAATTTGCATTGTTTGTTTCCAAAATTCCTTGAAAAGGCATTGACATCAATAAAGGCAATGATTCCACACTAGAGAATTGCTAGGATTTCATGCAAAGATTTCAAAGTGCATTTCATGATCTATCCAAAAGAGCAATGGACTATCAAGTTCACAAGCTAATAAAGGGACGCTCTAGATTTCATGCATATAAATTTGATTTACAATTATTTACCAGGGAGACAGGTAGAATGATTTGTCTCTGACCTGTTTTAAAAAAAGTGAAAGATGAGTTGGTGAGACAAGGTAACCTAGAGAATGTTTAGACAAAGCTGTTTCAATGTTGTGAACTAATTGATGGCCTTTGGAAGAGTTGAAGCATGGAAGAATGGCAAGGGAAGAAGGTTTTATAGCCTCTCTTGAAACAATAGATTCCTCTACCCCACAATGAAATGGTTTGTGTTGTCAACCCCTCTAGCACTATATTGTGTTGTACCTCTGGCTCAACTGCAAAATGCAGAAACTGTGGATCCACAGCTACACAGCAAGTTCAATTCACTCGAAGGTTCTGGCTTTAGGAAACTTCATAGTGTCTGACCCTCAGGAGCTTGCCATGGGTCTCAAACAGCCAACAACAGGAATATACATTCCTGTTATTCTTCGTTCAAACTTAGCCTTGGAGACATAACTTATAGTGTCGGGGGACACAACCAATTTAATAGATGACGGCACATTACAAAAGTTAGGGCACTAGAAAAAAAAACACTTGTGGAAACATTTTATGAGCAAGTGCTGCAAGTGGTCCTATGTTACAATGCACTCTATCTTTGCAACCCAAAATAAGAATTACATAGAATTCTTAGCAGTGTATGTTACTTCTTATTTGCATGGGGCCTTGCAAATACAATAAGAAGTGCAATTCTTTCACTGACATTGTTGCTCAATGCCTGCTGAACTCATTGACTCTTCTTTATTGCCAGAAAAATACTTAAACTTTGTGGATGTATTTGGGGAGAAGGAAGACATGTTACTGTACCATCAATTTGAAGCCAGGAGTCCAAATTGCAGCCAAGAGGCAGTATCCCATGTTTACTCTCTACTTTGAACCTGAGGGAATTTCTGGATGACAGTTTAAAGGAAGGACTTAACTCAAAAGCAAGCAACATTCCAGAAATTGAAAGTCCCTTTCTTTTCACAGCTGCTATTCAAACACTCAGATTATTCCTGCCAATTTATAGTGCAAACGGATGCAACAGACCATGGTATATAAATTGTTCTCCCAGAAGAGAAAGAATGGGGAAATAATCTCTTGCTGTGTGCATTTTATTCCATGTTGCTTCTACCAACTAAATGGAACTATGATATTTTCACTAAATAGACATTCCAGCAACTGAGGTACTTCCTACTTATACCTCCAGTACAGGTAGTCCTCCTTAATGACCATTAACTTAGTGTATGACAGACATTTACAACTATTTACAACCCATTTTGAAGTTATGGGTGCTACAGCTCCCCCATGTTCATTCACCCTTAGGACCAATTGCACTACAACATTCTCCTGCCTCTATCCCTCCATCCCACCCACACACACCCAGATCCCAGCAGGTCTTGAGCCTATTCCCCACATGCCCATCATCCATCACACATTTACCTTTTGAAGATCTCCAGTCTTCATGTTGGGGAAGAAGGGCAGGCCACACATCCCTGGGCTGCATGGTTGCCTTCTAGAAGTGGACACTATTTTCAGCATGCCCACGATTCTTTCTGGTCATGCCAAAATAATGGCTGCTTCCAAGAGGCTGCTGCATGAATCCCTGGGTTAACTACTCCTTTTTGCTTATCTAATGTACAGTGCTGCAGAAAAGCTTGGGAGCTCTGAAGATCTTCAGAATGTAAGTGCATGATAGGTGACAGATTATGGGAAGGAGGCCCAAGCCCTGCGGGGGCTTGGTAGGGAACAGAGGCCTGCAATGACCCAGTGGGGCAGGAAGTAGAGCATGGGGTATCTCGGTGGGGGAGGACTCCCAGGCCCTCTCCCACACTAGAGGCATTCTCTGCTTAATGACCCATGTATTTATTCAATGACTGTATCAGGGAGAGCAGGAGGTGGGATAATTAAGCAAGGCTTAACACAATCACATATCTCAATTAAACCCCAAGTTGCTTTTGTTTGTTGTGCCTTCAAGTCAGTACTGACTCTGGCAATGCCTGGACAAGTCCCTGCAGTTTTCTTGACAAGATTTCCTGAGGTGGTTTGCCATTGCCTGGTTCAGGAGTCTGCAACCTGCGGCTCCAGAGCCTCATGCGGCTCTTTGGGCCCTCTGCTGTGGCTCCCTGTCAGGTAATCCCATCACTGACTGGCCCTGCCCCTCGCCCTCCCAGTCACTCCTTGCCTAGCCTGAGAAGGTAAGGGCAACGGCGGGGGATGGAGAAGTGACTGGGGCTGATTCTCTGGCGCCTCATTCTTGCTGGAGTTACTTCCAGCCCTTGTTGGTGCTGGGCATGCCTCGGTCGCTTGGGGAGATGCGCAACCTGCTCTCCGCCCCAAGACAGTGGCCCGACCCAGCCGCAACTGACGTCGGCCTCGCTATTGCGAGGGCTGGCGGGGTGGGAATGGGATCCAGGAGGAGGGGACAACAGAAAGGGGGACGGGCCGCAGCTGGGCACTGCAGCTTTAAAACATGCACGGGGAACTTTCGCCGCCCTGAGGATGCTTTTCAATTAAAGTGTGTATGTATGTGTGTGTGTGTGTGTATGTATCTCTGTATCTCTCTGTGTTTCTTCTTTCTCGGAAACCCGGCAAGGGCGACCCTCTTTCTCCTCCCCCTCTTTCTTTCGTGATCCCCTGGCCGGTTGTGGTGGGGCTGGGAGGGTGCACACAAATGCGGAGACCCTCCTCAAGCGAGTGCCTGCCCACCCTTTGTGTGCCTTTTCTGCGCTTTCGCTGAGCCCAGCCGCTCGCATGAGGAGGGTCTTCCCACTCATACGCACCCTCCCAGCCTCACCACAGCTGGCAAGGGGGTCACGAGAGGAGAAGGGGTGGGAGGAGGAGGGTCGCCGGTGCATTAGTGCAGGAGTGAAGTGGCCCTGTAAATGCCTTCGTGCAACATTTGTACTCAATGCAGCTTTTGCCTCTTGTCGCTTAGGGCTGGAGCTCTTGCCCGCTGCGCTCGGCCGGGAGCTGCTGGTGGGGGGGGAATGGGACATGGCAAGGTGATGGCTGGAGCCTTAGTGCAGGAGCGAAGTGGCCCTATATTTGCCTTCGAGGCACATTTGGCTCAAGGCAGCCCTCGCCTCCTGCCGCTTTGGGCTCGGAGGCGATGTAAGCAGCATCCTGTTGCTAGGGGCGAGTGGGACAGGGTCGCATTGTGACTCCATGTCGTAATGGGCTCCAGGAGGCAGAGGGGACACCATCTCCCCCAATGTGAAGCGCGCTAAAGTTCACTATGCTCTGTCAGGCCGAAGTCATTTTATTTGGAGTCTTTGGCCTGCCACACTATATATTATTCTATCATGCCTTTTCTATTGTGGGAAAAGCGGAGGGGGGTAGTATGAGGTTGTTAGTATGTAGTCATAACAAATTCCTTTCTAGAAAGCCAAGGTCATCCTTTGTCTCTGCGCCCCTGTACCTGCATGGAAGGAGATGGGTGGATTCTGCCAGCAGGGCACTTGGAGATTGGAGAATGTGATGAACTTGTGGGTGTGGGGATATGGGATTGAACTTTCAACTGGATGGTGAAACCCTGGGGACTTCAGATTCGGGTTTCACCCAGATGTGCCAACATGGCTCTGAGAATAAATTGGGACTTTGAGGAATACTTTGACTCTGATTTATGTTTGGATGCTATTTGGAATTCTGACAGCTATGCAAGGCACTGTGAGTGCCTCGTGGCCTGCTTGACGCCTCATATCAGAATCAGAGAGAGGGGGAGACAGAGGCAGAGAGAGGGGGGAGAGTCATAGACACACAGAGAGAGAGATACAGAGAGGGTGGAGATGGGGGAGAGAGAGAGAGAGAAATACAGAGGGGGGAGATAGACGGAGAGGGGGGAGAAAGATACACACAGAGAGAGATACAGAGTGGGGGGGAGAGGTGGGGAGAGAGACAGAGATACACAGAGAGGGAGAGGGGGGTCAAAGGGTTTTGTGGCTCCCGGTATTTTTTAACAACCAGTTGTCTGCCCTAATGACTGGCTGGGGAGGTGTGACTAGGGGGTCATGTGACTGGGGGGAGTGAGTGAGTGACATCGAGTTGGCCACGCCCACCTAGCTTTTGTGGCTCCCCGTGTTTTCTGTGGGAAACAGGTCCAAATGGCTCTTTGAGTGTTTTAAGGTTGCATACCCCTGGCCTAGTTCCTAGGACTGAGGGAGAATGACTGGCCCAAGGTCACTCAGCTGGTCTTGTGCCTAATGTGGGACTACAGTTTATAATCTCCTGCTTTCTAGCCTGTTGCCTTAACCAGTAAACAAAATTGTCTCTCTTCCAATTATTAGACATTAACATTTAAACATTGGAAATTGTTTATCATGTCCTTGATCCTTGCTTTCAGCAGAGCATATTTCACATATATTTTAATTCTTCATACTGTATTAAGGAATGACCTACCATTATTTTTCTCTTCATTATTTTATAGAACACAATTGCATCACATTTTTCTTTGGGGATCCTCCATCTTATCACCTGCTTTGCAAATATCTCATCTCCCAATCCTCATAATCTATTTCATTGTCAGAACTTGAAAATTGTGAGTTCCAGCAGCATACAATATCTTGTCCAGATTTAATTTCAGTGTATAATTAGTTAACTAGATTGTCAGCATTTCCAGATACCAATTTAGTTTATTTACACCAAAGCAGCTGACTGGGCAATATGCTTAAATAGTTATCTATCATCTGTACAGCCCAAAATATGCTGGGACTATGTTTCAGTCAGGATATTTTGAGCAACAATCTTCAATTAGCTAAGTATTTAGGCACCCAGTTAAATTACTGTAATCAGCCAATTATCGTATTTTTCGGAGTATAAGACGCATCTTTTTCCTCCCTAAAAGTGGCTGAAAATGTGGGTGCATCTTATATTCTGAATGTAGCTTTTTCGAAGCTTTTTTCCCAGCCCTAACTAGGTGCTAACAATCTTCCCAGCTCTTACCTTGTAGGCTTTTTCATTGTTACTCTCTCCGAAGAATGTTTTTCCAGCCCTAAGTCTTTGCAGGGTTTTTTTCATTGCTCTACTTGCTCCGAATAAGTTTTTTTCTAGCCCTAACCAGGTGCTAACAATCTTCCCAGCTCTTACTGGCTTGCAGGCTCTTTCATTGTTACTCTCTCCGAAGGAGGTTTTTTTAAGTCCTAACCAGGAGATAAAATAATGTGCTGAAGCTGACCAGACCAAGGACGCTAGCCAGATGAATACCTGGTAGGCAGATTTTTTCCCCCTATTTTCCTCCCCAAAAACTAAGGTGCGTCTTATACTCCGGTGCATCTTATACTCCGAAAAATACGGTAGTAAATAGTTCATTAAAACTATATATTTTGTATCTCATTTTTTAATCAAGCTGACATACCTAAACCCTCTTCTTTAATATATAAATTAGCCTTAAAGCTAAGTGACATCATAGGTTTATCATAACAACCAATAGCTTGGTGATTGCTTGGAGTAATGTTACTAATATAGTATTTGTTCACCTAGGGCTGCTATACCTGAATTGCAAAAAATAAAAGCTGATTACTAAATGGCAGCATAGTTGTTGCCTATCCTCTGTTATATGGATTTATGCAGCCCAGATATGATAACCCTAAATCAGCTTTTAGCTAGGATTGAGTTTACAGAGTTTACCATAAATGCATACACAAAGCAAATTGCGTTATTGTCATTCTCCAATAACAAACTGCATTATCATTCCATATAGTCCAAATCATTCCCCAGAAAATACCTGATGTTTGAAGTAACGAACCTATGTACTTTCTGATGCTGGCTTACAAAGTCAAGGCACGGGTGAACTGTGTAATCCAAATCATATATTCTCCCCAACAATTCTTATTTTTTACTCAATGTATTAGTATTCAGAAGGAAAAGTGTTTTTGTTTTCTTCCCAGAAAAGCCTCACCTTGCTATCAAGATTGAAAACTTAACTTATAAGGACAGGCAACATTACAAGAAGAGGCCTATGCACAAAGCTATGCATATTATCTCTTGGCCTTTCCTATTTCTGCATCAAGTCTATACTATCTGATATAAAGTTGACTCTAATTAGATTCTGTATGTATAGCCTAGCAAATAGCACCATAGCTTTTTTAAGGATCCTTCACTGTAATATTAAATGCAATAGGATTAGAGAGCTTATTTCTTTATTATTTCCCTCTGTTTCATTCATATTCATATGGTCTCTGCAAAATTGTTTATACAGTATATGGAAAACATAGACTTCTATACAAATTCAAAATTTCCATTGCTTGAATGTGAGTATTCTCAATCTTTTCCATTTATTACTAACACTACCATAAATACTTGGAAAATCTGCAACATCTTCACTTGCAAGTGTCACAGTTTATCAGCTTTATTTATTTTTCTACCTTTTTTTCTCTGTTGGCAAAGATTTTATCTCTTCATGCTGTCACTGAATTAATTTTTCCTTCACAAAACTCAAAATGATTTTCTGGGAGCAGCTACAAATTGTTGTTTTGCTGGCTATTAGTTAGCTATACCTAAAGATGCTGATGGCTAATATAACATCAGTCAACAATAAACAATCCAGTAAGTCCAAGTACTACCTTGCCTTTCATAAATTGAATTGAATATAAGAAGTTTGCTTATGTCGCCAATCACATATTAGATTTACACCAGGGATGGGTTCGGACTGGTTCGCCTGAACTGGTAGCGACCCGCTGGTGATGTCACTGTGATGTCACAGATCCGGTTCAGTCGGTGCCAGTCCATGGGTGCCGCCATCTTTTTTTAACTTTTCTGGGGTTTTTTCTTTTGTGCATGCGCAGAAGCCCACCCAATGCTCGCTCGCCCTGCCCACCCGATGCTCGCTCACCCTGCCTGCACCGAAGCTCGCTCGCCCCGCCCAGCCACTACTTGTAGAATCTAGCCGCGTACTTCTGTTCACACTGCTGGCAAAGGTAAGGCAGAAGGGCATGGGCCAGTGGGTAGGCGGGGGAGGGAGAGGTAAACTGCTGGGAGCCTCTTCCTCCACCGGCAGGTGGGAAGCAGCCCGAGAGCCAGGTGGGTGTCCCACATGCTCAGCGTCCAAGCCGAGCCCCGCGCGCCCCTCTACCTCTCGCCCGGCTCTCGGGCTGTTTCCCGCTGCCACGCAAAGTTTGGCGTGCCAGGCTGGCAGAATAAGAGGCTCTCGGCAGGTACTGAGGCGGCGGCAGTTTACCTGTTAAGGCTTGGAGAAGGAAGTTGGTCGCTCACCCGAGGAAGCCTCCTTCACACCCGGCCCTCCTAGAGCCGCGTTCTGGCCAGCCATGCCCCGAGTCAGCATCTCTCAGCGACCGGCACCATTCCCTCCAGGCTGCAGCCGCCCACGGGCTCAGCAAAGCAGAAGATGCAGGATCATGCGGCTCTTCCTCAGCCAAGCAAGCGGAAAAAGGGTCTCCCAAGCCGGTCTGGGGTCCTTGTCCCTGCCAAAAATCAACAGGCTTGCTTGCTTCTTGCCAGCCTGGCACCTTCTAGCTAGCCTCGGTGCTGCATTTTTTAAGGAAACCTGGCATCACGTGTGAGCCCTGCAGCAGGTCGCGGATGAACAACAGAGGAAGGGGGAAGCTCTTGGTGGTCTCCCTTCTTCCTCCTGTTCCCGCTCCTCCCCCCCAGCCTGCTTCCTCCAGGTTCCTCTCCACTAACCGGCCTGCAAAGAAGCAAGTTGCCATAATGGGGCGGTGGGGAAGTGGGTGGAAGAGAGCAAGAGCTTCCAGCTCCTCCCTTTCCACACATGGGTTAGCAGAGAGAGAGAGAGAGAGAGAGAGAGAGAGAGAGAGAGAGAGAGAGAGAGAGAGAGAGAGAGAGAGAGAGAGACTTGCTCTGCGAGTCACTCAGCCTCCCTGCTCGAGCCAGAAGTTGCTTTTCTGAAGGGAGGCTGTTGCAGCGCTGTGACATTTGCAGACAGTAAACAATTCTCCTGCCAAAGAAAATGACCCACAAAAGAAACAACCGAGGGCCTCCATACAATCATCTCTTAGAAGACCCAGATTCATTTCACATGAGGCTCTGTGCGTGTGCCATTTGGGATTTTAGCTTTGCTAAAGAAAACAGGGGGGGAGAGGAGCGTCAGCGCTGCCATGTGAAAACTTTTTCCTCTCTGATCCTCACATTTCAGGCGGAGGATCTGGCCAGGAGGAAAGAGAAGGTATGTCTGAGGAGGAGAAGGGCGGCTCTGCGATGTGCATCAGCGCCACGATCCCCTCCCCAATTCCAAAATGGCGCATGCAGCCGGCGCTGCCACCTCTCTGGGCTACTGTATGGGGACATTATTGCCAAGCCCTGCACCTGCCAGTGAGCAGCCTCATTTCTGGCAACGAGCTGCCTCCTTTCCTGGGCCTCCGCTCACTCCCACCCACTGCCTCACCGAGAAAGAATCCATATTTTAAGGGATTTGGCAACTTTAAGGCATTTGGAAAGAAGAGTCTTGGATCCAAGTGAAAGGTTGCCAAATTCCAAAAAAGTGTTTTCCCTGGGGCCTCTCCCTCCCTGCTCCCGGCCCAAAAGAAGGGGAGGCTGCCAGATACGATAAATACACGGTTGTTTCCTTGCCAATTTTCGCTGACTCGGGGCGGAGGGAGGGGTGGGGAGAGGCCTGGCCGAGCTTTCTCCGGCAGGGGTTTTTCCAACTTCAGCAACTTTAAGATATACACGGACTTCAGCTGGAATTCTGGGAGTTGAAGTCCAGCCCAATTTAAGGTACATGGACTTCAAATGGAATTCTGGGAGTTGAAGTCCAGCCCTAGTTAAAGTATATGGACTTCAGCTGGAAGCCACGCCTGCCATGTCACATGACCAGGAAGCTACGCCTCCCTAATCACATGACCACAAAGCAACGCCTGACCAGTCACATGACAATGAAGTCACACCCACCATCACATGACCATCAAGCTACACCCACAGAACCGGTAGTAAAAAAAATTAGAACCCACCCCTGATTTACAACACATTGATTATAGATACTGTTTCAGAGCTAAGTAAGTTGAAGACTTTCACACAGTTTGAACTTCCAAAGACACTGGCCAGTGCTGGATGGGGAAATCTGGAGAGCTAAGGTTTGCCTACCCCTGGATTCAGTTACAGTCATGCTGCTCAACTTGATTCTCAATGACTGCATGGTGAAATGCTTACCATCTTCACCTGATTCCAGTAATCGCTCTTCCAAGGATAGTCCAATAATCTCATAGAATCATAGGGCTGGAAGGGAACTTGGAAGTCTTGGAAGCCCAAAGCCGGAGGATTCTGTTCTTTTATGTATTGTCTTCTTCTTGTTGTATTTCCATCAATCTTGTCAAGCTTGATAATTATTTTCTACTTCTATCTATTTGCTATTCAATGGAGTAATCAGATTTTATTTGTCCTCATTGATTGATTCTTCTTGTAGTCTAGGTTATTCTTAGTAATGGCCTCCAGATCCATAATTCAAAGGAACCAACCTTTTTTGTCTCACTTTTTTTTCAGAGTCCAGATTTCACAACCATACATTACCATACTTTAATAATTCTGATTATTGTTGTGAATGAAATGTCATCATCTCCACACCTTCATTTAAGTATGTTATTAGAGACATCTGTAGGACTAATTTCATCTTTATTTCCAGCATATGCTCCACCTTTATCTGTTTTTCAGTCCAAGGAAACAGAACAGCATAGCATCTTTACTTCTTCTCAGTTAACAGTAATGTAACCTGATCTTTGCCATCTTTGTCGTAATACGTAGCATTTACTTGTAGTTTAGTCTTCTGAATGCCTTTGTTTGTTCTCCCGTATTGTTTTCTGGTGCCATTTCTGCTAACACTGCCATTCTAATAATATATTTACTATATCAATTAAACAGAGGTAGAGACAATATACATTCTTGTGACCTTCCATATTCCGAATCACTCTGCTTCTCCAAATCCTGTTCTTGTGTTAGCTTTTTGTTCACTGTAAAGATTCTGGATTGAATAATTGGTATTAGGGCAGCCTATTAGCTTTAAAATATTCTCAATACTGGCAAAATCTATGTAATGAGAGGCTTTCCTATATATTAAATAATGCAAAAGCAACCCACCCCCTCTTTCTTGCTCTTGCTCTTATCTATTTTGTATTATCTATATAAATATCACATTCAGCAGTCTCTTTTGAAAACTTCCTGTTCGTTTAGTACAGTTCTAATTGGTAAGTAAAACTTTACTTGCATAAGGAATTAGTGGAACTATTAACTTACTCATTCTCTTTTATTTCTGTTCTCCAGAATTTGATATGTACACTAATTTTTTCCAACTTCTAGGCCAGAAAATTTTATTCCATAATTTTGACATAAGAGTTTTTAAAACTTTAACTATTTCTTCTGAGGTTTTATGTAGTTCAGTCTGAATGTCATTTGTGCCTGCTGTTTTTCCTCTATCAAAGATTTGTTTATTGCCTATTGTACCCAACTTTCTTGGAGAAGAAGTTCCTAAATCTATTCTGTTTCAACAAACATTTGTCATTCAAAGGATTTGGTGTATATATTTTTATATATTTTTAAGGAGTAATCGAAGAATAGATCTGATAAAAGCAAAGTAAAGAAACATTATATATATATATATATATATATATATATATATATATATATATATATATATATATATATATATATATATATATATATATATATATATATATATATAATGTTTCTTTACTTTGCTTTTATCAGATCTATTCTTCGATTACTCCTTAAAATTCCTTCATTGGCTGTAAATTATCTTGTAATTTCTTTCATCTTATTTCAAAAGCTCTTGTTTTCCTTTGTTTATTGAGACATTTTTCCTCATCCTTTCTTTATGCTGAAAGTATGTATTCAGTTATCATGCATCCTTCTTGTTGCCCAAGGCTTGCATCCACTCTTTTCCTGCTTATCATGCTACGTTTGATTTTATTTATTTATTTATTTATTTATTTATTTATTTATTTATTTATTTATTTATTTATTATTTGTATTTATATGCCGCTCAACTCCGCAGGGACTCTGAACAGCTAACAACAATACAAACAACATTAATATAAAAAATTGATATAAAAAAGATTGAAAGCTACAATCTTTTCCTCTTTGAAATTCTTCCAAATGAGATCAAAAGAGATGACATTGTTTTTCAAGTTGTGCACCTCTCTTGTGAAACACTTTATTTTGAAAATTTGTATAGAACCCTCCCCTACAGGGTGATCCACATAGAATTCTTCCATGAGGTAAAAATTTGAAAAATATGGGAATCACTAATACAAGGATTGTATTATTTTTGTTTTGTGTGTGTGTGTGTTTTGTGAATCCTGTATGTATTAAGCTGTTGTGAATCAGTATGGGGCCAACAACTTATAAACATCATAAAATAAATAATTACCTGAGAATATATTTTGCACTTGTTTTTACAGCATCTTATCACTTTTCATAACTCTTCAAGTTTATTTTCTCAGAATTTAAACATATTAAAAGCATTCCTTATATTTTATTTCATGTTTATATTATACAAAGTCCACCTTGCTGGTACAACCACTCATTATTTTCTAGGAGTGTTTAACACCAATGGCCTGTTCTACTATGTATTCCTGAAAGTCTCGTGTCTTACTGGACTGCATTTCATTTTCTATTCCCTATTATTTATTCTTTTCCATTTTAATGTCCATAAAACAAGGGCATCTGCAGAATCTGCTATGCAGACATCTAGGTTCAAAGGAGAACATGGGATTTAGTGTATATATGTCTTGAACTTACATTTTATGTGGATTAACAGCCATTCCAAATGTTTTATTCCAGGTTTATCCATTTTTTCCATTTTCATCACTGCAGGTATTATTATATCCTTTGTTGATATTCCATGTTGAACTTCTTGCAGTTTGTCACATAGTTCCCTGTTGGGTTTGCAGTAGATTGCATAATAATGCTTTTTATTGAATATTAAGTCTACTAAATATGAGTCCAAATTGATTAATTCTATTCAATAAAACTGAAATTTTTCTTTTGAGTCCTTGCAGAACTGTGAAAATTACAGTTGATACCATCTCATATTTTATATTTTATAAAATTGAAATGTAATTACCCTGTGGGAAAAAATAATTCTGTAAAGATTGAGAACATTCTGTTACAACTGAATTAGTTGAAGTGGCTATTTAAATATAAAATATAAAATGGTAAGGTTAGGGAAAAATTGAAATTCTGAACAGAACTATTCATTTTACAAGGATGGTGTACAATGTAATTTTTCTATTCCAAGTCCAGCAACTGTTATTGAAGGCAATAAGCAAGAGACTTCCTTGCAGCATAGCTAGGCTTAAACTAACCTAAACTCCAGCCAGCCTTGTCATATGGTTTATGACAGCAGAGCATGGAGCACTCCTCACCATTTTATCTACTTCTAGCCTATAAATTGGGGTTCTCATCTGGATTTCACCTTTGCTGTCATCAAGTTGGTTCTTTAAGGCTTAGAATATATTATTATAAATTTTCTTAAAATGATCTTTGTTAAATATTTTTTTTCTTTTCCAATTGCTTTATTTTAATTAAAATATGTAGTTATATCTTTAATTGGTACTCTGAGCTTTTCAAATTGTTATTGATTGGTCTTACAGGGTGTTTTTGCATGATCTTTTTTCTTGCATAGTTCAGGTGGTATCCAGTACCATTAACAAATAAATAAAAGAAATGAAAATGTGGGGAATTAGTAGCCTTCCAAACACTTCAGTGAAGAGATAAATTGCTTTTGTCTTGGAGTGTTTGATATTTACAGTTAATTTAAGTTAAACGGTATTTGCAGTGTAGATAATAACATTTCTTTCTTCACTTCGTGACACGGTCTTGAGATCCTTATTCTGCTCAGTGCCTACATTTTCTTGCAGCACTTTTCTTTTCCATTAATTATTAAAAGAATAGCACTGCATAAAATATTGATCGGTTGCCTGACATTCATTTCAGAACTATACACAGAGCAAAAAGGTAATACAAGTCTTTTCAAGAACTCTCTTTCCTCTGTTTTTGTAGTATATGAACAGAGACTTAAAATGTTTATTTTACTATCTTGGTATTTTAACATTCTCAACTACAACAGCTATTCATCTTAATTCTTTTCTAATAGCAATATTTCTTATTAAAATTAGCATTTTACAAGTTAAAATTTGCAAATGTCCTAAAATGAGACAGTTTGAATGGCAGTTGGTGTCCCAGAAATATGCAGACTAAATTATTGACAGAATAGTGAGTCTAGTTTTCCACATGGAAATTGTGAAAGTGCTGTTCTTCTCTCTCTTATTTTATATAACTATTTCAATTGCAAGACTTAAATAGCCTACTCTAGAAAATTCAGCATGCCCTAGAGGGAAAGTCATACAGTACAATAATCTAATCTTTAAAATAAATCCCTTGAGTCAAACTCTGTTCTTGGTGGCTACAGAGACTTCATATGCTTGTTTTCTTGGCAACAACATAGGTGTGGTTTGCCAAGTTGTTGTTTTCTGTTATGGTTTTTTTTTCTGTTTAACCTTATATGTAGTGAAGAATTATTAAATTTTTTTATAATTGTTGTGATGAAGGTAGGAAGTCACTTTTTTATATTACTTCTTTTTTCCCTGTATTATTTATTATTTGTTTCTGTTCTCTTCTTTCTCTGCTTTTGTACTAGTGTTTATTATTGTATTTAAATTTCTTAATAAAATAATAAAAATAAAAATTATATTTAAAATGAGTTACAAATAAGTGCTTCATGTACACTTAAGCATTTATTTTGTCTTGGTCTGCATACCATTACAAAACCCAAATTTGTAAAACTATGCATATGCATATATGTGTACATGTGTGCCACATGCATAATTTGTGGATAACCATGCTATATGTATGTATATATAGGAACATAACGTTCTGTTTTCCAGAGACATCCAGTAACATAATTTTGGAGCAGAATGATTTTGCTTGATCTTTTTATGGAGTGTGCCAAACTCTAATCCAGCACTTTCTCTACCTGCCAGCATCTAGCCATACATTTAATAAGATAAGAAAAAATTAGCCTCTTTACTTTGAGAACAACAATCATAAAGTATGGGATAATGTATTTATGACCAAAGTTAAAATAGTAATTTAATAAAAGCTTTCTTTGTGATCATTGAAATGCACTCTAACATTTCTGTAAATATATCATGCAGTGGTAGCAAGATTACATAGGCATATGGATGCATAAGAACATAAAAAACAAAAGTTTTATGACATCAATTTACTTTTTCTGACTATCTATTTCTTACAGTTGCATGGCAGCTATTCCCTACAGAATATAAAAACATGAAGCTCTTAAAATGTCACTTTAAATTAAAGCCAGTATGTTTCAATTGACTAATTTATTTATATTCTTGATGTAATTTTCAAAAGTGAGCTGACAGTTTAGCTGTGCATTTCTTTTTCCATCAAGGAAGTAACTGATGGGACTTCATTCAGCAGCAAGTGGATATTTTTGCTATGCATAGCTTTTTTTTGAACTACATATAGGGTAGGAATACTATTTATTATTTCATACCAGCTCAAGAAAACTGCAAAACTCTTTTCTGTACAGTCTGTGATTCCTTTATTTCTCTATTTTTGTACTCCACTTCAATACTACTAATGTACTGTTCATTTTATTTACCTTATTTTATTAATTTTAAAAAAATTATTAAAATTTTAACAGGAGATATTGTATAACTCTGTTATGATGAAAAATGAAATTAGAAGCCCACAATCATAATGCATCAGCTGTTATTTATATATTTACTGAGTGCAATTCTTTATGGAGTAATTTATTTATGATTTTAATCCATATAGTGTCCCATTTCAAATACATGACTTTGAGAAATTTACAACAATTCAAAACAAAACAAAACATACAATATAAAAACATATCCTAATGGGTTGTTTTCATGTAGAGAGACGTGTTTTTAAAGTAAAAATATAACTACAAATGTAGAGTCTTTAGTACTCTCTGAGCTTGGTTGTTTATTTGTAGATGTTTATTATTTATTTTATTTATTATTTGGTTCTTCTATGCCGCCCTACTCCCGAGGGACTCAGGGCGGCGTACAACATTGTGCAAGAACACTGAACAATAAACAGCGATTAAAAACAATATTAAGAGATTTAAAAAGTTAAAAGAAATATTTACCAACATACATACCGGGGGAGAGCTCAGATGGAATTAGACTTAACCCCTTGCCTGCAGGAAGAGCCATGTTTTGACGGCTTTTCGGAAGGCCAGCAGGGTGGGGATAGTTCGGATCTCTGGGGGAAGTTGGTTCCAGAGTACGGGCCCCCCCACAGAGAAGACCCTCTCCCTAGGGCCTGCCAACTGGCATTGTTTGGCTGACGGGACCCGGAGGAGACCTACTCTGTGGGCCCTAACCGGTCGGAGGGAAGTGTGAGGCAGAATGCGGTCCCGAAGGTAACCTGGTCCTAAGCCATGTAGGGCTTTAAAGATGATAAGTGTGAGGCTCCTGCACTAAGCGTCCGGCCATCGCCTTGCCATGTTCCACCCCTCTGCAGCTATTTGGCCGAGTGCGGCGGGCGCAAGATCCAACCTGAAGCGGCACAGGCGAGGACTACTTTGGGCACAAATGTGGCGCTTTGCTCCTTCACTAAGGCTCCGGTGTCCCTCCTCCCCCTCTTTCTTGTGATCTCCTGTCTGGCTGTGGCGAGGCCAGGAGGGTGTGCACGAGCGGGGAGACCCTCCTCAAGCGAGTGGCCGGGCTCGGCCAAAGTCCAGGAAAGGCGTACTTGGGGTGGACGGGCGCTCACTTGAGGAGGGTCTCCCCACTTGTGCACAACTTCCTGGCCTGCCACAGTGCCCAGGGTTTTGACACACACACCCTCGTGCATGTTTTAAAGCAGCGACCCAGCCCTTTCTGTCATCCCGTCCTCCCAGATCCCATTTCCACCCCGCCAGCCTTCGTGTTAGCGAGGCCGGCGTCAGTCGTGGCCGGGTTGGGCCAGTGTCTCAGGGTGAAGAGCAAGCAACCGAGGCACACCCGGCACGAACAAGGACTGGAAGAAGCTCCAGGAAGAATGAGATGCCAGAGAATCAGCTCCAGCCGCTTCTCCATCCCCTACCCCCATGGACTAGGGTGTTATATTACTTTTAAGTTTTAGTTTCTGCTTTTGTCTTTTCAGTTTGAGTATCTTGCTTTTTGACTTAAGAGTTGATGAACTAGAAATGCAAATACATAAAAACCTAATACTGATATTGAATTCATCTAATACTAAGAAAGCTTTTAAAACAGCCCTCTTCTAAGCTCTGGGCATAAGACCTTGAAATAAAGTTGTAGATAAACAGGATTAGAAAAACGTTTGAAATTTTCTTTGTCACATTTAAAAAAAACCTAATTGTAATAATATTGTACAGAAGAATTAACTACATTCAAGCTTGAGAAATCCAATGTCTATCTACTCTGATTTTTGATATTCCACCTAACTCCTATTTGTAAAGAAGAGGCTAACAGTCTGTTGGTCATGGTGGGAATATAGAAGACTATGAAATATTAATATTATGCTATGATTTTAATTAACATGAAAATATGTTTATTAATAATAGTTAAGGAGTTAAGGAGTGCTGTCATTTGTATTCACGTGTATATTGTGTTTTAGTTGTGTGATGTTTCTTTGATCTTAGTGAAAACTTTGTAAAGAAATTTGTAAATTGTGAAATTTAAACTCTTGATGACTCTGTTTCAAATTACAACAAAAGATGTTTAAGGAGGGGACTACGTCTCTCTCCAGATAAGTAATTAACTGTTAAAAATGTCTTTCATGCATAGCTGTCATTGGGTAGACATATTTGATACTGTACAATGAACTGTTGAGCATACCATAATAGCAAGTGTAATGTTTAATGACTCATTAGGCAACAAGCTCCTTTGTAAGATAAATTTAATATGAAGATTGACACTCTGTTCCATTTGGCAAAAATAAAGTATTTTGTTCTCAGGGTAATCTGTTACTTTTATATATCTTACTACCTAGCTGTAAAATTGTAGTGTGAGCAGGCTAAACATTCAATGTATATTCTGCTGGACCATTTGTAAAAATGTTGTATGTAAGAGCTATAACTGAAATTGATGATTAAGTAAGAATTCTTTCCCCTGTAATGCTGGTACTACATTCTGGAGCACTGCACAGTTCGTCAAAATATTTTTATGGCTGTAAGTGTCTCTTGATACGAAGGCAATAAGCAGAAATCACTTTACTTTCCCCGCCCTCCAATTTGTTCAGTTTCATCCCACCAGTGCTTGATGTAGCGGTTTGAACTACAGTCTCTTTATATGTGTATTAGTGCAGACATTATTATGCTAATGCAATCCTATTTTAGGTTTGTTTTTGCGTTGGTGGTAAAAACATTACAAAAACATTCCTTATTTTTAATAAATATAAAAATAATGTTAATATATTGCAAATCCTTGTATTCAATGCAACATGTGTCATTACAACCTATGCCAATGATTATTACTAAAAAGTAAAATTTTATAGAATTAAAGGAACATTTTTAGAAACAGAGAGCACACTGTGTTTTAATGATGTATTTCTTTAATCTGAAATTACTATTTTCAGGTACAACTGAAAACCAGCTTTTCAAGTCAGTACATAATTCGTACCCAGCCCACAAATGCATGCCTGTCCACACTTGAATGTGCAGCTATTGCCCTAGCCATCGTGGAAAAAAATGATGCAATTAAAGAGGTGGGTAATTTTAAAGTCATGTACAGCACTAATGGAATAACCAAATGCAAGCTATGCTTATTTTTTTAAAAAAAACAGGCTATTTTACTGGCCACGGTTCAAATTTTTCACTCTATCTTTTCTTAAATCTTCCTAATTAAGAGCTTAATTAATTAAGAGTTTAGAAAAGCTGGCAGGAAGAAATGTCATTCTCCTGAGATATTTTTTTCCTACCCCGCCTATTCTTAGATTAATTTTGCCACTCCTTTTCATATGCTTCATCCCACTTCTTTGGTAGACCTTCTAGAAAACTTCTTTTTCAACATTGGGTCCTGTTTGTCCACTATGGCACAAAGTACGTAAAATCAATTTCCTTGGTTTTCACTGTCATTTTGTTAGCTAAATAAGGTGGGGGTGGGGGTGTTGTGTGTGGGGGTAGTGGCTAATGAAGTAAAGGAAAATTTGGAAATATTTCAAAGAGTCAATGATGTGTCTTTATACCAAGCATATGAGATTAATAAGACACTTGATTTGTTGCTTTTGTTGCATAACTTTGCATTTTTTTCAGCAATTATCAAAGTTATGGTGGCACTGGACCATGACCAAGTTATGGTGATAAATCGACTATAACTGGTTTCTGAATAAACAAACATTGCAACACTCCCACAGTCACATGATTGTGATCTGGGCACTTGGGAACTCAACTCACAACTACATTATAGGGATCTGTGGTCACATGATTGCCCTTTGTAACCTTCCCTGCTGGCTTCTCACAAGCTAAGTCAATGGGGAAGCAGGTGGGGAAGCTTGCAGGTCACTCCAGTAAGTCACTTCCACCAGCAGCACCCCTCTGCTCGTGGCCGCCATCAGATTTCCCAGACCTCTCCAGCCTGTGCTGGCCCTCGTACTGCTTCCCACCGCCAGTCCATGGCACTCCCATATCTGGGACCAACATCACTTCCCCCTTAAGAGTCCACGTGTCTTGGCATAATAGCAACCGTGACTGGTAAGATTGCCATCAATAAGTGATACAATCACGTGATGTCACACTTTACAACTGCATCGCTTAGCAATGGAAATTTCCACCCCAGTTGCCATTATAACTTGAGGAAGCTTGAATTTTCACCTTTTAATCCATATAATGTGGATGTGCAGGTTTGAATAAATATAGAAATATATATTAAATGTAAGCTATTGCTTCATTAAATACATTGCATAGCTATCATTTGATCATATATATGTGGGACATTATCGAGTTCAGTTTAGCAGAAGTGCATTTTTTTTCTCCATGTAGCCCTCAGCTTTAGTTTAAGGTTGGCAGATTTCTGCAGCTGAATGAATCTCCAGTTGACCAGATATAAGAGGAAGGAGAGAAAGAAAGCAGGTATAAGATTTGCAACCATGTAACAACAACCTAATCTTGTTTCTTTATTCAGAAATATGTCCCTCTCACTTACCAAGGCTTCCCAAAATTGTATTTGAAATTACAGTGTCCTTCTGTGCCTCCTTTGCTTTTTAACCACCCCTTTCTTTCATATTTTTCCTTCTCTCTGTTATTTTAATGTCATTAATCCCTCTCCTAACTCAAAGCTGTGACTGCAGTTCCTTGTGTAACTGCTGCTTAACCAACAATTATGACAAGACTTAGAAACTAGTCCTCTCATCATATATGTGCAAAGGGAATTTGTGAGGAGAAATTTAAAAAAGGGAAAAAAATAAAAATATAGTCTTCTTTTACCATGAGATAAGAGAATCAATATGTCAGCTTTATAAAGGAATATTTTTGAATATTTGATGGAGTTGCAATTTACATACCACATGTAGCTTGGGATATTTGTTCCTTCACATAGCCACGCTAAGTTTTGAGTAAAAGCAACATTGACTATCCTGAATGTCTATAGCCGTGGTGGCGAACCTATGGCACGCGTGCCACAGGTGGCACGCGGAGCCATAGCGGCCGGCACGCGAGGGTTGCCCACCGGCAAACCAGAAGTGCGGAAAAACGCACTTCCCGTTTGCCAGTGAGCTGTTTTTTGCACTCCGGAGGGTTCAGGGAAGCTCCCTGAAGCTCCGGAATGCAAAAAACTACAACACGGACAAACCGGAAGTGCATTTTTCCGCACTTCCGGTTTGTCCGTTTTGTAGTTTTTTGCATTCCGGGGCTTCAGGGAGCTTCCCTGAACCCTCCGGAGTGCAAAAAATAGCTCACCAGCAAACCGGAAGTGCGTTTTTCCGCACTTCCGGTTTGCCCGTTTCGTCGTCCCAGGCTCCGGTAAGCCTTTGCGCAGGGGTGGGGGTGTGTGCGCATGCGTAGGGGGCAGCATGGGGGGGTGTTGTGTGCATGCGTGGGGGGGAGGGAACAGGTGTGGGCACGCGCGTGTGAGCACGCCCCCCTTTTTTTGGCACGCGAGCCTAAAAAGGTTCGCCACCACTGGTCTATAGTCTTCTTTTCAAAGAATAGTAGAGGATTCTTGATATGAGGAAGACGTTTAGTAAAAGATTAAAGTACAAGAGTATGGTAAACCTTTTAGAAACAATAGATCATGTTTGTTATCAAGAAGGGAAAGAAGGTAGAAAGAATAGGTATTGGCTAGGATGGAAAACTGCTGAATAATTCTGTCACCTATCACCACCTTTCCAATAGCAGCTGATTAACCTTTCCTAAGTTAAAAAATGGATTTCAAATCCAATATTATTTTGTCTCCCTGATGACCCCATACTCTCTGTAAAGATTTAATTGGTTGTCAGGCAATTGGTGAGGCAACTGACAATGGACAGATCTTGTTCTACCTTCAAATTGATCTCAAAAATATTGTGATGAAAATCCACATATCACACATCATCATGAAAAATAGTACACGGAACATGAAATACTTTAGAGGATATAAAACGTGAGGACTGGGTTGTGTGTATGATTTGGAATTACTGACAGTTCTACTTTTCCCTCCTGCTGCCCCTGCATCTGTCTATTTTTCAGTCTGCCCTGTTAACCAGATTTGCACTTGCTATCGTTGTAGAATGCTTATAATCTTATTTCAGTCAAGTGATTAATAGTCCGACATGCAAAATAATTGCTTCACAAGTTATTTTTCAAAATGACCTAAGCAAACTTGGCAATCATCATGAAGATTAAAATGTATCTGTAAGACCATTCCCATATGTAGATATTATGAGATAAAAAGTATATAGTATCTCAACACTTTTACAATAGGAGTTATTTCTATCTACTTAACAGCTTAAAACTGCCAAATGCCATTACAAGAATTTGGCACATGGCATCCCTAGAGGTTAAGCTTATTTTACTAGATCAAAGAAGAACAATAAGACATTAACCTTTGTTTTGTGAGCGATCCCACTGCTTTGTGATGGAAGACTCTGTCAAAATACTAAAATGCTTTCCATGCACTTTGCCTTTTGGACATGTTACTTGAAATGGCTGTCAGCTTTTCCAGAAATTTCCCCAAAGATTATTTTTAACTTAGAGCTTATTCCTTATTGCAAATGTTTAAATTAAATAGGCTGAAAAAGCTTTTTTAAAATACATAATACTAATATAGGCAATATGTATAGGTTTATCATTAGCCCCCCCCCCAAAAAAAACCCCACCACCCCAATCGCTATCTCTGAATTTTTGGAACATGTATCTGTCATGTCATAATGAAACTGGAAAAGTTATAGAAGCGTAGAGAGTTCACAGAGATAGAAATCAATCTAGTCCTTTATCATTATCACCACATAACATCTTTTTATTTTTAATTATTCATTAAATTGATATTCTGCTTTTCATTGAGGCGGTCAAGGATGTCGTGGCAAATGCTCCATCCTGCTATCTTTGTCCTTGGCCCAAAGTCATCCAGTGAAATTTTGTGGTTGAGTGTGCAGCAGAACCCGGATCTTCATGTTCTGAGTCCAATATCTGTACACAGTGTGATACTCAGTCTCCCAATTAGTACTTGAAGTCTACTGAAGTCTACTGAAGTAATAATGCAATCTTCAGCATTACTTTTCTGCTTAAAAACAAATATTTTATAAGAAAACAATTTTGACAATGAGATCTGGGGGAGGGGTTTGTTATGTTTTTTAAAAAATAAGTAATAAAAATGAAAATGGGTAATTGACTTTTTAAGTAATTTTTAAGGTAAATTATTTTTGTGCATAAAAGATAAATTAAAATTTACGATAAAGAGAAATGGATTAAGAAAAATAGGGAAAAAAGAAATAGTGTCAAGAGCAAAACAGAGAAATAAAAACTGATTATATAAAGACGGGAATCAGAAAAAGAAAAGAACCTCGTTCCAACAGTTGTAAATAAACTAATTGATCTACTTCTCTCAAGAATTCCTTCACTCTTTATTCTTTTTCAATAATCAAATCCAGAAATTTTCATTTCACTTTTCTCCATTTTCAGCAAAAAAATTCATAAAGGTTTTCTAGTCTTTTATAGAAGTACTTATTATTTTGTCCCTGACCAAAGGGATCATTTCCGCCATTTTTGCCATTTTCACATTCCATTCCTCTATGTCAGTATTTCTCCATCATTGTGCAAATAATAAACTTGTTGCAGTCACTATACTGTATATAAAATTAATCTTCCATAAATCTTTTCTAATTCGCTATCCATAAATCCTAATAAAAAAAGTTCTGTCTTTTTCCCAATAGTAATCTTTAAAATTATTTGTATCCAAATGTATGTACAGTATTTGTATTTTTTGGCTTTTTCATAAGTCCTGCATGTTCACTTCCTGTTTTTCACATTTCCAACATTGATTTGAAGTATCTTTATATGTCTTTTATATATTTTTTCTGGAGTCTTATATAAAGGTACATCTTCTTCTTTGTATTATTCCCATCATACCGCGGGGTCCGCAGGTACATAAAATGATGTACATAAAAAGGTGCATCCTTTTATAAAAATTATTTCTTAAACTATAGCATAATATGAATTTCATCCCATTCATCCACATTCTCTCCCATTTAGCTGTCTGTATATTATAATGAAAATGAATTGCCTATTTTATCATTCAATCTTTAACCTGTTCCTCTTCCATTCAAATCTTAATGAAGCTTTA
Source organism: Diadophis punctatus similis (assembly GCA_023053685.1). Lineage (NCBI taxonomy): Eukaryota > Metazoa > Chordata > Lepidosauria > Squamata > Dipsadidae > Diadophis > Diadophis punctatus. Next base: position 47,482,819 of record JALIGW010000002.1, on the reverse strand, counting down.
TACATTTTACAGTCACAAGTTCATCATTTCTATATAAATGTTCAAATTTCATTTTATATTGCTCAATTCCAGTAATAGTTCATCTATATTAAATCTTTCTTTTAAATGTGCAGATGAAAACCTTTGAAAATTAATTCAATTGTTCTCATGGCATTATCTTAATTTTTCCATTTTTCTGTACTGATAAATCTTGATATCTTAAGCAGTACTCTTTTTTCCACTGCTTCTTTTCTATAAAATGCTTCCTATACTGAAAGCAATGAGGTATTTTCGGGCATAGCCCTTATTTGTATTTATTCCATATTATTAATATGGTACTTTCTACATAATATTTTTTTAACATCTACATTAATTTTAACTTTGCAGAGCCATAAAAACTAATGCCAACCAATATCGGGGTATATTCTTCTAATTCTTACATTATTTTATTTCTCAGCAACACTCATTTTTTTATCCAAACCAAGCAGCAGGCTGCAAAATATAATTTAAAATAAGGCAATCCTAATCCTGTTTTCTTCTGCATATTCAAGAATTTTATATTTAACCCTGTATTTTTTCCACTGCCATATAAATTTGGACACATCTTTTTTCCACTACTTAAAACTGCATAATTTTTCAAAAGTATTTTTTAAAATAAAAACAACATTCTAGGGAATGCTTCCACTTTCACTACATAAATTCTTCATAATTGTATTTTCCCATCTTAAAAAGTCTCTCATAATTTCATTCCCTACATTTATATATTTATTTTGAAATAATATACAATTCATATTAATTATGGTAATACCCAAATATTTCACCTTTTTTCTTTTATCAAACCAGTTTTTACCGTCAACTCTTTTTAATATTCCATTTTTATTATTATTATTTATTATTATTAACTTTTTCCATTTCTCTTTAAATCCAGTTAATGCACCCAATTCTTTTAGCTTTTCCATTTATATATTTATTACTTTTAATTATTCTGAATTTAATTATTCTAAATTATCTGCAAATTTCTATACCACTCTATAACCTTTACCCAAGCTACTTTTTCATATTGTTTTATGTATCTGAGCCGTGGTGGCGCAGTGGTTAGAATGTAGTATTGCAGGCTAATTCTGCTGACTGCCAGTGGTTCAATCCTCACCAGCTCAATGTTGACTCAGCCTTCCATCCTTCTGAGGTCGGGAAAATGAGGACTCAGATTATTGGGAACAATATGCTGACTCTGTAAACTGCTTCGAGTTGGCTGTGAAGCGGTATATAAATCTAAGTACTATTGCTATCTGTTAAGAACTTCAAGAATAATTTAAAGATTATGAAACATGAACTTACTTTGGAATTTAACCAGAAAATAAGTGAGATAGACCATAAGATGCAGGCTGCTTTGAAGAATATGAATCAACAACTAAGATTTGATGTGTTAGAGGTTTGCAAAGGCTTAGCAACAAATATTGAAGTTTTGGCAGAACGTATTGAAACAAATAAACAAGCTTTGGCAACTTCGGTGAATTACATAGATAAAATCCAAAATGACATTGCAAATTTGGAAAAAGAGGTCTTAATGACTCAGTTCAGATCTATGGAAGTTGCTATAAGGATTAGAGGTTTGAAAGAAGGATTATATGAAAATTTAAAAGGCAGGATGGTTGACATATTGGATCAGGTGTCTGGAATTTCTAAAGCGGAATTGGCTACACAAATCGACAAAACATACAGAATCAACTCGTGGTACGCCAAACAAAAGCATCTACCAAGGGATATTGTCATATATTTTACCACAAGAGCTCTACGGAACAGAATTATACAAGCAACGTTTAACAATAATCTTATGGTGAATGGTCAGGAACTAAAGATTTGGAAAGAAATCCCCTCTAAAATGCTTAAAGCCAGGAAAAGCTATACTTTTTTGATTGATGAATTTAAGAGATTAAATTTACAATATAAATGGGAAGCACCAGTTGGAGTAACAGTGAAATTTTCTGGAAAAAGATACCGGCTCAACACGATAAAAAAAGCTACTGAATTTTATGTCAATGTTCTAAAGGCTGATATATCCAAGATTCCAGAAGAAGGGTGTATGAAAATAAAAGAGGAGGAGGAGGGGAAGCCACCTTCGATGGATCAAAAAGAAATAGACTCAAAAATCCAAAAGGAGTGCCTGAATCAGATAGCTGGGGAAGAGGAGATGGAGGTTTGGGAGCAGACGGGAGACGACTTGACAAATTTGAATTTATTGAACTATTAAAAGATGAACTATCAAGATACAAAATAATGTGATGTTGAAATATATTGGATGGATAGAAACTAATATGATTGTATTTTATCTTTTCCCTATTTAATGATTACTTATGCAATATTTAGTTAAGTTTTATATAATTTTGAGGTTATTTTTAATGTTGATAATATTAGATATATATAGTTTGTTGAAGATTTGTTTATTGTTTATTCTTCTTTTATTTTCTTTTTTTGTTTATTGAAGTTAGCGAATTAATTTAGAATAATATTATCTTATTAATATCATGATGAAATTTAATATTTGATGATTACTTATGTAACATTTAGTTAAGTTTTATCTTAGAGGTTATTTCTAATGTCAATAATATTAGTTTAAGATTTGTGTATTTTATATTTAGTTATTACTTATGTAACACTTACCTTGTATAAGATAGAGGACTGAAGGGAGGAGGTAGGAGGTTTGTTTGTTTGTAGTGTTAAAGAGTTTTCTCTTTCTTTCTTTCTTTTTTTTTATTCTCTTTCTTTTTTTTCTCTCTCTTTTTTGTATCTTTACTATTGTATACAAATGCGATATATTAGTACTGTATAGTTTGGAGTTGAAGTTTTTTTAAAAATAGTGTTCTTTTTTTCCTTTTTCCTTTTTCTTTTTATTAACAATTTAAACTTATTATTATGCCCTGTATTATCTCTGGGAAGTCCGGGGGGGGGGAGGTGGGGAGGGAAGGGGGTGGGTCTGGGGGGGGGGGAAATAAAAATGTTTGTACTTTGGATTTAATATTTTGTTACCACTTATGTAAGTTTGTACTAATAAAACTTTTTTGAGAAAAAAAAAAAAAAAGAACTAAAATGAACAGCAGTGGCAAAAATAGAGAGCCTTGAGTTGTCCGTTTTTGTATGCTACAGGATCTAGTCAGTTTGCCATTGACTGTAATTTGTGCTGTTTGTGTAGTATATATCGATCTCACCCATTTAATAACACTTTCTCCAAATTTCATATTTTCTGAAATTAAATAGAAATGTCTAGTTCAAATTGTCAAATGCTTTCCTCACATCAATAAAGATCAACACATCTTGTTTTTCATTATGGTGTTCCAAAATATTCTAATATAATAAAATTATATTTTTGATATCTGTCAACTGTCTATTAGGTAAGAAACTACATTGGTCATCATGCCTAAAATCCTGCAGAATAGTTTTCATCCTTTCGATTAAAATGATGCTAAATATATTCATTGTTCAATAATGATATTGGTCAATCTTTTTATTTTTTATTTTGCTAAAGAAGTGGGTAATCGAAGATAACTGGCACACAACTGGAAAATGACACTGCAGAAAGGAACACAAAATTATCTTGGTTAATCGGAAAAAAAACCTGAATGCAGTGACAAAAAGCTTCAATATTATTGCCAGGGAAACTACATGATGTAACAATGTGTCATCAGGCATTTTGCTCAGAGGAGTCTACTCCTTTATATCTACTTGCATTTTTTACAGAGACAATTTTGTACTTTCAGAATTTAAGATTGTGTCATCAAAAATAATGTCATTCCTATAATTAACATTATGGAATCGCAGCAGTAGAAAACATTTTATATACAATAGATTCTTTGCCCAAAAACTTCTCATTTAAATGTTTTATCTTAATTTACTATATCTAGTTTATTTAGCAAGAAATAGTAGTGGAACCTAAACTCATTCTTTCTAATGACATAGCACTAAGCAGTTCAGCATGTAAACCAACATAGAAAAGTGTGAAACTGAGATTGTAACTGCTTTTAAAGTTATGCTTGAAATTGCTTCACTGGCTTAAAAAAAAAAACCAGGGACATATTCCACAGCCTCAAGCAAATTTATTTATTGATTAACATCACTTGTTCTACCTGGGGGTAGAACAAGAAGCAATGGCTGGAAACTAAACAAGGAGAGAAGCAACTTAGAACTAAGGAGAAATTTCCTGACAGAACAATTAATCAGTGGAACAGCTTTCCTCCAGAAGTTGTGAATGCTCCAACACTGGACGTTTTTAAAAAGATGTTGGATAACCATCTGTCTGAAGTAGTGTAGGGTTTCCTGCGTAAGCAGAGGGTTGGACTAGAAGACCTCCAAGGTCCCTTCCAACTCTATTATTATTATTATTGTTGTTGTTGTTGTTGTTGTTGTTGTTATTATTATTATTATTATTATTATTATTATTATTATTATTATTATTATTATTATTTTCCAAGTAAATATGCTTAGAAGCAAGGTATTTATTTCACTTCATGCAACTAGAGGCCTAGGTAATTTATGTCTAGCTCTAAGTTTTCGTTTTTTTATCTTTCTTTCTAACCAGACTGTACTTCGTCCTCTTCAAGCTCTTTGTGCTTTCCAGATCCAGCATGGTGCCCAAGTCCATCACAGCAAGGAACATCTTCTTAAAAATGGTTTATATGACAAACCAATGCCAAAAAATAAACGCAAGCTCAGGAGAATGGAACTGTTAGTGAACAATGTTAAAATTTAGGGGTGTCATATAGATTTATTATTAAAGATTTGTATTCCTTTTAGCTAATGAAGTGGAGTTAATTATGGATTTGATCCAAATAAAAATATCCTAAAATGAAACACATTCACGTGGCTCCCTGCCCAGAATTCAAGACTGATACAAAGGCAAAATGCCTGGGAAGCTTTTCGAATTTCTGCCTGAATTTTTCATGATAATGATGAAGCTGAAGCAAGAAGGAACATACATTTTCTTAAGTATTTCGTTTTGAATTAAACCATAATTTGAATGTTTTTCCCTTAATTTCTTACTAAAGTGGAGATATTAATATTACTATTGATATAGCAGGTAGATATTGGTACTGTAAGTCATGGAAATCCTAGTAGGCATAAGAATCCAGAATTCCTGTTTTTTCAACAGTTAACAAACCTGTTTTGAAATAAGTGTATTTTGGGGGCTAGGTTTTCCTATTTGTTAAAGCCTGGCAAAAAATAGACATTCCAATCTTAAAACAACAAGCAAACAAAGAGTATGAGACATGCTCCTCTTTCTATGAGATTGCAAACAGACCATGGCATGAAAGCACAGATTTTATTATGGTGATTACATTCTACTTTTTCTTGGTAGTGTTGTGTTTATGTCAAAAGATTATATTTTTATATGAATAGTGCATTTTTATCCAATTTAAGAGCTATTGTAACATAAATTAAAGATTAAGAAGATGAAACATAATGCCTTGAGTCAGTATTATATATCTTTCCATGTAGTTTGTCTAGAAAGAAATGAAATCAATATTTCTGAAATTATAAATTGCAAGTAAAAACTGCTAATTTGGACAGAGAACATTGCTATTGTATAGAGACCTACACGAAACATAACTGGAAAGTTACTAGCAATTGGTATGCCCCCAAGGCAGCGTTTTGGGACCCGCACTTTTTCTGCTTTACATCAACTACCTATGCAATCATATTAAAAGCAGCTGCGTCCTCTTCGCCGATGACGTAAAATTATTTGACGCCACTGACAATGCTGCTGTCCTACAAAGCGACCTTGACTATGTGTCAGAATGGTCACGCAATTGGCAACTCCAAATGTTAACTAATAAATGCTCTGTCCTATACATTGGCAATAAAAATCAGAACACCAAATACAAGTTGGGTGGAAACGATCTCGTAGACGGCCCTCACTCTGTCCAGGACCTCATCTCAAACGATCTAAGCCCCAGAGCTCACTGTAACAGCATTGCCAAAAAGGCATTAAGAGTTGTTAACCTAATTTTGCTAAGCTTCTTCTCTGGTAACATTGTATTGCTAACTAGGGCATACAAAACCTTTGCCAGACCAATTATTGAATACAGCTTATCTGCCTGGAACCCACACTGTATATCGGACATTAACATGATTGAGCGGGTTCAGGGGTATTTCACAAGAAGAACACTCCACTCCTCTACTCACAATAGAATTCCCTATGCCACCAGGCTTGAAATTTTGGGCTTGCTTAATCTGGAACTGCACCGCCTGCGGTCCGATCTAAGCATAATACACAAAATTGTCTGCTACAACATCTTGCCTGTCAACGACTTCTTCAGCTTCAACCACAATAATACATGGGCAAACAAACAATCAATACAAACACAAGGTAAACCGCTTCAAACTCGATTGCAGAAAATACGACTTCAGCAACAGAGTGGTCAACACCTGGAATGCTCTACCCGACTCCGTTGTTACAACCTCAAACCCTCACAGCTTCAATCTCAAACTGTCTACTGTGGACCTCACCCCATTCTTAAGAGATCCGTAAAGGGGGCATGCATAGGCACACCAGTGTGCCTATCGTCCCTGTCTTACTGTCCCCATTTATCTGTATTTACTTCCTTTGTTCATGTTTATGTTCATATCTATACTTATCTTGTAAATGTTTGACAAAAATAAATTAAATAAATAAATAAAAATTATTTTATTGGCATTGTTTGTATGATCAGAATGGTACCATTTATTTTGCCTTATTTCAGACTCAATGCCACATACATTAGTTTATCCTGACGTTTTTCTTCATTATCATGAAGGCTACTTTTTTTTGTAAGAATATTTAAGCTTCTTAAAGGAGGAGAACATTTTGTACTTTAGAAGTGAGCCAACTAATAAGCATCTTGGAACATCAGAATTTTGTAAGTTCCAGCCAGTCAAAATTTTTCTTCAGACTTGTGAGATGTAACCGCAAGCTCTCTCACAGTAGATGAATGATTGGCACCACCAATAAACCTCCAAGCAGTCTATTCACAAGGTTAGGGAAGGTATTCATTATAATTGCAGCAAATATTCATGTTACATTAAATATTTCTGCAGTTGAAACTCTAGGTCACCAATGTAATCCCCATGTTCACAGATGCTTCCACTGGCACCTGTCAAGTCCTAATTTTAACTGATTTTGATTTATACTTTTTTTAACTTAAATATGGACTGCTTCAAAGTACAAATTTTCAACTTTAAATTTATTTCCAAGAATATTTCTGGTTCCAATAAATGATATGTAGGCATTGCAAGAAATTAAAAAGTGTGGTAGGTGCAATCCAGTGCTTGCAACTTTGCCTATCTGTCCTGGGGGGGGGGGGGAGTATGCTGAGCTTGGAAAAAGTAAGCATGCATGGAATGGGTATGGGTATGATTATGATTATGTATATTTTAAGAAATGGTTATATGTTTTTAGGGATTTGGTGAAGAAGCTTATGTACAAGGGATCAAAAGAATCTTCTGCACTTTTCCTGTAATAAAACTGGTCTTGCGTGCCAGTCTGTCTTATTAAATCCTTGCTGTAGCATTGCCCAGTTCATATGGAAGGCAGGGCTGAGGATTTTGGACGATATCTGCATGACAAAATCGCTCAGATTCAGGGGGAACTGGACTCCAACTGGGTGGATACAGACGCGGTGACAGGGAATAGTCTTGAGAACGTTATCTGGGAAGAGTTTGACTCGGTGACCCCTGAGGATGTGGACAAGATTCTGGGGAGGCTCAGTGTGGCCACATGTTTATTGGACCCGTGTCCCTCCTGGTTAGTGCTGGCTTCCCGGGAGGTTACACAAGGCTGGCTCCAGGGAATTATTAACGCTTCTTTGGGGGAGGGTTACTTCCCCACGGCCTTGAAAGAAGCAGTGGTGAGGCCTCTCCTCAAGAAGCCCTCCCTGGACCCAGCAATTTTAGCTAACTATTGCCCTGTCTCCAACCTTCGCTTTGTGGCGAAGGTTGTTGAGAGTGTGGTCGCACGACAGTTTCCCCAGTACTTGAAGGAATCATCATATCTAGATCCGTTCCAGTCGGGTTTCAGGGCCGGGCACAGCATAGAAACGGCATTGGTCGCATTGGTTGATGATCTCTGGAGGGCTCGGGACAAGGGTTGTTCCTCTGTCCTGGTCCTATTAGACCTCTCAGCGGCTTTTGATACCATCGACCATGGTATCATGCTGCACAGGCTGGAAGAGTTAGGGATAGGGAGCACCGTTTTTTGTTGGTTCTCCTTTCTCTCCAACCGGTCGCAGTTTGTATTGGCAGGGGGGCAGAGGTCATCCTCGAGGCCTCTCACATATGGAGTGCCCCAGGGGTCGATTCTCTCGCCCCTTCTGTTCAACATCTATGTGAAGCCGCTGTGTGAGATCATCCGTGGCTTTGGGGTGAAGTACCATCAGTACGCCGATGATACACAGCTGTACATTTCCACCCCAGGTCACCCCAATGATGCCCTTGAAGTGATGTCCCAGTGCCTGGAAGCTGTGCGGATCTGGATAGGGAGAAACCGACTCAGGCTCAACCCTTCCAAGACGGAGTGGCTGTGGTTCCCAGCATCTCAATATAGTCAGATGATTCCATCTCTGACTATCGGGGGCAAGTCTCTAGCCCCCGCCGAAAGGGCTCGCAACCTGGGTGTCCTCCTGGATTCACAGCTGTCCTTAGAGGACCATCTGACAGCTGTGACCAGGGCGGCCTTTTATCAGGTCCGCCTGATACGCCAGTTGAAGCCCTTTCTGGATCGGGATTCCCTGTGCACAGTCACTCATGCCCTCGTCACGTCACGTCTGGACTACTGTAATGCTCTCTACATGGGGCTCCCCATGAAGAGCAGCCGGAAGCTCCAGCTGGTCCAGAATGCAGCCGCGCAGGTGGTTTCGGGGGCTAATTGGCGCTCCCATATAACACCCCTCCTGCGCGAGCTGCACTGGCTTCCGGTGGTCTACCGGGTGCGCTTCAAGGCGCTTGTTACTACCTTTAAAGCGCTCCATGGCATTGGACCTAGACTGCCTGCTGCCACAAACTGCCTCCCATCGACCAGTGTGCTCCCACAGAGAGGGCCTCCTCGGGGTGCCATCAGCCAAGCAGTGTAGGCTGGTGACACCCAGGGGGAGGGCCTTCTCTGTGGGAGCACCCACCCTCTGGAACCAGCTCCCTCCAGATTTAAGAACCATTCATGACCTGGCCACCTTCCGCCGTGCCCTCAAGACGTACTATTTTTATCAAGCCGGGCTGGTGTGAAAAAGTTGGGGTTTTTAAGATTTTACCAAATTTTACCAAATTTTAATTATATTGTCTTAAATCAGGGCCACATCTAATATTTTCTTTTAAATGTATATATATTTTAATGTTTATATTGTATTTTTACTTGGCTGTTCACCACCCTGAGTCCCAGGAGAAGGGCGGTATAGAAATTTAACAATAAATAAATAAATAAATAAATAAATAAATAAATATAAATATGAAGACAAGAATTAGAGTTCAAAGTATTAAACATCAAGTTCAAATTGAAGTTCATCTAATAACCATATAATAATAATAGCCTCTTATTCTAGCAGAACTGTTTTGTCAGGAATATTTGAAAAGAGACTATTCTTCACATGGATTCAGAGTCTTCTGATTTGTGGAAAATAATAGGTATAAATAAATGCCTCTTGCATGATATGTGTGGCTATGTGTTTTAAACAGAAGAAAATTATTGTCATTTCCTTGAACAAGAATGCTTGATTAAAGAGTTTAGGGCGCAAAATATGTTTGCAACATTTTTCTGCGGGATAGCTGTTCTTACCATTGCTGATTTCTACCTGAAAATATCTAATGCATTATTCAGAAAAGGCAGAAGCAAATGCTGAATGACCCAGGAATTCCAACGTGAAGTTATGTTGGAACCGAAACAACTATGTAAAATGCATGATAAGAACTAATGCTCAATTTTAAATTTTAATTGGTTTGGTCTCAAAAGAAAAGCGGAGGCACAGTTAGCGTACATTCTTAAAAAGCACTTTGGCATGCTACTTATTACAGCTATTTTAAGTAACTTGCTCTAAAAAGGAATTCAGGGGAGTGCACTTACTTAACATATAGTGGTAGCAAGTGGTAACTGGACATGAATAGGGAGGAACAAAGCAAATCTTTATAGGGTGATTTCCATATTTGGCAGTCAGTGGTGGTGTTTAAGAAAAACCTTTACCTCATGCTTGGACTATCCAATTGCTTCTTTATTTCTCTAAAGACGTGGATTGGATGGTTCTGCTATGGGAAACAATCAAGCAGAACAGAAATTTTGCTTAAGAAAGATTACAAGTCCAGTTTCTGGTATATCCAAGTAGGGTTGGGAATTGGTATCTATCACTGAGGATCAACCTTTCTAAACATTCAGGAATCTGGAATATAAGAAAAGAATGAAAATGTCAGTCCTGCTGTGTCTGATTCCATCACTGCCACATCAGTGGTGGGTTCCTACCGGTGCGGTCCACTCCGCCGTTCCGGTAGGGGCCCGCCGATTGCACAACGGCTCCGGTGCTTTCTTTGCCGGTCCGTGCGCGCTGCCATCTCTTTTTTGGAATTTTTTTTCAGTTTTTGGCTCTCTGAGCATGCGCGGAAGTAAAGTTGTCCTTCTGTGCATGCGCAGATAGCCGAAATCACGCAAGAGGATGCGCACAACATCACAATGCGCACCTGTAGGAGAAGGTAAGAGGAACCCGCCCCTGTGCCACATGCTCTGTTGGGAAAGAATAAAGTGGCACTTAGCCAAGAAAAATTTTCCTGCTTGTTTTCTTTTTTTTTAATAGCCTTTTAAAAATCCATCTAACAAAGACGATAGTTTCTGTTTTGAGAAACATATATTTTTAATGTGCTTTTTTAAATTGAGTGTTACACGTATTTTGAATTCCAACGTTTTATTTAATCACTACGTCCTTTTATACAGACACATACAGATACATACACAAATGGTTTATAAAAACTTACATAAAAATGGAAAGACATTTTAAAAATATACAATCCCAGGTAAAAACAATAGTAAACTGAAAAAAGTTGTTTATAACTTTTGGGGATTGCAAACTACAATATCCATTAAACATTAATATTTTAAAAGGTTTTTTTTAATGAAAATATTCAGCTGTTGTAAAATGGAATAGAATAGAATAGAATTCTTTATTGTCCAAGTATGATTGGACACAAGGAATTTGTCTTTGGTGCATATGCTCTCTGTACATAACAACACAAGATACATCCGTCAAGAATCATAAGGTACAACACCTAATGATGGTCACAGGGTACAAATAAGCAATCAGGAAACAATCAGTATCAATATAAATCGTAAGGATGCAAGCAAGTTACAGTCCTGCAGTCATAAGTGGGAGGAGGTGGGTGATAGGAACAATGAGAAGACTGATAGTAATAGTTATGCAGCCTTAGTGAATTGTTCACAGTGGTGAGGGGATCTATAAATCTATACCAAGGGGAAATATGTTTCATCAGTTTTTATAATACTAGATAAAATTGCCTTTTTAAAAATAGAAATTACACATCTCTTGAATCTAAACCTTAATATCAAGAATAATGGTACCTTGGTAATTTTTCAAAATAATTCTCTTAGCAATATCTCATATCCAGTATAGCCACAATTCCTCAAAAATAGTCAGATCTAATGTTTGGGGCATAACTGAACATAACATTAATTTCTTTAACATAAAAAATATCTCCTTAGATCTATTTATATCGATCTATGTTAAAATAATTCAGAAACATGTCAATAACTTACAAGGTCAAATCATATGACACAGTAACTCCTCCACTCAAACGTTTCACAGTTCATTCTAACATCATTCATCACTCTGTCTGCTGAGTGTATGTGTGAATGCTGAATCCTTAGCATTGCTGCAACTTCAATGGCTTGGCCTTCTAATGTTTGCTGATTGTTTCCCATTAGTTACTGGTTGGTCTTGGAAGTATTTAAGAAGAGAATCTGTCCATAGACTTTAACAGGCTATTATATAATGCCTGTCGAAAGTTGGCATTAAAGAATTAAATGGGAGTTCAGGTCAAAAAAACTTATCTCTTTAGTTCATTAAAACATCTCACCTGTATCAGCACAAAGCTAGAAGTTTAATTGGGGTCATTAGAAACTCCAACTCTCCTCAATCCAAAATTTAGAGACTATTTGACTTACATTGTTCCTTACCTGCCAGTAAAATGTTTACAAGTCTTGCCCCATGTGAATAAGTCAGAGACTAAGTGCAAGGCACCTGCGTATTTCCTGAAACTTTTAATATAATTCTAGATAGTTTTACATGATACTCTGTGTACATATGATAACTAATATTTTTCAAGCTGTGCATCATTTTGACAAATATCAAATTACTTTTTTAAAAATACCCACTATTTACAATAAAGACACTGTGTTATGGATTGCCACATGAAATAATCAGTGAAAAGGCATATTTGACATATCAGAAAAAGGCAGGTACAAGGGCTACTGACATCACAGAATGCATAGGTTTGATAAATGAATAATTCCGGTTTAGCATTTGGATAAAGAGATTATTATTATTATTATTTGCTTTTGCTTCCTTTAGATATTTTTTTCCATCCATAAAATACTGGCTTCATCTATTGACCCTAGCAGGGAATGCTGATATTTACAAAGGAGCAATCACGTTTCCAACATGGCAAATACATTGCAGCAGTCCAGAGTGTTTGTAAAATTGAAGGCATAGCTGAGAAGCAAAAGTCTACTCTTTCTCCCTCCACATTTTAACTACTGAGAAATACTACTTCTGAAAGATTTAGGAAAACTGCTGTTCCTTTCAGTGAAGGAGAGGACAAAATATAGACAGACTCCCTGCCTACTTTAAGATTTGGCAGATACATTTAAACACCTGAGATGTTGAAGTAAGTGAACTTTTGTGGTAAAGAGTAACTGCTAAAAAAAAATATGCCACATTTTCTAGAACTCAGTGCTGGATCCATAGCATGGTATTACACAGTAAGCCATAACCCAGGGACAGTTTGTCTTATTTTGGCCTCTGAGGGTTGCAGGGTTATGGCAGTACCTGAGAAAATATTTGGGGAAGTTAAAATGCACGAATATATTGTAGCAAAATAACAAAATTTGGACTAGAAGATCTCCAAGGTCTCTTGCAAATCTGTTATAATATTTAAATACTTTGCAAATTGTTTTCCTACGTATTTGTACTATAAGCTATAATGGAATCACTATTAATGAAACAATGGTTCGATTCACAAGCTGTGCAAGACCAGAAACAAGGCACATTATAACTATTTTCGTGTTTGAAGCAAGCAAAGTTTTACTATGAAAAACTGTGGAGAAAAATGAGAAGAAAGCAGGCTGAGTCTGAAGAGACCAAGTCTACAATAGTAACTTTTTTAGCCTTTTATCATAATTTATAGCCCCATCAATTTGCAACCATGGAAAAAATCCATCTATGTGGTCACTAATAGTCAACACCAGCTTGATAGCACATAATCAATTTGCAAGCTACATACCAGAGTTAAATAAGGACTCTAACTTCAAGCTGATAATTAAAATGTAACAATCATTAAAATATTTCCATACATTTGGGCATGTCTTTTAAGTTTAATCTTTAATAAAATCTTAGATTGCTTAGATCCTATGTCACTTCATGTATATCTTAAAGAAACCTCTAAGGTATTTGATCATAGGCCTCTCAGATACCTAATTTATTTGATGATTATTACAATCATCAAATAAATAGTATATATAGAATATATAGAATACACACATAGATATGATAATGTTAACAATGTGTTTTGTTGCAATGGTCATGGTGTTTTTAAAAAGCCTTGTAAATATCACAATATATTTGAATAAATTGCTCTAATTTGATGATTGATGGTTGGTTGGTTGGTTGATTTTTTTGCTGAAGATGCAAAAGTAAACTACTACAGTAAATCAGGTGTCGATTTATCCTTTCATTGTCTTATAATAATTATTTTGCCCATATGCATAACCTCCATAAATCTTAGTAAGTTCAAAATACCATAACCAAGCATATACCTTTATCCAGCAATAAGTGGTCTTAAGTTATGTTAATAATCCTGTAGCAATAATAGGACAAGTAAAACCATATGGATCAACATTCCAATTCCGGTTTGAAAGTAATATTTTAATGTGATTGGCTAATTTAAATACATTTATCGTAAATGTAAAAACAAAAAAGGGAGAGAGAAAAGTATAACATTTAAAAATAACATAAGTCATTATTTTTTATAATGTAGTCTAATTATTTTACTAAACAGAATGAGTAAATATGTAATTAGGAGCTACAAATAAAACATGGAACATTTTAGTTGTTTAAGCATCCATTAAGCATCCATTAATATGAAACCAACTAGACTTGATCATTTCAGAATCCTGTCTAAATAAAACATCTGCAATTTCTTTCTTTTTAAAAAAAATCCTAAATATAAAGAGCAAAAAACCCTCTGATCATATTTTTTTCTCACATTTGGTACATTGTATTCCCCTCTAGGTACAGCTGTTTCTAACAATGGTATATGCTTTGATTAAACAATGAAAACATTATTTTATTGATTTCTAGTTACAGTTAGTGGGAGATAGATATACACATTTTCAAGATAAGGTTCTCAGTTGAGCTCAGAGTTGAATGAGTTGTTTTCAGACCAGTTTCTTGGCAACTCATCATTGTGGTACAAGCCAGATCCTGTGTTCTGTTGTGTCTTGCCTTTTCTTTCCTTCTTTTTTATTTTAAGATTAGTTTGGTTAATCTTTAAAAAATCATTAACTAGTATGATTTTTCATTACAGCTTGAGTTATTATATTTAATCATGATATCTGTAGATTCTAAACTTTAATCACAAACAAGAACATGGCTTACTGTATAACCTGTTAGAAGAATAGCATATTGAATGCCTCGTTCTCATTTAAGGTTATTCCTTTTCAACAGTTTATCGTAATTTTATAAAGCATATCATTCCCTTCCACATTCTTCTCATCCTATCAAATAGCCTTGGAGAGAGTATTAATGAGAATAATGCTTGTGGTCTCCAATTGCCTACTTAATATTGTCTGTTAAAGACTAATGGCCATTTTTCTGTTCCATTTTTTTAAAAAAAGAGAATAACCAAGACCCTTTATCTTGCTACAGGATAAAAAGTAAAATTGACAGGAGTTTATTTTTTATGGGAGGGGAGAAGAAAGAGAGTCATAAATAATGGAGTCTTCTGGGATTATATTGTAATTTAGTTCTTCCTGCTCACAAATGGAAAACTTCTCCTCCATGCCTTTCTCACACCCAGCAGAGTTCCTGCAAAATCTTGTAAATGCCTTCTTCAAAGCGAAAAAGGTATGTAATGGCTGGATGGAATTTCACTTTCCTGAATATCCATTAGGTTTGGGACAGACTAATTAGATGCCTGTCTTTTGGTGAGAAGATATTAAGTTTTAAATTCTGAGGCACCTCAAGGTTGTGGAAATCCAATCAATTTTATCAGGTTACTAGGCTCAGTTGATTACACTGACAAAAAGCAGGACTAGTTACTTTAGCAGAAGTTTAGCTGAATTCTTGTAATTGATTAACTGCTGCCATCTGTTCTAGTGACCCTCATTAATTTATTGTACTGTCAGTTATTTCTTACCTTGGGCTGCTGTACAGGATTTTTGTTTTTAGTTAAATGTCCATGCTACCCAAGTCAGAGGAAAACTGTATCTGCCTATCATTTGCTAAATTAAATAGTGAACATAGAATTAGTTATTAAAACCATAATTGCACGTTACCATTTTAGGTACATGGACTTAATGTCTATAGCTGGGAAGGAAGATGAAAAGCACATATCGGGCTAGTGTGAAACATGTCATAACTTTTACTGTCTGTAATTTTCATTAGCATGGCTGGAAAATGTGAAGAAAATGGGCACGTTTAACATTTGAGTTTATGCAGAAACAATTCTTGATGAACTTTTTTCCTGAATACTAAGGACAAGAGCCTACTCAAATTGCAAAATTCAGAAGAAAGTCAAAGACCTTGTTCTTGTTTTCAAAACTCCTATAACCTAACCTCATTTCTAGCAAGGAACATCATCATTTTAGAAAAACTATAACAGATACTAGTATTCTGACCAAAAGTGCTGAGCTGCAAAAGTGCTCTACAGAACGAATTAGCTGCAGTTGATTTAATGATTTCCTTGTTCCAGAAAATTGCTTTTCATAATATACTAATACATTTTTGTTTTCAGGCTGTTTAGAAATGTAGTTCAAATGAACACATTTCTAATAGTCTCGGTTGCCAATCCTCTGTTGGCTTCTTAAATCTCCAGACCAATCACATTAAAAAATAAAATAAAATCCTATATAAATAATACAGAAGTGCTGAACAATAAGAAAATGCTGTCTTGGAGCATTGTGTTGCATTAATACTATGGGCTCTGTTTTCAGGATGACCAAGACCAAAAAAAAGCTTTTTAATAATAAAGATGATGACTCTCAACTTTTCAACTTTCACACTGCTGCATTTTCAAAGACTCCAAGCAATTTATGAAATATCAGTAAGAAAGATTTAAAAATAAAACTGCTAATTATAAATTTAATCTACCTGATTCATCACTGTTTTGGAACTGCATGTTGCACCTCCAAATGTGTTCCTGAAGAGCCATGTCTTCCTTTTACTCCTCTTCATGTGTGACTTTTAAATTTATTACATTGTCTCAATCCAGAAAGACCATCATTTGGAGTTTAAACCCACAATAAGCTTTATTTACAAAGTCTGGTGAACAGTTCTGATTTGAAAAAAAAAACCAGCAAGCTAAGATTCTGCTTGAGGATGCAACAGGATATAAGAGGAGAAAAAAGTGTTGTGTGTTTTTCTTTTGTTTTGTATGATATTCAAATTATTCTCATATGAAACTACTACATTCTAGTTGATGATTTGGTTGACATAGACTGGATATAGAGAATCTGTATTTTTGCAAAACAATCAGTGGACCCAACTAGTATGGGCCACAACTTCTTGGGATTCATTGGCTCCATAACCATAATGTAAACGGTTTGGATCAAGATCATTTTCTAGGACTTCCTGCATCCATATTACACTGCCAAGCATGGTAAACCTAGCTGAGGAGCAAAAAGTCTTATTTTTATGACCTGCAAATAAGAACAAACAACTTGAGGAAAGATAACAGTAAATGATAGGAAGATGTATGTTTGCCTTTCTCCTAAATTATTTTAATTGAGCTTATGTAAGCTAACATGCCTTTATGTAAATAGCTCCAGGTAGAAAAAAATGCTGTATAACCTTAAATATATTTTCTGGCTTTGGTGTTAGTGTGTTAACCGAAGACATCAAGGAACGAACACTGTGCTCACTCACCCCTAGAGTCATAGGATTTGTAGTTAATGATATTTGTTCTGTCACTTGGAAAGGAAGGCCCTTATGGGAGAAAAGCCAAGAGCTAAAAGGCTGAAGATATAAAGCCATTAAATCAGGGGTCTCAAACTCAATTTACCTGGGGGCCGCTGGAGGTAGATTCTGAGTAAGGCTGGGCCGCATCAAGTTTTCCACAAAAAATGCGCTTACAAAATATCATTATTCAGATTCAAATGTCTTTATTAACAGTTCTTTAACATTTAACTTTTAGAACATGAATGGACATAAACTGTTTGAACATGGCTTTATCTGCCTACTTCTTGCTGCTAGAGATCTGACAGCGCTTACTCTTGCATAGCCGAGCCACATTTGGCGTAAGTGAGGAAGCAGTTGAGACCCTCAGCACAGCTTGAAGATGAGCATCAGTAATTCTAGACCTGTACTTTGACTTATTGAAGTTCAAGGTAGAGAAGAGCTTTTCGCACAAGTATGTGCTCCCAAAAAGACACATGGTCTGCTTGAACATTCGGGAAAGCTCAGGGAAGCTGGGGGGCAATTCTCTTAAAAATTGCCCAAGTTTGGCTGCTTTTCCACTCACATCCCTAAACTTGGCTTTGAGTTCAGAGTTACACTGCAGGTCAATGAGCTCTATTTGAAACACTGGAGGGGCATCTTGCACATCAAAGGAGAAGGGGTCTGCAAAAATTTGAAATGTGGCTCTGTGTCTCTTGAAGTCTGCAAATCTATGATCAAATTCCTCCTGTAGCCTCAAAATGACATCCACATACTCCTCATGACTGAATAGTGTGCCTGAATCAATGAGTGACTTGCATGCTGGGAAATGGCAAAGGTTTGTTTGAGAAAGCTGGTCTTTCCACAATATAAGTTTTGTAGAGAATGCTCTCACGCTGTCATAGGCAGCACTGACAAGTTGCCCCTGGCCTTGTAACCTCTTATTCAGTACATTAAGCTCATGTGTGATATCAACCAAAAAAGCTAAGTCCATGAGCCATTTTGGATCACTTAGCAAAGGAACAGAAGCCCCATCTTTCTCCATAAAAGCTTTCACTTCCACTCTCAACTCAAAAAATCTCTTCAATACGTTTCCCCTGCTGAGCCAACGCACCTCGGTAAAGTAGAGCACATCCCCATATTCTGACTCTATTTCCTCTAAAAAAGCACGAAACATTCTGTGTTTTAAGCCCCTGGATCTGATTTGGTTGATGCATTTCACAACGAAAGACATCACGTTGTCAAACTTCAGGCATTTGCTGCAAAGGGCCTGCTGATGAATAATGCAGTGCAGAGCAATGACCTCCTCTAAACCTTCCTCTTTCTTTTTTTTATTAACAAGTGCCACCAGTCCTTTTTTCCTCCCGATCATTGATGGCGCTCCATCAGTTGTTATTCCGACAAACTTCCTCCAAGGCAAACCAGCATTCTGAAAAGCATCACACAGCTGGTGAAATATCTCTTGGGCGGTGGTCTGGCCATGCATTGGAACTAGTGAGAGCAACTCCTCTGTGACTTCAAAATTGTCATCAACACCCCGGACATAGATTGCAAGCTGGGCAGTGTCGGTGATGTCTGTGGTCTCATCAAGAGCGACTGAGTATACACTGAAACATTTTATTTTCTCACACAGTTGATCATAAATGTCACTTGAAAGGTCAGAAATGCGCTCTGCCACGGTGTTGGAAGAAAGGCTGATGTTGCTAAACTGACCTTTCTTTTCTGGAGAGATAATACTTGCAGCCTGTAACATGCACTTTTTTATAAATTCCCCTTCTTTAAATGACTTTCCTGCTTTAGCAATCATCATACTAACTACGTAGCTGGCTTCGACTGCTGCATCATTCTCTTTGGTTGCTTTCTTAAAGAAATCTTGTTGCCTCAGCAGACATGTCTTAAGTTTAGCAACCTGGTTGGCTCTCTCATCTTCCTGGTACTTTGCATACTCCTCAGCATGTCTAGTTGTGTAATGACGCTTCAAATTGTATTCTTTGGGCACTGCAACTTTCTCTGTGCAAATAAGACAAGTTGGGATGCCCTTGTGCTCAATAAAGAAATATTGCTTTTCCCACTTTTCCTGAAATTGTCTGTGCTCATCATCAACCTTTCTCTTCACTGCAGGCTTTGAGCAAGACATATTTGGGGCTGCGTACCAAAAACTTAGGCCTATGGTGCCTTGAGATACCCACTTCAGCACAAGGTGCTCTGGATGAGCGGAAATAGAGTTTCCTAGTCCCCCTAGCTGCCTAGCATGACCTTCGGCAACATTAAAGAGGACCTGATTTTTACTCACAGGAGTAGCCAAATGCCTTTAGGGTGGGCACGCACCTGTCTGGTTTATAAAAATAGCACTCCTCCACTCTGCTGTGCCCCCCTGTATATTTCTTGCCCTGTATGCTAATACTGAGCATCAAGGAGGAAGAGACGCCGGGGTTTCTCAATGGGCGTCTCCTTCTCCATGTGCCTCAATCCAATCACAGTGAGAGTCACAGCCAGGAAGAAAAAACTCCTTGTCTGTGACACTCTTTGATGTGATTGGATCACAACACAGCCAGGGAGAAGGAGACGCCCATTGAGAAACCCCTGCGTCTCCTCCTCCCATGCAGGGCCTCCAATGGCAGAACGTCCTGTCGCCTGAACGGGAAAGAGAAGAAAAAAAGTGAGGCGTGGAGAGCGTGACTGACAGGCTGGTACTTGCCTCTCCGTGTCCCTCCCATCGAAGAAGATGAAGTCGCCGCTCTGAACACACTTGGTGCAGGTCAGCGTCCGGCGGTGTTACACAGCGGGCAGCGCTCCACCGCCACTTACTCCCCCTGGTGAGACGCCGAGGTACTGTACTTGGCGGTGGAGCGCTGCCCGCTGTGTAACACCGCCGGAGGCTGACCTGCACCAAGTGCGTTCAGAGCGGCGACTTCATCTTCTTCAAGTACCGGAGGGAAGGTGGTTAAGTGCTTTTCCAGGCGGGGGGCCGCAAAATATTGTCCCGCGGGCCGCAGTTGGCCCGCGGGCCGCGAGTTTGAGACCCCTGCATTAAATGATGGAAGGAGCAAGCACCTCTGACTTTTTCTTGTATCATCCAAAGCTGCTGTCTCTTAAGTGGATATTAAGTGGATTGAAGGGATAATGTTCCAGCAGAAATTATTTTGTGTGCTATGCTGATTTCAGGAAAGAGAAAAAACTTTGCATTTCCCTGTTTTGCTTTCACCAAATAACAGAACTTCAAAGTAGAGATACTAGGAAAATAGGATCTTCCCCAGGCAATGTCTTCTTAGTGGAGTTCTGTTATAATAAATGACTCTGCCATATATTTTTTTAGCTTGGTTACCTAAATGCAAACATACGATTTAAATTTTCTATTCAGCAAATATAAAGCGAGCTTGAGCAATGTTTGTGTACTGCTTCTGCATTAATACAGGGAAACCTGGCAATTTAATATTTTAAATGCTATTTTAAAGTTTTAAAAGTGACATTATCACACATTTGACAGCTACATCCCACTGCTCTCATGACAACCTTAATCAAAGATGGATTACTGGTAACGGCTTTTCCTGTGCAGACTGGGAACTGGTTCAACACATTTCCTCTTCGTATCATCTAAGTACCATGAATGATACATTGCCTGTGTTATTGACACCTCTACACTTCTAACATAGTTTCTTCCCCTATTGGCCTCATGTATGAGAAATCATTTCCTAAATTGGCTGAACTGGGGAGGATACAACATCTGGAGCATATCAGGATTCCTGCCACTGGTTCACTTAAAATATGTTTCACAACATTGTATAACTTTTCAATTCTCCCAAGGGTTTTGGAGATGCCACTTACAAAATCCACCCCTTTGCTGAAACTGAACACCACTCAAAGGAAAAAAAAAACCCTGGCTTGCAAGAAGTTTTTTAAACGATGGGCCATAGAAGATCATATAATTAATCTTGTTTTTATTAAAGCAACCAAGCTGAGAATGTTCTTTGTTATGAAAAGTTAAGGAACTTTGCATTATTTTAGTTACTAACAGTTCACTTTGCTTGGGCTAAGTCAGATCTTGTTTCTACCATGATGCATAGAATAAGCCAGAGTGGACAGTATTCTCATCAATTCTTATACTTGGTTTTAGGTGAGGTAAGTGATCAAATGGAAAGCTATCTAGTGGGATGTCCTGCAAACTACTAAAATACTCTATGTCAGCATTTATATCATTTTATTGTTGAGATTTCCCATTTTAAAACAGTGAGATTCACTTGAATGTAGAGCCCAGTATATCATTTTGTTCAAGCACTTACTGTATCATTTGTATTGGCTTTAGGTTGGCTATACGGTTGCTTCATTGATAATTGTAAGTTTGGGCATAGTAATTCTTCTTCACTGTTATTTGGTATATTCTAATATTCACAAATTTTGTGATATTTTAACAGAAGACAATGAAAGAGAAGCCAAAGGAGCAGAATGAGACAGGAAATCATGTTTTTTAAGAAAGTTCTCTTCCACAACAAGCTTTATTAGGTCATGACCCGCGCTAAATTATAACCAGGTAATCTGGGATCACATATTCTAAACCAAAAGTATAGTACATTCAAGTTTATATATTGCTGCTTGAATCTTTAAAATATCCCTGGATCTTTAAAACTAGTGGTACTAAGGTGCAGACAACACAATATAGAATTTAATATACTTGGTTTTCATTTGGTTTGAAATGAAGCTTAACCATAGTTTCAACTGGAAAATTGTGTACATCTTAGAACAAGCTAAATCCAAAAATGCTAGGGAATTTCTGGAAGCTTGGCCATCTGGAATCAGCCATCAGTAAACATATAGAGAGAAACCACATTTACATACCATTCAAAAACACAATAAAAAGCTAAGAAGGCAACAAAAAGACTGGAATACATGCTTTCCAGCAGCCTACACCCCGATAAACAGGGATTAACACCAGATAAAACATCAAACAGAAAACAGTACCATAATCAAGGGATTACCAAGGGGACCCCCACCAACACAGGCAGGACAAGCTACTCTATATAAGCGGTACGCAAACCCCAAACTCAGTAGCACTTAACTAGTTGGGTAGTGAAACATCTGCAAACATAGAACAAGCTCAAAGGACTTTACATTTTTATCTTTTAATGCAGCATCATCGTTTTACTTAATTAACACCTCAAGTAATTATTCAAAATGCATATTTATTTATTTATTTATTTATTTTATTTATCAAGTTTAGTCATTGCCTATCTCACTGTCCAAGTGACACTGGGTAATTTACAGATTTTAATGAAAAGAAAGGTTTAATGCTGTAATTTGTATCATCTATTGAAAAAGGAGAAACAAAGAACATAAAGAATAATAAAGTATTATTTTTAAAATAAGCTTAGAGGGGGAAAAACCTTCCTAATTCCAACTTTTTATTGGTTCTATCCATGCTAATATAAGAAGAGATGCTATAATGGAATTAATGAACAAAACCAGTTTCGCCCTTCATACATAAATTCCAGTGGAATACTATTGAATTATATTATTTAACTTAATTCATCTTCTGCTTTCTCTTAGTGGGCAAAAATAACAAAATGGAAGTTTCGATGTTTCAAAAAAAATCTATGCATTTTGATGAGTAGTGAGTTTTAGTCAGATAAATGTTCAAGTTCGGGAACTGCATTTGTGAAGACATCCTTTCAAGCATCAAAACCTTGATACTGCTTGAAATTGAGTTTTTCCAGGTGATGGGAGATAAATGCCCCAAAGTGTTAATTGAAAGATGGAATCAGGAAAGATATTTAAGCAAATAGTTATATAACCTTCCAACTGAGTTGTTACTTCTTATTCCTGAACTTTCCACCTTTCTTTATCAAGACTACAATCCATGTCTGTAAACTTTAATGCAAGTCTAAAATGACAAAGCAATTCATGGTTGCCTCTTATAATAGTGAGGGCCCAGCACAAGCATCTAAAAGAATTAAAAACAATGGCTTTCTATATGGGGAACTTTCAATTCAAACTGAGTTTACAATTCTATTTGAAAAGCTGCACTAATGTACCAAAACTCCGAGGTATACAATTTCTATAATATGTAATACTATATAATAAAGATGTTAAGTAGACCAATCATCCTGTTGTTTTCAGCTGAATGAGGAGATTGTTTGAAATTAATAATGAATATTTACCCTTGTCTTGACCCTAAGGAGGTGATTTGGGGATGGGCGCATTGCAGAGTGTAGCAAAAGAAAGGTACATCTCAATCCAATCTCATAAACCTGCATTTCAGTCTAATTTTTCGAAATGTTGTAGCCCTGCTACATATTTTAATTTGAAGCATAGACATGTTTTATAATAATTAGACACCTGCTGTGTAATTTGGCCTTGATTCTTTGATTAATCCAAATTGCATTTTTTTTTACCTCAACACCGATAATTCTGAGTAGAATAATATGTGAAACCTGCAAAACTATTGCAGATTAGATTTAGGTAGATCTACATGTGTATTAAAATGTGAGTAAAACGAATTCCACAGCTTCATAAAAACTTGAAACTATTACCTTTGCTGCATCTTTTTCTCATTTCTGATTTTTGTTACAGAAGTGAAAATGTAATGTCTCATTAGTTGGTTGAGTGTATATGACTTAATGGATTCACGCTTTTACTCAAGCAACCAGAAGCATCTGGCTCCATATTGCGGTTATACTATTCATAATTAATTTAAAGGTAAGCTAGTTTCCCTTGTTTGAAATGCCTGCTTTATAGTGGCTTTCTTTTAAGCCTTTGAAGATTAACATTTGTAATATCTTATGGAAGAGCATACCTGCGGCCACATCTATCTTTTTTTATTTCATTTTGTTTTAACCAGTCACTTTATTTATTAAGCCCAAACATTCAGGTTTGTCTTTTGAGAGCAATATTATTTCTGTTGAGGTTACTGGCTACAGTTTTTCTTTATGAGCTTTTTTTTTAAAATGATGTCAATGCAGTTTCCATTTATTCTTGCTGATACTAAATAAGCACACAGTGTATCTTCCTGAAAGGAGAACCAAATGTTTCCTAAATAATATATCTTTAAATTGAGCACCCATTTAAATGTGTGTGGGGGGAGTTTGGCATGTCTAATCTTTCTTTGTGGAGAAAATATTCATCTTAAATGCAGAGTCCCAAAGGTGCTTTTTCAAGAGGCAACTGGACTTTCTGTTTTTTCCTTTGAAGACGTTTTGCTTCTCATCCAAGAAGTTTCTTCAGCTTCTTCTGAAGAAGCTTCTTGGATGAGAAGCAAAATGTCTTCAAAGGAAAAACCAGAAAATCCAGTTGCCTCTTGAAAAAGCACCTTTGGGACAACCATGACCTGGATGATTGAGCATAGACACTTAAATGCAGAGCTGTTTTTCTTTTTTCTTTTTCTTTTTTGGTGATATGTATTTATTGAGAAATAAATAGAACTGTTTTTCTTTGGGACCCATAATTTTGGTTCAGACATTTCCCACTATCATGGATCAAAAGGAAGAATCCATCCAGAATATATTTCCTGAATATGCCTTTTTATTAAGGAAAAAGGTGTAGGTTGAAAATACAACATGCCATTGTTTGACTATGTTTTAATCTCCTGTTTCATCCATTTTCATTGGGAAACATTCCTGATTATTGGATTCTCATAGCCCAGGAAAGAGATATACAGTAGCTGAAAAGAACAGGGAAAAAAAATTCTGTTTGCTATTTGACTACACAAATCCATCTGCATAAGTGTAAGATGGTTTGTCCTGTAATGAAATACACAGATATGTTGTCTGACAATGCTTTATGCTAAGGACATTCAAAATATTCCCAGAGTCATACATTAGTAGAGCAGACAACAACTGAGACAACATCTAGTCTGGAAAGGAACATCCATGTATTCACTGAGCTACATTGTTGATTTAATGTCACAAAACATGTGCAAACCATATTGGACTTTCAGCACAGCTCAATACTTCTTAGCTTATAACCAGCAAAAATGTGTGGTCTTTTAAATTATCATTACATTTTTCTCCAAGGAACTAGTTTTCTTCCTGTGTTTTATTGTTAAAGAAACGTCCTAGGAAAGCACCATCTATCTATTTTTCCAGTCACCTCAGGGAGAAAAGATATGCAGTTTAGTGGTGCACAGCAAGCACTGGCTCAGTTGAAGTAGCCAGTAAATTGCTGAGGTCAGTCTGAAACCAGCGAAAGTGCACTTTCCAAAATGGATGGGACACTGGACATGGCATAACAGAGAAAGCAGCAGGAGAAAAGTTTGCTTGAAGGGATTAATAGAGGGCAAATCATCCAGTTCTAGCCTACTGTTCTGGTGACAGGGCAGTCCACATACAGTAAGCTCCTAGACGTACTGTCATTCAAAACACAACATGTATTTATAAAAAAAATGTAGAGAAATTGGACTACCTACAGATAGATTTTGTTTTGTTTTCATTCTTCAAGGTTGTCCTGTCTCTCTTTTTAATTAGTTAAAATGGTTCACTAGTTTTTCTACAAAGCATCCGTTAAGGTAATGGAAACACTAGCAATTCACTTTCCAACCAATGTTTAAATGTGATTTATGACTTCTTGTGTGCAGTTTTGAGAGAGAGAGAGAGAGAGAGAGAGAGAGAGAGAGAGAGAGAGAGAGAGAGAGAGAGAGAGAGAGAGAGAGAGAGTTTCGCAGACTGTAAATGCAAGGAAGGAGAGATGTACTTGTGATACAAGCAGGGGTGGGTTCCTCCCGGTTCGGACCTGTTTGCCCAAACCAGTAGCGACCCGCTGGTGACATCACGATGATGTCACCGACCCGGTTCAGTCGGTGCCGGTTCATGGGCGCCGCCATCTTTTTTTTTTGAATTTTTTTTGAATTTGAATTTTTTTTTCTTTTAAGCATGCGCAGATGCCGAGTTTCCGGCACTGTGCATGTGGTCGCCATCTTGTTTTTGGCTTTTAAAAAAATTCAGATTTTTCAGCACTGCACATGCGCGCGCCCATGAGGCGCGCCCATGCGGCTTGGGAGCAAGCGAACTGGCAGCGAGGTAAGTTAGAACCCACCCCTGGATACACGTAGTATACATCTTAGACCATGGGTTTCCAATCTTGGTAACTTTAAGACTTGTGGACTTCAACTCCCAGAATTCTGGGAGTTAAAGTCCACAAGTCTTAGTTGCCAAGGTTGGAGATCCCTGTCTTAGACTGTAGCTTTCCACTTCTAAAATTCCTGCAGCCGATGAAAAGAAATCTCTCTTCCCTCCCCACCCCATAGACACACACAGAAACACAGAAGTAGACACATTTTAGCTAAGTCTTAGGTCCAGGCTCGGCATTAGATTACACCACTATCTGGTAGCTGACAAGGCCTTAGAGCTATTTTTCTCCTGCCTATCGTGCCTTTGTTTGTTTTATCTTTCTTTAAATATACCTATGACCTTCATTATAAAATTCTGAAAATGGTTGGTCCTGATGTAACTGATAAGCTCTTGTGTGCCAGTTTTAGGTTGGCCAATTATTCTGATTTGCATAATTTCAGACCAATTTATCATCCAAATGTAATTCAATGTCAGACTAACTCACATAAAACAAAACCTCCCTGTGCACCAGGTTAATCTCCTTTGCTGCCAAACTCCTCCAGGCTGTGATAGAGGAGTCTCTCCCTCCCATGAGCGATGCTCTTCCATCATTTGGACACTGTGTTGTAGCCATTTACACAGGATTAATTCTATTTGTTTTTGGAGATTTATCACTGGAGATTCTATTTCTGTGGAAGTTGCCGCTTTGCCCCCTGCCCTACCAAGGCAGTTTATCATGACTTTCCTATACTGCTCTGATTCTGCTTATCCTTTAATGATCTGTGGGACTGAGTGGGAAAGCCACAAAAGGAAGTTAATAAAGAAAACTTTGCTTCCTGGGTTGCTTCCTGTTTAAAGTAAGCGCCTTTTGATCTGCGAGCCAATTCTTTTAAAATTCTGGTTGCAGTTCCACACCACCCGTACATTTCCCAATCGCTGCCAAAGAAAATATTTCACCCCCTTTATCCCTCAAAGTAAGCTAAAATCCCATCATTTTCTTTTTCCTGATGTGTTTACTATTAACATGGATTTAAATGGAATTTGCTAGATACATGGTCACTCTTTTTTTCATTGATTCAACTCTCTCCCCTCTCACCAACATAAAGTCATTTTGGATCAACAATTCAAACATTCAACAATTGATAAATCTAATACTATGGCGGAGGTTGTTTCCAGAAACAAGCTGCAGATAGAAGATACATAAAAGACTGATTATAATAATATAAAGAACACAAAGTAAACATGGCATCTTGTAAGATCATGCAGCCCTACCAGTTTAAGTTCTCCCCACTATGTCCAAATAAATGTTCTAAGACTGTAGACTGAAATGTTCTGTACATCCAACTATTAACCAAGGATCCAGATGAATATAAATTTAAATAATAATAATAATAATAATAATAATAATAATAATAATAATAATAATAATAATAATAATAACAACAACAACAACAACAACAACAACAACATCTGAAGCACTACTTGAATACTATCTACTTGACAAAAGTCATCATTAGCAATTGCAAAAAACAGCTTTACTTACAACAGCTTATATGCTGCAGGAAGTTTCTTTAACACCATAAAGCAGCGATGGCGAACCTTTTTTTCCTTGGGTGCCAAAAGCGCGTGAGCACATGCTATTGCGCATGCGTGAGTGCCCACACCCATAATTCAATGCCTGGGGAGGGCGAAAACGGCCTCCCCCACTCACCTGGAGGCACTCTGGAGGCCAGAAACAGCCCATTTCCCAGCTTCTGGTGGGCCCAGTAGGCCCGTTTTTTGCCCTCCCCTAGAGCCTGGGGAAGGCAAAAACGCCCTCCCCCGTCCCCCCGGAGGCCCTCTGGAAACCGAAAACGCCCTCCCAGAGCCTCTGTGCGAGCCTAAAATCAGCTGGCCGGTGCGCACATGCGCGCTGGAGCTTAGCTAGGGCAACGGCTCACGTGCCGGCAGATATGGTTCCACATGCCACCTGTGGCACGCGTGCCATAGGTTCGCCATTACTGCCATAAAGCAACATCAACAGCCCATCAGCCCAGATCCTTGGGAAGGACTGGATAGGTGACAAAAAATGTGAAATCCAGCCCAAACATCTGGTTTATTGTACAAAAAGCCATAATAATCACCATCACTCATTACAAAAGTCATCTTTACTTGGATCAGCTTACATCCTGCAAAGATACTTTTTAACACCATCAAATAACTTCTGCTTATGCCAGATCTCTGGAAGGATGATAGGTGGATAAAAATGCCAAATCCAGTCTAAATATGTGGCTGACTGTGTGATAAATCATATTAATAGTAATGCCAGGAAAAGGGATCCCTGCCTCTATTTAACTCAAATATTAGGTGATTTAATAATAGCAAATATATTGGGTTCTTTTTATTTCATTGTCTCTTAGGCTCAGACTTATAGAGTTGTGGAAGGTAACTTGGAGATCATCTAGTTCACCTCCCTGCCCAATGCAGGAATCCTCAGACTACTCCAGACAAATGGATGTCCAATCTTTCTTGAAAACTTCCAGTGATGGGGGCATTTATGACTTAAGGAGTCAGACAGTTCCACTGCTTAGTAGCACTCACGGTCAGAAATTCATCCTCATTTCAAGTTTGAAATCTCTTTCCATAAGGAGTCCACCTTCCACTGGTTTTTCTCCTACTTTTGGCATTAAGGGGAATAAATTCACACCCCCTTCCCTGTGACAGCCTTTTAAGTATTGGAATGTCTTTAAGTCAGAAATGCCCTTTTAACTTCTTCATGGCATTTAGCTTCCAAGCCCTTCACCTTCTTTGTATCAGGGCCAACTCCAATTACAACAAGGGGGTCTGAGAAAGAGGCCACTTCAGAAGACTTCAGGGAGAGTGCTGAGTGAAGTGCAGAACAGAGGAGGTATAAATTGTTCTTCGTGGAGCAAAGGCATTCCCGTTTTTGTGTGTTTGTAACTCAAAGGAGGTTTTATTTTAGAGTCACCACAAGTAAGCAATCCCTTGTAAGGAACAACTACCCTGCTTGCCAGAAACTCTGTCCATTTTGTGCCCTGAATGTTTGACTGGGGAAACTATTTTGAATCTGAAACTCATGATGCTGGGACAGGCTTAACACACAACCTACCAGGAAACCTTGACCTTTCTCACAAGTACTATTGTCGAGCCAAGTTCCACTTATTTATACATCTGATTCTTTTTCTACTTAAGAGCAGAATCCTATATTTCTCATTTTGAAGTATTAGAAAAACCTGTATTAATTACAGTAATAGGATGAGCCCAGTGGTGGGTTGCTACCGGTTCGTGCCAGTTCGGGTGAACCAGTAGTGGTGGCAGCTGGAGGCTCCGCCCACACCCTCAGACATCATCAAAAATGCTCTGGACATGCGCAGAAGTGGTACACATGTGCAGAAGCATTGCATGTGCACAAAGCACGCGGGTGCACACACTCCCATTCCCAAACCGGTAGCAAAGGTAAGAGAAACCCACTATTGGATGAGCCTGAATACCTCACCCAATTATGCCCTCATTATAAGTCTTAAAATTTCTGGGTGGGGCAAGGTGAAGAGATCTCCAGCTTGAGAATAGTTTCACCATTATTAGTGAAAATGTCTAAAGTTAGATACAGTACATTAGGATAATCAAGCACAGAATGAGTGAATAATCACCATTTGAGAGATTAACCACTATAGTGAGGGACAGAGAGCAGTAATGTAAGACATAGGAAATGGATTAGTGGGCAGGTGAGCACATTTAAAGTTTTGAGATAATATATGGATATTTTCTAACTCCTACAGAATTTCAGCAATGAAACCAGTAATCCTGATAGATCATGTTCCATTGCATGTGTTCAAGGAGAGGCTAGACCAGATCTAGTAGGTTGCTTTTATTTGAGTTTCTTCACTGAACAAGTCATGATTCTATGATTCTACTTGAGTAATATTTTTTAAAAAAAACTGCCATTAAAACTTACAGATTATCAAAACATTTGGACATTTTTCACCAATGTTGATCTAGACCAGAGGTGGGTTCCTACCGGTGCAGTCCAGTGCGCCGCTCTGGTAGGGACCCACCGATTGCCCAATTTGCATGAGATGGCTCCGGTGCCATCTTCGCCAATCTGTCATGCACCACCATCTTTTTTCTGTATGCGCAGAAGCAAAAAATCACCAAAATCACGCACACGCGCACATCCCCTTGCAAAATTTTGGTGAGATTTTGCTTCCACGCATGCGCAGAAAGCAAAATCGCGCAAGGGAATCTGTGCGCATAGCAAGTGCGCGCACACGTGCAACATGGCAGCACACCAGTAGCGAGGTAAGACCAATCCGCCCCTGATCTAGACAGTCACAGAACATCATTTGCCAGAAAATAAATACAAACATTTCTCTCTGAGCGTTCAGGAATAGTTTAATCACATTGTTCTTGCCTTGGAAGAATGAAGCTGAAAGTCACAACAGCAAGTGTTCCATAGAACTCACCAGAACAGATTTACTTGTCAAGGATGTCCCAGAATCTTATACAGGGAAATAATTTTCTAAACATAGCATCATCCTGTCCAGACATACCTTTCTGAATGCACTTGCCCAGAACAGACATCTGCATGTTCTAATGCAGGGGTCGGCAACCTTAAACACTCAAAGAGCCATTTGGACCCATTTTCCACAGAAAAGAAAACACTGGGAGCCACAAAACCCTTCCGTGCCTGACTATTTCCTGACCAGCCACAGAACTAGCATATGTAGTTGAATTAAACGTTCTGTTTTCTTGTGAAACTTTTCTTTTCTTGGATTTATCCATGGTTGGCCTACCGGGGGTCGAAAAGCTCAATAAATTGCGTGCCAGTGGGTATCACACATTGGCGGTTGTGACACATATTTTGAGCAACAGGGAGCCGCAGCAGACAGATGAAAGAGCCACATGTGGCTCCAGAGCCACAGGTTGCTGACCCCTGTTGTAATGGGTCTTTGGTGCTTCTTGGGTTTCTTTTTTGTAGGCATTTCATTACCTAAATTAACATCACCAGTGCTAGTAAGGAATGTGTTTGCTTTAGTATTGGTGGTGGTGGTTTAAGAGATTATTTGGTTAGGCTGTTTACTGTTGGCTTGTTTGGCAGTTTTTTTATTGTGGTATTGTTTACTTGATTGTTAGTCTGATGTTAATCTTGGAGTTAATCTGTACTCATCTGGGTGCTGATTGCTGGGGGAAAGGTGCTTAAGTCTTTTTGTTCCCCTTTTGGCTTGTTGATTGTCTCTTTTGCAAAGTCTATAGATATTGTTTATGTCTATGTGTCTATTGATGGCTAATTTGCTAGAGTTCCAGGCTTCTAGAAATTCCCTAGCATTTTTGGACTTGGCTTGATCTAGGATGGTCACAGTTTCCCAATTGGAACTATGGTTAAGTCTGTCCAAATACATTTTCTGATGTTCAGGAAAAAAATAGCCATGATACTGTATATATCAGATCATTAGAATTGTATCCAAATATGTGCTGAAGCTAAAATATTTTATTTTATTATTTTAAGAAACATGTTATCATTGTTACATATATAAAACTGTTGTATAAATTATTGGTGAACTATAATGTGTTCCAGCTGTTATCTTAAAAAACTTCTTAACTTTGCTCCATCTAACATCTGTAACCACTTTGCCCAAGAAGAGATATGCTGATCTCTGAAACAAATTCAAGAGCATTTTTATTGCAAAAAAATATTGCAAATTTTTATTTGTAGTAAAGAGGAAATCCAACAAAAATCAATGGAATAATTATCATTTTAGAATAGTCTAAGCATCTATTCAAATACACATCATTTTATGTCATG
Source organism: Diadophis punctatus similis (assembly GCA_023053685.1). Lineage (NCBI taxonomy): Eukaryota > Metazoa > Chordata > Lepidosauria > Squamata > Dipsadidae > Diadophis > Diadophis punctatus. Next base: position 47,450,618 of record JALIGW010000002.1, on the reverse strand, counting down.
TATTATTTCTCCCTTTACACACACACGCGCACGCACGCGCACACACACCCTCTCATAACAATGTGGCTAGTTAATTTGGTACAATATGGGTCCTCATTTTACCAACCTCAGAAGGATGGAAGGATGGGTTAATTTGAGCTGGTGAAAATCGAACTGCTGGCAGTCAGCAGAATTAGCCCGCAATACTGCATTCTAACCACTGCGCCATCACAGCTCATAATATATCTTTCCCTAACCCTGCCTTCTTCAGTACTCCTGCACAAAGGGTGTATCTTTGCCTTAACACTCCGAACATTTCTTGCCAAGTTTCAAGGTTCTTTTTTTTAAACTGCAGACTGATCTTTTTTTCTTTCTTTCTCTTTTTGTCTCTAAAGCTTGTTAAACTTTTTCTTTTATTATTATTCTCATGAAAACTAAAAGAGAGAAGTCACTGCTAGCTTGTAGGCTCCTACAAATCTCCCTCTGATCCTTTCCACTTAAATACAAGAAAGTACGGGGATGACACATATGCTGTTGTGAGGAGATCTTGAAAGATTACACTTAACCTTCAGAAAGAAATGAATATCCTTGCTGCAAGCAAGCGCAGCTGTGCTTGCCCTAGATTTTGTTTTTCTGTAATTTATATATTTCATATGAAAGACGGCAGGAGAGAGTAGGGCAGACAGGCCCACTTTCTAAATTTGCTGAAAAAAAACCTTGGCTAAGCCAGGTTAAAGAGGAAATGCATCTATCTTTCAATATTGTGGAGATGGGCAGGCAGTAAAGAAAAAGGTTAACTAGAGAATAGAGGCAAGCAACAATAAATTCAAGTACAGGTAATCCTTATGACCACAATTGAGCCCCAAATTTTTGGTTGCTATTTGAGAAATTTGTTAAGTGAGTTTTGCCCCATTTTATGACTTTTCTTGCCACATTTGTTAAGTGAATCCGTGCAGTTGTTTAAGTGAATCTGGCTTTCCCATTGACTGCTTGATAAAAGGTCATACAAGGTGATCACATGACCCCAGGACACTCCAATCATAATAGAATAGAATAGAATTCTTTATCGGCCAAGTGTGATTGGACACACAAGGCATTTGTCTTTGGTGCATATGCTCTCTGTGTACATAAAAGAAAAGATACATTTGTCAAGAATCATGAGGTACAACACTTAATGATTGTCATAGGGTACAAATAAGCAATCAGGAAACAATCAATATTAATATAAATCGTAAGGATACAAGCAACAAGTTACAGTCAACAGTCATAAGTGGGAGGAGATGGGTGATAGGAACGATGAGAAGACTAATAGTAATAGTAATGCACCCTTAGTGAATAGTTTGACAGTGGTGAGGGAATTATTTGTTTAGCAGAGTGATGGCGTTCGGGGAAAAACTGTTCTTGTGTCTAGTTGTCTTGGTGTGCAGTGCTCTATAGTGTCGTTTTGAGGGTAGGAGTTGAAACAATTTATGTCCAGGATGCGAGGGGTCAGTAAATATTTTCATGGCCCTCTTTTTGACTCGTGCAGTATGCAGGTCCTCAATGGAAGGCAGGTTGGCAGCAATTGTTTTTTCTGCAGTTCTGATTATCCTCTGAAGTCTGTGTCTGTCTTGTTGGGTTGCAGAACCGAACCAGACAGTTATGGAGGTGCAGATGACAGACTCATAATAAATACAAACCAGTTGTCAAGCATCCAAATTTAAATCACGTCACCATGCGAATGCTGCAATGGTCATAAGTGTGGAAAAATGATAAGTCACTTTTTCAGTGCCGTTGTAACTTCAAACGGTCACTAAACAAACTGTTGTAAGTCAAGGACTACCTGTAGTTCCTTTTCATTTTTCTGGAGATGTGGAATACCAGCTTGAGAAAGAGGCTTCATGGAAAGGCAATGCATGTAGAATTTCAATGGCTTCCAAGAACTTTCCCATTGGAAGTTGCCTCTGGCTTGGCTCTTATCTACATCCTCCCACTAATATCCTACTCAATATTCCAGAAATGGCTATTCTGATGATGCCATTTAGAGAACAAAGATTAGGAATAAGGATTAGCAAATGAAGGAAAATCTGTTCCAAAGAAATGTCAACTTTGGGGACCAGTTTTCTCCTCCAGTCAATTTTTAAATACCAATCATTTTTTTAAATTGACAAGTCAAAGCTGGGGAGTGTTGAAGCTGTATTTTAAAAATGTTTGAAGGGGCTAAAGAATCCCTTCCTTTAACATTTAAGAAATATTGCATTTTCATAGTATTGGTGGGTTCTTTGTAGTGTCAAAGCTTCTTCTCTGGCCTTTCTTAAAATGTTTCACCTGACTGTTCCAAGAAATCCTCAGGGATTCAAAAAGAAAAAGAAAACCCACAGCAAACCTCAGATGCCTTTTGGATAAAGCACCTTTGGGACAACCATGACCTGGATGATTGAGAATCTTCATAAACATTCCCCACTGAAGCATGATTTCATGCTTTTTACTCTGCTACCTTTTATTTGTCTCATTCTTTAGCCGATATATTTGTGCAGTAGTCTGAGAAAGAATTGCACACAAACCTCTGATCTTTAGGCCCTGTCCAACCATTTAGAACATATTTTCTAAATATCCAACATGTGCTTGATGATATCTAATCATGCTAATTGGACCCAAGGTACCTTCCCCTTTCCTAGAGCTGGGCAGGTTAACCTAACAATTGGAAACCAGATGGTTTGAGTTCTTGCCAAGTCTTCCTACAGGAGTGGAATGTGAAGACTTTGCACACAATGGCTTATGGCAAATATTTACACTTAATTATCTGCAGCACACGCCTCCATTCCCAACTGAGGCCAAGCTAAACAAGAGTTTTTGTCTTAGGAGGGACTCAGACTACCCTGCTAATAAAAGGCCCACATGTGCATTTGAAGATATTATGCAATTTTAATCAAATTAGAACGATTAAAATGGAGAATGAGAACTGAACATTTTAAATAAATAATTATGATGATTAAAGCGGAGAACGAGAACCGAACATTTTTAATAAATAATTATGTTGTGCAGTATCCATTCATAAAAGAGATGTAATGATGCATTATAAACTCTGGGAAAATGTGATCAGCATAGAAAAGAAATATAATGAAATGGTTGTTTAAACAGTGTAAAGCTAATGTTGTAATAATTATTTCCCAGTGAGCTAAGCATGAAACTCATTATACAGACTGTGCTTTATCAGTGATCTTGCCCACAACATCTGGCCATTGGCTCCATTTTCTTTTAATGTGATTAATTTAATATAATTGTCAGACAATGTGGGTCACAAAATAAATGAAGTCGAAGGTGAATGGAGGCAACTATCAAAGCAGGCTACTGTTCTCATGTTGGTCTGTTGAGCTTTCCAGATATATTGGATTGAAGGTAGGACTTCAGTGTGATATAGCAGGTTTTTCTTTCACTCTTATAGATTTAGAAAAGAAGCCCACTGTAGACACAGTACCAGGGCATGTCAAAACATACATTCCTATAAATAATGAACTTCAGCAGATTCTTGCTGCAGGCTGCTCAAGATTTATTTACTGTATGTAAGATTATGGAGAGCAACCTCTATGAAAGTTGGTAGGAAAGATCCCAACTTCTCTTTATGTAAGTGTCTAGGAGTACAGCAATAAAGTTTAAACTGCTTTTCTGGTTGAAAAGTTGTAAGATTTAGTATCAAAATTGTATCTGTACTTTTGTTTTATGTAAACACATACATGAAAGCTGAGCTATCATTTCTCAGAAGAATTTGGAGGTGGTTGGGTTGTTGCTGTTTAAAGAAAATTGTATTTCAAGGTTCTTTCCTTGGGTGGCAGCAATGCATAGAGGACAGAGAAAATTAGTTTTAAAAGATTTTGCATACATTTGGGAAAAATCACCCATCCTTATGTACAAAAGCAATTGGTACTTACCTTCCCAGTACTGATGAGAGGAGAGCATAGCCAGGAAATTCTAATAATGGGACCCAATGCCTGGACAGAATTCCTGGTGGATATCATTGCTATAGCCCAGGGGTGTCAAACTCAATTTCATTGAGGGCCGCATCAGGGTTGTGTTTACCTCTGGGGGGGGGGCAGGGGGCATGGCCAGGAGGGCGTGGCCAGCTTGACATCACTCATGTCGGGGGCTCCTGTGGTGGCCCAAGTCTCAGCCAGTGAAAATGGGCTCCTGAGCTCTGTTTTCGGCTGCAACAGCTTCCTGCAACCCTATTCCAGCAAAAATGGAGCTCAGGAGGGCACAGACAGCCCTCCTGAGCTTCATTTTCACTGTCAGAGGCACTCTGGGCCAGTCCTTTGCTGTTTGCAGGGTGGTCTGTGGGCCAGATCTAAGCACCCCGCAAGCCAGATCCGGCCCCTGGGCCTTGAGTTTGAAGTGAAATCCAGTCTCAACTTTCTTGAGCTGGTTAATTGCAGTATGTAGCACATGAAGCTTCAGATGAAGCTTCAGATGGTTATGCAGAGCATCTTCACTTGAGTTTACTGCCCTGGGTCCAGGGGTGGGTTCCACTTACCTTCACCACTGGTTCGCATTGCGACATTTCTCGCACTCGTGCTCACTCTGCTCACGCGCGTCCCCTCATGCAATTCTGCTTCCGCGCATGCTCAGTAGCTATAATCCAGCCCGAAACACAGCTGAGGAGCTGATCAGCTGTGCTTCAGGTGAAGGAATAAAGGTAAGTATAAACCCGGGGGCGGGCAGGAGGGCGGGCCCTTTTTCAAGCAGCAGCAGAGGAAAAAACTTCCAAACAGTAAAAAAATTCAGAAAAAATCCTAAAAAAAGATGGCGGCGCCTACAGACCGGCATCGACTAAACTGGATCGGTGACACCATCGTGATGTCAACAGCGGTCGCTACCGGTTCGGGCGACATCAATGACCCAGGCAAGGAACTCACCCCTGCCTGGGTCATTGATGTTTACATAACAGTATATATTTGTGTGAATGAAACAAGAAGTAAACTAAGTTTGGACAGTTTTTCATGAACTGACATAAATCCTTCAAGATTGCTTCAAGTAAAACCAAACCAAACAAAGCTGTCTATGGTGCTCAGTTGTGACTAGAGTAATTATTTAACGAGGAAGGCAAAAATATGTGTCTTTGACCCTCTTCCATCATGTAAGCTTGCTCTTCTATTGTCATTAATTGTATTTTAAAGATTTCTGATGCTTTTTCAAGGAAAACCTATAAACTAAAAGTTCCCTAAAATTCTTAAAACATTAATGTTAATTTTTACTTTGACAGTGATAACTTACCATTAGGTTCCTTTTAATTCAACCCTACAGAGTGAAATCCACCTCCCCAGATTAAGGTTGATCTTTATCTGATAAATACCTTTCACCAGTGTGGTCTAGCTGCAGTCCAATTTCTTGAAACTCCACAGGACAACTATTTTGAGACAAATAATTGGTACAACCAGTGAGATTCATGAAATTCTTATTTATTTATTTATTTATTTTGGAATTCTTATATGCCGCCCAACTCCCTAAGGACTCAGGGCGGCGTACAACAGTGAGAAAATACAAGAATAACCAAAATCTAAAAAGTTAATTAAAAGCAAATATAAAAATTAAAACACACTATAAAAAGAATCATCACCAACCATTCAACATCATACATACTTGGGGGGTGGGCTCGAATGAATTAAGCTCTACCCCCCGCCTGCAGGAAAAGCCATGTCTTAACAGCTTTCCGGAAGGCCAGCAGAGTGGGGATAGTTCGGGTCTCTGGTGGAAGTTGGTTCCAGAGCACAGGGCCAGCCACAGAGAAGGCTCTCCCCCTTGGGCCCGCCAGCCGGCATTGTTTGGCCGACGGGACCTGGAGGAGGCCCACTCTGTGGGCCCTAACCAGTCGAAGGGAAGTATGAGGCAGAATGCGGTCCCATAGATAACCTGGTCCCAAGCCATGAAGGGCTTTAAAGATGGTGATCAACACCTTGAATTGGACCCGGAGACCGATGGGCAACCAATGCAGCTGGCGGAGTATCGATGTCACGTGGGTGTACCTTGGCACACCCACCACAGCACGCGCAGCCGCATTTTGCACCAACTGAAGTCTCTGGATACTCTTCAAGGGTAGCCCCATGTAGAGCGCATTGCAGTAGTCCAAGCGAGAGGTGACAAGGGCATGAGTGACCGTGAGTAGAGCCTCCTTCTCCAAATATGGCCGCAACTGGTGCACCAGGCGAACCTGTGCAAAGGCCCCTCTAGCCACAGCTGAAAGATGATGGTCCAATTTTAGCTGTGGATCTAGAAGGACCCCCAAGTTGCGGACCTGGTCCGAGGGAGTCAGTTTCGCTCCCTCAAGGACCACGGAGGGACAGTTGTCGTAGTCCTTAGGAGGCAATATCCACAGCCACTCAGTCTTGTCGGGATTAAGTCTGAGTCTGTTCCTCCCCATCCAGATCCTGACGTCGTCCAGGCACCGGCACATTACATCAACTGCCTCACTGAAGTCAGACGGGGTGGTGATGTACAGCTGGGTGTCATCAGCGTACTGATGGAAACACACCCCATGTCTGCGAATGATCTCCCCCAGCGGTTTCATGTAGATGTTGAACAGGATGGGCGAGAGAACCGACCCCTGAGGCACCCCACATAATAGGGGCCTAGGGGACGATCTCTGCCCCCCTGCCAGCACCGACTGCATCCTATCAGCGAGATAAGAGGAGAACCACCGCAGAACGGTGCCTCCCACTCCCAACTCGCTGAGACGATGCAGAAGGATACCATGGTCGATGGTATCGAAAGCCGCTGAGAGGTCAAGTAGCACCAGGATGGAGGAATTTCCCCCATCCCGGGCCCGCCAGAGATCATCCATCAGAGCGACCAAGGCAGTTTCTGTACTGTAGCCGCGCCTGAAACCCGACTGGTAAGGGTCTAGATGATCTGTTACATCCAGGAGCTGCAGAAGTTGAGTAACCACCACCTTCTCCACAACTTTCCCTAAAAAAGGTAAGTTGGAGACCGGACGATAGTTCTTCAAGTCAGCTGGATCCAGGGAAGGCTTCTTCAGGAGGGGTCGCACCACCGCAGCTTTTAACGACTGCGGTACGGATCCCTCTCTCAAAGAAGCGGTGACCACCGCCTGGATCCAGCCGCGTGCTACCTCTCTGCTAGCCGAAACCAGCCAGGAGGGGCACGGGTCCAATAAACAGGTGGAGGTACCCATCGCTCCCACAGCCCTGTCCACATCCTCGGGAGAAACAGGCCCAAACTCTTCCCATAATGATGGACTAAGACTAGCCCCTGTCAACTCAATGGACTCTGCCCAGCCAGAGTCCAGATTTGACCGAATCTGAGCGACTTTATCCGACAGAAACTCAGCGAATTCCTCAGCTCTGCCTTGTAAGTGTTCCTCGCTCCCCCCTTTTGCAAGGAGGGAGCGAGTCACCCTAAACAAGGCGGCTGGGCGAGAATCTGTGGACGCAATAAGAGCGGAAAAATAGGATCGTTTTGCCGCCCTTATCGCCACTAAATAAGATCTGATGTAAATTCTTAATAGTGTTCGATCAGACTCGGTTTTTCTGGCCCTCCAGCGGTGCTCCAGACGTCTCTTCTGGCGTTTCATCTCCCGGAGCTCCTCGGTAAACCAGGGAGCTTTCCGGAATCCACTGCCATAGAGAGGTCGCTTAGGCGCAATTCGGTCTAGAGCCCCTGATGCTGCGGTGTTCCAAGCAGCCACCAGGGAGTCAGCCGAATTGTGTACCAGGGTTTCAGGTATTTCCCCAAGTTCCCTCTGGAATCCTTCCGGTTCCATTAGGCGCCTGGGGCGGAACCACTTAGTCGGTCCCGCCTCCCTGCGGGGGAGGAATGGGGCTGCGAAATCCAGCCTCAGTAGGAAATGATCTGACCATGACAGTGGGGTGATGACTAAGTCCCTTATCTTCAGATCATCTCTCCACTGCCCCGAAAGAAACACTAGGTCGAGCGTGTGACCACCCTCATGAGTCGGACCCTGGATTACTTGGGACAGGTCCATGGTTGTCATGGAATCCATGAACTCCTGGGCCGCCCCAGAGGTTTCGCCAGCAGATGGCAAGTTGAAGTCCCCCAGCACCATAAGCCTGGGGAACTCAACTGCCAAGCCAGCTACTGCCTCGAGCAGCTCAGGCAGGGCCTTGCTTACGCAGCTGGGAGGCAGGTACGTTAAGAAAAGGCCCACCTGTACCCCTAAGTCCAACTTCAAAAGGAGCGTCTCACACCCAACAATCTCCGGGGTAGGGATCCTATGAGGATGCAGATTTCCACGCGTTATTATTGCCACTCCTCCCCCCCTTCCCTGGGGTCGAGAATGGTGCTGCACCGAGAAACCGGCTGGGCATATCTCGGAGAGAGCTACTCCCCCCTCCTGCCCCAGCCAGGTCTCGGTAACACACACCAAGTCAGCCCCCTCCTCTGTGATTAAGTCACGTATCAAGGGGGCTTTGTTGACGATTGACCTGGCGTTAAGCAGCAGCATCCTGAGCCCAGGGCCCTGAAAACCCTGGTTGCCAGGTATCCGGGTTGAGCACGATGGAACCGGATCGGAGGGGCCGGAACTAGGGATCGCTTGTAAACAGCGAGGTCTTATTCCCCGAGAGTGGCCCACCCCTCTGCTCCCGCCATATCTGCCTCTTCCTGTTATGACCGAGATGGTCCGGCTCTCGCCTACACCAGAGACCCCCTCCCCTCCCCCGCTGCCATTTTTTTAAAAAAAGATTTATTTATTTATTTATTTATTTATTTATTTATTTATTTATTTATTTATTTATTTATTTATTTATTTATTTATTTATTTATTTATTTATTTATTTATTCTTATAGGCCGCCCAACTCCCGTGGGACTCTGGGCGGCGTCCAACATAAAAGAGGAACAATTTATAAAAACGATAATAACAATTAAAATAGTTACAGATTAAAAAATATATACTATATTTATAAAATATATAAATATTTTCAGTTCAGTTCCGAACTTTTAAAGGCTAATCCATCTCCAACCCATTATCATTATCATCCCCAAAAGCTCTCTAAACCCTGATAAGGATTGGGTACAAACCAAAGCTATAGTAATTTTAGTAAATTGCTGTCTCAAGCTTTTGCTGAAACAAATCATTTGGGGTTTGCTATCTGGTTCACTTCTCCTATTGGATAGGTTCGCCTCATCAGCAATTTGATTTTCATACAGCATCTTGTGACATCTCACTCCAGGCAATGTTTTAGGCCAGACAAAGCTTTAATTGACTCAAAACCAAGGATTAGGGATTTAGTTTCACAAAATTTCAGAGTGAAAATCATCAATCTTTAATTATGGTGCAGTTGCAGATTTTCATGAATGATTTCTAGCTACTTCTATACCTCCCTGAATATTTCACACAGGAAGTATTTTATTTTCGTACAGATTGGTGCATTAACTTTTATGGAGATTGTGAACTAGCATCTCCTGAACAACAATCATATGTTTCTGCACAGATACAGAAGGAGAATCAATCATCGATATATTGCTATACTCAGGGGTGGGTTCCACTTACCTTCGCCACCGGTTCGCATCGCGACGTTTCATGCGCATTCCCCCCATGCAATTTCACTTCCACGCATGCTCAGTAGCAGGATTCAGCCGGACACACAGTGGAGGAGCTGATCAGCTGTACTTCGGGCGAAGAAATAAAGGTGAGTATTAACCCGGGGGCGGGCAGGAGGGCTCTTTTTCAAGCCACGGAAGAGGAGAAGCCATCCAAACACGGAAAAATTCACCAAAAATTCCCCCCAAAGATGGCGGCACCCAAGGACCAGCACCGACCAAACCGGATCCGTGACGCCATCGTTGCATCACCAACAGGTCGCTAACGGTTCGGGCGATCTGGTCCAAGCCAGGAGGAACCCACCCTTGGCTATACTTATCTTAACCTATTATCAGAAAATTTAGTTGTCTTTATGATCAGGAAATTGCAATCTTCCTTTTGCAAGACCTAACTTGGACAACCACTATAAAGATTATACCACATTTCTTGCACTATCTACAGCTTGCAAAAGCTGGGTGATATCTTTTTATTATCGCTTCAGGTTTAGTTTTTCCCCATGTATTTTAAATTTTATATTTGAATTTTACTGATGTTTCTCTGTTTTGAATTCTGTATTTGTATGTTATTGGTCTGGGACTATAAGTATAAATGAATGTAACGGAAAAATTTAGAAGCCATATTTAGAAGCCTTCTTAAAAATAAATTCATTTTCTTTAGAATAAAATTTAGTAATGTTGCCAGGCAAATTGGGACTGTCAGAAACAGCTTAGAAAACTCCCAAATCAATCACTAATTACTGGGATGGGGGAAAAAGTATTCTGTTACTTTATTTCTCTGCCTTCAGTAAAACCATGCCTTTAAAAAAAAAATCTCAATAGATGTTTATAATATACTTTGTTAGCATCTGAGATACCAAGGCATTCTTCCATTAGTATGTTTTAAAGTGAAAAGTGTTGTGTATGATGATGATGATCTTGATGCTGATGGAAGTGAAATGCTACTTAAAGATAGGAACCATCTGAGGAATGCTAATTAAGCAGAAGAAACAAAACAAGCAACTCTTAGTTCATGTAGAAATCTCTGGGTTTTTTAAATCAGCAATAGCATGACATTTGTTCAACCATGAATGACACACGGAAGGCTTCTAAGACTTTTGACTGACTTTAGGAACAGTTGCTACCAGATGGGCCTCTGTCTGAAAAAGAAGGACAATTTCATGCTATTTTAAAACTGGGACAGGTGAAGTTCAAATAGTTTCAAGAAGAAAAGCAACAAGTGACATCAGGTTCAAGAAATAGTCACTATGCCAACAAATTTGCAGTTGTTCTGTTTGACAAATGTTCTCCTTTCATATATTAGAACTCCGTTTTGTTTCATTAATAAATACAGCTTGGGAGTTCCACCAAAAAACTCCTAGGTAGACATAAAAGATCACAGTATAGGACTTCCACCTTTATAAAAAACATGATTCTTTAACTGATAACTAAAATGAATTTAGGTTCCGTAATGTATAATTCTCATAAAAATGAATAGTATTTTCTTTTAAGTTTTACTTCATATTTAATGTACATTTCATAGTTATTCTTCATAATTTTGTAGCATAGTGTAGCATATTAATTTATGAAATCTTAACAAGAACCTGTGAAAGACATTAAATAGCTTTCAGCTTCTTTAATTATATTGCAGCTTTTCTGGAATGTCACACAGGTAGTCTTCATTTACTGCCTCTTTTAGTAATTGTTCGAGTTATGATAGTGATGAAAAAGTAACCTTATGACCAATCCTCATATTTACCACCTTTTCAGGTGTGTAAACAAGAAAAGACCAAATAAGATCATAAGCACAGTTTACATTTCACTTAGTGATTGCTTTGCTTAATAACCAAACTGTGATTCCTAATTATGGTTGCTAAACGAGGACTGTCTATATTAAATGAATGCCCACCTTCCTTAAAATTAAGACGGATTTTGTTATTCATTACATTAATGGTTCAATCGGATACATAGTTATAATGATATATTGCATTGAATTCAACCTAGACTTTCTTCTAAGTAGACATGTTTGGTCTGGTCATAGACCTAGATAAAGAATAAATGTATTTAAGAATAGAACATGTATAGGGTAATTTAACACTTCTTATTTTATATATATATGGGAATAGAACCTTGTGGCCTAGAGGTTAATCTTCTGACTTTCAAGCAGACTGCCCAGGTTCAATTCCCACTACGGGTATGGCTATCTGACGAGAGCAAAATAGCTCGAAATAGATCTATAATAGTCTCTCTTTATTTTCATTTATCAGCAAAAAATGTTACACACACACACACACACACATATATATCTCCTGAAAATGTGAGTTCCTGGTATAGTTATAGAAGAAGAATCGATAGACATCACGATCTCCAGAACGTTTTAAAAAATTTAATAAACTTAGCTTTCGTCAGCCCCTGCTGACATCGTCAGAGTGTAAAATCCCCATTGAAGAGATGCTTGCTTTTATCGGCATTATATTACATATATATTTACTTCAGTCTTAAATATGCTTAGAATGATTGTATTGTCTCCAAAGCAATCTCATAGTAGCGATCCTTTTAGGCCAGTAGTAATGATTTAAAGGGCTGTACCAGGAGCAGGGAGAACTCAGGTTCTAGCCTTCCCCTTAGATCTATAAACCATTTTGGTGACTTTGGGCCAGTAATTCCCTCTGAGGGCTAGAATGCGAAATTTTAAAAAAACATCCCAGGATGACAAATCACTTCCAAAATGTTGCCAAGAAAATGGTGTGGACTTATCCATGAAGCACCAGGCTCAAGACAAAAGAGGGTGTGTGTCGGGGGGAGGAAGAGATGGAACTATTTGACCAAATAGAGGCAAAAGAGCATGGCAAAAGAGCATGGATTTGAACTGTGTTAAGCACAAGACCACACTGGTCCTCATTGCATATATTTTAGGTGTTCAAACACACAGAAGCAACTCCCAGAAAGAGAGTGTATAATTAAATCAGTCTGCTTGACATAACATTGTGGATTTATCTGTACAGTATGTATGAATAATGCAGGACTATCAGTTTTTTAAAATAATGTTTTGAAAAATTATTTTGCATAAATATTTTCCTTCACATACATACATGCGCCTACATACATACCATACATACATACACTTTTTTTTGTTTGCCATGGGTTTTAAATTAGCTAGGCCATAAATAAGCAAGATGACAATAGTTTATACAATCTGGACATTACATGATAAGTATAATTGTCTCCAAAGTAAATACAACTAAAATCTCATGCCCTTGAGATTTCAGGTCACATCTGTAACTGCAGACAGGATATGGAGACACTAAGCAGGCCCTCCAATTCAATTTATCTTTGTCAGAGTAGTAACTATGCTTAGCCTTAAAATCTAAAAGGTATACGTGTTTCTAAGGAGAGTAATTTATCAAGGATTTAATTTGACTCAAACCACTTTTCAGACTCCAGAGGTCACTTTGCAATAGGAAATAAAGTATCTAATGTATATGTAATATAAAGACCCATGTGGTTGAAATAGTACCAAACAAAAATGCAGCATCTCACATATATGAATTACAAGTGAAATGCTATTTCTATGTAATGGTATTTCCTGCTTGGCATCCCATCTGTCTTTTCAACTTGATGGCAAATAATCAATCTTAAACCATTGATCAACCACTTGAAAATCTCTACTTTCTCAAAATGGGGTTTTCCTCTAGACCAGTTGACTACAATTCCAAGAATGCCCAGGCATGAGGTTATGAAACACTAAGATAAAAAATGCCTTCGCATAAGCTTTATTGCTAGAAGGCTACTTGGGTATGACCTACCCTTAAATTGTACATCTATATCATAAAGGACATGTCTCCTCTCTCAAGGCAATTCTCCACTGTAGCCTAAGCTGCATCTCTCCCATGCTACCCTTAGCTGTTTCCTAAACTGACTCCAGAAATTACAATACAGATTTCAGTAATTGTTTCCTTCTCACTAGTCCCTGTGCATTTCATTTCCCTTCTCAGATGTTTGCACACATGGATATTTTCATATACCTATACACTCTCAAATTCTTTCCTTTGTCACTAACACAGGCCCTTTCTTTTTCCCTTTTCTCTTATGGTTCCATGTTGCTATAATGCTAACAATAATTAAACCAATATGGAATCAGTTGTTCATTTGCTTACATATTCCTCTATATATTCAGAAAAGATTTGTACCAAAGAAACTGTTAGTTCAGCTACTTCAGAGAAATGAAGTAACAACGAGGAGAGGAGAGTAGAGTAGAGTAGAGTAGAGTAGAGTAGAGGAGAGGAGAGGAGAGGAGAGGAGAGGAGAGGGAGAGGGAGAGGAGAGGAGAGGAGAGGAGAGGAGAGGAGAGGGAGAGGGAGAGGAGAGGAGACGAGATGAGACCTTTGCTGTAAAGGTAGTCCTTGTCTTATAACCACAACTGGGAACATAATATCCATTTCTAAGCAAACCAGTTGCTAAGTGAGTCAGGCCCAATTTTATAATTTCTTTTGCCATGGTAGTTAAGTGAATCATTGTAATCATTAAGCAAATCTGGCTTCCCCCCCAATTGCTTGTTTGAACCTGGCTGGAAATGTTGCAGAGACAATCATGTGACTCTGGAAAGTTGCAAGTGTTATAATTACATGCCACTCAAATTTTGATTAAGTGACTGTGGGGCGACATCCAGCAAAAATCGCAATCAATTGGATACCACCAGATGGTTAGAGAAAAAGAGGAAGGCAGGGAAAACCTGGCACCAAACATTTCAGGAAGATCTGAAGAACATAAACCTTAAATGGAAGGATGCAGAGCAGTGGTGGGATTCAATTTTTTTTACTGCCGGTTCTGTGGGCGTGGCTTGGTGGGCATGGTGTGACTTGGTGGGTGTGACAGGGGAAGGATACTGTAACATTTCCATTCCCTCCCCACTCCAGGGGAAGGTTACTGCAAAATTTCCATTTCCTCCCAATCAGCTGGGACTCGAGAGGCAGAGAATAGAGGGGGGCGGGGCCAGTCAGAGGTGGTATTTACCGGTTCTCTGAACCACTCAAAATTTCCAATACCGGTTCTCCAGAACTAGTCAGAACCTGCTGAATCCCACCTCTGATTATAAGACATTTTATAAGTGCCCATTTGAGTATGTCAAATGGGCACTTATAGAATGCATCCCAAATCCAGGACTCATGATTTTCATGGAATTTAAATTGGGCATATAAATGAGCTTATGACAAAATACAGAATGTTATAAAATGCCTAATATGTAGATATAAATCACTAACAGGATATAAGTAATTTTAATTATTTCTACTTGTTTGTGTGTGTGTTTGTGTATTTTATGGGGCATTTTTTGTCATTTAAAAAAAATAGCTTCTGCCAATAACTAGTGCTATGCAGTGCAATGAGATAAAGAAGAATTGAAGAGAAATCAAGTCTGACAACAATATTTGATTGAACTAAAGACTAAACTATTAGAAGTAAAAGGAAAGAATATAAAGTTGGTTTATTTGATCAAAGCTAAAATAAGACATTTTTCCCTAATGTTCTGGCAACTCATTCTACAGATTTTGGAGAACCAGGATTGAAAAGATGTTTTTGCTAATAGATAGGGGATGGGATATGGGATGAGGAGATTTCTGTTTAGCCTTATAGGTATTTACTGGTTCTCTGAACTACTCAAAATTTCCGCTACCAGTTCTCCAGAACTGGTCAGAACCTGCTAAACCCCACCTCTGATGCAGAGACTGTAGCTGTGGACTGACAACTCTGGAGTACGCCTGTGCATAGCACAGAATGTGAAGACTCTGGGGATGCCATGACGATCATAAGTGTGAAGAGCAGTTGTAATTCACTTTTTTCATTGCCATTGTAATTTTGAACAATTGCTACATGAATGGTTGTCAGTCAAGAACCTACCAGTATAGTGGGTTAGGGATAGGAAATGATTCTTCACTCAGCTTGGAGAGCAGTCCAAGGGTACCCACTGGAGTTGTCAGTGTTCAGCAGAGCATTAGCTTTTAGGGTTGAGAATACTCTTCTGACTTAATGAGCTCAATGGATCAACCACAAATTATAAATAAATAGCAACTGCCAAAACAGAGGTGAACCTAGCAGCCCAGCAACCTGGCATTAAATGGCTGCACAGGGCAGTGATGATTGGCACTAGAGAGGAGGGGTTATGCCAAGCACTGTAGCCAATCAATGCTGGGACAATTACTAGAACAACAAAAGAGCTGCAGGTTATTTGCTTTGCGGGGATTAAAATGACTTGTGTTGGAAAACAGCAGTCTGAATTGATGCTGGAAAACATAGATATGAGTTGTATCTGCAACAGTCTGTGAGTGAGAGAAAGATGTCATTTGTGCCTCACTCAAGAAATGTTGAGTCCCAGTAACGAGCCAAGTAGAAAGTACCCAGAGTTACCTCAGAGTTTTAAAAAAATTCCAAGTGCTTCTGTAATGGGACATACATTCATGAGATCAGATGGATTGGGCCTGGCACCTGGCACCTGGGTAGGGTTCATTAAATCCTCCATATACAATCCTACTGCACATTTCCTAAAACTGCTAGGAAGCATCGACTTGATAATTCTGCCACCAAATTCTTCTCTATCTTAACTTACTCCAAAGGAGGCAACTGATGATCCTTCCTCCTTCATAATCTTGACAAAATGTGTGGTTAAGGCTGGTTCCTTTCCCCAGAACAACCATCATGAAAATGTAACTCTTTATTATTTATTACAGTAAAAATACTGTTTAAAAACAATTTAAAAGGCAAAAAGGAAAATGGAAAGATATGAACAATTATTTCTGAAGAGACTGATCACAGCATAGAACTGTTATCTCTCTCTCACACATAGCTCAGATACAGGTGCAGTGCCAGAATCTTGGCTTCTGCACATGCTCAGAAGAAAAAAAAATTCAAAAAATTTTTTTTTAATTTTTTTGAAATTTTTTAAAAAAAGAAATTAAAAAAATAAATAAAAAGATGGAGGACCAGCACTGACTGAACCGGTTCCGTGACATCATCGTGATGTCACCAGCGAGTCGCTACCAGTTTGGGCGAACTGGTCCGAACCGGGAGGAACCCACCTCTGCTCAAATCCCAATCCATAAAATAAAATCACATCTACAGTGCGTTTAGCTCTTGTTCCTTGTATCCAACATAATTTCTGATCTCTAACTCAAAGTTTCATAGATTGGAGTTCTTTTCTAACTGGGCTTGAACCAATTCTAGCAAAGAACTCTAAAAGAAAAAACACAAAAGCAAAATGGAACTGAGCCTCATCCCTTTTTAAAAACCCACTTGAGAGGTGAAGAACCATTTGGTTCTTCAGGATTTGATGCTTGCAGACTTGGTGTTTCCACCTCCTCCCATTCTGACAACTCTTTTTCACTTTTGTTTCTAGTTAAAACACTCCAAATATTGCTGCACTGTAGCAAAGCTGAGTGGATTCTCTGTAACAATCAGTTAGAGATAGGTTATGAATGATAACAAAATATTGATCAGTTGGATTTTACAGGAATTATTATTTCTGTCCTATTTTTTGAAAAGAAAACAAGAGCGTCTTCCAACTTAAACAAAAACAAGAAGGAATATGATGCATTTCAATATTTTGTGGAAATGGGATAGAAAACATCTATATGATTGAAAATATATATGGACTTTTTATTGAACTCCAGTATGCTATCAGCATAAGGCAGCAGGTGGCAAAAAATATAAAAGTTCTAAGCCCTTTGACACCAAAAAGGAATACAGATGTATTCCAGTTAAAGAAATGAATACAAACAGTCTTCAGTTGGCACAAATAATGAAAGGATGAAGGAATTTTACTATGAAGGAGGGAAGAGTAGCATTTCAGCCCATGTTATTAAAGACAAGGCTGATGGGCTATTTTGGATAAATTAGATGTAAGATACTGTTGCAATTGAAAAGTTCTTATATAGTTAAAAGGAGGACCAGGGGCGGGTTCCTCTTACCTTCTGCTACCGGTGCGCATCGCGATGTTGTGCATGCGCATGCGTGCTACACGCACACACGCATCCTCTCGCACGATTTTGGCTCTCTGAGCATGCGCAGAAGGACAATTTCACTTCCACGCATGCACAGAGAGCAAAAAACCGTGAAAAATTCCCAAAAAAAGATGGCGGTGTGCACGGACTGGCAAAGAAAGCACCGAAGCCATTGCACATTCAGCAGGCCCCTATCGGAACGTCGGAGTGGACCGCACTGGTAGGAACCCACCACTGAGGAGGACTAATATTTATGTACTGCTGTAGCTGAATCATTTCATCCTACTAATACTAATACCACTAAGGAATAATGGGTTATTTTGAGTTACTAGGAGTTAAATTTCATCAGTAATGTGTGCTGTGCAAATCTCATGGAATCTTCCCAGCTTCTAGGAAGGGACTTGCCATATTTCGAGTTTCCCAAAGCCTGAGGATTCAAGGAAGTCAAGGAGCACAATCAAGAGGACTTAGTAATATAATGATATTCTTATAATCTGACAAACTGGTGCTTTGCAGATCCAAAAAAGTGTCCCAGACACTTGGTTAAGACATGAAAATCCAATAATATTTTCTGAACATTCTAGGGAAAGTGGTTTCATTCTGCAGTGTGGTTTTCTGCATGTGTTTCTGTGGATCTCTTCTTGAAAAACTAGTAAATATGAGAAAACACTGAAAAGGAGAAAAGAAAGAGCTTTCCTTTTCCTTCCTCCTTCCTTTTTTTGTTCTTTCAGAATTAGTGTTTTTGTTTATTTTATTTATATTTATAATAAGAGTTCTATGTCACTCCAGTCAAAATTACTTGGAATGGCATAGATTTCTTCCTATAGTATTAGAGTTGTAATAACAAGTATAAACCAAATCAAGCCAATTATTCACGTCTCCCCACATGGTTCCTCAGAAGCAATTTACCTCAGAAACAACAAACATCCCATCTCTATAGTCCCTTTGAAATCTCCACAGCTTTCCAGATCAGCACCAGGGACAGAGACATTCCATTCTTGGATAGTAGACTATTTCACAGCAGCTACTACAGAGAAAGACTGTCCATGGGTCCCTGATGACAACAATTCCCTGGCATAAGACCCATAACAAACTCTCCCTCCAAGATTTCACTGGATAGGCATGTTCTATGAGGCCACTAATATAATGTATATAATATAAATATAATATAATGTAATGACACAAATAATATAAATGATGTAAAGGGACACAAATAATACATTTTGATTCAATTGACCTTTGGATTTACTTGTGTGTGCATGTACTTATACATTTAGCACTCAAGTCCCTACTGTATCAATATATAACACTGGAAATAATATGGCAACAGCTTAAGGTAATTTTTCCAGGAATCTTCCTATTTTATATTCCTAATCCAAAGTTGTGTTTTAGCATCAAGTTTTGGAATCAGCCAATATATTATACGAACACACCAAATCAGGTGAACAATTTTTTTGCCAGTTTGGGCCTTTGTGTTCCACATTTGCCAAATAAAGAATTAGAGTTGTTTTCTGGGGGGGGGGGAATAAAACGTGGAAAGTTACTCTAGAAGTGCCCACAGATCCCACTTGCATTCAGTCATTATACATTCATGAAGCTGCCCTTGAAGCTCTGGATTTATCACTGACTTAAGGTAGTATAATATATTAAATTTTGTGTGAAATAGCAAGACACAAAGTCATTTATTTTTACTCACTTGTTCCTGCTCTGTCCTATTCCAGCTGTGCTCAGTGTTTAATTTCAAGTATTAGGTGAGTTTTGAAGTGGCAATATATTCCTCAATTGGGGAGACAGTTTTGGAGGGCATGTGAAATGAAACACATAGCTCTGAGGAATCTGATTCAACAGACACCACATCAGGAGCTCTAAATTAAACTTCCTCCTTTGAAACAATTTCATTTATCTACCCCAAATGCTGTTAAACAACAGACATTCTGCTTTTGGATAGACTAAAAATTCATGCCATATCAAACAAAAATCAAAAAGTCCAGAAATAAAAATGAAGTTGAAACAATTATAGCAAATAAAACATGACTTTGTTGAAGTCTCTTTAAAAGACTGAGGTGCTAAAAGTACAGTGCTGGAAGCAACAAGTCCCTTGTTCATTTTTCTATGCACTAGTATACTGTGGATCATACATGATGCACTGGCCAATATAGCTTAATAGCAGTAATTGACAACAATATCCATTATTTGCTTTTGGAAAATACATTATTATAATAAATATACAGCAAAGAACTTTGTGGCACCTCCAATCTTGGTGTCAGTGAGAAGTTCCAGCAAATTTTTGTTGTGAATATGACTTGAATATGACCCTGATTTAGTCCATACATCTACTAATTATTTCTGTATCAAACTGATTTGGTTCAGGATTTGGTTGAGCCTGATTGATAGCATCACTTGGTTACTATGCTGTTTATTCAAAAGCAAGACTAAAGCCAGTTCATGTTCTGACACAAATGAGTTAAGGGACTGTTAAGTTGTGGGAATCATGACTCTGGAGACCATCTTTCTGAACACTGTTTATTAGGCAACTCTCTATACAACCAGCAACTTGCAGTCTGACAGCTAGCCCTTTTATAGGGAGCTGTCAGATGCTTTAACCCAGGGGTGGCCAAACCGTGGCGCATGCGCCAAACGTGGCGCATTGGATGATTGCAAGTGGCGCATTGCAATCATCCAATGGACAGAAAAGGCTGACTCTTATTATGCAGGAAGAAGGGGATCGGACAATAAGAAGGTCAGAATCACTTTCACTCGCTAAAATTTAGCAAGCGAAAGTGATTCTGACCTTCTTATTGTCCGATCCCCTTCTTCCTGCATAATTCTGGAGAGCGCGCGGCAGTTCGAAGTCAAACTCCGGCAGTGATGTCAAAACGAAGCGACAAAGTTGGCTCTTCTATGACTTGTGGACTTCAACTCCCAGAATTCCTGAGCCAATCATGCTGGCACAGGAATTCTGGGAGTTGAAGTCCACGAGTCATAGAAGAGCATAGCAGAGGAGGAAGTAGTCAGTCACAAGCACCGGCAGCAGAGCAAGCTTCAGAGAAGGGACGTCTTGGGAAACCTGCGCTTGGTGAGTTTCTTTTAATTCAGTTGCTTTGCCTTTCTCCATGCATGGTGCGGAAGGGCTAGGAGGGGAGCCCGGGTGGGGGAGAAGAGAGCGTGGAATGCAGGGATCCATCCTCCCCAATCCTGATCAAGCAGTCCTCGGAGGCCAGCTGCCAGGGGCGCAATCCGTGTGGTTCTCCGGCCAGGAAACTTTGTAATGGGAAGAGTAGAGGGGGGGGAAACCTCTCCAGCTGCGAAGCCCACACTGGACAACAGGAGCCGAAGCAGCCTTCCAAAAGCAAGGTTTTTGGAATCATGGAGGAAAGTTTGGACGAGGCTAGGAGTGGGCGCGTCTTCCAAAGCCCTTTGAGTTCCATTTCACTGATTGCTCTCGTGAGAACTCTGCTACTGCCAAGGCTGCCTGTGAGATGGAAGGGTTTGTCCAGGTGCATGTGGTGCAAGGTGTGGGGTAAACCAGCTGCGGTGATGCTTTGCCATTGTTGCAATTCCGATTTCTGTGATCGGGACGCAGGGTGCGTTACAGCGCTAGCATCGTGCCAGGCAAACGTCTCCTGCTTTACCTGCTTTCAGTGATTCGGTGGGAACCACAACCTCGCGCCCTGTGTCCCGATACCAGAAATTAGAATTGCAACAAATGGCTTTCCTCCAGGATTTCAAAAACCTTGCTTTTAGAAGGCTGCTTCGGCTCCTGTCTCCCAGTGCGGGCTTCACAGCTGGAGGGGTTTCCCCCCCCCTACTCTTCCCATTACGAAGTTTCCTGGCCGGAGAACCACGCAGATCGTGCCCCTGGCAGCTAGCCTGTGAGGACTGGTTGATCAGGATTGGGGAGGACGGATCCCCCCATTCCATGCTCTCTTCCCCAACCCAGGGCTCCTCTCCGAGCCCTTCCCCACCACGTGCAGAGAAAGGTGAAGCAGCTGGTGGCAGGGGAGGGGGGAAGGCACGGGGTGGGGGGTTCCTCCATGGTGCAGGCGGCTCCGCTCAACCTGCTGGTGCCGGCAGCTTCCCCATCCAGATGAAGCACGATCTTCAACCAGGCATGTGGAAGCCAAAAAAGTGCATTGTGTTTCAGGTGGCAGGCAGTTCCAGCTGGTGCCGCCACCCAAAAATGCTTTCCTATCCCGGTTCCCCGTTGCACATTGCAGAGCTGCACGCCCTCCTCCTCCTCCTCCTCCTCCTCCGCAAACTCACTTTCCCTTTCCTCCTGGCCAGAAGCAGAAGCCGACTGCCTGGGTTGTCTGGAGAAGGGGCAGGCAAAGCCCAGCAAGGTGTTTATGAGATGGCAGCGTCCAGGAGGACTGAAGTGCTGCCTCTCTATCAGACCTTGCTGCGAGAAAGCCAGGCTTTCAATGCCTACATCTATAGGTAGGAAGCATTCGGTGCCAAGTCTTTCTTCTTCCCCCATGAAAATCATACCCCACCCCACCCCACCCACTCCAGTTAAATGCCCATCGGGTAATAGGGTTTGTTTTAAATGGATAAAAAGATCTGTGCTGCTCATTATCAAAATCCGAGTGGAAGTGAGGATGCCGCTGATCCTGATGCTGGTAGGCAGAGGCAGAATTGTCCTACGGGAGTGGGGCAGCATACAAAAATGACCAAAAAAATAAATAAATAATAAATGGCGGATCTGAACTTGTCTGCGAAAAAATTTGGCGGATGGTATGCTTAAGGTTGGCCACCACTGCTTTAACCAATAGCATTTGAGCATTCTCCTGCTCAGATCACTGGACCTGGGTGAAACCATGTTCAACTGTCAATACACAACACCCCTCCCCTCTTCAATGGAGCTTTCCATGTGGCAGACGTAATCATGCAGGTAGCCGGGGCATTTGGGAACCCTCCATGACCTGTGCAGCTCAGTTGTTGGTGAGGCAGCAGCCTGTGTGGACAGGTCTGCTGCTGCTCCGAGGCCTGAGCCTGAAAGCTCCTGGAAGCTTTCGGGTGGGGCCTTCTTGGACATTGGAAACGGTTTGCCGTGCAATCGCCACTGGACTCCTGGTACTTCAGGAAAGTCTTCCCGCTCCATCGGGCTTGAGTTAGCTAGGGAAGGAGTATAATTATTTTCATTTTGTGGCGTTTGCAAACTTTCAATTACTTGGTTTCTAATTTGGTCGATGTGTCTCCTCCACTGTATCCCATCATCAAGCCTAATTACATGTGACTTTGGGCCGGTGATTTGCTCTATTTTCCCAGGCAGCCATAGGGACCCCTTGGCATAGTTCCTTGCGAAAACCAGGTCCCCTATGTTAAATGACCTGGTGGTTTGGCCTGTTGTGTTGTTGTCTTTTGGCGCATAATTTGGGTGCAGTCGGTCTAAAACCGTTGGAGCCTGCGATCCATTAGCAGTTTGGCCAGGCTGTGGCCAGTGACTGCTCAAGGAGTGATATGTTGGGAGAGGAGAAATTTGTCCACCCTGGCTTGCCAATCTCTGGGGCCTAGCCTTCCCAGGGCTTCCTTAGCCAATCTTACGGATCTTTCAACAAGGTGGAAACATCTTTCAACATTCGTGGCAAGGTGGAACGGTGCGGATATGTTGGATCCCTAATTCTTCTAAGAACCTCTCAAATTGGGTTGTGGTGAACTGCAGGCCATTATCAGATACCAACACATAGGGTAGGCCATGGGTGGCAAACAGATGCTGGAGGACTTTAATAACTGCCTCGGCTGAAGTGGAGCCCATTAGAAATATTTCAATCCATTTGGAGTAGGCATTGACCAGAATCATGAATGTCTGGCCAGGAAAAGGTCCCGCGAAATCTATATGCAACCTTGACCATGGAGCTTTAGGTTTTTCCAGTCCTGTACCAGGGCCCTTGGGGGAGCCGGCCTTGACTCCTGGCACGACTTACACCTTGCTACCCATTCCTGGATTTCTAAATCCATATTTGGCCACCAAACATAGCTCCTAGTGAGGGTTTTCATCTGGACAATCCCCGGATGGCCCTGATGCAGAGTCCTCAGAATGCCAGCATGCAGGCTGGGCGGAATAACCACTCTATCACCCCACAGGAGGCAACCCCCTTGTTTGGACAGTTCATGTTGCCTCTGTGCAAATGGTTTGAATTCAGCTCTTACTGGGTCCTTAGGCCATTCCCTCCACACCCAGTTCAAAATGGGGACATTAATATAGAACAAGGGGCTCAAAAGGGGACATTAATATAATTTGTAGTGTATTTCAGTGTCTTTATACTGTGACTCATATCCATAAGAGCAGTGCAGTGGCCTAGAGGTGAAGCTGCTTGCCCCCCACTCAGAGGGTTGAGAGTTCAATCCTATGCAGTGACAGATGTTTTTCTATCAGGGTGCAAAGAGAAAATATCTGCTGCAAACTCTTCATAGGTGTTAGAAAGGGTATCCGGCCAGTAAACACTCAACTCCATTCAGTCACCTTAACTCCACCCCAATAAAAAGGGATTACAGGGTCGTAAAAAGAAAACAAATACTGCTACTCATATCCATGATAGACTCTTAAAAAGCTATATTTACATGCATACACAGAAACACCATCATGTTCAAATAGTTCTTATTTAAGGAAATTATATGCACATTCTTTTGGGAAACATACCCCAACAACCACTTTCTTGCATTTAGAAAGAGGAGAAATAACTCAATGTAGAGAAAGAAAAAACCCTCAATAGTTGACATATTTGAGGGCAGGATCCTACAATTATTTATGTCAGAACAAAAGAAAAGAAAAACATTTGCCAGTTATGATAAGAAAGGTGGTACTAGTGAAATATTACAGAATTGGTGATTATTTCAAGGGAATCTTGGTGACAACAAGAAGGATGTGGTGGGAATAGGTGGAAGATATGATACCATTCATTGAAAAGAAAGTTTCTCACCACACTTGCACACTAGAAAAAGAATATGTGGAAAGTATTGGCTATAATTTGTAAACATAGAATCTGATTGGATTTCAAAAGCATAATTCAGATTTAACAGGGCTAACAGAAAAATAAGGTGAAGTTCAAGAAGTCAAGCTCCTGGAGAAGTGCATCCGTTGACTTCACTTTCATGAAATGTGTGGAAATGAAATAGGGCCTATTGAGAATGATGCCAATGGTGGAAAGAATAAAACTTTTCCCTCTTAGGCCCATAGTGTACTTCTACAGTTGAATATAGACATTTTGTAATTAAGTCACTTCACACTTTAGGTCATAAATATGTCAATCTCAGTGATGAGTGAGGGTTTTCCTTTGGGATATATGATCCAATGAGGTATTAGGACTCTTAATTAGACTGACAAGCTGTGACTTCAAGTCTGTGCAACTTCCTGAATACTTAATCAGGAAGATGTTAAAAATATTTATTTCTTACTCGGTTAAGAGTCAAGGTTCCTAGAACAATTTACCTTGAAATTCTTTTTTGAAAGGAATAGATAATACAGCAACTCTCAAGTGAAACAGGTGCAAACAGTGGGAGTTTCAAAACAGTTCAGTTTTGTGTGTTGTTGCCATCTTGATATTTTTGACCTCCTCTCACGACTCTGACAACTGCTACGAGGGTGAGTCAAAACGTAATGCCATTTTCTTTAGGACAGGTATAATTACCAACACAGGAACATGTAGCATACATCAAACTGAAGCTGGTCCTCTGTGGATCACATACCTACTTCTCAACATAGTCACCGTTTCTCTCAATAGCAATGTTCCACCTTCGAATGAGAGCATGTATCCCTGCCTCGTAAAATTTTGTTGACTGTTTTTTGAGCCACTACTTCACTGCAGTTTTCACTTCCTCGTCACTGGAATAATAATCCTCCATACTCACCAGATTTAGCGCCTTCAGACTATCATCTCTTCGGCCCCATGAAAGAGGGTTTGAGAGGCAAACATTATTCCAGTGACGAGGAAGTGAAAACTGCAGTGAAGAAGTGGCTCAAAGAACAGTCAACAGAATTTTACGAGGCAGGGACACATGCTCTCATGCGAAGGTGGAACATTGCTATTGAGAGAAACAGTGACTATGTTGAGAAGTAGGGATGTGATCCACAGAGGACCAGCTTCATTTTGATGTATGCTACATGTTCCTGTGTTGGTAATTATACCTGTCCTAAAGAAAATGGCATTACTTTTTGACTCACCCTCATCTAAAAATTGCTGAATAGATCATTACAAAAATTCAAGATACTGGTGATAACAGTCAAGTTCAAACTGATCTAGATGAGATATCAATTTCTATTACATTTGGTAAATGAGGTCTTTTCTCATTCCTCATTAAAATTCATCTGACAATAATTCTTTGGAACCAAAAATCAACAGTGCTCAGCTGCTCCAGTTACTTCCTCTCATTTGTTTTAATAACATCTTTCATTTTTACATTGACCTCTATTTTCTGAAATGAGATCTTCTAGGAAACAAAACTATGAATATGTTTCTTATGAAAATTATATGCTTGTCTTAAAGTATAGGTGTCTTGGAAATACTAACTTCTTATGAATGCTACTGAATTATTAAGATGTGAAACTTTTGAGGAGAAAGATATCTGGAGAAGCTCCATAATAAAAGGTAATCTGCTTTTGTACCCTCCCTTTCTAATTTTTAACATTATCTAACATTACTGATTGAGCACAAAATCTGTGAAGAACAATGAAGTACTGTTTATAAGCAGTGGTGAGCTCATGCCAGTTTGCACCGGAATCATATGTAATCGTATGTAAAATTAACATACGGTTCTCCCATATGTTAATTTTCTGAGAAGTTCAGGAGAACCAGTTTTTGGAAGAAATCTTTTCCCACTTTACAGGGCTAATCCTGCAAGGAACGCAGGAAGGAAAGATTCTAGTGTGCCTGTATTTCTAGCCTAATTCTTATCTTAATTGCCGACCCTGCTACTTTAAGTGTTTTCAGAAACTGCCTCTAACAGCCTTAATGGTTCTTGGCAGTAGCCCAGACTTTCTGTCTGTAGCTGAGCTTCTCAGGAGTCCCCCCCCCCCCAGAGTTTTTTTGTGGTACTTTTATTCCTGGGGCTTGAACAGCTATTTGCAAAAGGGTTGGCATAGCCATAGAAGAAATGGCTGAGAGGCAGGATGCGAGCTTAGCATTCTGTCTGATTTTTTCACTGCCTTTCTGAGGGCATGTAGTTTTTCCTTAAATCTGGATAAACCTTAGGATAAACCTTAGGATATCTTGTGAGGTGAGTGAGACCAGCTGGTATCTTTCAGTGGTGCAAATGGATCTAATGATTGCTTCTCCTGGGTGCTTTGTCAGTTCACTGAGCACAGGAGTCTCTTGTCTATGGGGATTCTTCAGTCATCCAGGTCATGGTTGTCCCAAAGGTGCTTTTTTCAAGAGGCAACTGGACTTTCTTGGTTTCCAGAAAGTCGAGTTGCCTCTTGAAAAAACACCTTTGGAACAGGAGTCTCTTGCATTGCTTCAGAGTGGCCAAGCTACATGATTGTTCACTGATAATAAGTGGATACTTCTTACAATTTGTTATAGTTTGCTCTCATTATAATATGGCATAGTAACATGGTACCAATTGTAGAAAGTTAGCACCCACCCCTTTCCTAGAAGAATGAAATATTTTGAGAAATATTAAAAAGGAAGAATATATTTCCCTGGATGAGAAATGGAGAAACATGTTTTCTTAGAGGGAGAAGGAAGCCCCCACCTTCCTTAATAGCACACAGAAGATGTCAGCACTTAAGAGATAAAGAGATAGATAGCTATATTCATAGGCAAAAATTCCCTGCAGCAAAGTCTGAACAAAGGCAGAATGGGATTAGCCCTCACTCAAGATGTTAATTTGTTAATTTGTCTCTTTAGCTCGGCATTTTGTAGCCCAAATATGCCCACCCACTTTCTAGAGAGCTTAAATGACCTCTATTAAAGTTTCACTTTATGAGCAAGAGTAACTTGGCTGCTGATAGTTATCCTTTTATTTTAACTATTTTAATTCCTCAATGTGCTCTGGCAACCTGCCTGATTTGTAACTCCGGGTAGCAGGTATTGTTGAGGAAAAGGAAGGTATTCAGACAGAATGGTTTAGGTTTCCATGATGGCTGTGACTCATTGATCTTCAGTGTGTATTCCCCCATTTCTAATCTAATGACTGGTACTTAGGGCAGCTTTTTACAAGCAAAGAAGCTATTTGTATTTTTGTACAGGTAATCCTTGACTTACAACAGTTCATTTAGTGACCATTCAAAGTTACAATGGCACTGGAAAAAGTGACTTATGACCGTTTTTCATACTTACGATCGTTGCAGCATCCACACAGTCATGAGAGAACGGGCGAGGAGAAACGCCCCTCAATGTAAGTGACATCGAGTTGGCCATGCCCACCCAGTCACATGACCACCCAGCCACGGCCACCCAGCCACGGCCACCCAGCCATGGCCACCCAGCCAGTCATTAGGGCAGAGAACCGGTTGTTAAAAAATTTGCAGCCCACCACTGTTTATAAGCCTTTGTAGCTTCAAATAAACCAGGGGTGTCAAACTGGTGGCCCACAGGCCAGATGTCATGTGCAGGCTACGCCCACCCCAGCTCCACAAAGGTTAAAAACATCACAATACATCACGATACATCACATAACGCAATTGAGTTTGACACCTGTGAAATAAACTATATTACTTTTGCTCAACAACACCGATGACTTCAAAAAGAAAAGGGAAAAAAATCATATTTGATAATTTTGGAAAGAGGTATACATCCAGCAAAAATCACAATATATATTATTGGTGAGCTATTTTAATCGACTTTTAAAAAAAGTAAGATACACATCACAGCAAAATTATTTCAAAATGGTTTCCTTTGCTTCTTTTCTTTGTTTTCATTCTTTGAAAAGGGGTATGTGATTCTGTGTAGTCACCTCAATATTTGTTGGGAATGGTTAAGGAATTTTATTTATCGGCCAAAAACAATTTGCTTTTCCTATAGAACTGTTGAGTGAAGCTGAGATTTCTGCAGTAGTAATGCAGTAATTGTTATCATTCTTGAATAATCTGTTAGATATCTCATAAATGCATGAAATCTGAGTTGGCTGGAGCACACAAGTGCGTACTGTACAAAGACTTCCATTGAGGTATTGGGTATAAGCACGGGGATGTCAACATTTGTTGGTTGACAGCTGTTACAGCTAAATCAGAGACAGACACTGACAGATTTAGCACATCTCTGATTGCAAATGTAGACTAGAAATTGCATACAGAGGCTTGCTTGGTGAAAAAGTTCATGTAAAAACCTGCAAAGTATTCTGTGCTATGGAGCAGCAACTGTGTTGCCAAATAAAGAGTGCCTTGGCAGAACATTTTTCTGCAAAAGGCTATGGAGATTCTCAGTCATCCAGATCATAGTTGTCCCAAAGGTGCTTTTTAAAGAGGCAACTGGACTTTCTGTTTTTTCTTTGAAGACGTTTAGCTTCTCATCCAAGAAGCTCTCTGCAAAAGTGTTCTGCAAGGAGGATGCTCTAGATTCTATCTATCTATCTATCTATCTATCTATCTGTCTGTCTGTCTGTCTGTCTGTCTGTCTGTCTGTCTGTCTGTCTGTCTGTCTGTCTGTCTGTCTGTCTGTCTGTCTGTCTGTCTTTCTGTCTGTCTGTCTGTCTATCTATCTATCTATCTATCTATCTATCTATATCATCTATTTATTTTTATTTATTTATTTATTTGTCAAACATGCATAGTAGTAATTTGTATAAACATAAGTAAAAAGTAACGATAAAAGAGGACAATAGGACAGTAGGACAGGGACGGTAGGCACAGTGGTGCGCTTATGCACGCCCCTTACAGACCTCTTAGAAACGAGGACAGGTCGACTGTAGACAGTCTAAGGTTAAAGTTTTTGGGGTTTGGGGAAGAAACCACAGAGTCAGGTAGTACATTCCAGGCATTGATCACTCATCTATCATCTATTTTATCTAATCTAATCTAATCTATCTAATCTATCTGCCTATCTCCATCCATCCATCCATCCATCCATCCATCCATCCATCCATCCATCCATGAGTTATATAGTGCTACATTACTGATATAGAAGGACTTTTTCCTCTCTTTATGAGAGCAATTAGGCAGCTCACAGAAGGCTGGTGCCTAGGGGCACTTTTAGATTTAATAGTCTCAGCAGTAAATAAAAGTAATGTGACCAGAAAAGAAATCACCATTGCATTGATTACTGAGGTGGGATGTTTATTGATCCAAGTTTTAGGTCAGAAGTGCTGCATAATTGTTTTGCTCTCTGACTTGCTTTGAGTCACCCCAAAAGGATTGACAAGATTCAGAAGTGGCTCCATGCATTTGTTTTCATGCACAGCTATGAAGTAGATTTAATTTCAAATAATTTGCTTAGTGAAATGATGAGTGCTTGAGAATTCAATATGTATAATTGCCCTTCAGCATGGAAAACCAGATGAAATGATGGTGTTTTCACACATGCCAATGACAACTTTCAAGGTTTTATAGAAATTCAAAGGTTCATAGAAATTTTCAAGGGTACAACAGAAATTGCCATAATTTTCTCCATCAAGGTACATATGCAAGGGGACTATATTCTTTCAAGCTGAACACATGTACAGAACTATAGATGTTCTATTTCTTCTCGTTCATCTGAATTTCTGTATTATCTAAGCATCTTTGAATCTTATTTGCTTCTTGTAAAATGATGCTCATGAAGATTGTGAAATTATTCAGGGTTCAATGAAGTGTGTGCATTTGCCAGAATAATCCAGGAAAAAGAAGGGTTATATAAAGCTGCTGTATGTTGAGTCAGAACACTGGCCCTAATAGATTGTTCCACCGCTGACTAGTTTCAAAGTCAATCTTTCTTTTTCCAGTTTCTTTCCCTTTGCCAATTTTGATCCTCTTATGTTTTTGGAGAGTTAACTCCAAAAGAGAGAAGACCAAAAATTCTTTATTTATACAATTTCTTTCTAAAATTTCAGAGTTGGAAAGAATAATAAGTAGAAACCGGCTGCAGAATATAATTTCTAGAAGTTTCCTGTCCCATTTCCAATGGTAGCCAAACAACATGTCTGCTTTTTATTCTATGTAACAAAATGATGGCATCTGTTTCTGTGTGCATTTCAGATCTCTCCCCTCAAGTTGTCCCTGAGTGTGTATTTCTGTGTACTGAGAACACAGGTTGTGTACACTCTGCTGTGGGTCACATGATACTTAGTTGCACTTTGTATTGCACTGAAAAATTACATTGCTAGAAAAAAAGTTAAAATATGTTCAAAGACAATTTCTGTAGCTGTATTAACTTTTTAGAAAGTTGACAAGCTATTTTATTCAATTAATGACACTGGTAAAGAGGTTCTCCTAATACTGAGAAATAAATATGTCATATTATGATATTTTGGAGGTATTCAAGATCTATATCTATCTATATCTATATCTACATCTACATCTACATCTACATCTACATCTACATCTACATCTACATCTACATCTACATCTACATCTTACATCTATATCTATATCTTTATCCATCTCTCTCTCTCTCTCTCTCTCTCTCTCTCTCTCTCTCTCTCTCTCTCTCTCTCTCTCTCTATCTATCTATCTCTATCTCTCTCTCTCTCTCTCTCTCTATCTATCTATCTATCTATCTGTAGCATTTTTTGCTGATAAATGAAAATAAATATATATATTTGCCAGTTAGCTATTGTGTAAAACAGTTCTAGCAATTGTTTTCTTGTGAACACATGCTTTAGTTACATGGAAGTTAGGCAGCATGTACATATAAAAAAATACTCAAATAAAGGAATATTGAAATGTGTGAAATATTTTAAGCATATTTTGAAGCTACTTTAAATATAATAGCTCCTATAAATATACATTCATTTAAGATTTAAAAAAATATATTGAAAAGCTGGTGTTCTTTGGTGTGTTATATAAAACAAATCTGTAATTTTATGCCTACACATTAACTCCATGTGGATAAACTAAACTAGCGCCTTGTTTATAAAATCGCCCATTCAAACAAGTGGTATTTTCAAGTTATTTCTGGAAACATAAAAAAAATACAGGTCCTACACTGTACCCAAAGTGACAACATATGCTGATTTGGATTTATGAAGTAACAACATTACTATCCATACACAATTGCCCTCCCCACTTTCTCTGTTGCACAAATTCATTATGTACAAAGGGGACTTAACCATTACACTAGCTTATATTTGCTAACTAAAAAGTCAGCATACTTAATATAAGAGAACAGCTTCTTCATGAAGTTGCAACAAATATCTTTCTGGATACCATTTTGCAGGTTTTGGCATTTCCGGATATCCCTGTTGTGGTACTAAGATTTATTTATTAATAATTTGGATTTATTAATCCAAACCATAACTTTATCTTTACTAGCATAACATAGAATATCCCCTCTTGAGCAGGCCCTTGGTTTCAAAAGCATTTCCAAGTAGACCTGTACTGTTTAGAGGTCAGTCTGTTATGTAACATGATAAAGGTAAAAATGAACCCTGTCCCCCCTTCATTGTGTAGAAAAAAAGCAAAAGGCCAAACAATGCCACTACATGTCCTATTTATTTATTTCGTTTGTCAGAACATGATGGTATTTACAGATTTATTTCTTTGCTACCATCTACTGTTCATCCGGACTTTTGCAACCAAGATATGATATGGATATCATTCGGAGAAATTTGCATTTCATGTAAACAAATACATGAAAAGTGTCACTTTTATCTAAAAGTGCAGAGAGGAACCAAAAGAGAAAAACATTTCCTCCCCTTTTTTGACTTTTAATTACAGACACTATAATAATAATAATAATAATAATAATAATAATAATAATAATAATAATAATAATAATAATAATAATAATAATAATAATAATAATAATAATAACAACAACAACAACAACAACAACAACAACAACAACAACAACAACAACAGAGTTGGAAGGGACCTTTGAGGTCTTCAAGTTCAACCCTCTGCTTAGGCAGGAAACCCTACACCACTTCAGACAAATGGTTATCCAACACCTTCTTAAAAACTTCCAGTGTTGGAGCATTCACAACTTCTGGAGGCAAGCTGTTCCACTGATTAATTGTTCCAACTGTCAGAAAATTTCTTCTTAGTTCTAAGTTACTTCTCTCTTTGTTTAGTTTTCACCCATTGCTTCTTGTTCTACCTTCAGGTGCTTTGGAAAATAGTTTGACTCCCTCTTCTTTGTGGCAACCCCTGAGATATTGGAACACTGCTATCATGTCTCCCCTGGTCCTTCTTTTCATTAAACTAGACATAACTAGTTCCTGCAACCATTCTTCATATGTTTTATGAGTCCCCTAATCATCTTTGTTGCTATTCTCTGCACTCTTTAATTACCGAATAGATCAAATTGAGAAACAAAAACAGGTAGCATGTGAAGCCTCTTCCTCTTATCAGCTTTTGCCATATATCCTTGGTTAGCAAAACAAAGTCATTGAGGCAAATAAACTATCATCTCCCAAACAAAAGGGACACTGGGTAACAGTGAAGTATGATAGTAGTATACATCTACTCCTCTTTTCACAATCTTGCCATTCATCCCAAAGTTTTGTAAGCATCTGACTGTAAGACTCATTATGATTTAAAAATAGAGTTGTTGAATTTTGAATCCAATAACTGCCTTCTGCCTCCTTGCCAATATTTGAAGGAATACAAATTAGATAAATAAGTAACTAAAACCCAAACACTCCCACAAAGATTGGTAGTACTCTTCCCGAGTTACAGAGAGTATTGTTTAGGCTTGGAATCCTTAACCTTCTTCAGTCAGCAGGCACCTTTGGAAAGCATGCTGTGGGCAGGGGTGGGCTTCAAAAATGTTAGCATGGGGTTCTCTTCCCAGTTGTTGGGTGGGCGTGGCCATGGTGGGCGTGGCCTAGTCAGCCTCTTGCACCATGGTAGGGTTGGGTGGGGTGTTTTTGCCCTCCCTGGCTCTGGAGGCTTTTCTCTAGCTTTCGGGAGGGTGAAAATGGCCTCCCCAGGCTCCGGAGACCTTCTGGAAGCTGGAAACTGGCCCGTTTCCAGCCTTCCTGAACTTCTGGTAGGCCCATTTTTCACCCTCCTCAAGCCTCCACGCGCACCCTGCACTTACCTGAATCCAAAATGGGCTGCATGGGGACTCCTGGGAGAAGTGGGCGGGGTGGGGCCAGCCAGGAGTGGGATTTGGGGGTTCTCCGAACTGCACAATCTTAGCTAGAGGTTCTCCCGAACCCCTGCGAACCTCCAGCAGCCCACCCCTGGCTGTGGGACACTCCTATAAAAGGGCTGCTCTGGGGAAAATGCTATCCATTCAGAAACCTCAAATTTCTTCCTAAGGCTAAAAAGCTAGCATTGGCGTAGAAATGAGAAGAGGTCAAATCAGTTCTGGTCCTCAAATTATGTTGTTTCTTACTGTGTTAAGGTAGAAACCTAATCACACACACTTGGCCTCACTTTCAAAAGTTTTCCCTTCCTTGCTCTACACCACGTGTGTCAAACTCGCGTCATCACAGCATCATCACATGACATATCATGACTTTCCCCCCTTCGCTAAACTGGGTGTGGGAGTGGCCAGTGCGTGATGCATCCGGCCCATGGACTGCGAGTTTGACACCCCTGCTCTACTCAATCAGGAGGAGGAATTAATGGAAAGAGCGGGGGATGCCAAGGGAAGGAGCATTAAATGAAATATAAAGCTGAGTTTTGGTCTTTTACTTCCATATTTAATTGGAGTATAGTTATTACAACTATAACTATTAGATATAAGCCAGAATGAATGAATGAATAAGATGAAATAAATTCAGGTACTGCCTTTCTGTTGTTTTAAAGCAGTGTTTTTGAAGCTTGGCAACTTTAAATGTGTGGACTTCAATTCCCAGCATTCCCCAGCCAGCAAATTGAAGTCCACTCATCTTAAAGTTGCCAAGGTTGAGAAACCCTGTTTTAAAGGATAATGCAAAGATAAATGGCAGTAAATTAAAGAAGAAAAATGCTTAATGATCTATGTGTAACTATGATGCATGATTATTTAATATGTTTCTTTGGTGGCTTGCACTAAAAAGGATTTATGCCAAGGATGAAACATTTGGTGTTTTTACAAGATCAATGATGTAGAATCCCATATAGCATCATTATATGCCGAATCAGGCAGCAAGATGCTCATTCCAATAAGATGCGCTATACAGGTTTGGACTTCTTTCTTTTTAAAGCCAGAGTAAATTATCTAGAGTTTCTGGCAGTCATCGTCTGCATGAATAAATTCCACCTGATTTTGCCTTTGACTGAAGTACTATCAAGAGTACAGACCCATGCAGGAGTGGGTTCCACTTACCTTCGCCACTGGTTTGCATCATGATGTTTTGCGACGTTTCGTTAAACACAGCTGAGGAGCTGATCAGCTGTGCTTCAGGCGAAGAAATAAAGATGAGTATTAACCTGGGGGCAGGCGGGCGGCTCTTTTTCAAGCCACGGAAGAGGAGAAGCCATCCAAACATGGAAAAATTCACCAAAATTTTCCCAAAAAAGATGGCGGCGCCCACGGACAGGCACCAACCAAACCGGAACTGTGATGCCATCGTCACGTCACCAGCGGTCACTAACGGTTTGGGCGATTTGGTCCGAACCGGGAGGAACCCACCCCTGGACCCATGGCATCTTCTCTTTGCACACTTCCATCTTTAGAGTTTAGAAAAGTAACTCTGAATTTGATACCTCTGAATTTCAAGAGGCAGAATGTTCCACAGCATGGGTACTGCCATGTGGAAGGTCCACCTGCAAGCTGCAGTTCTTCCTTGTATCTGTTTGGCAATTTTGCTTTGGTGAGGAAATGGTAGATTGGAATGGAAGCAGTGTATGGGTTTACAAATCAGATTAATAACTATATCAGTGTGTACAAATGTCCCAAAGATTAGTTCAACCAATTTTTTACACAATTATTTGACTATGTTATTTTGACTTTGATCAAAGGAGACAATTGCATATAGAACAAGATGTAATAGATGGAAAAAACCCTATCTCTCTCCTTTGGTTCCCTGTTGAATAATCAGTTCCTGCCTATAAGAACAATTTAATAAAATATTTTTCATTTAGTCAGGGCAGATGGATAGAGAGAAACGAAGACTACAGTTTTATACTGTATACATTTTCCTGAACGTAAGCTCCGTTCAACATGGTTGAATACAGCTCTCGATTCATGCTTGGATTTCTTTCTTCACTAGTCCTCCCTTTAAGAACAACATGAAAATCCAGATAAGATATACACCTTCAAAAAGAAAATTTCAAAGTTTGTCATGTTTCTCTTGAGTTGTCCAAAGGTATAGTTTCAATATCAATATTTCAATATCTAAATCAGCTTGTAGTAACATTAGGAGAACATTTAATAAACACAAAGAAAATGTCTGATATAACATCAGCTGTTTCTTTTAGAAACATTTTCTTTCAAGGCTTATAAGAACATAATTTTTTATAAATCTGTTTAAAATATTTGAGACAAGAAGAACTGGAGGGAACACAAACAGCCAAGGCAATCCTAGATGACATTTTCCACTGCTTTTTTTCCTCTGATTCACTTTTTGCTGGTTTATTATTGGCTTTCCTGTCAGATTGCTGATGGGGGACAAATTATTCAGAAATAACAAAGGATAAAGTCACAATCTATGAATCCAGTTCAAACCAGCGGGGACTGCAAGGAATATTCCACTAAATATTCTTGTTAAGTAGGGAGTTTTTCGTATTGCAAAGGCTGAATTATATTTATTTTTGTGAGCATTTGTTTTACGTGCTGAGTGCAAAGGAGACCTGAGGGGGAAAAGAAGAAAGTGGCAGCCCGAAGCAAAATGGCTGAATCCTGTCCTAATCTGCTTATCTATGCTGCACATTGGTTGGTGAATTGTGTTACTAGTAGGAACCACTTAACTGACTCCTAATCCACTTTATAGATTAGCAAGGATGCTCAGCAGAAATCCCCAAACAGCTGGCCCATTAACAAAAGGCTAGATGAAGGCCTATTTGTAATTTCCTTATGGGTAAATGAGATCTTAATGTGCATTTGGAACTACATATTTAAACTGTTTTTTTAAGGAATAGATTGGAAAGACACAGTACCTCTGCTGAACTGAAATCGTTTCTTAGGTGGCTTCAAATGGCATGTGGAGGAAGCAATAATGGCTAATAGGAATCCAATTAGATTCACTACTGGACTTCACACTGAAGAAGGAATTTCAAAAAGGATGTTTGATAGACCCACCATCACAATAGTAAACTTGCTGCCATCATTCAGAAAGGATTTGGCAAGGCTTATTGTACAGTCAGCAAAGCCAGGAGACATTTTTCAACCGCAGCAATACACGAGCACCTAATAGATTCAAACTTAATGTAAACCGCTCCAAATTCGACTGCAGAAAATACGACTTTAGCAATAGAGTAATCAATGCCTGGAATGCACTACCTGACTCTGTGGTTTCTTCCCCAAACCCCCAAAACTTTAACCTTAGACTGTCTACAGTCGACCTCTTCCTGTTTCTAAGAGGTCTGTAAGCGCACCACTGTGCCTACCGCATAAGAGCACCACTGTGCCTACTGTCCCTGTCCTACTGTCCTATTGCCCTCTTTTATCGGGACTTTTTTTACTTATGTTTATACAAACAACTACTATCCTATACATGTTTGATAAATAAATAAAATAAAAATAAATAAATAAATAAAATAAAGTAAGGAAGTGCTAACAAGATCAGCTGCAAGAATGCAAAGCAGGTAGATGGAGTTTATTCCTGGGCTGAGAATTTTAGTGGCTAATACTGGGAATCAAGGCATTTTAGGTAACAGTCAAAGAAATAAAACAATTTAGGGATATGGTTGGGGATCATTGTTCTAAAAGAAAAGCCTTATTGTTTAATAACAGTAACTTTTTCTAATTTGTATTTTACATGATATATCAGTATGTACAATCAGAACTCATCAGTGATAGTAGTTGGTGATCTGCTAAAGGGAATGCATCAATTAATTTGCTGATCCAATGTAACTAAGTAACCAATCAAATGAAAAGCTTAATTTGCATATACCAATAAAGAGTTCTTAGAACTCCTTCTCTCTTTAGCTAATCTGATTAATTATAATTGTCAATAAATCAATATATGCTTCTGGGTAAGTGTACCCTGGTCTCCAGGTGTAAATGAACCTCTTATGGAAGGAAATTTTTCTACCACAACACTGACTGAGTGGCCACAATGAAATGGGTAGGACTTGAAAGCAGCAATAGGTGGATCCGGGAGATAAAAAATTATTGAGACTTAAAAGAAAGGTACAAAGGAGAAGTGTATGGTATGAATTGATCAGATGAAACAGGTAACAAACTTCAGTCCTATCTTAAAACATTTTTGATTTCTCACAAATCTTGAATGGGTTAGTCTTTGTCTACCTCTAAATGCTGAAATATTTTATTGCTTTATTATTATTTTTTAAATGTCTGCACTGTCAAATCATATGCCTCATGGAAATTTACAGTAATAAAACACAATTACTGCATGGTAAAATCAAATTGATAAAATGTAACAATCCATAAATGGAAACAATTTATTATAAACAATAAACAATATCCTATCCAATCACATCAACTGTAACCACCATAACAATGGGTGGCCTTAGGTCCTTAAAGCCCTACAACAAGGGTGTCAAACTGGTGGCCCATGGGCCAGATGCGTCATGTACAGGCCACGCCCACCCCAGCTCCGTAAAGGGGAAAAAAGTCACAATACATCACGTGATGGTAATGTGACGCCGTGAGTTTGACACCCGTGCCCTACAAAATAACTTAGCAGTTATTTTGCTTAGCAGACTTAGCAGTTTTCACTGCTTTGTCAAGGGTTGAAGCTATGGGCCTGCAGGATAAGCAAAAAAGCATGAACCATGCCCCCTTTTACCATTCCAACCTTGTGTATACTGGTAATAGATAGCCTGTATTAGGGATGGGTATACTAGATGGAATGCCTCTACCTGAAGAAGGTAGGCTATACCTAAATGTGGTACACTACCTAGAATGCTAGTGGACTGAAGCAGTAAATAAATACCATAAGTAAGTAAATAAATGGAAGTTGTAAAAGTCAAATGCTTAGCAGCCTGCTTTCAAAACTAGTTTTCCCAAAGTTTCATTTTCCAAGATTTACTGGAGGAAAAAGTTATCAGCCTTTTATTTTAAATAAATGCTTTTATTTCAAAACCTTATTTATTAATGAGCTATTCCTCAACTAGTTAAGGCAGATATGTTTTCAGTCTTTCATAATGGCCTTGGCATAAATTGGTAAGAAGGCCGTTATCTTCACAGATAAATGAAGAAAGTTGTGGATTCTCTAAAGCTCTGAACATTCCATGCTCTATAAGATATTATGGGTTTTTTTAAAATATATGATTCACTGCCCTAATGTCTTTTGATGTAAAGTTATAATTGTCTTAGAAGATAGGAAACTGCAGGCAGATCTGGGACCCACACAACAGATGCCTGGTCCATGGTGACTCTTGCCATAAAGAAACATGCAGCGTGGCAGGATTCCAGAACAGTGAGACATCTGACTGAAAACCAACCAACAAGAGAACTGTATTTGGTTTCTGGGCTTCTCAATTAGAGTAGCTGACTAAATACTACAAAATCTATTTTTTTCTGCAAGGCAGTTAATTGGAAGTTCAAAGCCACAAGGGACACCACAGGAAAAAAAAAACCTCAAACATGCCAAGTTGCCAACCTACGTTAAGGGGAATATATGTCAACACTGGATCATGTTTCCTATGATGGCTTTGAATAAGCCATCATAGGAAACATGTGGATATTGTGGATTGTCTGGGTCAGGGCTGAACAACAAATTAGCCTAATTAGCTTGAAATTTAAATTGACTTAACATAAATTAACTATAGTTGCTATAAATATTCCTCATGTATTCATATTTCTGCCTCCTTTCAGGATAAAAGTTATACTTAAAAGATTCTGGGGTCTTGGTGGGGGGACTAAATTCTCAGCTAGTGTCCCCTATGTTCCAGTATACATTTAAATCAGGGGCGAGTTCCTAATTTTTTTACTACCACTCTGTGGGTGTGGCTTATTTTGTGGGTGTGGCTTGCCAGCCATGTGACCGGGTGGGCATGGCTTCTTGGACTGCTGAAGGGAGGGGAACTGAGATAGGTCCTGCTGCCCATTCCCCCTCCCCTCAGCAGCTCGAGAAGCCTCAAACGTGCAAAAATGCCTAGGATCATCACCGCGCATTTGTGGCTTCTCAGACGGCTGAAGGGAGCGGAATGGAGATAACTCCTGCCGCCCGTTCTTTCAGCATCTCACGCGCTCCCTCAGCCATCCTCCCCTGCTTGGACTCACTGTGGGGTAGGAAGGCAGCACATGAGCAGTGCCGGAAAGTTGGCTTCTGGGCATGCGCAGAAGAAAATTTAAAAAATAAATAATTTTTTTTTAAAAAATGGTGGCGCCCAGGCACCGGCAACCGACCGCACCGGTACTGTGACGTCACCAGCGGGCCACTACCGGTGCTATAGAGTGGACCGCACAGGTAGGAACCCACCACTGATTTAAATACATACACAGCTCTGTGCTATGTCATTACTGTAATTTGTCTCTAGTTATTTCAAACTTTCTTAGAGATGCACAAGAACCCCTTGGGGGACTCAGGTGGTGGTGGAGAGGATAAAAAGTCAAGATGGGTCTGCAACCAAGCAGTTGAAGTCCCACTTATGAATACACTCATGTGACCTTGGGTTATGTACTAAAGGGGCAATCATGCAATTGCAACTAGCATCTTGGTCTTTTTAACCATCCCTGTAGATGTCTCTAGAATTGCCATTGATACTCTAAAGTCATATTTTATAAAGCTCCACAAAAATAATGAAGCTCTTATTCCCATGCAGCAAAGAAGTGAACTATGCTAACTATGTTAATGTATTACCAGTTGAAAATAACTTTCTCTGTCTCCTGATTCCTCTTTGTTAGCTATAGAACTAGTTAATGCTTTAGAGTAAATTGCCTGGAGACAGCTGATGAATTATAGATCACCGAACCCCTCTATTCAAGTTACTAAGTGTTAAAAAGCAATACTTCATTCAGTCCCTTCTCTATGCAAACATTGATGGCAAACCCATCCCAAAATATGGCTTTCAAAGACACTGGAAGATCTATTAAGCAGTGTTTGCAATGGTGTTTTCCATCACAGGCAACTATATCACCAACAAATTTGCCTCTTGATAATTAGTTAAGATGATTTTTTATTCCTTTTGCCTGACATGAGGCTGCCCATTATATTTGGGGATGTTTTAATCCTTGTCCAGAGCTATGACACATTAGCTGTTCTCACAGCAATTATTCTGACTCTTAGTTTCTTAGGTTTGAATTGGTGACATATCTAATGGCCAGCAGGTAAATGTAATTCAGTGAGTTACTATTCCAGTGACAGGTATAGATTATGTGTCCAAATATCCAAGTAAGATTACTGTATGCTTGTAATCTTTGTGCTAATGTGGATTTTTGATTCCCTTAAAACTGCTTAA
This sequence comes from Diadophis punctatus similis, assembly GCA_023053685.1. Classification (NCBI taxonomy): domain Eukaryota; kingdom Metazoa; phylum Chordata; class Lepidosauria; order Squamata; family Dipsadidae; genus Diadophis; species Diadophis punctatus. Next base: position 47,409,586 of record JALIGW010000002.1, on the reverse strand, counting down.
CAATACTAGAATGTTTTTCCGTATAATGTCTCTTATCTAGATGTAACACAGAATGACCCTGTACTTGCTTCGTGAATTTTCAGTACGAGTAGAATGAATCTTGAATTCATGACTGAAGAAGATGTTTAACTCAGTTTCGCTGGGACTAACTGAGGTCCATGTCTTCACTCTACATGGAGTCACTAGGTAACGCAAGGGCAGTCTCAGCCCAAGGTAATTCACAGGGCTGTTGTGAGAAGATAACACGAAGGGAAGCAAAACACTATCTGGACCTTCTCAGTATGACTTCTTCAAAATGACATCCAGACAATTAACTGATAAGCCTCCTGTGATACCTCCAAAGAGAAAGACAACAGTACTGAAAATAGAACTTGCTGCTAGATTGATGACTGGGAATTCATGATGATTGGGCCTGGATGATCCAGGAGGTGCAGTTTGGGTCATGAACAAAGGACAATCTCCATTTGAAGAGGGTGAGAAAATGGAAGGCAAAAATGACATTGTGTCAGGCAGCAACAGTCAGTTAGGAAAAGAATTTTTGTGCTGGGCAAGTTAATGGAAGGAAAAACATACCACAGGAACAACCAAACCAATGGACAAGAGAGTTAGAGGTTGTTCTGCTTTCCTTTCCATTCCAAACTATTGAATACTTTATTAAATAGTTTGGGAAGTTGGGATGTCTGTCGCTCCTAACAGCATGGTCATGGAATGGCAAAAACAACAAGTACAGCAGTTGCAGTCCAACAGCTGGATGATTAGCAGACAAGACAGAAAAGTCTGCAGCAATTAACAAGAGTCTCAATATGATTAGAGAAAGCAAATGGATCCTCTTGAGTTCAGCATATGGCTTAGAGGAAAGGGGGAACTGGCTGGCTGGATCTAGAAGATGAAACCTGAAGATGACCCTGAAGCTTTTATTAATAACTTTTGAAAGAGTGGCATTGGCAGCTGACTGGAAATTGTCAAAAAAGCCCCGATATTAACCTCATGTTTGTCTTGGCTTGTCTAGGAAGCAGTTTTTATCATTCCAAGAGGCTAGGCAATACCAGAAGATAAAATATAGCAATTTTAAGTATACTAAATATCACAGAAGAATTAAGAGAAGAAAGGTGTGGTGTATTGAAAGAGTCAATCTCTACACAATCAGGCAGAAGGTGTGTTTCAACTTTTCTGTGGTTCTCTGATACAGAAATTTCTATATTGGAGCAACGGGCCAAATTCGTTTTGCTAGAGAATTGTTTAACATTCTACTCCCTGACACTCCTAACTGGGTGCAGAGCAATAAGCCAGAGAGGTTGACACAATCTGAATAATGGAAGCTCATATCCCAGCACATAAATCTACATATCTACAATTATGAATCTGAGTTAAATGAATTTGAAAAGGGCAAGAGGCATTTGAGAGGACCATTTTTCAGAAATGTCCCAGGTTTGGGTTAAGGTTAGGGAAAAGACTATTTAAAGATAAATCTTGAAAATGACTCTTGGAGGGAGGAAGATCAACTTATCCTTTAGTCTTCAGACTTTGTCCCTCAGACCCAAACCAAGAAATAGACAATATGTCAGGTTCCGGTAGGTCGTGAAGAAAGGAAATGCCACAAAACTCAGTCTTGGTTTTTATTGCTTTTTATCTTCCTTGCTCCTGCATGGATCATCACCAAGTGCTATACAGCAAGATGAAATCAGGGCTAGCAGCCCAGTGCTCCCCATCACCATTTAAACATTCCCGCGGCCCCACCCCTAGCCACGCGCACACCCCACCCCATTCAGCTGCTTCCGGGTCTGATGCCGGCAAGACGCCGAAACCTGCCCAGTGCGCAGGTGCCCATTCCAACTCTCAGCTGTTCCTGGCTCCTGGCTCTCAGCCGAACCTGCCGCCTGACATCCGTAGAAGCAGTGGCTGTGTCCGGGCCCGGCTGGAATTCAGTTGGTGTTTGCATCGGAGCCGAGGGCTGCAGGTATAGGGTGCGGTGGGTGTAGCTCAGCTTGTGGTCTTCCGTCGTGTTGGAACACCCTGGCAGAATCACCCCAGTGTCACCTTTCCCCGCCAGAATGACAGCCCCGAGCCACCAGGAACACCAGGGCTGACACAGTAGTAATCTCAATACAGAGCATCCAGTTCTTGGAAGGGGCAGACAATAAGATCAAGAACCCACAGATCTTTATGAAATAGATGCCCATGTTTATGTTCTAGTGCAGTGATGGCAAACCTTCTTTTGCTCGGGGGCCAAAATGGTGCGCGCGCACGATAGTGCACTCATGCGTGCCATACCCATAATGCAATGCCCTTCCCCCATGCATTTGTGCACATACCCCTGCCCCCCCACATGCGCTCAGGTCTCACTGAAGCCTCCGGACTTCCGGTAGGCATGTTGGGCCATTTTTTGCCCTCTCCAGGCTTCAGGAAAGCCTCTGGAGCCTGTGGATGGCAAAAAACAGGCCCAACGGGCCTACCGGAAGTTTGGAAACAAACTTCCTGTAGGCCATTGGGTTGTTTTTTTACCATCCACAGGCTCCAGAGGCTTTCCTGAAGCCTGGGGAGGGCAAAAAACAGCCCAACGGGGCTACCGGAAGTTCATTTCCAAACTTCCGGTAAGTCCATTGGGTCCATTTTTTGCCATCCACAGGCTCCAGAGGCTTTCCTGAAGCCTGGGGAGGGTGAAAACAGCCCCTGCCCTCCAGAAGGCTGAAAATCAGCTGACCAGCATACACATGCATGCTGGAGCTGACATAGGGCAACGCCTTGCATGCCCTCAGATATGGCTCCGCGTACCACCTGTGGCATGCGTACCATAGGTTCGCCATCATGGTTCTAGTGGATACTACTGGTAGACTTCCCATAATCTCCTAAGGGACAAAAGGGAGCCAATGAAAGAAATATTTCTAGTCAGATGCAATCCATAGGCATAAGAAAACAAATTGAGCTGAAATCAGGATCAAAGGGAAGGTTCATCTACAAAAAAATTACCCAAGGATTAACACTAGGGAGGGATTGCCGGGAATTTTAGATGCTGCAGCCCTCTTTTCTGGGTGGATTAGCAGCTGAGGATGAACACTGACAAAGAAGAGGCAACAAAAGCCATAGGATTCCAAATTTCTATTGACCAATTCTGAGAAAAGAGGTTAAGTGGTTTCATGTCTCCTCCCCTGAGTGATGGTTGATTCAGATATTAAGGGTTCTTGGAAAACTAAAGTATATCTACAGTTGGTCAATACTGAAATGCAATAGTAAGAGGTCCAATAATGGGTTCTTTGCCCAAGTCATAGTATGATATATATTGCATTTTATGAGTATTAACTATTCTCGCTTCAAAACAAGTTTCCTGTATAATTTGTGATTGCGCTTCAGTGAGGCAATTTGACTGAAATTTGTCACTCGGAAGCATCCTCTCAATTTTTGCACAATTCTGCTTGATATGAGTGATCTTGGCAAGAGCCCCAGACTATGCAGATTCTTATCAGCCTTCTTCATTGCCAAACAGCCCTACTTTAGGGTTGTTGGAATCAGGAAGGATGGCTACAAACCAGACTGATTTATGGGCCTGTCTGTTGGCATTTCTCCCTCCTCATGAATATACCAGCTGTTAAAGTTCCAACTTTCCCTTGAATTGTTTGTAAAGTACTCCGAAGGACTGCCAATAGCTACCTAAGTAATTGTAAATTCATAAATGCCAGCTTTGCAATGTCTGCTTGACAGCAGTCTCTGCTTAACTAAGAATTGGAATATGAAGAAAATGGAGGCAATAAATCCATCCCTCTCCTTTCCCCTCCAACACTGCAATCTTAAATTTCTAAATGTAAGTGTTTCCCTGTATGAGAAGATGTCCAGCATGAGCGGGCAGCCATTACTGAAACCAATGAGTTAGTGTTTCCTCCATTCCTGGAACACTTCTTTTCATAAAAAAAAGTCTTTTTAGCCTTTCTCCATAGTTGAATGGGAAAAAAGTCCCATGGTTTCTTTAGTTTAACACTAATTTATTGGCCTTCAGAGAAGGAAATCAAACCTCTTACCCATGGCTCAGTTTCTTTTCTCTTTGTTAACTTGTTATATTTCTGTACATTTTTTACAAGGTATGTAAGGGTCGGATCATGTCTGTTGGTCCTGCTTGGATTATATTAACCTTGGCCCTTATTAAAATAGTGAAGTAGGTCAATACAATAAGGGAAATAGCAGACCAAGGTCCAAAACAAAACAACTTTGAAGGAGCTAACAGTAGTTTAAGAAATGGGTGATACCTGGTTTAAGCACAGTGCAACGGATCAAAAGTGTAACAGAGTAACAGATCAAAGTTATCTCACTGATACGATCTGTAGGAAATTCTGAAAGCACCACAGGAGGAGAGTTAACAAGCCCATCATTATGAGCTGCATTATACATTTGGGAGAAAAAAATGCTGTTTTATTAGCTACCAGACTTCAAGTAAGATCATGATTTCAAACCCCACCCATGTCCAGATACAAGCAGATACGTTATTTCCATACAATCTATTATGGGCATGTACATAATAGTCCTGATTAGTTCTGTTGTTTTCAGGCGGTAATATCTGCAGGGGAGAGCACTTCTATTTCCATTGTTATGAAAATAATTTGTTCTGACAATTAAGCAAGTCACTTATCCCAAGAATTCTTCTAGGACATTACATGGAATAAACGTGATGTGGTTTGTTCTTGAACACTGGTGACTGGAATTAATAGTATCAGTATATGTTCTTGGATCTTCTGATCCAGGGATGTTAGATCTTTGTCATAGGTACCATCTCCATGGATTAATTATTCATGAGCAGGGGTAGGTTGTGGATCCTTTTGCTGCCGGTTCGCTCAGGGTTGCACCGGGCGCGCGCATGCGCACCCGCAGCAATAAAAAAATAGCTTCTGCGCATGCACAAAAGCAAAATCCAAGATGGCAGCACCCACGAACTGGCACTGACAGAACTGGCTCTGTGACGTCATCACCGGTTAGAACCGGTAGGAACCCACCTCTGCTCATGAGGTACGATAGCATTAGATGAAAAGGAGTTTTGCTTCATAGATCCAGTGAAAGTACAGCTTCTTATATCTTACTGAACAGGAATTGGCATAACAGTTTTACAATAGCCACTTTTGTGATGGCTATTTCCAAGATGGCATATTGGAAAAGATCTTTTGTGATCATAGAAGTGGCTGCTGTGAATAAGATTATTGTACAACACATTTAAACTAAGGTTGCTTTAGTATAATAGTAATCAAACACCATTGGCATTGTCATCATCAGCATCATTCAATTGCAAAAGACAGCTTTACTTGGAACAGCTTACATCCTGTAATGATACCATCTGCCCATTCCAGGTTCTTGGGAAGTACTCAATATGTGGACAAAGATGCCAAATCCAATCTAAACATCTGGCTGACTGTGAGACCAACCTTAATTTACTAGATTTATATGCCACTCTAATCCCAGAAACTCTGGACATTTTATATGACTTTTTGTATGTGCTAATTGGATGGATCTCCCAGTGAAAATAAGCTATAAGCAAAGTATGTGAACCAGGCTATAGGTAGTAGCATCTGTCTTTGAAATTCAGTTTATCTAATAAAATGCTTGCAAGCCAGCCCTAGGAAGTTCTCCATAAATACGTGATTTAAAGATGAGATCTGCCCATATAAAAAAAACAGACAATCTCAATGGCCATTTTCTCATCCTTTGAAGACATATTCTTCTGTTATCAACAGCCAATGCTTGCTTGCACTGTAGACTATTTTTCTGTTCTTTTGATTCCCAGGAATGACAGGCAATCTACATTTTGTCTGTCATTTGTAACCTTGCTTTTGTGTGAGGACAAGCTTATGCATTTGCTAATTAACAAGCGTGGTTCTAACTGTCAGAGAACAACAAGAAAATCCATTATGCCCATGATTAAAGCTCAGCGAGATTACAGATTGTTTCATAGATCAAAGATGAACTGCCAAAATTCATTATAGAAAAAGAAAGACACCTTGACTTCAAATATTATCAAATCATTCGGGTTTTCCTCTTGGTAAATACATTTTCAGAAAGATGAAAAATCACCGTAGAGTCTTAAAAATGTATATACATTTTCTAAGTCTTCTTCCTACTTTTAGCTGGAATGTGATCTTTCTTTGTACTTGCCTTTAATATTTTTATTATCTATTTCATGAACTAAATTACGATTAAATGCTTAATGTTCACGATTTCCTCCCAGATGAGATAAAATCATCACTAAAGTTACCTTGATATTTCTGAAAGGGATTATGTTATACATTATTTTTTTAAAAAATATATTGCTGAATGAATGGCTGGCTCAGAATCACACAGTGAGCTTAATGATTAGGTTGAAATTTGAAGACTGGATTTTCTGTATTCAGTAGACTGTTATTCCAACAGTCTTCTGAATACTCTAACCACTCAAAATTCACTTTTATTTATTTATATACTCTGTTCTCCTCCCAACAAACCTAGGGTTAAATAATCTCAGTTTATTTCTTTTAATACAAACAAACCCTCCAAAGACCACGTTTCTCAATTTCAGAGGATTTAAGATATGTGGACTTCAACTCTCAGAATTTCCCAGACAGCCAAACATCTTAAAGGCTCTGAGATTAAGAAACACTGATCTAAAGTATATTAAACTGGAAGATTGTCCATTCAGTGCTAGGCAAAAAGACTTCCCAGTCTTTGACAGGCACAATAGTGGCTCCCTAATGATAGATAGATAGATAGATAGATAGATAGATAGATAGATAGATAGATAGATAGATAGATAGATAGATAGACAGACAGACAGACAGACAGACAGACAGACAGACAGACAGACAGACAGACAGACAGACAGACCACATTTATTATACATAACATACACATACATAACATACATATACACATGCTATATACATACATATATATGTACCTACACACACACACACACACACGCACACACACGCACACACACACATACACAGACCACTGTCACTCTTGAAAACATATCGATAAGAGGAAGCTTGAGAGTTCACAAGGTTGATACTATATGAAACAAAACTGTGATTGAATTTGCATGTTCTGCTTTGGATACCATGAAGCTTCTTCCCAGAAGGTAACAAGGAAAACAGATCATGAAGAGGATGTTTCCCAGATAATACTGCGGACGCTGGTCAAGCATCGCTTATGTACTATGTCCTGGATAGAAGGGAGTGAACAGCCAATAATCTTCTCTGCCATCCTTACCACTTGTAAAGTTTGCAATTGCCAGAGTTGCTGTTATATTTAAAGGGGTGCAAGGCAGGGAGGTAAATGGCTATTCCTTTCTTCTCTTATCCTATACCGCTCTCCCTCTACTGGGCAGTGAGCCCATACCACTAGAGTTCCAGCTAAGGCTTGCTTCTCCTTCCAATTTGGACACAAGCACTTTCTGAGAAAGGTAATGGAACATCAGTAGGGATTCTCAGCAACTTTGATGTTCCATCTTCTTTGCTTTGTGCTCAGTGCTGTTGTGCAAACAGTGCTGTAGACTAGCAGATTTATCTTCCCAAACTGGAAACTATAGATAGTATTCAGGAACTTTCTAGACCCACAGACATTAACTATCAACAGTGCTGCGGACATAGAACATAAAGGCTATATTTTAAGCTGGGGTTCATTTGTACAGTTCATGGCCTTAAAGAGCTATTGAAAGAGTCAGGGGGTCTCTGGATTGTATAGAGCCAGCAAAAGAGTATGAGTTAACATTGTTTCTCTGATGGTCTCATCTTTAATGTTTCAAAACATGGTTATAGACCAGGGGTGTCAAACTCATGGCCCATGGGCCAGATACATCTCGTGCACACCCACCCCCCAGTTTAGCAAAGGGAAAAAAAATCACAATGCATCACATGACAATGTGATGCCACGAGTTTGAACTCCTGTTATAGACCAATCTCACAATTGTAGTGCACTAGAAAACGATTGCATATCATGTGAGCATTCTTCTATCATTATGGCAAGAGAAAAAAAAAGATGACAGCTAGAAAGCAAATGGAGTTTCGAGAGATTTTTCTAAGTGACATTTTAAAAAGCCAGTGAAGTTCTACATAGAGTTACTGCCATAATGAGAAGTGAGGTAAGGGCTTTCTCCTGCTTGCCAAGGTTAAGCTGCATGTACTTATACAATTGCTGAAAAGAACTCTTTTTTTTGTATGCCACTGCTTTCAAAGAATGTCTGCTATGAAAACTTCGGTGGTGACCATCAAATTAGGTGTGATTGGCTGCTTTCTTCCAGATGGTCACAAGGTGGTGCTGCTTCAGAGCATAAAAATATGTGGTAGGCTGATTTTCTTGTGCTGGCTTTGCTCATTAAAGACAGAATGCATCTGATTCTTTAAAGGGCAGCTAATAAGGGCAAAGAATTAAGAGATTCATGAAATGCATTGCATGACACCATCCAGCAGTCCAAATGAGTAATAGTAAATTGTCACGGCTACTTTGCGTTTTAATTTTGACATGAATCATCTAAATGCAAGATAGAAATAGCTACGCTCTTCGTATGCCGAAGTTTACAATCAAGCTTATATTTCCTCTTTGTCTTCATTATTTTACACATCTCTTTGAACCTCTTTCTTTTGAGGCTGGTTCTTTTTTTTTTTTATAACCAGCCTTTAAAGATTCTCTCCCAACCTCTTGTCTTTATGAACTTTGGGACAGCAGGCACAATTAGAGGTAGAAAATATAGCAGAATAAGGAGAGCAGGAGCTTATTATTAAAAAATGATGTTTCACTACTTCCAAAGCACTGTTGCTCAATTATTTATTAAAAGTTGGAGGCTTTGTTTGTAGTTTGCTTCTGCAAATCCTCTGACAGCTCTCATGGGCATACATAACAAGCTATTACGCGGCTTCAACTTTAATCCAGTGAGAAAAGTTTCATGTTGTAATGATTTTTGCAAATCAGCCTCAAAGGCTAGTTTACTAGTCCACCTTGCAGGTTGTACACATTAATAACAGTGCCAGACCAACACTTGTTTTGGGAAAGCTGTTGACCACGGCAAATATAAAAGCTCTTTGGAGGGACGTCTATGCTAGTTTTTGGACAATGTGGCTGTGGAACACATTCGACATGGCTGCTGAAATAAATAGGATTTATAAAAAGTGGTACTTGTACTTGTTGATCATAACCCGACCTGTGTCTCTTTGTTCTTGCAGCTGTACCCTGATCTCTCTTTTAAGCAATTCCACATGGTTAAACAGTGGGAGATGACTTCTGTCTAGGTCCAATTAACAGCCATCTGAAAATGCACCAGATGTTTGATTATATGGGCCATAATGTCTTTGGTTTCCTCATTTTCTACCTGGGGGGATACATGGAGGGTATTTTCAACTTCTTTCTAAAACTCAACTTACATATAACATTTTTTAAATTAAAAAATAAGGAAACTATAGGAACATTCAAATATAGCATTAAAGTACACGATTACCTCCTTTTTCTTTAAGTGATTTCTTAGCTGCTTTTCATTCTTTAAGGCAATTTACAACTAAATATTAAAACAGATCTCAACTGATTAAGAACGTTTTAGGAAAATGAAGACTAAACCAGATGTCCATATGTTGTTTAAAGACATCATTGCTGGTCTGGGTATAAAGTGTGGGTGTGCATTTATGTTTAATAGTGGATGGAGAGCCGGAAAGAAAATTACCCTCCTTGAACTATAATTCCTCATGCATTGCTGTTTTAAGATATTTTTCATCAGCCAGATTTTCATAGAAAAGTTGAGCCAACTAAGACCCCAAAGCCCCCCAAAACAAAAAAACCCCAACCATTCCCATATTTACCAGTAGTTTAACATATATCCTTGCCTTATAACTAACAAAGAGAATGTGCTTCTTTTTTTAAAAAAAATGCTCATCTGGTTTGGTCATCAGGTCAACAGACTAAAAATGGAACTAATTAATGCTGCCTTATGACCATTCTTAAAAATAAAAATAAAAACCTATATAAAGCAAAGCCTTTTTTTGTATTTTGCTTTTGTGCTTTTGAATCATTTTTTTTTTTAGTTCAGGTAACCCACATGGAAAGTTCATGCAGTTTTCTTGAAAGCATTTTTGGAAGTGGCTTGCCATTGCCTTCTTCTAGGCCTGGTGAAGCCATTCTTCTTGTACTAATAGAAGAGAATATTTGAAACTCAGGGTTGAACTGTGGGGCCCTTGGGGTTCTCTGATCTTGGTTAGAGTGCTCAGAGACCACCAAGGACCTCATCATTATTGGCATGGAAGAAGAAGGGCAGGTCCTGTCTACAAACTGGCTGTCCTTGCAGACCCGGCTAATCATGAAAGCTGCATTTATCAAAAGGCGAATAGAGAGAGTTGTTTTTCACCAGCTCTCTGGCCTATATCCACAGGGTATTCTCCAGTATCTAAGCTTTTTGAGGTGTTTTGTCCTTTTTCCTGAAAGGAGAATAATTTGTCCATTTGTCTTTTTCCTGGGCAAGAAGATATTCCAGTCATGGCCTGAACTCAAGACCACCCTCAGACAAAAGTCACTGATTCAAAGCGAGCGGAAACCTTTTTTTTAAAAAAAATTACATGAATGTTGGCATTTGCTTAATGACTACCACCAAAAAGGTCATAAAATTGGGTTGGACATGCGACCAACCTGATTTACAACTGTCAAGGACTGCCTGTATTATATTTTTTTCCACAGAAGCACTCTCTGTATTGCTTTTGTTAAAAACGAACAACTGGTGCATAATTTCATATTTGTTGCTATCACTTGAGGTAGAAAGGCTTCATCTCAGTTCCCAAATAGGTTAAAGTAAACGAATAATGGTGGCAAAGGACTTATGACTACATTTACCTGGACTGGGGTTGGAGGGAGGAAGGAAGGATGTGAGTTTCAGTTAGTTTCAACAGATCACCAGTTAATTTGTTTAAAGTGAGGAAGTGAGCAGTTCAAGGAAAAAAGGAAATTAGTCAGAGCCTAGGATCTGGTTCCAGAACAAAGATGGCACAAATATGGCACTTATCCAAAATTCCTTAAAGGAGATATGCTTCTAGGATCCAATTATGTTCAATAATTATCTTTATCTTTATATTTGGTTTGGTATTTTACCACTGATGATGGGCAAGTTTGCCAAAAATGTTATTGATATGGTAATAGACACTAGATTTGGTTCCAGACAATTATTGTAAGACAAAAATCAAAAATTAATGTTTTTCCCAAAAGAGATATACAACGATTGTAAAAAAAAATTATAACTATTGTTTACAAGTTTAAATATTTTTTTAATAAGCTTGATATGTGGTAAAAATACAAAAAAATTGCATAAAATGTTTTGGCCTTTGAATTATGCACATATATAATATGTTTATGTATGCATGAACTGTGTATGCTTTTTTTCCCCAGAATTGGATTTTACAGCTGAATGGTAACACTATTGCTAGTAAAAAGATGGCAGTGTACCATGCTCTTGACAAATGAACTATGGCTTGTAGGAAAAATGAATATTAAAACTATTCTAGCAGAAATACGTGGAACATAGGCATTCAAGAAATTAACATGAGATTTAAAATAGGAACAAAATTGCAGAGATAATACCGTAGTGTGGTAATAAAGAATTATCACATATCTATAGTATGCATTGAAGAACAAAGCTAAAAAAAGAATCTATTATAATTTTTTTTGTTCAGATATGTTGGAATTAAAATATACAGAAAAGTCATGCTAGGCGGTTTTGTGGGGCTCAGCTTTCAGGATCCAGCTTTGAAAAGTTGCTTCAGGATGCCCTAGAAAAATAATTATTTTTCCACAGAGTAGCCAGAAACCTAGTCATATGTGAGGCAGTTAAATAAATAATGATTAAATAAACATGACAGTGTTCGTAGAAAATGTTTTTGGATAAGGCTTTGGGGAATTTCTTTGCTCAGGGTCTTACTACAAGCTATATTAGTAAAAAAGCTTTTCTGCTTGTGAAAGATAGCTATTTCAAACTGAAAGAATGAATTAAAATGTGCTTAAACCATGTTATAATGTCCTTAGGACCACCAGTCCTATATTTTGTAATACTCATCACTCAGGATGTGGTAGACATTGTCAAAATGGGTAAAGGTCTTGTTTTAATACTATTGTAAACGTGTCTCTTTCCTCCTGTCTCCATAGCAATCAGGTATTATTTTTCAAAGAAGTATTCCTCAAATACTTAGCTGTTGAGTGTTGAGGAGAATAGAGGCAATCTGTCCTATCAAATGAAGAAAAGAGTAATATAGACATCTGAGGGATACCCCCATGTATTCACAATCTTTAAGAAAGAAAATCACCAAATACAACCCATTGAGATCTGAGCATTTTAAGGAATGCTAGATGGTGTAAAAAAAAAAAAGGAAGACAACAAAGGGAGAATATAGGCATTCAGAGCTTTTTACAGAACCAGTAATTACAGGTAGTCCTTGAGTTATGACCACAATGGAGCCCAAAATTGTTGTTGAAAAGTGAAACATTATGTTGCCACAATTGTTACGTGAATCACTGTGATTGTTAAGTTAGTAACACGGTTGTTAAGTGAAACTGGTTTCCCCATTGACTTTGCTTGTCAGAAGGTTGCAAAAGGTTGATCACATGACCCCGGGACACTGCAACCGTCATAAACGTGAATCAGTTACCAAGTCTCTGAATTTTGGTCATGTGACATGCGGATGCTGCAACAATCATGGGAAAAATGGTAATAAGTTACTTTTTTCAACTTTGGTCACTAAATGAACTGCTGTAAGTTGAGGACTACCTGAACTGTTCAAGATAATGACAGATGTGACTGGAGGGTGTCTGTTACCAAATGATTATTTGGTGTTGAATGTGTTTGTGCTATTTCCCATTTACTTCTTTAATAAATTAATAAAGCATTGATTTATTGAGTATGAACCATCAAATATGATTTCTTTTATGTGTTGTTTTTTGAAGGCCAATTGAAAAATAAAATTATTGCAGCTTTGTAGACATCCATTTTGGCCCACAAATATAATGACTCATTCCTAATTGGCAGTGTTCATGACACACAAGCCATTTCATGTGATACACTGAACATGACTTTGTTCCCCATTATTTCCCTAATAAGAAAAAGCTGCTTTTACTTTTAAAATTCCCAATGGGACCCCAACTGTTATTTAGCCATGCTTTCCCAGCTAATGGGAGCACTCTGTGGTCCATTGGAGGGTATTCCAATAAAATTAAGTATTCTGACTTTCTTTTAAAATGGATCATAAAGATTTAGAAGTGGAAAAACTGTTCTCTGGAAAATCCCATGGTATCAGGTTGTAATTCATATTGCTTTAATACAAGTTTGTGTGTGTGTGTGTGTGTGTGTGTGTGTATGCAAGTCTTGACATCCCCCCCCAAGTCCTGTGAAAAGTCTGTGGCGATGGGTGAGCGACAAAGCAGCAGGTGTGGATACACTGGGAACTGTAGCTGCAGACCTGCACACAGGCGACTCAGGTCTATGATAGATGTTAAGGTCCTCTTCGAATAGAATGGACAAACATCATCATCATCACATACATACATATACGTACATACATACATACATACATACATACATACATACATACATACATACATACATACATACAAAACATATAACATAATACATATATAATATGAAAAATATAAATAACTGTTTTTCAGTCTACAAGTTTTAAAGTCCAACTTAAAATATTTTGCTTGCACCCATAAAGCATTTAAGCTGTTAAATATGTGTTGAAGAATATGAACAGATATATCAGATCTAGTTATACCTGGATGCTACTGACACATTTCAATGAGTCTTTTAGCTGAGATGTGGATTAAGACTTCTCTGGTTATTTGGTGGATAACTTATGATAGAAACTTGCAGGCAGGGAGTGTGACTATGATAGTTTTTCTAGATGCCTGGGCAGCTTTCAGTACCACTGACCATGATATAGTTTTGAGTTCTCTGGAAAAATTGATGTTGGAGATATAGTTCTGCTTATTCATGTTGGAACTATAGGCAGAAATGTGTGCTGGAATTTACTGTTGTATTTATTTATTTATTTATTTATTTATTTATTTATTTATTTATTTATTTATTTATTTATTTATTTATTTATTTGTGAGATTTATATACCGCCTCATAGTGCAAGCACTCTCTAAGCGGTTTACACCATTAAGCAATGTATATATATTTACATTGCCCCCAACAATCTGGGTCCTCATTTTACCTACCTCGGAAGGATGGAAGGCTGAGTCAACCCTGAGCTGGTGAGATTTGAACAGCTGAACTGCGATACTGCACTCTAACTGCTGCTTGATGACTATGTGGAGTTTGGAAAATAATAATAATAGACAGCTTCACCATCAGATGGATTCACAACTGGCTGACAAACCGTACTCAACGAGTAGTCCTTAATGGGACTAACTCTACATGGAGAGAAGTAAGCAGTGGGGTACCACAAGGTTCCGTCTTAGGACCAGTACTCTTCAATATTTTCATAAATGACTTAGATGAGGGAATAGAAGGGGAACTTACCAAATTTGCAGATGATACTAAGCTGACAGGAATAGCTAACACCCTAGAACATAGGCTCAAGATCCAGATGGATCTTGACAGACTTGAACACTGGGCCCTATCTAACAAAATGAAATTCAATGTAGAGAAAAGTAAAGTTCTACACTTAGATAAGAAAAACCAAAAGTATACATATAAATTGGGTGAAACCAGACTTAATAGCAGTGACTGTGAGGGATCTTGGAGTCCTAGTGGACAACCAGCTAAGCATGACCCACCAGTGTGCAACGGCAGCCAAAAAAGCCAATGGAATACTAAATTGCATTAACAGAGGGATACTATCTAGATCTAGTGATGTACTAATACCATTCTATAAAGACTTAGTTAGACCACACCTAGAGTACTGCATCCAGTTTTATAAAAAAGATGTTGAGACTCTAGAAAAAGTGCAGAGGAGAGCAACTAGGATGATTAGGGAACTAGAAACTAAAACATATGAAGAACGTTTACAGGAATTGAGCATGGCTAGTCTAGTGAAGAGAAGGACCAAGGGAGACATGATAGCAGTGTTCCAATATTTGAGGGGCTGCCACAGAGAGGAGGGGGGGGGTCAAGCTATTTTCCAAAGCACCTGAAGACAAGACAAGGAATAACGGATGGAAACTGATCAAGGAGAGGTACAACCTGGAAATAAGGAGGAACTTTCTGACAGTGAGAACGATCAACCAGTGGAACAGCTTGCCTTCAGAAGTTGTGGGAGCTTCAACACTTGAGACTTTCAAGAAGAGATTGGACTGCCATTTGTTGGAAATAGTGTAGGGTCTTCTGCTTGAGCGTGGGGGAGGGTTGGACTAGATGACCTACAAGGTCCCTTCCAACTCTGTTAATCTGTTAACCTTAAGTTGACCCAACTGTTTGTTGTAAGAAAGCTGTCAACTATAAAACCCCACCCCCCAAAAAAACTTCAAGGCCCCGTTAACCGTCATTATATTTAACTCACAGAAACTCCACAAACAGCTTCCAAACTCTTATAAACTTGTCCAAACCATCCTCCCTAATCAGTGCAGTTAATTTTGCCATCTCTGTCAATTCAGTCAACTTCAAAATCCATTCTTCCACTGTATTCCTTTTTCCTGCATTCCTTCCCCCCCCCCCCAATTTTTGACATGTACAATTCTTGCAGCTGTCACCATATACTGAAATAAGGTTCCAAATTGTTTTTCTGTCAATTCATCCATAATATCTAAGAGAAAAGCCATCCTTGAAGGTATGAGGGAAACAGAAACCCAGATGTAAGGTGTCATTTACTTTGTATAGGGTTGCTATTCTCTCTCATTTTAATAAAATCCACTACCTTTTCCTCACAGTCATGCTTATTGCCTTTAAATCTGAACTGAACGCATTGTCCTAGACACTTTGAAAGAGCAGGCCTCACTTTAGGAGTTCTTTATCCTTAATTATCACTGGATTCACAGCAAGGAGTGTGTTCAGATAATTATTTTTTTCCAACTGCAGCCTTTCTGAACAGTCAGATTTGGCTATAGTTCATTATGTTGATTGTAATGTGCACTACATAGATCTACTTTGAAATGCTGAACCTGATAAAAATATTGTAGCTGGACTGCTGACCAGGGCAAGGTACAGGATCACATGATGCCTGTACCTAAAGGTCACTAGCTATTAATTGCTTACCAGGCACAATTATATGGCTATTAACATTTAAAGTCCTAAATAGCTTAAGGTCTGTAGAGACACTGCTTTTCCATTTGAATCTCTGTGAATATTAATCCCTTCTGAAGATGTCGCTACTGGAAGAGGACTGTCTGTTTGAAACATGGCAGATGGCTTTCTCAGGAGGGGGCAAACCCATTCAGGGGTTTGGCTCTCAACCTTGATAAATCCTGTAAAGACATTTCTATTCATTTGTTTATTTGTTTATTTGTTTATTTGTTTATTTGTTTATTTGTTTATTTATTTATTTATTTATTTATTTATTTATTTATTTATTTATTTATTTATTTATTTATTTATTTATTTGTGATATTTATATACCGCCTCACAGTGCAAGCACTCTCTAAGCGGTTTACACCACTAAGCAACGTATATGTATATTGCCCCCAACAATCTGGGTCCTCATTTTACCTACCTCGGAAGGATGGAAAGCTGAGTTAACCTTGAGCCGGTGAGATTTGAACCACTGACCTGCGGATTTTAGTCAGCTAAAGTGGCCTGCAGTACTGCCTCTAACCGCTGTGCCACCTCGGCTCTTAAACTCTTTTAGAGTTTTATTGGCTGGTTATTGATGATACCATTGTAAATTTTAGGTTTTTGCATTTTATTCTTTTTTAAAAAAATATTTTATTTTATTTTATTTTATATACATAAAAAACATGACATGACATACAAACATACAATTGTGGGAATCCTTGGTCCCATTTTGATTACAGCTCAAGATCAATTCGCATAATTTTGCATACTTATAATATAAATATTTTCAGATATATTTGTAATTTATATTTTATACTTGATTCTTCTATGTACAATATATCTATTTTCTGGTCAATTTTTTGTATATGTCATATATCTCTTTTATGGATTTCTTATATATTGCCTTTTACATTTCTATATACATTCATCTCTATGTACATCTAACAAATTAATGTAGGTTTTTGCATTTTATTCTTAATGTTGCTAGCCTCCTTGAGCATGCCCTTAAATAAAAATAAGTAAATAAATCTGCTGATATAGTCTAGAGATTCTAAGCAGTCACATGATAGATGACATTAGTCTAAAATAGAAACTGGGGTAGTATGTGCAAAGTTAGAGAATGTGCATTTGAAGTGGTAATAGAGAAACCATAAGCAACAGGGAATTGCTTTCCTTGATAACCTACAGGGAAAAAAATACTGTATCAATGATGAATTGCCTCTTATCTTTCAGTCCTAAACATATTGGTAGAGCAATGATTTCTCACTAATTTCAGTGGGAAGTTCTTGCAGTTAGGTATTTATCAGGATATTTATCTTTCTCTTGTCTGATAAATACACTTTCAAGCTATCTATCTTGTCTTATTTTCCAAGTTTTGTGGTTTCTCTAGCCAAAAGGAAAAGCAAACATATTAGAACAAATGGTGTCTTCCTTCAAGCTTTTCTGTGGTTTATAAAACATGATGGTTCCTTACCTCTTGAGGGGAAGAAATAATTAAGCTCTGTCTTCCTTTATTGTAATGGCTATTTCCTCCTGTTTACCTACAGACAGCTATGGGTATGATAAGTAGGTATCATTAAATTTAGAGACTTGACTAAAGAGCTATATCTTACTTTCTCTACCTCAAACAAAAGTATGGAGACGAAATGCAACTCCTAAGGAAGAACTTCTTGAGTTTGGGAGCAATTTTCTAATGTTCTTTTTAAAGGCCCTTTTGAAGATTTTATTTGTCAAATTATTTGAATCTCTTTTCTCTGTGGGTTAAGAGAGGCAATACATCAGGAGTTTGATTGACCAGGCATCTTATTCCCATGGAAAATGGAATAATTATTTGTATGAACCTACATGCACATTTAAACCTTCTATTTCACATTGGCACTATCATGTAATTATTAGAATATGCTCAGTATTTGATATTGTACACATGACTAATGAATATAGTCCCATGGCCTTTCTATATCGGATTTCTGTGTGTATACGAAAAGTTTCTCAGATCCAAAAATTATGAAAAATTTGGCTTCATGAACAGAGCAGAAAAAAGAGAATAACCTGATGTCGTGTTACTGTTTTGCAAATGGTTATGATTAGCAATTTTGCATGACAACAATAATGAAAGCTTTTCTCAAACAATCTTACTGATATTTTGTAGAGCTGATTCATACATCTACCAAGTCCTCCAAAGAATAAAGCATTTATAGGATGGTCCATACCAGGGGTGAAATCCAGCAGGTTCTGACAGTTCTGGAGAATCAGTAGTGGAAATTATGAGTAGTTCGGAGAACCGGTAGCGAAAATTTTGAGTAGTTCGGAGAATCGGTAAATACCACCTCTGGCTAGCCCCAGAGTTGGGTGGGAATGGAGATTTTGCAATATCCTTCCCCCAGGAGTGGGGAGGGAATGGGGATTTTTCAGTATCCTTCCCCTGGAATGGGGTGGGAATGGAGATTTTGTAATATCCTTCCCCTAACATGCCCACACCTACCAAGGGGAAGGGTATTTTGCAATATCCTTCCTCAAGCCACGTCTACCAAGCCACACCACACCTACCAAGCCACGGCCACAGAACCAGTAGTAAAAAAATTGGATTTCACCACTGATCCATACATACATACTTAAAAAACTCTGGGAAGCAGGTCAAGTTATTGACCAAATGTTGAAATAATTAAATAAAAATGTATCTTATATTTAGGTAGCACAAGAATACAAACAATACTTTCTGATCATTCTGATCATTGGCCTTATGAATCATAATTGTACTTTTTCATTCCCTATAGGATTTCATTGTAAGATTACTTTCTAAATTTGCTCTTCTCTGTTAAAGATGAGCCTAAATGGCTTTTCCAGTTCTTGCTGAACTCCAATGCTCTTTAACTCCAGCCAACATAGTAACTGATGATGAATGATGAAATGTCTGGTCCAGTAATATCTATAGGGCCAAATTTTGTTGTATATATCAAAATATCTATGCACTTTCAGAATTTGTGCTGAAATTGTGAGATCGATATCATTGATACTAGCTCTCTAGACAGCCTGTCTTTTTATTTAGTTCCTCAAATGCATCTGAAATGTTCCTGCTAGCATTTTTCACAATCATCTATTTATTATTTATGCCTTAATGCCCCCCAACCTGTTATCTAAACAGAGATTTACTGATCTTATGATTCTGCCTCCCTCTTATCCCATAAATATTTAATTTATCTCAAAATAAAGTTAAAAATAGAGAGGTAATAGCAACAGCAACAACAACAGAATAAAGAAGGAAAGAAAGAAAGAAAGAAAGAAAGAAAGAAAGAAAGAAAGAAAAAAGAAAGAAAACATATACAAATACTAAAAGATTAGCAAGTAGACAAATAAAGATAGATAGATAATAATGAGTAGCAGATTGGCAAACAGCTTAAAGAGACACTATTTCATTAAAAAAAAGTCTGCCTTTAAAAAAAACATAGATCAGAGATCAGGAATTATTCTTTGATTAAACAAATGTCTCTGGGCGTTTATTCTCTCTCCTTAGACTCCTGGGGCTACTTCTTTTCAGTTTTGTGTCTCCTTTTCTGGTTCATAAAAGGACTAAAAGCATTTCTTCACACTTCTCTTCACTTTCTCAGATTTCCATTTGGGGCAGACAAATGCTATCGATGTATTTAGACTCTGAATAGACTTCTTTCTCTGGATAAGCAGCTGCTGGAATGTATATCCCACTAAACTGAATATTTGGATTCTTTATCTTATTGAATGAATCTTTATTTTTTGAGAAAATTCTTCACAACTTGGCTACTGTATATAAAATTGTGATTCAAAGTATTCATACTTCCATAAACATATACATAAAAACCATAAATAAATAAACATAATATATCCATACATTTAAAATTCAATGTAGATTCACTTTAGATTTTAAACTGAAAGATGAGGATATGTGTGTATTACAACACAATCCTCCTGAGAACAGCCATTCTCAACAATGTACATGGAAACAAGGGTTTAAATGTTCTTGACTGTTCTATGCATTTTTTAAAAAAAAGTCAAGTTAGACATAGGCATGGTTCAAAACTCACCTTTGATGCTGAGTTTTCAAACAAAGGAAAGGAAAGGAAATTATAAAATGATGTATCTCCTCATAATTGAAGTGTAAAATAACATTTTAAAAAGTTACTCTTTCACCAAACCTAAATGCTTTCTATACAATTTCATCTCCACTGGCTTATGAGAAACCAATACAGCCATGCCTGAAAAATGCATTTGATGAATTTTTTTAATTATTCTGAAGTATTATAATATTTGAGATAAGACAAAAGATCTGTGGAAGATAGAACTAGCTGGGCTCTTGAAGACTATTTCACTTTATGCTTCGTTAATAATCAACATACAGCCAACTACCTATAAAGGGAGGCTGTTCCAGTATAGCAGGGGTGAGAAACTGTAGCAACTTTACGACCTGTGGACTTCAACTCCCACAAATATTAGGAAATTAAATAATGTTTAAAGAGTACAAACTGAATTGATAATTAATTCCCTATCGGGATAGGGAAAGTAAGATATTCATAACTACTGTCTCAAATCCATATTAAAATTTTATGTCAGGTTTGAAAAAAGATGAAAACAACTTTTGGCTTCTTATGTAGGTTTACCTCAGAGATATTGCAGGTTTGGTTCCAGACCACTGCAATAAAGTGAATATTGCAATAAAGCGATTCACATGAATTGTTTGATTCTTCCGTGCAGATAAAAGTTATTTTACACATATTGTAGTCTATGAAGTGTGCAGTTATGTCTTAAAAACATAACGTATTTTTCGGAGTATAAGACGCATCGAAGTATAAGACGCACCTTAGTTTTGGGGGAGGAAACAAGGGAAAAAGGCCTCTGCCTCCAAGCAATTTGCCAAACAGCAAATAGCAAACAGCACAGATGATATTCACTGTTTGCTGTGTATTTCTGTGCATGTGTGCCTGACCCATAGAAATAGCAAAGAATTGGAGAAATGTACATTATGCTAGAAAGTTTTCTTAAATGTAGTCACACTAACTCTTCCCAATTATTTAAATAGATCTACTCCAAGGTAACTAAACTCTAATACTAAAAAGGACACTGTTACATTTCATACTATACTTGTACAGAGCTGTTAAAATTAATTAAAATTTCTGGAAGTATACATTATTCTCTATTATTTAAAAGAAGATACAATAGCACTGGGCCTCTTCAGAGCAAGCATTTATTTTAAAAAGCTTCTTTATTTTGTTAAGTTGTCTAGATTTACAGGGATCTCTAACCTTGGCAACTTTAAGACTTGTGGACTTCAACTCCCAGAATTCCACAGCCAGCAAAGCTAACAAAGCTGGCTATTGAATTCTGGGAGTTGAAGTCCACAAGTCTTAAAGTTGCCAAGGTTGGAGACCCCTGGCTCTAGAACAATAATTTATTATTTATTTTATTTTATTTAAATGAATTTATATGCCGCCCAACTCCCAGGAGACTCTGGGTGGCTCACAACATGTCCAGTCCATTTATCAATATAAAAAAAGACACAACAATTAAAAACTACAAAAATTAAAAAGAGCATCTAACATTCATAATCAAGGGGGGAGACCCATATCTGGTCTGGTTGGTCTCATTTTCACCCCGCCTGCCGGAAGAGCCAAGTTTTTATTGCTTTATGGAAAGCCAGCAGGGTGGGGATAGTCCTGATCTCTGGAGGAAGCTGGTTCCAAAGGGAGGGAGCTCCCACAGAGAAGGCTCTCCCCCTCGGCCCACCAACCGGCATTGCTTGGTCGATGGGACCTGGAGGAGACCAACTCTGTGGGCCCTAACCGGTCGTAGGGAGGTATGCGGCAGCATGTGGTCCCGAAGGTAACCTGGCCCTTCAGTCTTTTTAAAGCAGTCTTTAAAAAATAAGTCTAATAATTTGAACATTCTACAGACATTTATAGTTATTCACTTACCCCCTTCCATCCAGTTCAGCAAAAAATAAAAATCTGCCTGTCTCTCCCAGCTATTTGCCTCTTTGTAGTTAGTTTCACTTTCATTTCCCCACATGGCAAACCTAATCAGCTGTAGATCGGGAAACTGCTACTGACTTGCTTGGCTTTACAGGCTCTTCCCTCTTTCCTGCAAGCAGGTAAATTGCTGGAAGACAGAGGCCAAAGTGTGGGGGTGGGTGGGTGGGTGGGGCTGCATTCGGTGTATAAGACGCAGCCAAGTTTTCGCCCTCTTTTTGGGGGTAAAAAGGTTATACTCCAAAAAATACGGTATATGCCTTAATTAAAAAGTATTTCATTGCTGAAAAATGCTAATTGTCTTCTGAGCTTCTGAGCTAATCGACTTCGGCAAGTCATAATCTTTTTGCTGGTGGAAGGTCTTGTAAAAAAAGAAAAGAAAGCCACAATGTCTGCAAAGTGCAATAAACTGAAGGACAATAAAATGAGGTATGCCTGTGATCCCCTTCATTTTCCTTTCATCTTCCAATATCTATTTAGTCACCATTTTAAATTTATTTTGAGAATAAATTAGTTTAATAGAGTCCTTCCATAAAAGATATCATACAATAAATGAGTGAACTGTATCTGAAATTTTGCTATAACATATTGAGAAAATAGCCAGTTTTATGTAATAAATACTATAGCTGTTTTATTATCAATTTTTCTAATGTATATAAATTGGTAAAACATCAATTGATACAATTTCTATTCTGGGCTCTAAGGTTTCTGAAAATAACAGAAACGTAAAATACTTTATACAATTTTTAAATTTTATAAAATAAAATTTATTGTCTCTAGGATATTTTAAAAAGTGGGATTGCCTTTTCCTGAAAATTTAATACAGCAATAAAGTTTTAAAAGGATACAGATAAATTATTTTAGATCTTGACAATATTTTAACACAATTTTCCTAATATATTATCTTCCTCTGTACAAGTGTCATTCAGCATAGAATTACTGAATAGGATGTTCAAAATGACAGTATTTCTTTTTAAGATCAGATGTGTGTATTTACAGGCACAAAGAGGTGTACTCTGAAGATTCCTTTTCTTGTTTCCCTGTTTTTTTTTCTTTTTAATTCTGCATTTTTACATTTGTCTATTTCTTTTGTGAATCTTTCTTCAAAAAAAAACATTTTTTCTGTCTGAAAGAAGTAAGGGGCTGCTACTTCTTCAAGCAATGCAGTACCTTTACACTGGAAAGACAGTAAAAGCAGCACAACCCACCCCCCTCTATTATGAAAGCTAAAAGATATAGAAAGAAATAAGCAAAATATAAAAACCATTGTTTTGAGTATATATCAGCAGTCAAATGGGATCAGGTTGTCATTATTACCTGGAAAAATGACCTATTCAGCAAATACTGCTTTTTCCTTTATTGGGAAACTAATGAAAATGAACCTTGCTTCCTTGCTTCTAATGGTGGAAAACAAACTTTAATCAATATCGTTCAATGGCCATGGATTTTCAATTCATGTCAAAGCTTTCAGTTCCTTGAATTATTTTCTTTGCCTGCCAATGTACATCGTAGATAATCCAAAAAGCCTGCCACTAACAAATATTAGTGGCTGCCATATAATATAACCAGGCAAACAATATTTAGGCAGGGTTTTGTGTTTTATTAAGCACTGACATCCATGAAGCATGCCGAGGTGGCGCAGCGGTTAGAGGCAGTACTGCAGGCCACTTTAGCTGACTGTGATCCGCAGGTCAGCGGTTCAAATCTCAACGGCTCAAGGTTGACTCAGCCTTCCATCCTTCCGAGGTAGGTAAAACGAGGACCCAGATTGTTGGGGGCAATATAAATATAAATATACATTGCTTACTGGTGTAAACCACTTAGAGAGTGCTTGCACTGTGAGGCGGTATATAAATCTCACAAATAAATATAGAAACACAATACTTTTTAGGGGTTTTTCTGCTTATGTTCTTGCTGATTTGTCTTATTCCTTTGCCATGGTTAGAAGGAAAACATTAGTGGTTTCTTGGCTACATTATCTGTTCAGGCTGCACGTTCTCCTCTGGGTTCTGTGAATGGCCTTCCCTTCTCCAGTACTGAGAACTTCCTTTGAAAAGCTATTACTTAAAGTAACTTGTGGATTATTTATTTATTTATTTATTTATATATATATATATATATATATATATATATATATATATATATATATATATATATATATATATATATATATATATATATATATATATATATATATATATAATTCTTTACATCCTAGAATTTAAAAATAAAGCAGAGTTTCTTCTGAAAGACTGTACAGCTTAGTACTTGCGTTACAGTCATAATGATTACGGCCATAAGCTGATTACGGCCATAAGCTATACGGTCATAAAACAGGCCAGTCATGTGACCCATCCAATTTCATGATTTTTTTTTGCGGCAATTGTTAAGTGAATCCGGAACTCCTTATGTGAACCCATTGTTCTCTATTATTTGTTAAATTTGTTAAATTTATTTGCTGCCTCTCCCACTGTGGGGCTACTGTAGGAAGCTTACAATAATAAGAAGGGAGACAAATGAAAAGGCGTGTAAGCAGAACCGAAGTAAAACAATAGAACAATAAAGTAAACAATGACAAAGGAAGACAACGAGAATAAATACATCAACATGATAACTAAAAAGATGGATGGGTAGAGAGCAGAGAGTAAGGGGTAGGAACTGCTATGGTGCCGTTTTGCTGAAAACCCTAAAGTAAGTGCTGGATTTTGGCAGAACCATCGTAAAACATCACATAACCCGAGGATACTGCAAACAGGTGTAAATGTGGCCCTGTTGCTGAGCACCTGAAGTGCAGTCAATGACCATGAGTGGAAGCAACGGTTGGAGCCTTGGATTTGGGTTGTAACTCTTCTTTTTCAGGTTGTTGTTTCCTGTGGCTTCAACTATTTGCTAAGTGACTGATCAAAAAGTGGAGGACTACTTGTAAAACATACCTTTTGGACATACTGTTTCTATGATCTTGTGCTCCTTGTCTCATTGAATTTAAACTCTGCTTTGTTATAACTTTTTTCTGTATGAAGCTGAACACATCATTCACTTGCAACCTGATGTTCCTCATGGTTTGCTTTAAGCATATTGTTGACATGAATTGTTTAGCTCTCATCCAGAAGGATAGGAAAAATACACCAGAAAACAATAAATGATGCATATCCTAATAACATTGAGAATTTAATTTACAGTTGCTGAGTGAAATACATAAACAATTTGTATTTTTTGTTTTTATTTTATTGTTTTCTTTTCCTGGACTGAATCTAACCTCACATACTTCTCCATGCAGTGATTAACTATGCACAATGACATTTGAATGTTATTTTGGATGTTCTATAAACTTAGACAATGGCCTTAGAAAACAGTCTTTCTCTGAGACTTAACCTCCATTTTAGAATGGCTGAATCACTGTTTCTTTCTTTGTTGACTTGAAATCTAATCCTTTCTCTTAAGCCAGTGTTTCCCAACCTTGGCAACTTGAAGATATCTGGACTTCAACTCCCAGAATTCCCCAGCCAGCGAATGCTGGCTGGGGAATTCTGGGAGTTGAAGTCCAGATATCTTCAAGTTGCCAAGGTTGGGAAACACTGGCTTAAGCCAATTGTGTTTGTTTTTGCTTAATGGATAAAGAACTTGAAAAAAATGGAACTTTGATGTTATATATGCTGACAACAGCAAGAATACTTTATGCATAAAAATGGAAGTATACTTTGATTCCCACAGTGGACGAATGGCTGCAAAAATTGATGGAGTTAGCAGAGATGGCTAAATTGATTGCTTTGATTTTTTTAAAAAAAGAATATAATTATTTTTCGCTTCTACTTGGAAACCACTTTTGAACTTTTGTGCTCGAAGAGGAAAAGAAACTGATTTGGGATTTTGCTGATTAGATAAGTTTGTTGTTATAAAAATGGCTAGTATATATTATTATGTAAAAGTAAAAAGTCAAGGTTGTATGTTATTACTTTATTGTACTGCAATAAGCAAAGCAATAGATATATGAAGATATATTTAGATAGAGATAAAGATGTATATTTAGGAAAAGAAGTTACTTAATGAAAATATGTAACCTGGACTACCCGTCATGTACTTGTCTTTTTGTTTTTCTATGTTGGTTTGTTTTTAATTGTATTATAAATAAAAAACTTTTTTAAAAAAGCAAAGCAATAACTGTAGCATCAATCTATACTGAGTAGGTAAGTAAACTTGGCAACACTAAACTTTGTCAGTTCCATCAGGTTCAAAATAGACAAGATAGCAGTCCAAAAGATTCCTGTGGGAGGTATCCAGATATCTCAAAAAAAATAATAAGCAGAATATGAGATACTTGGGTTGCTGTTATTTTTTTTTGCCCGCTATGTTCTCAATAATATTCTGCTGAGTGGTTTCTCTCATTCTTGCAGTAGCATTTACCTATTTTAATAGACATTTATAACCTTTCCCTCCATAGATTCATCTAATTTTCCCATAAAGTTACCTAAGCTGATGATCTTAAGATAGGATAAGATTTCATTTTTAATGTGTGCTAGTGTGTTCACAGAAAAAAAGGGATAATAAAGGTTGTTTTATCTCATCTTGTCTAAAGCTGATGGTCTTACGTATCTTACACATTCCACAGTAGCATCCCTTACTATTTGGGCATGTGTTCACCATCATATTTTATTCTGCACAGCATACAGTCTGGTGGACCATTGTGATTTTATTCAGACATAAACCAGACGCATGTCTGAATCTTACAAAAATAGCCCATGATTTGAGTGTGTTTTCACTTTCCTGTTTTGTTGTTTGCTTAATTATCTGTAGCTAATGCACTTCTGAAAAAAGTGCCATAGTCCCTTAAACTTAGTGAATTATTGCTGTGGAAACTGAAGACAGCACTGGAAAACAAAGGACGCAAAGAGAGGAACCTGCCCCACTGTATATCAAGGGCGGGGGGGGGGCGTGTGGAGGGGTTTCTTCTTTTAAATTATTGGGAATGCTCATTAGTCAAGACCAGGGGTGTGTTCCTCCCGATTTGGACCGGATCGCCCGAACCGGTAGCGACCCGCTGGTGATGTCACTGTCGGTGCCATTCCGTGTGCGCTGCCATCTTTTTTTGGAATTTTGTGTCAATTTTTCCCCTTTTGCGGCTTGAAAAAGGGCCCTCCCGCCTGCCCATGGGTGAATTCTGACCTTTATTTCTTTGCCCGAAGCACAACTGATGAGCTCCTCAGCTGTGTTTCGGGCTCATTCCTGCTTCTGAGCATGCACGCAAACCAAATTGCACGAGGGGACGCACGCATGCACGTGAGTGAAATGTCACGATGCGAACCGGTGGCAAAGGTAAGTGGAACTCACCCCTGGTCAAGACCTCACCTGGAAAAACAACACATCCTTGGTGGTTAGTAAGGCTCAACAGAGACTTCATTTCCTTAGAGTCCTGCGGAAAAATCAGGTGGAACAATGGCTGATGACTTCTTTCTATCGGTCCATGATTGAAAGTATCCCAACATACTGTATAACAGTATGGTACGCTGGTTTAACAGCCGCGGACAGGAAGGCACTACAGAGAGTGATTAATTTGGCACAAGAAACCATTGGTTGCCCCCTAACACCACTGGATGACATTGCCAGGTCTCACTGTTTCAGCAGAGTAAGGAAGATACTTAGGGATGATTCACACTCTGGCCAGTGTTTCTTTTCACTTTTACCATCAGATAGAAGACATCAAAGTATAGCTAGCCGGACAAACAGGTTTAAAAACAGCTTTTACCCATGGGCTGTCACACTCCTAAACACAATATAACACCACAAAAAGATTAATATGACGAGTTTCACTGGTGCCAGTGTAATGTTTAATATGTATATACCATGATATAAGATCATACACCAGAGTAATATACATGCTGCACAGAATATGACGTACATATGGAAACGTATGACTAGTTTCCCCCCCCAACTACTTGTATAAGGATTATTCTTTATACTATTCATGTTGTCTTGTATTCTTTTTTGTATAGACTGCACCAGTAGAAGCTAAACCAATTTCATTGTATACATGATGAACAGTGACAATAAAGACTGTGAACTTAAAACCATAAACCACCACTTGATATCCAGTACATGAAAGATCAAGGGCCTCCAAGAGAAAAAAACATCACTTATGAAATCAAGAGACTATGATTTGTATTAATACAAGTTAACCTAATAACTGCCTTGTACTACCTTTGGTTAGAATACATCCATGTATTTTTCCTAGATATCAAATGAACTTGTGATATATTGAATGGTTGCGCCTGCACTTAAGTCCAGTTTCCCCATTCAAGAACATGTACTTGTCAGTTATATCAGTGTTTCTCAATCT
The DNA here is from genome assembly GCA_023053685.1 of Diadophis punctatus similis. NCBI lineage: Eukaryota > Metazoa > Chordata > Lepidosauria > Squamata > Dipsadidae > Diadophis > Diadophis punctatus. The sequence goes on along the minus strand of JALIGW010000002.1, from coordinate 47,381,082 downwards.
TGGCAACTTGAAAATATGTGGAGTTCAATTCCCAAAATTCTCCAGTTAGCCGTATTGCCAAGGTGATTTATCAAAAGTACATAATTAATAGGCCACTCACATTCCAAATCTGTAAACAGAAAATAAAATTGCTTAGTGATTTGGGCTTCCTAATGTTGGAATGAATAAACATTTTCACATTTGTCTTCCCCATTTTGAACTATTATACTCTGTTACTTCTGGAACATCATAACCAGAATGCCAGAATGAGCTCTGCTGTTGCAAATGATCATTCTTTTTATCACCTGATGCTGTAGAAGCCTTATTTCCATGGGGAATCAAAGATAGGCAAGTCTCTTGTGCCATTCCAATTCAACAACATTCTGCTTCAATAAAATGCCCATTGCTTCTAAATTGCTACACAAATTAACAATCTGTCCTGGGATCTCTATTGTACATTTTGTATTATTGAAATCCTTTTCTGCTGGCTCCAAATGTTTTATAATTCAGCCGTGTTAGTTTAATATAGCACACCGTAAGTTTGTGGAGAACTGTTTTCTGTTTGTTTCTTATTTGGGGTGTGCATCCTTATGGTTATATTAATGTAATTGATAAAGTTACTCTAATGCTAGTATCTGAGTACAGTTTTAATCTGGGTAAAGAATAGGGAAAAGTTATAACTGAACAAGATGTGTGTGTGTTTGCATAATGCAATAGACACACACATATATACACACACACAATTGTATATACAGATGATGATGATGATGTTTGTCCATTGTATTTGAAGAGGACCTTGACATCTATCAATTGGGGGGGATGTCAAGACTTGCACGTGAATTGGATTAAAGTGAGGGAGAGGTGCGCATAGTCAGCCTCACTCTCTCTTCCCAGATTCCATCTTGCTCCAAATAGCAGGACAAGAGTCAAGACAGTTGGAGATGGGCTGGGCGCAGTGGTTGGCCAGGGCGTCTTTCATGTCTTGCTGTGCTCTTAGCGTACCACATCGCTTGCAGAGACTGCCTTCATGACCGTTGTCCTATTCTAGTAGGTTTCATCCGCTCAGTCCACCAGAATCTGTCTTCTCATGCTCAGAATAGACAAGTCCCTATCTCACTGAAGGTCGATGACCCAACCGCTACTCTCAACCTGGTTCGACCAGCCTGTCAAAGCTGTTGCCTGGGGTGTAGCCGCTGCGCATGCTACAGCTGCTAGGAGCCACAGGTGAGAGCTCAGTGGCAGGTGGGAACCAAAGGTGAACGAGCTGCCCTAAAAGCTGCCCTAAAATGAGCTGCCGTAAAAGGACATGACATGCCCTTACACGAGAAGTGCTACCACTCCCTGAGCACCCCATACACCCCTATTTACAGATATGTTATGTGTGTATACATATATTATATAAATATATAATCAACAGTGCTTTTATTTATCAGGAATTCTGAACCTTTCCTGCAGGGTTTCAGAAACAGGGATAAACTAAGTCAAAATAAAACAAAGCGAAAATATATCAGGAAATGCTGGTAACTAAACAATTTAATTTGTCCATCTTTCCATTAGGTGGAAAGATGAAAATTACAATTTTTAATAAAATTTGCAAGATGAAAATTACAGTCCAGAAGGGAGGAGAATCTCAACCTCCATGGTTGAGTACTCTCTCCAGTAAAATATGTTTATTATATGCTGTAACCAGTCGAGAAGAATTTCCCTACCTGGAGACTTCTGATCCCTTCTAACCTGGACTTCTCATTTCAGCCTATCTGGAGCAAAATCAGTCAATCTATAAATCAATCATTTTAATCATCTGCAAACTACAAAGCTTGATGAAACATTGTGTTGATCTTGAAACACAAAGAGGTATTTACTGTTTTGTTTGGAAAATGCTGTGCTATTTCAATTAACTGACTTTGGGTGCTTAACAAAAAAAGAAAAAGAATAAAATAAACCATCCATAAATGTAAACTGCACACCCTTCAACAAGCATAATGTAACTAAAATTGTTGATTCAGTAACTCAAATCACTTGACAAGGAGAGTGTTTAGAGCCCCCTGGGAGCAATGCAAAAAGGGCCCAGACTTCCACCAAGAATGGGTTCCAAAGCATCAAGGTAATCACAGAAAAGGTCTGTTTTCTATTTTATATTTGTTTCACATTTTTCTCAACGATAGGACCTTGAGGAAGCCTCCCCTTGATGGTCTTACAGGTTGGCAGAATCATTTGGGATATGGCAGTCTCTATAGGGCAGTGATGGCGAACCTTTTTTTCCTCGGGTGCCGAAATAGTGCACGCGCACGCTATCACACGCGCGTGCGTGCCCACACCCATAATTCAAAGCCCCTCACTCGCCCCACCCCCCTGCGCATGCGTACGCAACCCATCCCATTCCCCCATTTCCTGACTTCCAGTGGGCCCGGTAGGCCCATTTTTTGCCCTTCACAGGCTCCAGAGGCTTTCTTGGAGCTTGGGGAGAGCAAAAACGCTCCACCCCCGCCACCCTGAAGGCCCTCCAGAGGCCGAAATCACCCTCCCAGAGCTTCCACGCGAGCCAAAAATCAGCTGGCGGGCACGCACATGCGCACTGGAGCTGAGCTAGGGCAACGACTCGCGTGCCGGCAGATATGGCTCCGCGTGCCACCTGTGGCACCCGTGCCATAGGTTCGCCATCACTGCTATAGGGGATAATCAGCTCTTTGGTTTGGGTCCAGAAGCTTAATGGCAACCAGTACAGCAACTGCAAAACAATGGTGTGTTCTACCTACCTTTGGCCACTGACTTTGTACCAATATATAGTACAAACTCTCTGTAGATAGGTATGGTAGGATCCAATGCTAGAACTTAGTATAGATCAGGGGTCGGCAACTTGCGGCTCTGTAGCCGCATTCGACTCTTTGGGCCCTCTGCTGTGGCTCCCTGTCAACCTGTCATGACAGTGGCATGGTTGGAGCCTTAGTGCAGAAGCAAAGCACCCCTGCACTTGCCTTTGCATGGCAACAGCATTCCGCCTGGTACATTTGCTGTTGCCACCAGCAAAGACTGCTGGGAGAGAACAGCGGGGATGGATCTTGCAGGGTGAGGGCCATCCCCCAAGCCTGGCCTTCCTCCTCCCTCTCGCAGAAGAATGCGCTGCTTTCTGTTTCCCGTGCCTTCCCCGATCTCATCTCTTTCAGCAAGAACTATATTTCTGTTTGCTTTCGTTTCCCTGGGCAGCAATGGCTGGGACCAGGGGTCGGCAACCTTAAACACTCAAAGAGCCAGTTGGGCCCGTTTCCCACAGAAAACAAAACTCCATGTTTTCTATGGGAAATAAGTAACTCCCTCTCTGTCTCTGTCCTTCTCTCTCTCTCTCTCTCTCTCTCTCTCTCTCTCTCTCTCTCTCTCTCTCTCTCTCTCTCTCTCTCTCTCTCTCTCTCTCTCTCTCTCTCTCTCTCTCTCTCTCTCTCCCTCCCTCCCTCTCATCTCTTTCTCCTTCTGTCTATCTCCCTCTCTCTGTATCTTTCTGTCTCTCATCTCTTTCTTTCTCCCTCTCCCTCCCTCCCTCTTATCTTTCTCTTTCTCTCATCTGTCTTTCTTTTTCTCTCTATCTCCCTCACCTCCCTCTCTATCTATCTCCCTTTCTCTATCTCCCCCTCTCTTTCGCCCCCCTTCTCTCTCTCTCTCTCTCTCTGTGTGTGTGTGTGTGTGTGTGTGTGTTGCTCTCTCTCACTCCCTGCCTCTGTGTCTCTTCTCACTGTCAGAAAGCCCTGCAGCCCTGCGTGCACTCTCTGGGGCTTTTCGCCAGATGTTTTTCTTTCTTTCTTTTGGAAAGCCGGGCTGGCGGACCAATGAGCGCAACCAGTGGCAGAGGCTCCCTCCCCCTCCTCCTCTCGTGACTCCCTGGCTGGCTGTGGTGGGTCTGGGAGGGTGCGCACAAGAGGAGGAGGAGGGGGAAGAAGAGGGAAGCCTCCGCCACTCATTCCTCCACCATCCCGGCTTTCCAAAAGGGAGAAAGAAAAACAGCTGGCGAAAAGCCCCAGAGAGCACGCAGGGCTGCAGTGCTTTCCGAGAGTGAGACACAGAGGCAGGGAATGAGAGAGAGTCACACACACACACACACACTCACAGACACACTCACAGACATAGAGAGAGACACAGGGGGGGGGAGAAAGAAAGAGAGACAGAGAGAAATGAGAGAGAGGGATGAGGGAGATAGAGAGAAAAAGAAGGACAGATGAGAGAAAGAGAAAAATAAGAGGGAGGGAGGGAGAGGGAGAAAGAAAGAGATGAGAGAGAAAAAGATACACACAGAGAGGGAGATAGACAGAGGAAGAAAGAGATGAGAGGGAGGGAGAGACAAAGAGAGGGGGGGGGAGAGACAAAGAGGAAGTTACTATTTCCCATAGAAAACATGGAGCCACAAAACCTGGGTAGGCATGGCTGGGGGATCATGTGACTGGGTGGGAGTGAATGACATCGAGTTGGCCACGCCCACCCAGGTTTTATGGCTCCCATTGTTTTGTTTTCTGTGGGAAATGGGCCCAAGTGGCTCTTTGAGTGTTTAAGGTTGCCGACTCCTGGTATAGATAGTATATAAAGTCTTTTGAGATTCCTTAGCAAGATCCATAAAAGATAAAAAGCAGTGCTTCAAATTATCCATGACAGGAAAGTCCCTGTAACAAAGCAATTGACCATCTTGAGTAGATTGAAAACATATTAGACAATGATCTTAAACTGGATTCTTGGGACTTCAACATTTTGCTTTCATTGTTGAAGGTGATGAAAAAATGTTTTGATTAATGCGGTAGGTTTCAGATTTGCATAAATCTGCAAAAAGATCAGCATTTCTGTTCATTCATTTGTCACAAGTGAAAGTTATGTGTAAGTTTTCATATGTACTATTATTCATTATCCCAAATTGCTTTTGTGCCTTCCTTCCTCTTTGTTAAATGATTAGTTCATGCCAAATCATGTGATTAGGGCTTTTTGAATCACAAAACAGAATTAATGGTGAAGACAATCTCATGTACTTAAACCTTAGATTTGGGATAATACATTTATAAAAAAAATCTTGTGTTGCTGTGGTGACCCAGGATCTAAAATTAGAAATTTCTTGATTTAAAACTGGAATATCAAAGATCCTGAGACCTCCCAGGATGAAGATGGGGAAAAGTTAAAAGGTTTCTGCTTCCTCTATTCCTTAGACTGTCTTTGCCAACATCTGCAGGATTGGATGGCTAACCTTTCAAACTGTGTTGTGCAATTAAAAACCATGTGAGGTCACGGATCAAAAGAGCTGGCAAAAATTGGGGCAGCCATTTATTTTTAATATATTCTGATGGTTTCCTTTTCTATTAGTATTCTGTGGTTTCGGTTCAAATGTTCTCTTGAATTAAAAAAAGAAAAGAAAAGTAAAATACCCTTATACTGTATTCTAAGAATAAAGTGAAGTTTTGATTAACTCTTTTTCTGTAGTAATGTCACCATAGTTAATGCTAATGCTAGAGAACAATCTTCAATGCATTTCAACTCATGGAACTTCAATCATTTCAAAGAAACTTTTGCTGGCTGAATGTTGATTTTTTTTTTCTTTTAGTGTCCCATTTGATGATGATGGACACTTTGGTGTTTTTTCAACGAGAGTAACATTGATGTGTTTAATATTGCATTTCCTGAGTTTGCATATCTAGAAAGATTTATTCAGCAGTTTGCTAGTTTATTATATAATAAGTTCTTTTAAAAAGTTTGTTAATAGGCATAATTGATCCATAAATATAATCCATAATCTGTCCTGTCACTAATATTGTATGACCAAATAGAAGTGACTGTATGAATGCATATGTGAAGGGCTGTTTCTGATACATTCCCATATCTCTTATTTCATCTCATTAATATTCTGGTAGCAGTTCAAGGATACTTTACAATATTGGCTGATCCAGTTGAGGGCATTCAGTATAGCAGCACTAATGGTTATACAAGCTTAAAGAATAAACCACTGAAATGAACCTGAGCAACTTGAAAGCTTAAATTGCTTTTTGGAGTAAAAATAAGGGCTTGATTCTAAGATTGGCTTGACTGGCAAATATGGCTTTGGGGTGAGTACTTTGTGCTGAGACAAATGGTGAAATGAAAAATGCTAATTTTTTTGAGCAGGTTAACATACCACTGAAATTGTTTAAATCTGGAGCAAGAAACAAAGAAAAGAGAGAGTGAATGGGACAGTCATGCAAGAGAGTTGGATAACATTTAAAAAAAAGGCCACTCCAAATGGTTCCAAGAGAGAAATACATGGATATTTTTGCATGCACTTTACATAATAATCAAGACTGATGAAAAATGTTGTGAAAACATTTTTTGTAGTTCATAAAATCATATACCAAAATGACCTTCCTGTAAATGACTACTTCAGCTTCACCCGCAGCAATACACGAACACGTAATAGATTCAAACTAAATGTAAACCGCTCCAAATTCGACTTCAGAAAATACGACTTCAGCAACAGAGTGATCAATGCCTGGAATGCACTACCTGACTCTGTGGTTTCTTCCCCAAACCCCAAAAACTTTAACCTTAGACTGTCTACAGTCGACCTCTCCCCGTTTCTAAGAGGTCAGTAAGGGGCGTGCATAAGCGCACCACTGTGCCTACCGTCCCTGTCCTACTGTCCTATTGTCCTCTTTTTTTGTTACTTTTTACTTATGTTTATACAACTACTACTATCCTATACATGTTTGACAAATAAATAAATAAATAATAAATAAATAAAAACAATGATCAAGGAAGGTAAAGATTTTGGTTATTGGAGACAGATATTTCCAAGAATAACCAATGCCAAGATTAAAAAGGGCATTCTTGTTGGTCCTCAGATCTGATACATCATCAATGACAAGCAGTTCGAATATCTGTTAACAGGACCAGAGAATCATTCAAGAATCAAAGAACAGAGGGTCAAATTATTCTCCAAAGCATCACAGGGCAGGAAAAGAAACAATGGTTGGAAATCAATCAAGGAGAGAAGCAACCTGGAATTAAGGAGAAACTTTCTAACAGTGAGAACAATTAATCAGTGGAACAGCTTGCCTTCAGAAATTGTGAGTGCTTCAACACTGGAGGTTTTTAAGAAGAGACTGGACAACCACTTGCCTGAAATAGCATAGGGTCTCCTGCTTGAGCAGAGGGCTGGACTAGAGTCCCCTGGAAGTTGGGCAGCATATAAATCCATTTAAATAAATAAATAGAAGACCTCCAAGGTACCTTCCAGCTCTATTCTATTCTATTCTATTCTATTCTATTCTATTCTATTCTATTCTATTCTATTCTATTCTATTCTATTCTATTCTATTCTATTCTATTCTATTCTATATCAAAAGCATTCAAGAATGTCATTGAGAATTTTCTTGGCAACTATATAGCACCAAGTTACATCCCTCTAATTGACAAACCTCTTACAGCATACAAGACTATGAAGTGCAACATGTCACTGATGATTCATTTTCTGCATTTACATTACACTGAACAACATTTTTTTTCAGTGTCCTGAAAAACCTTTGGTGATTATGATAGACCCCTTCAAGATGAAGTCTATTATAATCATCAAAAGTTTTCAGGAAGCTGAAAAAAATTGTTGTCCCAGTGTAATGTGAATGCAGAAAATGAATAATCAAGTGCCACTATTGCAAAAAAATTGTCCAGTGTAATGATAATAGCTTTAGTTTTCAAACTACTTTTAAACCAGAACAGCACAATGAGACTGGAAGAAGACTTGATAGATTGGGTCAAGCTGGTGACAGTAATGTGTCAACAGGTTGGGAAGCACAGAAGAAATTGTAAATTGTGCAAAACCCACCACATGTCAACAAACTCACTCTCCATCTATCAATGCAACATGGAAGCACAATAAATTTCTTCAGCCAATGCTTGTTCTGCCCAAGTAAGGAGTATATGTGCAAATGCTTTAAATACTATTTACACTGAAATTTGCTCAAATAAATTTATATGTAAATTCTGTAAGTTACAGCCACTAGTTTTTACAAAAGATATGTCATACTGCAGTTTCTTTTGTTTTGTCCAAGTAATATCACTTGATTTTTTCAACTTTTCTCTTACCACATACAGTTTCCTTAATTGGCTGTCATTTATTGATTTAATCTATTAAAATGCTGATAATCAAATCAGATCTGGCTGATGCTTAGATTCTATTTCTTTTCATTGTCAGAGATGAAGTAATGCTTCTGTACTTTCTGTCACTTATTTTTCTTCTTGTGGACAGTTAACATTTTATGATTATAATGTTCTTGCTATTCACTTAACACTGAGTATATTGTTGGTCAAAGTAGAAACCCAAATTATGAATTATATTGCTTTTAAAAGGTTTTCAATAAAGACTTTCCAAACTGTAATGATAGTTACTGGATCACTTGAAGGAAGTTAGCACAGTTATGTATTTAATTCTTGCTGCAATTATTTGAGAAATTAGATACTATACATTGTACTGCATATAATGAAATGTGTTATATTTTTTCTATTTGTTTTTAAACAATTGTCCAGATCATTTGGCAAAATGCTCAATGGAGGTTTATATTATATTTTTTACTTTACAGGTTTTATAACATTTTCTTATATAGAGAAAGGCTGGTTTCTTATTAGTGCCATGCAGAAAAAAAAATGATTCACTTTGTCCAAGCATTTTTGCTCAATTTGATGAAAGAAAATTTTCTTTCCATTTTTTTCAAATTGAATTTTAGTGATATTCTCATGGGTGGAAAATAATGTTCTTGAATACTTTTTTGCTGTTATTAGATTATTGAGGTTTTGTGGTATGTGTGTGTGTGTGTGTGTGTGTGTGTGTGTGTGTGTGTGTGTGTAAATGTCTTCTCTTGCAATGCACAATTCTATATTTTGTAGCTTAGGAATGACATTTTAAGCCAAATGCTCAAAGTTTGGTTACATGATCACAAAAAGAACCCAACTATTGAATCATCAAATCTGGATTATAAGGTTCCTTTTTTGGATTAGTCATAACTTTGATCAGTCACTAAGCAGCTGTTCTTAAGTTGGGGACTACCTGTAATGAAGAGCTGCTTTGCTCTGTATGTATTACTGAGGTTGAGATTCAGAGATGGAATCCGAATGAGGAGTAGAAGCATAGAAGAATAATGTATATGACTGAAGGCACAAAGCAGGTCTCTGATACCTATAACATTATTCAATGGCAATCATAAGGTTTTTTTTTACCCTTGTTAAGAAAGTAAATCAACAATGACAGCAGATAACAAGATGCACCAAGTCTGCCTCTCTACCATACTCAGACTGAAAATGTGGATAAGCACTCTGCATGTTTCTCTGTGTGTGCACTAAAGCAAAGCAAAGGAAATTAATAGCTGAACCTCAGAGTTTTAGCCAATGCTGTATTGTCAATAGAAGGCATCACTTCTATTATTAGCTTTAAATGAACCTGAAAGGAGCCAGTCTCAGAGAAAGTACCCTAGTCCTGCAGCCAGTTTAAATTCATTAAGCCCACAAAAAGCCCCTGAGACAACTATAGATGAAAATCATTACTTACAAATCATCTAAGACAGATGATTTCATTCTCAACTATGATCATATAAAAAGAGCTGTCTGCTTTTCTTTTCATAGCAAATCTCCAGGCAGATAAGGGTTCCCCCACCCTTCTCTTCAAAATTCAATGAACATGATGGGAAAGGGGGGTTTATTAGATTTGGTTGCTGTAAGCTACTGTATCTGTTGATATATTCAAAGATAACAGGCCCTCAATCAGGTTATCATAGTAAACAAATCTGTAGGATCCATTTAAACATATTTCACATACTCTGGTCCTATAAAAACAACAATCATTTGCTTGTTATTATTTCTTTAAAAAATGAGACCGTGGGAAGGTATGCATTTTCTGGAGTGTCAAGGTGGCCCATAAGATTTCACCTCCTAACTGGTACTGCAAGGCCTAACAACCAAAAGCTGATATATCATAGTCATGCTGATCAGATCAGTTTCCAGGGAAGGGTACATTGCTGCATTTCTGACTTCTGCAAGAGTGGAGACAAATCTGGAGGGAATTTGGGGATTTTCCCAGTGACCTTTTGGTGGTTTCACCATGTATCTGGTCATCTTCTGGACTGAGGAGTTGGTAGAATGTTGGATGTAACTGCTTCTGAACAACTTATCTTTCCAGTTGTCATTCCTGGGGCACCTCTTGTCTTCTGTGGAGCTTTTGGAAATGAAATTAGTAAAGAAGTGCCTATAGGTGGTACACAAGAAATGAATATTACATGTTAAATTGTTTCAACTCCTACCCTCAAAATGACGCTATAGAGCACTGCACACCAAGACAACTAGACACAAGAACAGTTTTTCCCTGAATGCCATCACTCTGCTAAACAAATAATTCTCTCAACAAACTATTCACTAAGGCTACATTACTATTACTATTAGTCTTCTCATCATTCCTATCACCCATCTCCTCCCACTTATGACTGCATGACTGTAACTTTGTTGCTTGTATCCTTACGATTTATATTGATATTGATTGTTTCCTGATTGCTTATTTGTACCCTATGACTATCATTAAGTGTTGTACCTTATGATTCTTGACGAATGTATCTTGTCTTTTTTTTAATGTATACTGAGAGCATATGCACCAAAGACAAATTCCTTGTGTGTCCAATCACACTTGGCCAATAAAGAATTCTATTCTATTCTATTCTATTCTATTCTATTCTATTCTATTCTATTCTATTCTATTCTATTCTATTCTATTCTATTCTATTCTATTCTTACAGCTACAAACCTTTTGTGCAGTTTGCTTTGCTCAAATTAATCCACTCACTTTTGGAAGAGTAGTTGGAACAAGACTTCCCCTAATTTTTTTTACATGTTTGCAGGATTCTTTGCAAGTAGAATTGTTCATATGTATCTGGTTTTAGACATTGTTTGTATGGAATCTAGTATGATAATTAGGGCAATGTTTTACAATGTTAGCTGGGTTAATTTGAGCTTGTAGAGGCTGAGGAAGTGGATAAGGTTGTCTTTTGTGTGAATCCTGCTATATGTCAGCTAGACGCTCTTGGCTTCTTCAGGTCACCAGACAAGTGGGGTTGAATGGCAGAGTTGAAAGATAATGAATGCTTCTTTCAGATAGAACATACAGCCATCAGTCTTAAAAAGAGGAGATGCACATCATTTCTTAAGAAACCATTTCTTGATCTGACCAAGCTTGGTAATTTCACCATTATCTAGTGAGTGGATTGACATAAATGGTGAGGAATGAGCTACAGAGACATCTAGATAAAACTGATTATCTGGATCCTTTCCAGTCTGGATTAAAATTCAGATTGGTGTAGAAACAGCTTTGGTCAGAAACCTCTGGTAGGTTCTTGGTCCTATTTGATTCTTCTGTAAATTTGATACCATCAACATATGAATGAATGGGAGTTAGGAGTTGGGATACTGTATTGCTGCAGATAGATTAAATCAGCTGTAACAGGAGATGAAAAGTTGAGCCCGTGGCAACTCCAGTGTGGTGTACATCTGCATCTGTACAAGATTGTTTCTTATTTTGTATTATACATCTGTATCAAGTCTTTCAGAGAGATCATCCATCGGTTTAGGTTGAAATACCATCACTATATCAATGACTCTCTGCTAAACCGATATTTACCCTAGACTGTCTACCTCAGGCTTTACAAGGCTGTGAGAAATTTGGATTGGCCAAACCATGCTTTGGCTGAATCCCAACAAGCCAGTACTCCTGCTTAACAGAAACATCCTGGCTTACTGATGATCTTTGTGACTCCCTGGATGGGATTAACCAAGAAGCAGATCTGCAACTTGGGGACTTCCTGAACTCATGGTTCTCTTGAAACAACAGGTGGAAGCTGTTGGTATGAGAGCTTTCAACCAGTTTGGTTTGATATACCAATTGCAGTCCTACCTGGACCATGAAAATATAACAAGAGTGATTCATACCCTTATTGCCAAACTTCTTGGACTAGTATAGCATACTGCATATATATTTTTTTGAAAATTATCTAGAAACTGTAGTTATTTTCAAATGCAGTGTCTACAACAGTGATGGCGAACCTATGGCACGGGTGCCACAGGTGGCACGCGGAGCCATATCTGCCGGAATGCGAGCTGTTGCCCTAGTTCAGCTCCAGCGCGCATGTGCGTGCCTGCCAGCTGATTTTTGGCTCACGTGGAGACTGGGAGGGCGATTTCGGCCTCCAGAGGGCCTCCGGGGTAGTGGGGGGGGGAGTGTTTTTGCCCTCCCCAAACTCCAAGAAAGCCTCTGGAGCCTGGGGAGGGCAAAAAACGGGCCTATTGGGCCCACTGGAAGTCGGGAAATGGGAGAGTGGGAGATGTTGCGCACACATGCGCAGGGGGGTGGGGTGAGTGGGGAGTGGGGCTTTGAATTATGGGTGTGGGCACGCATGTGCGTGCGATAGCGCGCGCACACACTATTTCGGCACCCGAGGAAAAAAAGGTTCACCATCACTGGTCTACAATGTTAGTGCATGACAGAAGTAACTTTAATATAATACTAATTCACTGGTTGCTGCAGTGGCAACTAATTCAATGTGTGTGTTTTGACCTATAAAGCCTTTTCTGTCTATTCTCCAGTTTTCTTAGAAACTATCTCCAGGTAGAAACTCCCCAGCCTGGGCATGCAAGCAGGAAATTATTATTTAGGATCCTACTTCCATAAGATATCAAAAGGGTATGAATCCAAAGGCATCTTCTTTATAACTGTTCCCTTGCTTTGGAATACTTTACACCAAAAGGTGCAACAAGTCCCCTTCTTATTTCCTTATTTTTCAAAGGGTGTTGCAGCCTGATTGTTTTCCTTTTTAATCATTAGCATTGGTTTGATGGCTTTTTATTTTGTCGATGTGTATATATATTAAACACAGTGACAGCCGGTGTGGATATCCTGACTCCTAAAGTAATTAAATGAGCAAAGCAAAGCAGAGGATATATCTATGAAGATGCCAAAGATCAGGAATAAGCTTTTTTTGCAGAAGAGCCAATGCACAGGTTATTTGGAATAAGTGACCGATTCACTGTGCTTATGATGCCAAAATAAGGCAATGAAAGCAACAGTGACGTCTTCTCCTCTAGGAAGATTTTGGATGCCTATTAGCAGTTATAATTTACATATCAATTCAAAATTCTGTTCCAAAAATGGATACAAATTATGGAAAAACTGATCATATATCTGATCATTGAAAGGCAACTTTTAAGAAGCAGGTATATCAATCCATTCTAGTTTTCTTTTCCAGTCCTTACCTCATTTCCTCTTTCTTCCTGTTCTTCCTTCTTTTTCATTAGAGCCTCTGGGTTTATCTGCCGCATTGTATTTTTTTTCATCTGGAATACTTCCATTTACTGAGTCTCAGTAGTGTGCAATGGAGAAGAGGAGCTTGGCCTGAGACTCAATGGGCTGGATGAGTTAGACTGTGGTCAATTTAGCCCATGGACCAGAGGTGGGTTCCTGCCTCTGATTGCCGGTGCGGTTAATAGCTGTTGTTCGGTGCAGAGCCGAAGACGCTGCTGCTGTTCGCGGAGCGGGAGCTTTCCCCGGGCGCTTTCCCCGCCCGCATGGATGCCACCAATTGCATTCTTTTGCCCTCTGCGCATGCGGAATGCTTTGCGCATGCGCAGAGGGCAAAAGAACGCAATTGGCGGCATCCATGCGGGCAGGGAAAGCGCCCGGGGAAAGCTCCCGCTCCGCAAACGGCAGCAGCGTCTTCGGCTCTGCGCCGAACAACAGCTATTAACTGCACCGGCAGGATCCCACCTCTGCCATGGACCAAGGTTCCCCATCATGCAGTATGCCATTTTCATAACAATTGCCTAAAGCTACATAAGTAAGTCTAAAAGGAAGGAATGGTTGTTGACCACAATGCTATACTTTCTCATCTCCTAAAGATTTAATTTTTTCCAACTCTGGGAAATACTAACAAACAGTAAGAACTATTGATAGAGTCCGATAGTATATTACTTCAGTATTATAATTTGAGAGTCTTGGAAACATTACCTACTGTGATTAGAATGATCATCCACTCACTCTGCTATCATTGAATGTCTTTATATAGAAAATGTTGGAGTGAAAAGTATCAGTTTTTGCAAGCACTGTGTTATTGTGCCCTGCTGAATTCTGATTCACTAGCACATCTATCTGTGGGCTCAAAATTAAAGTTAATTTGTTTCTATTGGAATCTCCTGAAGCTTTCTAAAGCAGCCCAATTCACTCTGAGATTTAAACTCAGTCTGCAGCATAGCCCTAACCATCAAGTGTATCCAAACTTTTAGAAGTTCATGGTTCGTCCCCCTTCTCAGTTGCTGCTCTTAAATGTGGAACAAAAATAGGAGTTCATATTTTTTGATGACAGATCCTTTTAAATATTTAATGGGATTTGTAGTCTTCTATTACTTGCACATTCAGTGCCATTTCCTGCCCTATCAGTATACAGTAAGACAAGACTCAGAATAAGACAGTGAATACTAATGTAATGACTGACAGATATTTGACATCTGAGAGTTGTGTAGCGGGTCTTCTTTCTTGTGCAGTTTTCAAGAGGTATGAGCCACCACTATTTAACAACTCTCAAAGTGAGAGATCACCCTAAATTAAAGCTTAGAATGTTCTTGAAATTCTCTTAAATGAAATAAAATAAATTATCTTTCATTAAATAAAATAAAAACTGGTAGAATAAAAATTCAGGATATCTACACCGTGCAATATTTTTAAGAAGCTGAAATGTAAGATTCGGCATGCATGTGGTTTATTAGTAACTGTTATTTATTTTCTGGAATTATTTTTATATTTTTATATTTAACTCTGCTGTAATTACACTCCTATTATGCTGTCTTGCCCTTGATCAATTTTCTATTTTTCTATATTTATAATTCATTTTATACTTTTTTACATACCTCTATTTTTCCATTAATATGTTATTCTTATTGCTGATTTTTCAGGTTTATATTTATATTTTATTTTTTTACTATTTGTCCTTGAATACATTTTTTCAATTTTTTACTGACTTGCTCAATAAAGCTAAAATGAAACCAATTTCCACTATTCAACCTAAATATATTTAAAAACTGTGAATACATTTATATCTCAATTTCTTTCCAAGGAGTTCAAGATGGAGGTTCTTCATTCCTGCCATTTTATGTTCAAAACAGACCTGACAACCAGTGAAGGTGTAGTAGTTGAGATATTGGGCTGGAAGATAGAGAAAAGCAAGACACTCTGCATCAGGTTTAGGTAGATCAAAAGTTTCGTTCTTCTCCTCCCGGGGCTTGGGAAATTTAAGGTGTGAAATGGTGCATTAAGGCATTTTTTAATTAAAACTTCCCTAAAAACAGAAAAAATAAACTCATTTTCAGAGTTTTTAAGAGGTGAAATGGATCCCTTCAAGCTTGACAAGAATTAAGGTATTCACTTTGCCCCATGTTTTGCTCCTTTTGGATTTCCTCAGCTAATGTCTTCTAATGGGATGGAAGACAAGGGCCTTTTCAGCCACAGTACCTGGACTCTCAAACACCACATTCCTTTCATATTAGATGAGTCCTGACCCTGCTAGACTTTCACAAAGAATTGAAGAGCTGGATGTGCTTCAGAAGATGGGGGGGGGGGTCAGGAAATTAGATGGCCTGAACATTTTTGTTGGCCTGATGATTGTTTTCAGTTTATTTTTAGTGTCCATTGTAGGACACTACAGTGCCTGGATGACGTTAGGACCTGGATGGGGAGGAACAGACTCAGACTCAACCCCGACAAGACTGAGTGGCTTTGGATATTGCCCCCTAAGGACTATGACAACTGTCCCTCCTTGGTTCTTGAGGGAGGGAAATTAACTCCCTCGGAGCAGGTCCGCAATTTGGGGGTCCTCCTAGATCCACAGCTAAAATTGGATCAACATCTTAATGCTGTGGCTAGGGGGGCCTTTGCACAGGTTCGCCTGGTGCACCAATTGCGGCCATACCTGGAGAAGGAGGCTCTACTCACGGTCACTCACGCCATGGCTTTTCCTGCAGGCAGGGGGTTGAGACTAGCTCCATCTGAATTCTCCCCCGGTATGTCTGGTGGGGATACTTTTAACTGTTTTAATCTTTTTAACTTTTAATTGTGTTTTTAAATTGTTATTATTTCTAGTGTTCTTATATGATGTTGTACGCCGCCCTGAGTCCCTCGGTCTTGTTGTGTAGGGAATATGGGGACCCACAATGGGTATGTTATTGTTTTGTATTTTGGTACTAAAATACTTAATGAAAGGTGATGTCAGAAAAACTGATATGCTCTGTTGCTCAAAGAGCTCCATCAAACCAGCCAGCTGTGAAGATCAATACAGCTATTAATGATGAGCTATAGCCTTTCACTCCAACTTTGGAGAAATCTTAATATTTCCTAGCTGTTTCTTGTCCTAAATTAATTAATGGCCTAGACTTACCAGAGCTACAGGCATCTTTTTCTGTTTGTTAAAAATATCTGTCCCAATGACCTTGCTGACACAGTCCTTTAGACCATGAAACTGTCAGACTCCAAAAGAAGCATTTGCTAGTTTCAGAACACTGACAAAGATGAAACAAGGCTTAGATTACTGAGAGATTCAAATTCCTCATGTTTATTTATTTATTGTCCCTGAGCAGACCTAGCCTTCTTGCAGTAGTATATTTTAACATAAAAATAACATTCCTTCAGCCATTATTTTTGATGAAAGAGATAATATATTCAGTAGTTAACTGCTAATACTCTGCTTCACCAATCAATATTAATATGGCACCTCTCTACACTCTGACTCTCTTAATATCTTTACTATCACCTGTACCTTTCCTCCATTACTGATATACTGTAGATCTATATAGAATTCTCATTGCTCTGATTTGCATGCTGCCCTAGCCTCTTTGTTCATTCAACCAATATAACCCTTTTCCTTCACGTACATAACCAAGACACCAACATGTCCTGGTAACATGCTTTTTGCTATCTCCTCATGATCTTGCCTTCATCTCATGAGTAAAATCCTAGGTAGCGGCAGATGTAAGGGTCTCCTGCTTGGGCAGGGGGTTGGGCTAGATGACCTGCAAGGTCCCTTCCAACTCTGTTAATCTATAATCTATAAATAGAACTGAACAGTTAAAGTAGCATTGTTCTCTTATTTCAACACTAAGGACAGTATCAGAGTGTGTACAATTTATTAGGTTTTAATACCCATAACTTGCAGAAACTTGCAACAAGAGACATCAGAGGCAAGATAGGGATTGACCACAGAAGTGGCAAATTACATGCTGGTTTTAGAAAATTCAGGAAAGGATGTCAGTTTGGCAGTAGTGAAAAGCCAGCAATCATACAAAGTGTATCTTCTTTCAACAAATCCAAAGTGGTACAATCTTGCCTTCTTCCAATTTAATCTCATTGCTGTGCTTTCTGTTTCTGTTATTGCCTTAGATCAGTGTTTCCCAACCTTGGCAACTTGAAGATGTCTGGACTTCAACTCCCAGAATTCCCCAGCCAGCTGGGGAATTCTGGGAGTTGAAGTCCAGACATCTTCAAGTTGCCAAGGTTGGGAAACACTGCCTTAGATTCATTGTTAACATAAATTTTCAGATGCTATTATTGATATCTTGAAATGATACACGTGCAGTCCACTTGGTTGCAATACAGATGAGCAATAACCAAATAAGATTAAAGTTTACGGAATATTGGTACTTCTTGGTGAACATGGACAGAGAGAGAGGGCAGCAAGTTCATCACAGAGATTATCCAAAGAATGGGCTTAGTGGGAGGCTCAAGGTTTGAAGACCCAAAGGAGGGCAGAAGGACAGGAGGAGGAACTGGACAATCAGAAAGAGAATGCTACAGAAGACTTTTGTGGGGATGGCTATTGCTGTGGGCATTTTGCAAGGGGAAAGGGCAAGTTTGGCTTGTGTACGGGCTGCACTTTTAAGGAGGTTTCTCAATCTGCTGCAAACCGCTTGCTCTGAGCAAGCCTCTCCGCAGGATGCAAAATCTTTCCATTGAGTTTAATAGCTTCCTGTCATTTAAAGTTATTCTTGTATCTGTGTGATGCTGCCAGTAAAACTGTATGGTGGTTGCTTTTCTAGTGCAAGTAGTGCAATAAAATTGTTCTTGTCTGCTCATAATTAGAATTTTAACATTTTTCATATTAAGCCTCTCCTCTGCTGGTGGGTATTTAGGAACAAGCTTGCTTAAAGTGACCTACATAGAAAGTATTTTGTTTGGGAAATATCTCAGGGTGCTAGGTCCTCAGGTCATAGAGCAGTATATGTATTAAACTAGGAACTATACATTGGTATAAGGTAGTCTAATACAAATCTAAGACCAGTTTTATTCCATCTCATGTCTTCCTGTTGGATTGCAACTTCCAGAATTCCAGAGATGGCTAGGGAATTCTGAATGATAGATATAAGGATACTATGCTGAGAAAAGTTAAGTCTAATGAATATGTGGGAGCCATTGATTCATTCTATACTGTCCACAGGCTGTAGTTAAAAAAAAAAGTCAGTACAGGTAAAAATTTCTATTCCTAAGTGAGACATTTGTTAAAGTGAGTTTTGCTCCATTTTACAACTTTTCTTGCCACAGTTGTTAAGTGAATAATTGCACTTCTTAAATTAGTAACGCGGATGTTAAGTGAATTTGACTTCCCCATTGACTTTGATTGTCAGAAGGTTACAACAGGTGATTACACTGCACACTGCAACAGTAATAAATACGAGTTAGTTGCCAAGCATCTGAATTTTGATCACATAAACCATGGGGATGCTGTAATGGTTGTGAAAAATAGAGTAGAATAGAATAGAATTCTTTATTGGCCAAGTGTGATTGGACACACAAGGAATTTGTCTTTGGTGCATATGCTCTCAGTGTACATAAAAGAAAAGATACATGTGTCAAGAATCATGAGGTACAACACTTAATGATTATCATAGGGTACAAATAAGCAATCAGGAAACAATCAATATTAATATAAATCGTAAGGATACAAGCAACAAGTTACAGTCATACAGTCATAAGTGGGAGGAGATGGGTGATAGGAACGATGAGAAGACTAATAGTAATAGTAATGCAGCCTTAGGTCATAAGTCACTTTTTCAGTGATGCTGTAACTTCGAATGGTCACTAAATGAACTGTTGGAAGTAGAGGACTACCTGTATAGGAGCTGCGATAGTGTGACAGAAGTTCCTTCCATTTTTTTGTGCATTAAAAATAGGTGGAGTTTTGATTATACCATCATAGCCATCAGGTTGACTTTTTAAAATCACAGCCTAGGGACACCCCTGCTGTTTTATATGTATCGGTACAGTATTCAATAAATATTTATATGAGCTGCACGATAAAAGGAAAGTTCCTCTTCTGGATCTGCTTCTTACAATTCAGACCAAACATACTGGTGTCTATATGGTGCAGCTTTGTGATTTCTCGGTTAGGTGCCTGAGCTTCTGTTCTAAGTGATGGTCACAATATATTTTAAAAGTTAGATCAGCATCTGATTACAAATTTATTCTGGCGTGCAACCACCAAATATAGTTGCCTAGGTTTTCTATGAATATAAATTACTATTTAAAACAGCCACGCTAGAACTAGAAACTCATTGATTAGCCCCAAAATCTCCTTTGTAACTCTTCATAAAATGGTTGCAAAGCAGAAGTAAAGTTTGAGTAATAAAACAAAGGGCTGACTCATCTCTAATTAAGCAGGCAATTTGCGAAAGGAATTAAGGTTTACAAGTAAAAGGGGATTTAGAGAGGAAGAAAGAGCTATAAGTTTTTTTTAATAGCCCATTATTAACAATGTGCAATAAATTGATCTGTACCTGCAGCTTAGACAACCCCTTAACCAGCTGGACAATACCCGACTAATTATTTGAGGAAATATTGTCATTATAAAAGGCAATCAATGCCATATTGTTGAAAAGTATAGTTTTTACCTATTGTGCTTCCACTTTCTATAACCAAGCTAGTGTTACATATAAAATGGCTGTGCACAATGCAAGGCAATATAGATGCTCAGTTCAAATTACAAAGCAGAAGTGACGGTAAGAATCAAAATAAAACCATCGGCTCTGCATTTTACCTATAAACTAGTATAAGGTTTTTATTACAAAACTGCAGTAAAACCAGTGTAAATGGTTTAAGTTATCTTAGCATGTTTTTGAAATAGCCCCAACCACCCTTTAAAGTTATAGAGCATCCAAGAATTGTTCTGGATTAATACCAAATCATTGTTCTCTGTAAAAATAAAAGAAATCAAACTGAACATTGTTCACTTTTGCCATGGTAGAACAGCTGAATATAATGAACAGCACCTGCCAAAGATGAGGGTAGTATGAAGAGTAGGTTAGGGACTGGATTCATCCAATTGCTTATTTCCCCTCATAGGTCTGTTTCAATCCAGGTCTCTGCCTAAATAGAACATTTAAAAAAAATCATCTTCAAAAATGTACTTAGCCCCTTCTGTGCAAAGTAAAATACCCTATGTTCAGACAGTACTGGACTGATTCAGCCACTGGGCAATATTTATTTATTTATGGAAGTCTCATGAGTAATATATAAGGGTTTAATAAGAGTCCCAAATGAATGATAATGGTGCCTTATTGGTATCAGATTAGGGTTAGAACAATCTAGAGAATAGGTGTCATCACCAACTTTAGTGACTTGTCTAGATCTGTAACACAGAACAATCTGCCAGGTATCTCAATCCCAAGTTCTTTACATCATTAACAATGGTGGCCCCAATTCTGTTTGTTTTTCCCCAGCCATGGGGAGCCTGTTGAGTGGAGTCCTCTTTTGGTTCTTTGGTTATGATGCTTGGTCATCATTTTCATATTTATATGTTGTATAAATGTTATCTTGTGTATGTGTGTGTGTGTGTGTGTGTGTGTGTGTGTGTGTGTGTGTGTGTGTGTGTATGTATATTTATTTATTTTATTTTTATTTTAATAAAATTTATATGCCGCCCAACTCCCAAGAGGGACTCTGGGTGGCTTACAACTATAAAAATACAATAACAAGATAAAAAAACAATTAGCACAACAATTCAAGCATACCTTTCAAAAATGGTACATTACAACACATACATACATGGGGTAATCTCATTAGCCCCAGACCTGCTGAAAAAGCCAGGTCTTAAGGGCCTTCTGGAAGGCCAGCAAGGTGGGGGTATTATGGATCTCGGTAGGTAGTTCGTCCCATAGAGTTGGAGCTGCAACAGAGAAGGACCTTGCCCTCGTACCCGCCAGCCGACATTGTCTGATGGGACCCGGAGAAGGCCCTCCCTGTGCGATCTCACTGGTCGTTGGGAGGAATGCTGTAGAAGGCGGTCACGTAGATAAATTGGTCCTGAGCCATGTAGGGATTTAAAGGTGATAACCAACACCTTGAATTGCGTCCGGAGACCAGTGCAGCTCGCATAAGATGGAAGTCGTGTGTGTATACCTAGGGGCGCCCACAACAGCGCACGCAGATGCATTCTGGACCACTTGTAGTCTCCGAACACTTTTCAAGGGTAGCCCCATGTAGAGGGCATGAGTGACCGTGAGAAGAGCCTATCCATCCAGATAGGGCCACAATTGGTGCACTAGGCGAACCTGTGCAAAGGTCCCCCTAGCTACAGCTGTCAGATGGTGGTCTAATTTCAATGTCAATGATTTATTTATATGTGTATGTATATGTGTGTGTGTGTGTGTGTGAATGTGTATGTATGTATGTGTATGTATGTGTGTGCTATATATATAAGAGAGAGAGAGAGAGAGAGAGAGAGAGAGAGAGAGAGAGAGAGAGAGAGAGAGAGAGAGAGAGAGAGAGAGAGAGAGAGAGAGAGAGAGAGAGAGAGAGTCATGTGTTGGATAGTTGGATGGGGTTGGGTTTTTTGTTTCTTTTTTGACATTGTATCCTACCTAGAATAACATGTTTTGAGTTGGGCAGCCTTATCAACCTAGTTAATAAATAATTCATACATAGATTATATTCCCAAAGTAAAACAATTGAGTGGTAGTTGTGGAGGGGCAGACAGGCAGAGCATACTGAGCATGGAGACTGAGGGTTGTGTCATTCAGCATCATCCACCAAAATCTAAGACCTTCAACCGGATGCAATCGGACCTTTAAAGAGATATGGAGGAAAGTCAGAACAGTGGCTCCTGACAGTCTCCGGGGTCATATTTATGTTGGAAATGCTAAGGTTCCACATCACCCTGGGCAGGCAAGGGAGCATTCTGCAGGATGGAGAAAAGAGGGGGAAAAAAGCTAGGAAAGGAGAACTTCTGATTCTCAAAGAATCAGATACGTGTGGGTGGAGATGCCCTTTCTGCAGCTTTATAAGATGTCACTCCTGCTTCTACCATTCAGACTAAGTCAAGGATCATGGCATTATCTTATAATCAAGCCAAGCTGCTTTATTATCCTTCATCTTTTTGTGAGAAGATGGCCTATTTCTCATTAAAATATTTTCTGGTGCTAGTAATTATAATTTGTGGATATTTTTTTCATGTTGCTGTCAATAACTTGATTA
Organism: Diadophis punctatus similis; assembly: GCA_023053685.1. NCBI lineage: Eukaryota > Metazoa > Chordata > Lepidosauria > Squamata > Dipsadidae > Diadophis > Diadophis punctatus. Next base: position 47,358,578 of record JALIGW010000002.1, on the reverse strand, counting down.
TAATTTTACTTCAGTTGCCTTTCACATGTCCATGATTTACACTGGATGCAAGCACTGCATTTATAAGGTATATGCTGAATACCAAATTACATAAATCCAACATTTCAAGGAAATATATTCTGCATAACAAAATCCAACAACATTCTATTTCTTTCCCAAACATAAATAAGAACTTTAAAAAAAAAATAACTTCCAACCATTAAGGCTGGATTCATGCTCTATTTCTTTGCTAACCGTGACCATGCATGTACAATTAGTTCTGGAGACAACTCTCTTCCTCTTTTGGATGAGTGGAAAAATTGCTTGATTTCAGGGGAAGCAGGATGAGTCTGCTGCATTAATTGGGAGGAAAATGGGTCTCCTAATAAGAAGCAAGGGTGCTGTTTAATGGAGCTAATCGGGGGTTAAAGGCACTGGTAAATAAAATGAAATTTCAGGAGAGTTCATAAATAAATGACAAGACTGAGTGGCTGTGGATATTGCCCCCCAGGGATTATGTCGACTGCCCCTCCTTGGTTTTTGGGGGAGAAAAATTGACTCCCTCAGAACGGGTTCGCAATTTGGGTGTCCTCCTAGATCTACAGCTAAAATTGGATCAACATCTGTCAGCTGTGGCTAGGGGGACCTTTGCACAGATTCGACTTGTGCACCAATTGCGACCCTACTTGGAGAGGGAGGCTTTGCTCACAGTCACTCATGCCCTTGTCACCTCACGGCTAGACTACTGTAACACGCTCTACATCGGGCTACCCTTGAAGAGCATCCGGAGACTGCAATTGGTGCAGAATGCAGCTGCACGAGCTGTGGTGGGTATACAGAGATACACCCACATAACACCCATTCTCCGCCAGCTTCATTGGTTGCCTATTAGTCTCCGGTCGCAATTTAAGGTGTTGGTTTTGACCTTTAAAGCCCTACATGGCTCAGGGCAGGTTACCTTCGGGACCGCATCCTACCACATACCTCCCTACAACCAGTTAGGTCCCACAGAGAGGGCCTCCTCCGGGTCACGTCGGCCAAACAATGTCAGTTGGCGGGGCCGCGGGGGAGGGCCTTCTCTGTGGGAGCCCCGTCCCTCTGGAACCAACTCCCACCAGAGATCCGGACTATCCCCACTCTACTGGCCTTCCGTAAAGCCGTGAAAACATGGCTCTTCCGACAGGCGGGGTGAATAAGGAGATCAGATTCCCCCATGAATGGTGTTTTTAATAATGTTTTAATACTGTTTTATTCTTAAATTGTGACAATTGTTTTTTACTGTACGTTTCTTATCCATGTTGTACGCCGCCCTGAGTCCTACGGGATTGGGCGGCCTATAAGAGCGTAGAAATAAATAATAAATAAATAAATACATACATTTTTTGAAAGCAACGTTGAGGATAGAAAGGGTACTATTAAAACTTCTCTATGGTTCTAGATTTGGGGGTAGACCATATGACTTGGTGATGTCTTGAAAAAATAACTGAATGCTATCTTTATGATTTGGAGACTAAGTATGAGGTAAAAGGTCTCTAATACCTATTCACTTTTCAACACTTGTTAATTATGTCAGCTTTCATTTACTCTTGGCAGCTCTTGGGAGTTAACTGCTGCCCTTGATAACTGTTAGCTGATTGAGTTAGTTCAGACAAGAAGCACAATCAGGACATAAGCACTATGCTTATAGAATATTGCAAGACTGAAAGTATTTCTACCTTTCTCTCTTTTTTGCCTCATGAAAACTGTAGAGGATCCTTCTGAACAGCTTCCAATGCTTTTCTCCCACCTGCAGGCTAAGCTGCCTCCTATTAAACCATTGCCAAGGCTGTGGGTCTTCCTCCTGTTTCCCAAGGTCATTCTCAAATACCATCACAATAACAGGGACATATAAAAAGATGCAGTCTCAAATTTGTAAATCTCTTATTGAACTGCAGTGGTAGTTTGTTGGCAGGCCTCCAAGGGCTGCAAAATAGATCCATGGGGGCCATGTAATTTATGGACCAAGATATCCATCACTGGTTTATAATACTATGTCTACATGGCAATTAACTTTAAGAGGGTGGAATGGAAGTTTAAGGATCAAGTTGGAATTTCCGTATCAATTCATTGATTTCCATTTTTCCTCTCCTTGTCCACCGAGGGACAAAAAGAACAAATATAAAAAGAGGAGAAATTAACTGGAATAAAAGGTCAACAAATAGCCCAGATCTGCAAGGATGGAGTCAGGAAAGCTAAGGCTCAGAATGAACTCAGACTTTCAACAAATGCCAAAAATAACAAAAGAAGTTTCTTTCAATATGAAAGAAATAAGAAGAAAGTCAAGGAAATGATTAGTCCACCAATGGGAAAAGATGGCAATATAGTGATGGGCAGCAGGGACAAAGTGGAACGGCTTAATTCCTTTTTTGCATCTGTCTTCATGCAGAAGGAAAAATGTCCGGGAGGGTGTAAGGTCTCCTACATTGGGCAGTGGGATGGACTAGAAGGTATCTAAGGCCCATTCCAGCCTTAGGTTTCTATTTAAAGAAGGAAAGAAGGAAAGAAGGGAGGGAGGGAGGGAGGGAGGAAGGAAGGAAGGATCTGGCAATCTTAATGTCATTCTCATCTTTATATTACTCTTTTTTTGTTCATATAAGAGGTCTTTCTATTGAGCTCAAGAAACTCCAAGCAACCATATATGAAAAGTAGTACAGTTTCAAAAGAGCAATATTGCCAGGAAAAAATCAGCTTACCACTTAAATTTTTAGATTTGGGAGATGTGCTGATTACTTTCAGAACTGTGTAACTGCTAACCTTTGTCATGGCTGAAGAAAGTGCCAATTTTGGATTTCTCATGATTTCAGAAATCTTCTGTCTCCCATATGGTTCCCATTAGGGCAAGCTGGGGTAAGTGGCAAGAGGGCTGTTTGGCCTGGGCCTCCCGCCAAATCGTGTCTTATATTTAGACACCTGCTTTGTTTTAAAACTTTAAAAAATCACTCTATCATGATATGTCTATCATTCTCATGTCTTGTTTTTCTTCCATGGGTGATTTTAAAAAAATGTATTTTGGAACCTACAAAAACTGGCACTTGAGAATTCTCAAATATAATTTCATTCTCTCTCTCTCTCTTGCCAGACTCAATTGCTTCAGCTCCATTTCCTTCTTTCCAATATTGAAACTTTCTCGGAAATCTGTTTTGCATTAATAGGTCTGGCAGAATAAAGCCTGCAGAACTTCAGAATAAAAAGAATAAAAATATTCTTTTAGTTCTAGAATGATCTCCCTGCTGTCATTTGGGTTATAGAAGGATTTATTCCCTAAAGATGGGAAGCTTTATATGTTTGAAGAGTGATAGGTGATTCGTGAGCCACCCACCACCATGTGGAAAGTCAGGATTAGGTTCACTCTGATTGGGACAATCAAATCAACATTGTGAAGTAAGTACAGTATATGATATCAAATGATGGTGACCAGAATGTGAGGGACAAACAAAAACAGGATCCATGGATATTTTTATGTTATTAATGTTATGTGATTCAAGTCTCAACTGATACATACTTTTCAGGTGTGTTCAGCACCCAGAATTCCTTCTTCTAGCAGCCTTATTTTCAATCACCTATATCAACTTTTTCCAACTAGGTTATGTTGAACTGTAACTTCCAGAATCATATCTATAGGAGCCAGTCTTGGGGAATGAATGGGAAGTTTCTGTAGATTCAAAATCTAATTATGTACAGTATGTATAGTTCTTCCTTCCAAGACAGCTTGTTTATTAGGTAATCAGAATCCAGTTCAAAAGAGATTTTGTATCTTTTTTTTAATACTAACTATAATAGGCATCTTTCAGACAGCAGAGTTTGTAGGCCTGATAGGGTATCCTTAGGCAACATATCAAAATAAATGTTCTTCCATCAAACAAATATTTTTTTAGCTAGACTTTTCTGCACTTGCTTGAGTTGTGGCTAAATTAGAAACAATTATTACATTTCATTCGTTTTAGACAGTTTTCATCAATTTGGTACCCTATACATTTGACTGCTAACTAGTTTTTTTTTCAGAGATGTAACACATCTGGAGGGTACCAGATAGGGAAAGGCTGTGCTTTGTTTTGGGTGTTTAACCTTAATGCCCTTGAAACTGGCACAAAGGCTTAGACTTTGGTTATTTCAGTAAATCTCTGCTGACAGCTATAAATTGAAGCTAATAAACGTATTACACAAGTAGAGAAAACTAGATCCTGCTCCTTAGGGGCAGCATATAAACCATACTACTAAGATTATTAAACAAAAACAGGTCAAACTCTAGCTGATTGCCAAAATTCCCCTCTGGTTATAAATAGCAAGTTATATAGCAGATGAACTGATGGATGTTTTTCAATTCGTTTTCTGTAAAATTTCCTTGCTGAAATGGATTTAATGTTGCCTTCAAGTCCTGTTGTGCTGCCTCACTGTAGTGGGTGAATGTTTCTAGGAGGAATGTTGAAGTATGCCAGGATTGTATGCCAAGAATATGTGCTCCCAGCAGGATTATCCAAGCTGTGAAGGTCATTCCCTACTGTGTAGCTTAAATTAAGAAGCATCTATATTAGGTAGCAGCAATATAAAAAGATACTGGAGGAAGATGATAACTTTACAGTAGCAAAGGGATCATTTCATACAGATAAGAGGGTATGAATTTTACCTGTATTTTACCAAAAAAACCAACATTATAAAGGACTTAATAATATAGTGCTGAATAATTTATGGGGCCCTCAGGACAGATGGCACTCAACATTGCTAATAAGGAAGCAATGAAGATCTTTTGGAGTATTAATGGTGTATAAGAGCTATCTAGAGTAAAGCCACTGGGATGCCCAATTGCTCATGTTGCCATGCCATGCAAAAAAAGAAAACCCAAAACTGCAAAGACAGAATTACAGTGGGAATATGGAAAATAACAAGCATGAACATCAGAAAGCTCAATAAAATAAAAGTTGAAATTGACTACACCTTGACAATATTAGGGATCATTGAATTGTGTTGGACTGGTATTGGATGCTTCCAGTCAGAAGGTTATAATGTTTACTACTCAGGATATGAAACACACACACAAAAATCATTGCTTTCATAGTCGAGAAGGATACAGCAATGAAATCAATGACCAAATAATTAAACTTTGTGGTCAACTCTTACTATGACACTTACCCAGGCTTATGCTCCAACCATTAATGAAGAAGAGGAGATTTTATGAGTTTTATGATCAAGTTCAATCGGAACTTGATAGACCATGCAAGGAAGATGTACCCCTTGAGCTTGAATATTGAAATATCAAAATTGGAAATAGTAGGAAAGATATTGTAGCTGGAAGGTATGGCCTAGGAAACTAAAATAAAACAGGTTTCAATCTAATCATTTCTTCATTATTAACACAGTCTTCAAACAACCAAAATAATTCCTTAATGCATGGACAACACCAAATGGAATACTCAGAAATGAAATTAACTATGTTGGTACAAGTAAATAATTTATCTAGTTATAACAGCATAGACATGACCAGGGTTGACTACAGAACTGGGAATGCTGAAGACCAAGAAACAGAAGAAAGCTAACTGGATTTCAGAACAAATGTTTTTACATAGAGTTTAGCATCTAAGAGTTTCCGGAGAATCTGGCGGACCAACGTAATGTGTTCCTCTAGGGTTTTCCTATAGATTAATATATCATCGAGATACACTCCAGTATCCCCCTCTTGTCTGCCCCATCCTGATAAACACCAGCCCCAACATCCACTTCCAAGCCCTTAGGCACCGGCTCCAGCAAGGTTAATCTCTCCTTGGGCCTTACATCAGAGTCCACAGACAACGAGGATAGCACCTCTGGAGAAGGTTCAGACACTGCAACTGACTCTCCAGCCTCCAGGCATCCTTCCGTCCCCTCTGCCATTACCTCTGAATCTCCGTTTAGATTAGGAGAAGGCTGCTGACAAACTGTCAGGTTCCAGGAAGTTGTTGGAAGAAAAACTCGAACACAAGCATTTGCAATCGAAGTTGTTTACTTCTCCAACTCCTGGCACTCACCAACCATCATTACATGAATGAGAATTTTGTCAGCAGCAATCATTGGATACTCCCACCACCTATTTAACATGTAGCACACCCCTCCCCACGGCTCCACCCTCTTTGCTCACTTCAAGCTACAATCACACAGCTGCCGCCAGCCAGCTTCAGTCTTTGCAGGATCTTAGTGAGGTTGGTGACAAACAGGATGGTTGGTGACAAATAAGGATGCAGGCTCCCCCAGCAGCACAAAGTACCCTCCGCCCGAATGGCAGCCCCAAGGTGGGGCTGACAGATGGACTCAAAATCAACTCCCAAACCTACTGCCTTTTTAGAAGACACTTACTTCAAGCAATGGTACAAGAAAAAGTCTGCATCTTTCAAGAAGACCATGATTTTTATGCAGGACAATGCTCCATCGCATGCATCCAAGTATTCCACTGCATGGCTAGTCAGTAAAGGCCTTAAAGATGAAAGAATAATGACATGCCCCCCTTCCTCACCTGACCTAAACCCTATTGAGAACTTGTGGGCTCTTCTTAAACAGGAGATTTATGGTGAAGGAAAACAATACAATTCTCTGAACAGTGTCTGGGAGGCTGTGGTTGCTGCTGCACAAAAAGTTGATCATCAACAGATCAAGAAACTGACAGACTCCATGAATAGAAGACTTGTGTCTGTTATCGAAAGGATCGGTGGCTATATTGGTCATTGATTTTTTTTGAACTGTCAGACTTGTTTATTTGTAAATTTTGAGTTTGTTTATTATTCTCAAGATGAAAATAAATGAGTGAGATGGGAAATTTTTCATTTTTCATTTAGTTTCATAATAATTCTGCAGACTAATAGTTGCTAAATAATTGTGCACACATAGATATTCTACTACGAAAGCTATAATCTCACTTTTACTTTTTTAAATATTCAGGTTTGAGATTTATTAATATTTTGGATTGACCGAGAGCACTGTAGTTGTTCAATAATAAAATTAATCCTCCAAAATACAGCTTGCCTAATAATTGTACATACAGTGTACAAACACAGACAGATATCAGAAGTGAGTATGTATTTCTTTAATTATAGAAAGGCTTTTGATCTTGTCCAGCCATGGAATGTTTTTAGGAAAATGGGAATCCCAGAGCATTTCATTATCTTCATGTGAAACATGCACACAGGACCAGAAGCCAAGGTCTGGATGAAATATGGTAAAGCAGACTGGACCTGGATTAGCAAAGGAGTGAGATATATTTTCTTATTCATCCAACCTCTATGCAGAATATATATTAGGGGAAGCTGGATTGGAAAAAGTTCAGTGTAGTTTTAAAATTGGAGGAAGTAACACCCACAACTTACAATGTGCTAATAGAATATTCTGATAGCTGAAAATGCAAATGATTTGCAAGTTCTACTAATGAAAGTCAAGAAGCATGATGAAAGAAATTAATTAATATTAAGAAGATCACATTAATGACAAAAGATGCAACAACCAGCATTAGAATTTACAATGAAGATATTGAAGCAGTGGATAATTACTGTTTTTAGGATTGAGTCTCAACAATAATGGAACCAGGGATCAAATAATAGCAACAGCAATAGCACTTAGATTTATACACCGCTTCATAGTGCTTTACAGCCCTCTCTAAGAGGTTTACAGAGTCAGAATATTGCCCCCAACAATCTCATTTTACCGACCTTGGAAAGATGGAAGGCTTAGTCAACCTTGAGCCAGTGATAATCAAACTGCTGGCAGTCAGCAGAATTAGCCTGCAATACTGCATTCTAATCACTTTGCTACCACAGCTCTTTTATGCTGCAGAACAGAACATTTTAGGGTAACACTGAAAACTTAGCCATGGGAAACTATACATCCTTTTGCATGTATCTTGCCTTCTTTGTACTTGCACCAGAAAATAGGAAAGACCAGTGTTGCACATAGTGACACATATATAAAGGGATTACTTTTATACTGCAATACTACTTTTGTTATTTGTCATCCTTCCCTCCCCCTCCTCCTCCTTGTCTGCCCTCCCCCTCTCCATCTCCATCATCTCTATCTCCATCCTCGCTCTCTCTCTCTCCCTCTCCCTCTCCCTCTCCCTCTCCCTCTCCCTCTCCCTCTACCTGTATCATCTGTTATTTGATTAGGATATCGTTGACTCCAGACCAACTCTAAGTCACTAAATTGAATACCATCTGTGCCTCTCATTGAAATGGCTCCTGACTACCTTTGTCATGTGCAGGATCTCTCTTCAGAAGACGGATGGCATTTCTTAAACAGACTGTTGTATGAACATTGTTTACATCTGAAGAGGATAAAACATGTTGGATCAAGACTACCACTGAGATTAAAGATAAATGCTAGTCTGTGACAATTGATTGACTTTTGTCTTCACAGCTAACTTTTGACATAATGCAATCTTGCAAGCAAATCCATAAAAGTGATTCTCCCGTAAGAGACTTCGTATATATATTTATGTTTACATCTGAAAGCTTTTGACAGCTAAAACTCTGAAGATTGTTTGCCTCATACTATCGTTGAGGGAGAAGTGTAGGATATGCATGTATTCTCTTTCCTCCTCTTTCCTCTCTTCCAAACCTTATCATTTGCAGTTCTTCAGAAATATTTTCAGAATATACGGTTTTTACATTTTTTCCTCATTAAATTTCGATGGCCATTATTTTTTCACTCTGCTTCAAGGTCCTTCTTTTTCATTTCTTTCATTCCTTTTACCCCAGAGATCCCATTTTACTTTAGGTTTTTCACTGTGAGTCTCATATTTTCAGCTTTGTTTTGATACCTATGGTTATTTTCTTTCTGTAAGAAGGACTTTTCCCCATGAGCAGCCCTCATTGTTGGCACATAAATATGCCTCCCACAATGTTAGTTTACTGTGCTACCATTGATAGAATTTATCTTGAGGCCCTGATTCTTATCTTTCCTTGTTTTCTTGACAAGCAGCATCACTCTGAAATATACATTTAAAAAGGTGCTGCTGTTTTCCACTGTACTACATTATGCTTCAGGAATTCTTGGTGCCCTTTTCAGAGCAGCAGTTTCATTGAAAAGAAATCTGAAAATTGCAAAATCAGAATCAATCCATAACTGAATCAGTCAACTTGCCTTCCTCCCAGCTTCATATTTGCCATGTTGTAATTAAAAAATCAACAAAGCATCTTCCACAACTATAAAAATATATCAATTTCACATAACCATGACATACAATCATGCACAGAAGATTGCTTTTATTTTTACTTCTATGGAGAACCAATAGTAGAAAAGTTCAGTGTGTGTGTGTGTGTGTGTGTGTGTGTGTGTGTGTGTGTGTGTGTGTGTGTGTGTGTGTGCATTTGTGTTGTGTTAAACATTGTTAAACATTCTTCCAAAGACCCTGATTGAGAGGGCTATTTTTCTGCTACCAATAGCCACAGAAAATGATTAATTTCCCTGTTTAAGTCAATAATTTTAGATTAGTATCCATGAAAAAAGAGGCTTTAACTTCTCCTCTCCTCCAACAATTCTAATGGAATTTCTCCTAGAAAAAAAAAGAATGGGCAAGAGAATAATCTCTGGTGCAAGTATATACACTTTGAAGTAAGCCCCATTTAATTCAATTGGGCTTACTCCTAAGTAAGATATCTTTGCAGTGCTTGAGGCAAACAGGTGATTTGGAGATGTGAACATGACACTTATCTGCATCTTTTTAAAAGGAATTGTATTTTTCCCAGGATCATGGGACTGATGGGTTGCACAACCCTATCTAGGTAAAAATGTTTAGTCATCTTCTTGAACCTGGTGACTTCTAGTGCTGCTGGGTCTCCAATTTTGGGATATCTCTGTTCCCCAGGTGAGATCCACATCCATCTGTTGATCATCTTCTTCTTTTTTAATCCGGTTTTTTATTTATATATAAATATTTTGAAGACAGTGTATTGTCCAGGCATTTTGTTTTACAAAAGAAGGAAAAAATAACAGATATACTGATAGTAATAATGATAATACATATAATAATTACAACCATATTTATAATTATATTAGTTTATTTATTATCATATTAATTGTACTAGCATGCTTATAGTTATAAACAACATTCATATTTTACTTACATATAAAAATAATATTTCATCATCTAAATTCTGCCTCATAACTCTAACCATTGATAAAACTTATTCCACGTTGAATAGTACTCTGTATCTCCTTTATCTTTTATTTTCAATGTCAATCTATCCATCTCTGCACAGTCCAATATTTTCCGAATTAAGTTTTCATCTGGTGGGGTGTTCTCATTTTTCCAATATTGTGCAAATACAATTCTCGCTGCTGTTAATACATGTAGCATTAAATATATAGTCCCTTTAACATAACTTTCTGGTATTATACCTAACAACATATTTCTGGCTTTAAATCTATATGGTGCTAAATCATCTTTTCCAGCTATGTATGTATTTCAGTCCAATATTTTCTTGCTTTCATACATGTCCACCACATATGATAATAAGTACCTGAAGTCTGATTACATTTCCAACATTTGGCGGACCTTCTGTAAGGGCCTGAAGACCTGGCTCTGTCAGTTGGCCTAGGTCCCCAATGAGATGCATCACTATGCAGGTTGGCTATCAGATTAAGAGAAGACACCATCACTCTCCATATACTTTGTGCTCTCATCTTTCCCAATGTTTAACTGTAAATTATTATTGTTATTTAGAATAGAATAGAATAGAATAGAATAGAATAGAATAGAATAGAATAGAATAGAATAGAATAGAATAGAATAGAATAGAATAGAATAGAATAGAATTGAATTCTTTATTGGCCAAGTGTGATTGGACACACAAGGAATTTGTCTTAGGTGTATATGCTCTAAATGTACATAAGAAGAATAAAATACATTCATCAAGAATAAAAAGATACAACACAGTGATAGTCAAGGTTACTAATAAAATATCAAATCGTACTAGGAAACAAATAAAAACAACATAATTGAAAGATACAAGCAACATGGTTATAGTAATAAGTGGGAAGAGATTGATACTAGTAAGGAAGAGAAGAATAATAGTAATACAGTCTTAGTAAATTATTTGACAGTGTTGTGGCAATTAGTTGTTAAGCAGAGTGATGGCATTCGGGGAAAAACTGTCCTTCTGTCTAGTTGTTCTGGTGTGCAGTGCCCTATAGCATCGTTTTGAGGGTAGAAGTTGAAACAATTTATGTCCAGGATGTGAGGGGTCTGTAGATATTTTCACAGCACTCTTTTTGACTCATGCAGTATACTGATCCTCAATGGAAGGCAGGTTGGTAGCAATTGTTTTTTCTGCAGTTCTAATTATCTGTTGAAGCAGGGGTAGGTTCTAAATATTTTTACTACTGGTTCTGTGGGCATGGCTTATTTTGCGGGCGTGGCTTCATGGTCATGTGACTGGATGGGCGTGGCTTCATGGTCATGTGACCAGGTGGGCGTAACTTCCTGGTCATGCGACTCGGCAGGTGTGGCTTCGTGGTCATGTGACTGGGTGGGTTACTTTGTCTCTTTCTCTTTCTTTCTTTCTTGTCTCTCTTCTTTATTTTTAATTATTGTATATTACATAAGATGTAGATTTGTAATGCAGAAGGTTCCTTACAAACAATAATACATGTATGTATGTATGTATGTATGTATGTATGTATGCATGTATGTATGTATGTATATCTTATTCTGCTGAAGATTGTAACCCTCACCCCAACCCTAACCCCGAGTAAAATATAATTTAGCTGACTCACGTACCTTAATTATTGAAAATTAAATAAGAATTAAGGAAGGGGGAAAATTAAATTTCAAGAGAATCAAGAAAAATAAGTTACAAGGGAAGCTGTTACTGGTTTATTAGAAGCTATTTTTCTTGATGGTTTGTTGCATTTATAAAAATCTGGGGTACTGGTGCCATATCAGACAATTCTTTTAAATGGGGATATGACTTTCATAAAGTTGTTTCTGTTCATGGATGTCAGAAATTTGGCAAAGCCAAATCTGGATGGTGCCTGTAAATGTGATTCCAAGTGAGTAGTGAGAATTCTACATTTCTGAGTAATGTGAAGAATTATCCAAAAGACACAATGATACAGATCAAAGATCTAAGATCCCTTCTGCAAAGTTCTATTGCCCTGCAAAGGATTGGCATCTTTCAGGACTCTGGCAAAATTGGTATCTTGTCTTGCCTTGTTGGCAGTAGCTTTCTCATCAAATCCTCTCTGACAGCTCTAGAGAATCAATACATAAATCTTGCTTGAAAGGATAGGCCTAGGCCTGAGAGCTCATTCATTTAAGGCAGTGGTTCCCAAAGTGGGCGGTACCGCCCCCTGGGGGGCGGTGGGAACCCTTAGGGGGGTGGTGAGAGGCAAGGGTGGAAACAGGGGGGTGGTGAGAGGGGCCAGGGGGGCGGTAGGTGGTTTGCTATGCTTTTGCACTTGAAGCTCCCTTGCGTTCCTCGCTCTTGTGTGCAGGGCAGCTCATTCTGAAAGAAAATGAGAGATGTTTTCTTTCAGAATGGGCTGCCCTGCACCCAAGAGCGTGGAATGCGACGGAGTTACAAGTGCTAGGTATGATGCCTGTCTCACGGCCCACCCAGCCCCTGCCCAGCCCCTGCCCAGCTCCGCCCCACCCCGCATGACTAGTCACCCCAAACTGCATCCCACCGCGTGATGGGCATCCTACCTAGCACTTGAAGCTCTCTCACGCTCCTCGCTCTTGTGTGCAGGGCAGCCCATTCTGGAAAAAAACGCGAGATGTTTTCTTTCAGAATGGGCTGCCCTGCACCCAAGAGCCTGAAATGCGACGAAATTACAAGTGCTAGGTACTGAGCGCGGCACAGTGACGAGGGAAGCCGACCACTCCCGAAGGTGCTCGGGCGAGCGCTCGCAGACCCGCGGGAAGGCCCCGCTGCAGAACCTGTGCGTGTGCGGACTTTCCCGCCCGGCATCCCCGACGCCTAGCAACCCAGTGCACGCAATTCGGCGGGCTCCTCTCCAGCATGGCGCACCTGCGGATCTCAGCCCAGCGGCCCCCCGACATCAACCCCACCAAGGTGCCTGTGGCCTTCGACCGCCAAGGCCTCCCCAAGCTCAATGAAGAGCTGCATCACCCCGAGCTGCTGACATGGCAGCTGGCCTTGATGGCACTCTGTGATCTGGTGCACGACCTGGAGAACGCTTACCAAGCCATCGGCCTGGGTGAGTGGCAGCGGCAGCCTGGCCATGGCTGGTGGGAGGGAAGGGAAGGGAGGGAAGAAAGAAAGAAAGAAAAAGGAAAGAAAGAGAGAGGGAGGGAGGAAGGAAGACAGAAAGAAAGAAAGAAAGAAAGAAGAAAGAAGAAAGAAAGAAAGAAAGAAAAAGAAAGAAAGAAGAAAGAAAGAAAGAAAGAAAGAAAGAAAGAAAGAAAGAAAGAAAGAAAGAAAGAAAGAAAGAAGAGAAAGAACAATGGTAGGTAGGTAGGAAGGAAGATAGACAGAAAAAGAAAGGAGGGAGGGAAGAAGGAAAGAAAGAAAGAAAGAAAGAGGGAGGGAGGAAGACAGAAAGAAAGAAAAATGGTAGGAAGTAAGGAAGACAGACAGAAAAAGAAAGGAGGAAGGGAAGGGAAGGGAGGGAAGAAAGAAAGAAAAAGGAAAGAACAAAAGAGCGAGGGAGGGAGGAAGGAAGGAAGACAGAAAGAAAGAGAAAGAAAGATGGTAGGAAGGAAGGAAGATAGAGAGAAAAAGAAAGGAGGGAGGGAAGAAGGAAAGAAAAAGGAAAGAAAGAAAAAGAAAAAGAAAGAGAAAGAAAGAAAGAAAGATGGTAGGAAGGAAGGAAGGAAGGAAGATGGTAGGAAGGAAGGAAGGAGGACAGACAGAAAAAGCAAGGAGGGAGGGAAGGAAAGAAAAAGGAAAGAAAGAAAAAGAAAGGAAGAAGGAGGGAGGGAGCGAGGAAGACAGACAGACAGAAAGAAAGATGGTAGGAAGGAAGGAAGACAGACAGAAAAAGAAAGGAGGGAGGGAAGGGAGGGAAGAAGGAAAGAAAAAGGAAAGAAAGAGGGAGGGAGGAAGAAAGAAAGAAAGAAAGATGGTAGGAAGGAAGAAAGACAGACAGAAAGAAAAAGATGGTAGGTAAGTAGGAAGACAACAGACAGACAGAAAGAAGAGATGGTAGGAAGGAAGACAGACAGACAGACAGACAGACAGACAAACAGACAGACAGAAAGAAAGAAAGAAAGAAAGAAAGAAAGAAAGAAAGAAAGAAAGAAAAAGAAAGATGGTAGGAAGAAAGACAGAAAGAAAAAGAAAGAAGGGGGAAGGTAGAGAAGAAAGAAAGAACGAAAGAAAAACTTATGACCACAATTGAGCCTAACATTTTGGTTGCTAAGCAAGAGCGTTGTTAAGTGAGTTTCACCACACTTTACAAGTTGGCCACACCCACCTGAGCGGGTGGGGTGACGGGCGGTAAGGATGAGTTTGTAGCACCAAGGGGGCGGTGGACTGAAAAAGTTTGGGAACCACTGATTTAAGGCAATAATTCCTTGTGGTGCAAAACAGTAATAACCTGTATATTAACTTCACTATTGGCACCTCAGTTAACTTATAAACTGGAATTTCCTTACCAGTTGTTTCCAATAATATTCCTAGTGGTACAGGAGTAGTGATTGTCAGAGTCCTTTTCAGGGATGGATGAGGAATATTTGGCATTGTTTCTCCTTCCCATTTCCAATTGGGTAAATTGCTAACCCATGAGTAAATATTCCATTTTGCTTGCCATGTGGCAAGCATATGATGCAGGTGATTCATTTAAGAGTTTTTAAAACATACTTTTAAAACTAAGTTCAAAAATCTCTGCTGCTAAGAGCTGTTTTATGCTGGAATCCCTTTCAAGACTCTTCCTTTTCGGAGCATCTCCCCTTATGAAAATGATAACAATAAGTAATCTTTAACCGAAAAAACTGACACAAAAGAAAAATAGTTTTCATACATTTTTCTTTTCTTTGGGCAAGGAAAAAGGATGGCAGCAAAATCTTGAGATTTAGAATGAACAGGACAGACAAGAAAACATCTATTGTTTGAAAGTAGTCATCTACCTGAAAATGTATTTTCAAAGCCAGCTTTTTCTTATCTGGAAATAACCCTTTCTCTTTCTGTACAACTTCATTTGTGCTTCCACAATGTCTTTTTCAGTTGATTTCTATTTATTTTGTTTCATTTTCAATACAGTTCCTCCTCCATCAATTCCATTGTGCAGGAAGCTTTTCAAATCTAACTAGGCTTTCACACTATCTTAATTCTTTGTGTAAACTCCTAGGATTCTTTGACGAGCTGGGGCTGGGGTGGGGAACATGAGATAGAGAGAGAATATTTTTCTGTGTTGTAAACCATGTCCCCATTTTATTAAAGAAGCTCTCAAGGAAGACATTGTGTGAGCTTGGCATCAGCTGCAGATTGATGCCTTCCTGTGAATGCGTCATTACAATTTTTTTTTAGTTAAAGGTATCCCTTTCTATAGTAGCCCTGTTTGATTGCAAGCCAGCTGAGTCTGAGATATTGCCATCAGTCACTATCATCTTATTCAGACTTGAATGAAACTTTGGTTTCTATGATTCTGTAGTTTGAATCAGCTTAAGAGAGATGCACATGGATAGGGAGAATTGGAGCTTTTTCCTGAAAGGTTGCAGCATTCTCTGTCAAAAAAATATAGCAGATATGCTAACACTCAAACTGTAGTATATGTTTTCTACCAGGTTCAATATCTGAAACGGTAACCATCTTCTCCTTCCAAGGATATTTATTTATTTATTTATTTATTTATTTATTTATTTATTTATTTATTTATTTATTTATTTATTTATTTATTTATTTATTTATTTATTTATTTATTTATTTATTTATTTATTTATTTATTTATTTATTTATTTGGCAGTTTTTCTATGCCGCCCTACTCCCTCAGGACTCAGGGCGGTGTACAACATTTTATAAAAACTCCAAACAAATCATTAAAAATGACAATTTAAAACAATTTAAAAAAACATATAAACACCATACATACATGGGGGAGACATCAGATATAAAGTCGTCTCAAACTCACCCCACCTGCAGGAAGAGCCATGTCTTAATGGCTTTTTGGAAGGCCAGCAAGGTGGGGATAATTCAGATCCCTGGGGGAAGTTGGTTCCAGAGAGCAGGGGCCCCTACAGAGAAGGCCCTCCCCCTAGGTCCTGCCAGTTGGGGTGTCATCAGGGGTGGGTTCTAACTTACCTCGCTGCCGGTTCGCTTCCTCCCGCGCCACATGGGCACACCTTGTGGGTGTGCGCATGTGCAGTGCCGAAAAAATAAAAAAATCCCCCCCGAAAGCCAAAAACAAGATGGCGATGCATGCACAGTCCCGGAAACTCAGCTTCTGCGCATGCACAGAAGAAAATAACTGGAATTTACAAAAAACAAATAAGAAGTGGTGATGTCATGTGTAGAGAAGCGAGGGAACAGGGCTCTGTTCCTGAAGCTTGTATTACCTCATCGGGGGGCCTGAAACTGCACGTTCGGTCTCGGAGGGATCGACCGGAGGAGAGGGGAAGATCCGGAGATCTCGAGATAACTCACAATTGCCTCAAAGGGATAGGAGAAACCCCTCAACTTCGACAAGGAAAAACTGGCCATTCTGGCTGGCCTTAGCAGTGACAGCCATATAGAAAGAAGAAGAAGAGTGTGATCTAAGCTTGATCGGTGAAGGAAAAAGTTACCCAAAACAAAGGTGAAATTGGAAATCAGTTTGAAGGAGCCAACAGGATTAAAGCTCAGAACTGATAGAAGTGGCAATCGGGAAGGAGTAGTAGAAACGAAAGCCATGGAATCGGAAGAGTCACAGTGACAGTGACAGTGCAAAAAAAAAAAAGGCTGACGGCAAGATTGAAAGCTCCGAGATCTGGAGGTGAAAATAAATAAACGGTGAAAATCTAAAGGACTTAAAGGATTAAAATACTTGTTTTTCTTTTCTTGCTTTTTTCTTGTGGGTAGAGAAGCGGAGATATTTGAAACAATTGGAAACTTGGGGACAGCAAAATACGGGACAGTTTGAAATGCGGCGGCCATTGTCATCTGAGTAGGAGGAAACATTTAAGACGATTGAGAAACGGAAAAGCGGCAGTGGATCTATCGATTGGAAACCTGAAAATAAGACACCGAGACTCCAAAAATAAAATAAAAGGATTTTGAAAAATTTCAAGAGAAGAAGGGAGGAAAATAAGAGAATTCAAAGCTAGAGAGGAGGGGAAAACGAACAACTGAGTGGAAATTGGAGAAGTAAGACTGTGAAGTGTGAGAAATAATTTGTAAAAGTGGTAAATTAATAGAATATCAAACTAAACAAAAAAAAAAGGTTTTTCTGGCCGGCTGTATAGCCAGTAAAATTGTTGATTGATATTTATTGGAAGAACTCTTTAATTAACTAAGTAACTATATTATTACTGCATTGATTATAGATATAGAGGGTAGATTGACAAGTATTGATAACGATAGGAAGAAATTTCTAATTAATTAAGTATTTATATTATAGTAATTATATTATCATTGTATTTATTATACTATATATATCATTTATATTTAATAGAAATTATTGGAATTTAGTAGAAGTGGGGCTTCTTAATCAATATAACATAGTGTAATACATAAGGGTAGAAAAAAATATATAGAAAGGTTGGATAAATTGTACTGGCAATATAACAAGATATACTATTTAGCTCACTAACAAAAAAAATAATAGTTTATATGTTATTGTGGAAAAACATATGTAAATCATTTAAAATGACCAGTACAACTAGTATTACCAGTACAACTAGTATTACCAAACCAGGGAAGAAACCGGTATCAAATCCCACTATAACAACATCATCCCCATCGCAGCAAAGATCTATTGAAAGTATGTTAGGTAAAGAGAAATCAGGTTCAACAACTAGCCTACATTTAGTATAATAAATACAATGATATTCACTTAAAGAGCAAGGAATTTCCATGGTTGAATAGCCTTTTTAGTTAGAGATCATGGCTACATATGATATAATGATTGCCTGAAACCGGGGCGTTGTTCCTTACCTGAACGCCCCTTCTCGTAGGGCGGAGCGAGCCTCCAAGAATGGGATGATCCAATCCATCAGCCAATCAGGACTGAGTCTGACTCTATATAAAAGCTGTCACCCCGAAGGGCACCCCCTCTTGAGACGAAGGACGGAGTCAGACCCATAGTGTAACAACCTAACCAAACTTTATTAAACAGCAGGAATGTATAACTATAACTCTATGCAAGAAACCAACAGGGAGGGACTTGGAGGCTCGCTCCGCCCTACGAGAAGGGGCGTTCAGGTAAGGAACAACGCCCCGTTCTCCATAGTGGGCGGAGCGAGCCTCCAAGAATGGGACATGCCAAAGCAGTTCAGTCCCTAGGGAGGGCAGACAGTTATTCATGCTGTTCCTCAGCCGATAAGACAGACTGAAGAACGTGCCTCCCGAAATCGGCCTCAGCCGAGGCGAATTGGTCCACTTTGTAATGTCTTATAAAGGCCACCGGAGAAGACCAGGTGGCCGCCCTGCACACTTCCTCCAGAGAAGTTCTGGCCGACCACGCTGTCGTGGTGGCCGCGCTGCGTGTCGAGTGTGCGGTTAACCCTTCCGGACGTGGGAGGCCTTGCGCACAGTAAATGTCTGCAATGACCGACCTGATCCAGCTGCCAATAAGCGCTGGCGAAGCCTTGTTGCCCATGGATTTCGGATGGAAACAAACAAACAACGCTTCCGAGCGCCGAAATGGGGCGGTGCGGACGTTGTAAATTTTAACCGCCCTCCGTACATCAATGGTATGCCACTGGCGCTCCAAGTCCGTTGAAGGTTGGGCATAAAAGGAGGGCAAGATCAGGTCTTGTGTCCTATGGAAGAGTGTATTCACCTTCGGAATGAAGGTCGGATCCAGACGGAGAACAACCCTATCGGGGTGGAATATACATAAGTCCTCCCGGACCGATAGGGCTGCCAGTTCCGAAATCCGACGTGCCAAAGTTATGGCCACCAGAAAGGCAACCTTGAGGGTGAGGTGTCTGAGCGATACGGTGCGTAGCGGCTCGTAGGGCTCCGTCGTCAGCTCAAGGAGAACCCGCGGGAGATCCCAAGTCGGGAATCTGTGGACGACAGGCGGCGAGATGTTGGCGGCCGCTCTTAGAAATCGCCGTATCAGTGGATGGGCCGACAGTGTGTCTGCGGTGTCGCAGGTGAGCACGGTGGAGAGCGCCGCCATTTGGCGACGCAGAGTGTTGGGGGCCAATCCTTTGTCCAGGCCCGCTTGTAAAAAGCGCAAAATACCTACGATGGTAAGGTCCACCGGACAAAGAGAGGTGGCTGAACACCACAAACAAAACGACTTCCATGTAGAAGCGTAGATGCGGTCAGTCGATGCCCGTCTGGATGACATGAGAGTGTCCACAATGGCGTCAGGTACGCCGCGATGCGTCAGGCAGCGCCGGTCAAGTGCCAAGCGGTCAGCTTGAACCAGTGTGGGTCTGGATGGTGTAAGGACCCCTGGGTAAGCGAAGACGCGGTCGGTGGTATCCGCCATGGTGGGCTGGCCGATAGTGACCGGAGGTCCGCGAACCACGCTCTCCTGGGCCAATACGGGGCGAGGAGAATCACCTCCGCTTCCTCGGCGATGATCCGGCGGATGACCTGTGGAAGCACCGCCAGAGGGGGGAAGGCATACAGGAGGCCCCTCGGCCAGGGGCAACGAAGGGCGTCGATGTCCTCGGCCCCTTGGGACCGGTAGCGGGAGACAAATCTTGGGAGCTTGGCGTTGCGGGGAGTGGCGAAGAGGTCGATGACTGGTAGACCGAATCGCTGCACCAGCTGCTGGAAGATGTCCTGGTGCAGGCTCCACTCCGCCGAGTCCACCGCATTGCGACTGAGCCAGTCCGCTGTTGTGTTGTCGACTCCCGAGATATGCTCTGCTCTGAGCGAGAGCAGGTGGCG
This sequence comes from Diadophis punctatus similis, assembly GCA_023053685.1. NCBI lineage: Eukaryota > Metazoa > Chordata > Lepidosauria > Squamata > Dipsadidae > Diadophis > Diadophis punctatus. The sequence continues at coordinate 47,338,596 of JALIGW010000002.1, read as the reverse complement.
CTCTGCCCAGAGTCCCAAGGCCTTGGCTTCCGACATTAATCCCTTGGAGACCGTCCCACCCTGGCGGTTGACGTGCGCCTTGGTGGTCACATTGTCCGTCATCAACAGGACATGTCGGTTGCGGAGGATGGGCTGGAATTCCTGAAGAGCCCGGAATGCCGCTCTCAGTTCTAGAATGTTGATATTCAGGAGGGTCTCCGACTGAGACCACGTTCCCTGGGCCACGTGGGAAAGTACGTGGGCCCCCCATCCCTGCAGGCTGGCGTCGGTTGTCACTGTCACCCGGCTCGGCTCGAAGAAGCTGGACCCTTCGGATATCGCCGGGGACCGCCACCACTGGAAAGAGTGACGGACAGAGGATGGGATGAAGATTTTAGCCGATGAATTGCTCCTACCCGCCCTTTGAAAGGGTAGTAAGAGCCATTGCAGATCCCTGGAGTGCAGTTGTGCCCAGGGAGTGATATGGATGGCCGAAATCATTTTCCCCAGGAGGGACGAGAGTTGTTTCAAAGGCGCCCTCCTCAGGCAGAGCACCTGTTGGACAAGTGTAGTGATGTTGTCCTGTCGCTCCTGGGAAAGGAACACCCTGCACTCCAGGGAGTCCACAATAGCCCCAAGGTGGGTAATTCTGTTGGTGGGCCTGAGCTGGCTCTTTTCGATGTTTAAGGAGAAGCCATGCTCTTCCAAGCACTCCATGGTTAGCTGAAGGTCCACCTCCGCTTGCGCAAATGAGGACGACAGGACTAAAATATCGTCCAGATAGCAGTGCATGCTGACGGGAATGTCCCTCATGCTCGCCGCAAGGGCTGCCAGGATCTTCGTAAAGACCCGCGGGGCGGAGGAGAGGCCAAATGGAAGTGCCGAATACTGATAGTGGTCGGACATGTAACAGAAGCGAAGGTACTTTTGGTGGGAAGGCCGAATTGGTACATGAAGATAAGCTTCTGTCAAGTCAATGGAGGCCATAAAGTCCCCCTTTCTCACACACGCCAGGATGGACTGCAGCGTGTACATCTTGAACCTCTTATAGGCGACGAATTTGTTGAGTCGCTTGAGGTCCAGGACCGCTCTCCACCCCCCCGAGGATTTTTCGACAAGGAACAAATTGGAATAGAATCCTTGCCCCTGCTGGTCCTCCGGAACCCGTTGGATGGCCTCAATCTCCAACAGGTGCTGGATAGCGGCCAACATTAGAGACCGCTTTTGGGGATTGGAGGACTGGGGGCACCTCATGAAAAATCCCGGTGGGGTGGAGAGGAGGTCGAGTGCGAGTCCCGATGTAATGGTCTCTCGCACCCAACTATCCGTGGTGGTATCTTCCCATCGCCCGGCGAAGAAACACAGGTGACCCCCAATGGGAAGGCCTGAGGGATCTACTTGAAGCGGCGGTAGGAGCGTCCGCCTGCACCCCGAAAAGGGCGCTTGGCCGGTGGATCTGCCTTAGGTTTGTCCTGCCCCTGATTCTGTCGGCCGCCCGCCTGATATCTACCCCTATACCTAGGGGCACGGTATGGACGTCAGGGTGGGGGAGGAGGAGGAGGAGTGGAAGGTTTGGTAGGATCCCTACGGGTACAATTGGGGAGGACCTTCCGCTTGTCTTTGGACTCGACCAGATAGGAGTCCAAGGCCCCCCCGAACAGGGACTGACCCTGCACCGGTGAAGTGGCCAGCCTCCATTTGTGGCGTGCATCCGATTGCCAGCCGCGGAGCCAGTGCATGCGGCGCGCGATGATGGATGCCCCCATTGATCGTGCCGCGAAGCGTGCGCTCTGCAGGGTGGCGTCCGATGTGAATTGTGCCACCGCCAGCAGCTTATTAATGTCCTGGCGTGTGCGCACATCAGAGGACTGTTCTTGCAGGGTTTTAAGCCAGCGAATGGAGGTCCGGCAAAAAAAGGAGGCCGTTGCCGAGGCCTTGACGGCCCATGCGGCTGATTGATGAGCCCGTAAGATGGCTTGCTCTGCGCGGCGCTCTTCCGGGCGGAGTAGCTCCTCGCCGTCTCCTGGTAGGGGATTGGCGGAGTAGAGAGCCTTGATAGGTTCATCCACAGGGGGGACAGGCAGATGTTGGGCCAGACCCTGTGCCACATTATAATATTTTTTGTCCAAGGAAGTCGGGGCTGCCCCGGCGATCGGGGACTGCCATTGTTTCGTGACCGCCTCGATGAAGAGTTTCGGAGTCGGAATAACTTCCTCCTGAGAAGTTGTTTCCTCAAAGAGAGGATCGCCCGGTTCCTCTCCCGCCGGCTTGGGCTCCACAGGAGGCATCTTTGCCGCCGCCCGCGCCTTGTGGAGGAGCGACTTAAACAGGGCCGGGTTGAAGAGGCCCGTGGTCACCGGGGGTTCAGGGGCAAGGTCCTCATCAGCCGATAAGTCCAAGTTTTGTCCCTGGTCGTCCGTGTCGCGTAGCGATTTGGGAGATCCCTGCAGGGAACCGGCGTCGGCTTGCAGGGGTTGGTCCCATTCAGCGACTGGGGGAGGGCGCCTTGATGGTGCCGGAGGGTTAGGCGTTGCAGACGTGGAAGGCAAGGGGGCCGAGGTGCGTTGGATACCAGCGGCGATGCCCTCCTTGATGGCCGCCTGAATCAAAGCTTGGACCTCAGGATTCTGGAAAATGGTTGAAGGTGTGACCGGCTGGACCGCAGGGGAGGTGGCCCGCGGGGCGTGGGGTTCCTCCCAAATGTCACTGTCCCCCAAGAATAGGTTGGGGTTGTCCAGAGACAGAGCCCCGGAAGACTGCCTGGAGCGGGAGGGCAGGGGATCCCCCGAGTCCCTGGAGGTAGTTGGGACGGAGGGGGGCTTCCTGGCCTTGTCAGGGACCTTATCCTTGTGTCCCCCGTCCTTCTGGGAAGCTTTCCTGGAGGATTCCCCAGCTCCCTGTCGCAGGGGAGAACGATCCCTGTGGGGAGTGGGCGTGGCTCTGGTCTCGCCCTCAGGCTGCTTGGGGTCCTTCCCGGGCTTGGCCTTATGTTTGGCCCCCTTGTCTGCCATCGTGGGGGGGGGTGGCCGGGGCTGGTGGGCTCACGCACGAAGCGGTGCCAACAGCCAGCTGATGCGTCCCTGGACGTGGGTTGAAGCCTCTAAGGGCCGCCGCCGCACTGTGGCCGGGATCGGAGTTGCCGGTGATGTAGGCTGCTCGCCTGGCTCCCGACAGTCAGCTGGAGAAGGCGGGGAGACCAGGCAGCCCGTTGCTGGCTCGTCTGCTGCGGCTAAGCGCTGCCGACGAAGCGCGCGGCTCCTCAAGGCGCTCCGAACGCCAGCTGAGAAAGTGAGATCGGGGGAAGCTGTCAGTGGCAGGCACGCGTCCAGAGCCTTGGAAACCTCTTCGATGAGCTCTGCGCCTACGCGCTGGCCTCCTCTCCTCAATCGGGCGACGGATCAAAAGTAAACCGGCCCGATGAGTTCTGCGCGTGCGCAGACGATGCGCTGCTCCTCAGCTGTCGGGCGGGGGAGCTTTCAGCGCCAGGCGCGCATCCCCGCCTCAGAAACCTCTCGGCTGAAGTCCTCTCTTCAATCGGGCGACGGTTGGAAGTATAAAGGCCCGATGAGTGCTGCGCGTGTGCAGGATGCTGCTGCTCCTCAGCTGCAGGGCGGCCTAGCTGTCAAACTCGATGAGGGGAAAGGCCGTTCGCGCCAAAACTCCGAGGATCGGCCCGGCACTTCAGTCAGGAATCGAAGGCCAGAACGCAGCAGACGTAGCGAAGAGAGGTTCGGAGGATATATTGAGCTCTTTTTTGGGCGCCAAGGCGCAGGAGCCGGGCAGGAGGGGTTAGTGACGACACGATGGTAGGCCTGCAGAAGCTGTCAGATAGTTTTGAGGACCCCTCCCCGCGGTTAGCGGCAGAGCCGCCCTGGCCGGTGGTCACCCAAGCGGAATAGCTTCTGTGACTTATGAGCTGGGAATGATGGCCAGGCCGCGATTTTATCCGCTGGCAGTAGGTGGAAGATGTCACCAGGGTGAACAGGAGCCACCAGCTGCACCCCCCACTATATATTGGGGTCAGTCACTTACTGGATTGAAGTTGAAGAATTGTAGAATAGAAAAACGATTAGGAGAATTAACCTGCTAGGTTAGGAACACTAGTCCTTGACCAAGGACTGAGTCGAAAGAGGGGGTGCCCTTCGGGGTGACAGCTTTTATATAGAGTCAGACTCAGTCCTGATTGGCTGATGGATTGGATCATCCCATTTTTGGAGGCTCGCTCCGCCCACTATGGAGAAATGTGAGCTCATCTCTGCCATTCCAAGGTCGGTAAAATGAGGACCAAGATTGTTGGGGGCAATATGCTGACTCTGTAAACCACTTAGGAAGGGCTGTAAAGCACCGTGAAGCGGTATATAAATCTAAGTGCTATTGCTATTTTGGGATGTGTTGGATGCAGTAACCATCTCCAGCAGCTTTGTACCTATGGGCATTAAAAATGTGAAATGTCTCTTGTAAACTCCTGGCCCATTATGCTACTATGTTTTAGCAGATCTATTCTTTAATCAAGGCCAGGATATCAGAATTCTTTAGGCTTTTAGCACAAATAGATAGTTTAAAGATAGTTTAAAAGGAAAGAGCTGATAATAAGCAGGATTTTTTCTAAGCTTGACATGGGTCCAGAAAGTCTTTGGTTTCTGAACATACAGTAGCATGCTTTGGTGAAAACTGCCCTCTGAAAGTAGACCTCTTGCAGGCTGAAATTGTTCACACAGTAGCTCTATTGTCATTTTCAGAACAGATTCCTGGCAATCCCTGTTCCTGATAGTTGTTCCCATAACTATACTTTTTTTGAGCTCTGCACTGTGCACTTTTATCTGCAATTGTAGTTCTTGTTGCACAGAGTAGTGAATGCTAAGAATGATTGCCCTTAGAAAAAATTGTGTAAATTTGAGATTTCTTCAAGAAGAAATGGCAAGTACAAAACGACAGAAATCTTACGATACCTTAAAGACTAACACATTTCCTATCACTTAAGCTTTCTGGAATCACAGTCAACTTGCAAGATATAATAAATGTGTTAGTATGCAAGACATCACAAAACTCCTGGTTTTGCTTTTCTGCTAAACGCCAACTTGACTCCACTCTGTTAGAAGGCGTGAGGGAAATGATTTAGATTAAGCCTGCGATGTTGGGATAAAGGGGGAAAGTTTGTACTCCTCTTAATTCCATTCCAGATATGAGGAAGAAATATGCATTGTTAATTTTTAAGAAGCCACGTATAAACTAGTCTAGTCTTTCATCCCAAGAAATTCAATTTCACATCAGTTTGTATTCCTTTTGTGCTTTACACAGATTCTGTGTAAATGAAATACAGGAGAATTATTCTACGAATTCTATAGAATAATTCTCCTGTATCTCATTTAAGGAAAATAAGTAGGTCTTCTGTCAGTGATTGCCAAACTTATTGAATACCTGTCAATACTCTGTAAAATAGTGATTCACAGATGTAATTAGTTTTATGTCCACTTATATTAAAACAGTAAATCAGGAAAGAAAAATAAACTGAATTATGCTTACCCAATTCAGTTTTACTGTGAAACAATATTTCATTATGGTGAACAGAAGGCAGGGTACACAACTGAAAAGCAAAGATGATTGAATCTTAATTTATATAAAATATAGCTTTAGTGAGGACGATATTTGGTAAATATACTCGATGACTCTCATGTTCTGCCTTGGTATTAATAGAAACGTTAGTGGTTTCCCTTTTCCTCCCTCCATCCTAATATTACTATACGTAGGAGGAATATTTATAGGGATGCAGTGGCTCAGTGGCTAAGATGCTGAGCTTGTTGATCAGAAAGGTCAGCAGTTTGGTGGTTCGAATCCCTGTCGCCATGTAATTGGGTGAGCTTCTGTTACTTGTCCCAGCTTCTACCAACCTAGCAGTTTGAAAGCATGTAAAAATGCAAGTAGAAAAATAGGAACCACCTTTGGTGGGAAGGTAACAGCGTTCTGTGCACCTTTGGTGTTTAGTCATGCCGGCCACATGACCACGGAGATGTCTTCGGACAGCGCTGGCTCTTCAGCTTTGTAACGGAGATGAGCACCGCCACCTAGAGTCAGGAATGACTAGCACATATGTTCGAGGGGAACCTTTACCTTTTCAGAGGAATATTTGTATAGCACAACAGACTTCAGGATTGTTGGTCATGGGGCTACTTAATATAACCAGAATATATATATAAATTAGAAAGATGGTGCTGGAATATGCTTTGCATAGATGCATTGGAACAGTATATTAACCAGGGGTGAGTTCCAACTTACCTCGCTGCTGGTTCACTCCCTTCTGCACCACGTGGGCATGCTTCATGGCTGTGCATGTGCTATGTGCACGCGCGCATGCACAGTAACAAAAAATCCCAAAGAAATTTTTAAAAAGCAAAAAAAGATGGCAACCGCATGCACAGTGCCGGAACTCGGCTTCTGCACATGCTCAGAAGGAAAAAAAATTAAAAAAATAAATAAAAAATAAAATAAAAAATAAAAAATAAAAAAAGATGGTGGCGACCATGGACCGGCACCAACCGATCCGGTTCGGTGATATCATTGTGATGTCACCAGTGGGTTGCTACCGGTTCGGGCGAATCAGTCTGAACCGGGAGGAACCCACCCCTGATATTGTATTTTTTGCCCTTAATTTAGTCACATAGCAACATGTCTTTCATTGCTCATTTGTTATGAGCATCTGTGGTTGCAGAACAAATGTGTTGCTATAAATTATCAGCAGAACTGCTAAAGGAAACCTAATCCTTTAAAAGTATAATACTTTGCATGAATAACTTCAAAGCAATATCCTTCTTTAGTGCAGTTGCAATAAAATTCAGATGCCCTGAATTAATCCAGACTTGGAAATCTGTGCTTGTGTTCTGCATTTTGGGAAAAAAATGTGGAATTTAAGGTTACTAGGTTTCTCTTTTGATATTTATATTTCATGCTAACAGAAGGTTGGTCTCTATCTCCTATATCCAAATTATATGGAAGATAAATGCAGCTATTTTGACATTTTAGCTATTTGCAGTAAAAAGCTATTTTGGCATTTTAGGTATTTGCAGTAAAGATGCAGAATATCTCTGTGTGGTATTATAAAAATCTTCACATCTGCTCACAGAGATTTGAAACCGAAGCTAATTTACTTCCCCCCATCTTCTGTGGAATGTCTTTGCATCTGTGTAGAGAAATTGTTTAGGCTATTTTATTTTAGCAGACTACTGAGATTTCTAATTGGAGATGCGAGGAGATGGAATCTCTATTTTAGGATAAAAGGATTAAGAGAGGAGATTCTGAAAAATATAAGTGAAAACATTATTTTGCTTTTTAAGAACAAAGAATGACAATGGTCCTAATATCATAATCATCAGAATTATGATGCATAGAGGAAAACATAAGAAGTGAAAAGTATCTTCTTTGTACCTGAGAGAAAGTGTAGTTAGTATACATGTTTCAACATTACAGAAATTCACCTTGGAGCTGTATGGATACTGCAGAAACCATGGCTAAATTATTTTGAATCATGGTAGCTGCAGTATGTGTAAGAGTCCAATCTATACAATGGCAGATGTGGGATTATGATCCAAACCAGGAGTGAGCAACTATGGACCCTTTATGACTTGTGGACTTCAACTCTCAGATTTCCAATCAGCCAGCCACAGGTCCACAATCATAAAAGGGCCATAGTTGCCCACCCCTAATACAATGTACTCCTTTTATGGGTGCATCAATGTTCCATGTGTGAAACAATGTTCCATAAAAGGAAAACAGATCAGGGTATCACACCCACTCGCCATCTTGCAGATTTTGACTTTCTCCTTCAAATGTCCTTGCATGGTTATACCCAAGATTATCAAGGTAAATGATGTAATTGTTTTGTAAAACTTGAGGATATGTGTGCCATCAAGACAATGTTGACTCCTGACGACTGCCTGGACTAGGTTTTGCAGTTTTCTTGTCAAAATATTGGAAGTGGTTTGCCATTGGCTACTTTCTGTAGCTGAGAGAAAATGACTGTCCGAAAGTCACTCAAATGATTTTATGTTTAAGGCAGAACTGAAACTGTCAGTCTCCTGGTTTCTAGCCTTGTGCCTTAACCAATACACTAAATGACTCTCAAAACTTGAGTACATTTGAAAGAGAAACAAATATTTTAATGCAAAATTAATTTCTCAGAGAAGGAAAGTTGAAAAGAGAGAGGGAGTTCTAGTCTATCATGATAAGAATAAGGGAGGAGCACATTACATAAAATGACCAATAGAAATAAAGAGTTCGCGTCTTGGAACAATATTTAATTACCTATTATTCTGTTCTGTTCTGTTCTGTTCTGTTCTGTTCTGTTCCGTTCTGTTCTGTTCTGTTCCGTTCCATTCCTATTTTATTCTGTTCTGTTCTGTTCTGTTCTGTTCTGTTCTGTTCTGTTCTGTTCTGTTCTGTTCTGTTCTGTTCTGTTCTGTTCTGCTCTGTTCTGTTCTGTTCTACTCTACTCTACTCTACTCTACTCTACTCTACTCTACTGTTAAAATAGTTAAAAGTAAAGATTAAAGTATACCAAGAGATATAGTAAATCATGAGATACCTGCTTTTTATTTCTATAACACCCACATATTCTTCAATAAAGACCACACAGTTTAAAGGATAAAGCAATGTACATAATTGACAGGCCTTTTTCTTCAAAATGTCTGTAGCACATGCAAGTGCACATGTACGCCCACATGGATATACAAACACAGCTAGAAGTGCAATGAATATCCCTCTCCCATTTAAGTTTGTTTCATAAAAAGCATCTCATCCAAAACTTACCTGATTGCTTGGTTCTATTTTATTTTAAGATTAAATTCAAAAGAATTAAGAATTTAAATTCAAGGAAATTAACTGAAAACGTGCTATATCATTCTTTGAGAAACAGAAGGAATTAATACCCCAAATCCTAAGCATCAAGACAATTCTCCAACTGTCCTTTTTTACATGTTGAGAAGTCCATAATGCTACTAAATAAAATAAATAAAAAAGAGGCCATTTACCAGCAAGGAAAGTGGACACCGATGACAGTGAAATGGGTGGACCATTAAAAGACTTGAAGGGTCAGGCTGGGGATAAATCATTATAGAAAATGTCTATGTGTCTGAAAATGTCTATGTATCTATGTGTCTGTCTATATGTCTGAGTCCACACAATTTGATGGTATATAATCAATGAAGAATTTTTAAATTACCACTAAAATATATGGCAGAATCAAAAGCCTTCTGAAGGGATGTCTACATTTACACTTTTCTTTGGTTCTGTCATGTGAGGTCATAGTGAGACATTATTTAGCAGTCCAAATAGATGTGAAATAGCGTCTATGAATCCTGGATTTGAAATAGTATAGTCCTAAAATTAGTTTTAAGTATATATTCTTTTGTGTTACTAATTATGCTTTTCAAGCCCCCTAATAATTGGTCATGCTGACCATGGAAGATGTTTGAAGAAGTGAAATTATAATCTTTTTACTGAGGAGGAATGACATGAGATAGGGTTAAACAGATGGTAATCATGAGAACAAAAATGGAAAGGGCAGCATTAGACAAATGCCTTAAAGAGGCTCTTGAATTTCCTTTAACAGAGAGCTGAATGTGCATTTCCAGATATCTGAGGATGTATTTTAAGTAGAAGTACTTAACAATTGATGTATTCTGCATGTCGACAGAATCTATAGCAGTATCTATGTGACAGTAATGTAGTTTCAAAAGGAGAATGCTGGGAAATTTGTGAAAACTTGGTGGCTCTAGTCAGGAGAAATAATATAGCAGTCTATTCATCTCCATTATTTGGTGGATAAACCGATGAATGATTGATAAAATCATTTCTATTTATGTGTTTTATATATATAACTTTCCTGCAAAACTATACTTTTGTTTGTTTAACACTCAGAAAACTTGTCTGAAATATTTTGATTTTTTTTAAAAAAAAACACCAGATATAGAATGAGAGATTAAGTGTATAAACCAGCAGGAAAATGTAAAACTATGTCTGTGGAAAAATACTTTTACTTTTTATATGTAAAAGACAGATATAATGTAATAATTGTTTCTTTCTCCAGTTCAATTATCGTTGTTCATCATGTAAATGCTGTGTAAATGTCTAAGCTGTAACCTCATTGCAGCTCATAAATCAAGGCCTTAATGCTTAAAGGTATTGTTTATTTAGCTGGATACAATTGTGCTTTCATATTTTTGATCTAAAAGAAGATTATGCCAATATTTTGTCAGATTCTGTCTCCGAGAAGTTACATTAGACACAATAATAGTTGTGAGCAAGAATTAATAAAAAGAACTATTCTACCATAAACACCATCTCCCACTTATACTCTTCAATCCATATCACTCTAATTCTTCAGTTTGGTTCATATATATCTGGAATTTAAAAAACACACCCTAGTTTATACTTGCTTGAATACACACACTTTCATCTTTACAATTTGACTGTAGGTATTCACTTATTCTCTTGCTCTTTAACACCACTTCTGTATAACATTTCAGGAATGGGGATTTTTTTGAGGTTCAGGGAAGTTCTTAAGTTCTTAAAATGAAACAACGTGCACGAAATTTCTTCGTGCACTTGTACACTTACCAGTAAGACCAACTGAACATAAGGGGCTTGATTATTAAATAAGCATGCTTTTTTAAATTCAGAAGAGTAAAATTTAGGTTATGAGTTCTGTTATATTGACATTATTTCTTTATGGGAAGCAGATTACCTCACTCTGCCTTGGTTTACTTAGAATGTTGTTTACCATTTGAGGAACAACAAAGGAAGAACATAAGAGTGGGAAATGGAGAAAGTTTTGGTCTGTTTTGGATGAAGAAATGCAATCTTTCGTTGCACCCTTTTTTTTCTTTTCCTTAGATATGCCCAGAGGAGTTAATATATTGGCTAAGGGTACTTGCAGTTTTGTTAATAAGCACTCTGCCTCCCACAGTAATCCAGTGGTGTAGATAAATTGTTTTAAAATGCTCACAAATCAAACTCCTATGTACACATCAACCAAGGGGGATAAATATCTGTGGAATAAAATTAGTATTTTCCTTCCACAATATGCCTCCAGATTGTATTAAAATCTGATTTAGATCAGATCAAATATTTTATCTCAGTTTTTTGTTTGACTCTGCTATTTCCCTCTGGATTTGTTTCATTTTAAGCCTAATGGCAGGGGATATTCTTTTTGGGATACAGTGAATCACTTCCTTTCCATATTCAGCATTCAATACACAAGGCAGCTCTTCCCACCCTTTCAAGAATGTAAACTATTGTAGTAGTATGGTCTGGGTTTGCTGCAAAGGACATTATCATAAATGAAACCCTTAACAAACAAACAAACAAATGAAATCCTTAACAAATCAAACAAAGGCACCCATAGTAGAAATGCTTAATAGAACTTTGTCTAAGAGTTGGATCTTTTAAATGCCGTGTTGACAGAAGGTCATCCAGCTGCCTTTGAGAACTAGGCAACTCATTGGTTATCTAAGAATTAATCTTCATTAAGAGTTACATTCCTTTATGATAAAGAATCATAAAGAGAGAACAGTACTGTATAAAGATAAAGAGGTGAATATGGAAGAACCTCAACAAGTGGGGGGAAAATAAGTACAAATTGGGAAAATAGTATTATACATATTGATACATAAAAGAATATATTATAATTATAATGAGCACATTGCGGTTATAAGTTGAAAGATAATAACTATGTATATGTAATCGTATTATTACTGTTAGCACTGTGTAAAAAATGTATTGACCCAGTCATTACACTGTCCACAAAATATGTTGGTTGTTAAAGGAAAACTGCAAGTAAAACATATACAAAAAAAGAAAAAAAGAAAAAACAGAGTTACTTTCCTTTGTGCTTATGTCTCCAGCCATACCTCATCTCATGATAAAGTGAAGAATGACAGTGTGGATTTCTTGCTTGGCTGATTTCATTTTGATTTCCATGTTGACAAGATAGAATTCATACTCCACATACTCTTATTATATTTTGTTTGGTTTTTTTAAAATTTTTAATTTATTTTTAATACCATATTTTTATTTAAAATCTTTATTTTTCATAGCAAGTCAATCTTTTACCTTAAAATATTAACTTTACTTCTATAAGCCACCCAGTCACTGTGGGTGAGTTGGGCGGCCATATAAATTTTCTTAATAAATAAAATAAATTAAAATGCAAACTGGTATATAATTCAACATTACATTAACATCTTTAACATTTAATTTTTTTGCTTTAAGTCTACTTAAATCCTTTAATTTATATACATCTCAAAAAACTTTCAAAAAACCCCTCTAAATGATCACATGATGATATCATGGGGCTCAGTATTTTATTATTTATTTATTTTATTTAGCGATTCTTATATGCCTCCCTACTCCCTGGGGACTCAGGGTGGTGTACAACATATACAAGAACAGCTATAATACAATAGAAAAATACAAATAATAAAATAGCAATTTAAAAAATAAAACAACACAAGCAGTACATACATGGGGGAGACCAAGATATTCAATGGCCTCAATCACCCCGCCTGCAGGAAGAGCCATGTCTTAATGGCTTTCCGGAAGACTAGTAAGGTGGGAATAGTTTGGATCTCTGGGGGTAGTTGGTTCCAGAGAGCCAGAGCCCCCACATAGAAGGCTTTCCCCCTTGGTCCCGCCAACTGACATTGTTTGGTTGAAGGGACCTGGAGGAGACCGACTCTGTGGGACCTAACTGGTCGTAGGGATGTATGAGGTAGGATGCAGTCCCAAAGATAACCTGGTCCTAAGCCATGTAGGGCTTTAAAGATGATAATCAACACCTTGAATTGCACCCAGAGACCAATGGGCAACACCCATTGATACATCCACATAACACCCATACTCCACCAGCTGCATTGGTTGCAGCTGGTGGAGTATGGGTGTTATGTGGGTGTATCTAGGGACACTCACCACAGCTTGCGCAGCTGCATTTTGCACCAGTTGCAGTCTCTGGATACTTTTCAAGGGCAGCCCCATGTAGAGCATGTTACAGTAGTCCAATCGAGAGGTGACAAGGGCGTGAGTGACCGTGAGTAAAGCCTCCTTCTCCAAATAAGGTTGCAACTGGTGCACCAGGCGAACCTGTGCAAAGTTGCCCCTAGCCAAAGCTGTAAGATGTTGGTCTAATTGTAGCTGTGGATCTAGGAGCACCCCCAGATTGAGAACCTGGTCCGAGGGAGATAATTTGTCTCCCCCGAAAACCAAGGAGGGACAGTCGGTATATTCCTTAGGAGGCAGCATCCATAGCCACTCAGTCTTGTCAGGGTTGAGCTTGAGCCTGTTCCTTCCCATCCAGATCCTAACATCGTCCAGGCAACGACACATCACATCCACTGCCTCCCTGAATTGCGATGGGGTGAAGATGTACAGCTGGGTGTCATCAGCATACTGTTGAAATCTCACCCCATGTCGACGAATAATCTCCCCCATGGTTTCATGTAAATGTTAAACAGGATGGGCGAGAGGACCAAACCCTCAACATCATGAACAAATTGATGCCCATTCTTCCAAATACATTCTTCCAAATAAATTCTTCCAAATAAATTCTTCCAAATACCTATCCATATCCCAAAAACAATTTTTTGATGAATCAATCTTAATCAGGGGTGGGTTCTAACTTACCTCCCTGCCAGTTCGCTTTCTCCCGTGCCACACGGGCATGTCTCGTGGGCGCGCACATGCGCAGTGGTGAAAAAAAAACCCCAAAACAAGATGGCGACGCAGTGGTGAAAAAAAAACCCCAAAACAAGCCAAGTGCCAGAAACTTGGCTTCTGCGCATGCTCAAAAGAAAAAAAAACCAGAAAAAAATAAAAAAAATTCAAAAAAAGGTGGCGGCATCCATGGACCAGCACCGACTGAATCGGTTCCATGATGTCATCGTGACATCACCAGTCCGAACCAGGAGGAACCCACCTCTGACCTTAATCTCAAATCAGTATATGCCATATTAATATTTTTGGGGATCTGAAACCAATGATGTGGCTTAATTGAAAATTCTAATTCTTTAGTCCACATTTGAAGTATCCCACAGTAATTAATAAAACCTATTATTGATGTTTTAATAGAAACATTTTACAGGTTTTATTTCTTTGATGGATTCCATAAAAAAATCTTCGCTGTGATCCTTTTATAACCCATTTAAATCTTCATTTGCAAGAAAGCATTCAATCTATGTGTTCTTCGTCTAGGAAATTATTGTCAACTGAAATCATAAAGTAGCTGTGCAAGAAAATATTTTCAGTTGACAAGTATAGACAGTAGGTATATCTGAGGTACTTGAAAGAATTTTACAACGTAGCTGAATAATGGATGGAATGTGACTTGTTATAGCAGGATCTATCCTTTATTCTTTGCAGTCTGGGGATTAATTACTGTGACAGAAAGGGATATATTTCAGAATTGAAGAAAAAGTGAGGGCATGTCAAATTATCCTAAACTATGTTAACGCTGAAAAATATTAAGCAAAATGCTATTCTGAGGTATTGATTTTATTACTGATCTCCTCATGTTGTTATGTTAAATTGTCATCCAGGAGTCTCTGTTGGCCTTTATAGCCCTGCTCCACAATATGCCATTTTTGAGATCGTGATTATGAAGATCATTTGGGACTATTGCTACTGTACCAGACTCCTGGCTGCATGGAAAACTTCTTGCCTGAACTGCTGGAAGACTGGCTGTGGAGTTCCCCAGACTTATGGAGGGACTTCATTTTGTTGTCCCTGGGCTAACCTCACAAACTGCTTAGGAGTTCATCACCACTATGGTGACCATGGACCAGAGGTGGGTTCCTGCTGGTATGCTCTTACCTGTTGGTCGCTGCAGAGCTGAAGAAGCTGGTGGCATTCGCGGCGTGGGGCTTCCCCCGCCCGCTTTCCCCCCCGCCTGGACACCATCATTTGCGTTCTTTTGCCCTCTGCGCAAGCAGAATGCTTTGTGCATGCACAGAGGGCAAAAGAATGCAAATGGCGGTGTCCAGGCGGGCGGGGGAAAGCGGGTGGGGGAAGCCCCGCGCCGCAAATGCCACCAGCTTCTTCGGCTCTGCGGCGACCAACAGGTAAGAGCATACCGGCAGGAACCCACCTCTGCCATGGACCTATCCCAGGTCATCATGAACCATGGACCATGGTTCAACATGAAAAAGTGGTAACTCATTGGATATGGTTTTCTTGTCAGAGCAGTGTCAATGTGAGCTGAGGGGTAACTATACTTGTTCCCTGTGTCATGGTCAGATCATGCCCTGTTGACATTGAGAATCTCTTATGGTATCTATCTGAGCAGTTTATCCCCAATGATTGATGTACCCAGTGGTGTGTGTGTGTGTGCGCGCATGCGTGCGTGCGTGCGTGTAAAGCAGTTTATCCCTGTACATACCATAGTAGGTCAGTGATGCAGTGTGAAGTAAGTACAAATGGGCTGAAGAAAGACTTTACTTGAAAAAAGGTGAAAAGATTAATAAGGTATTTTCTGTTGCTTATTTTTTTGTTGAGGGGAAGAAAAAGAAATTAATAATTCAGCACTACACAAGTGTCTTTAGAATTAAAGAGATATGAAAGTTATTTCATCAAATAATAACCCTAACCCTTTTTACCCCATTTATAAATATTTATTACAATCAACAATTTCTGACTGGATTTGTTTGTTAAAGAATGATTATCTGTTTGTTCACAATTGAAGTTCTAGATGCACTTTGATGATGCTCCTTACCTGGGACAGCTTAAGTTTAGTGCCTAGCTACCCAATCATCCACTATGATAGAGAAGGGGATTGAACACAAATTTTAACTAGTAAGAAATATGCCAAACTATGCCTTGGAATAAAACAGTCTTATTTATATCCATTTATATGTGAAGAGTTCAACTGTGAGCAAGTATACCATAATGTTGAGCATGTAAGGATTGTTTTTAAAAAATTTCTTTTAATAAAGCACCAATTAAATGCAAAGGAAAGCTGCATCTTCACAAATTTGAAGTTTGATGTACTTATGTGTGAAAATAA
Source organism: Diadophis punctatus similis (assembly GCA_023053685.1). Lineage (NCBI taxonomy): Eukaryota > Metazoa > Chordata > Lepidosauria > Squamata > Dipsadidae > Diadophis > Diadophis punctatus. The sequence continues at coordinate 47,322,575 of JALIGW010000002.1, read as the reverse complement.
ATAGAAGCAAATAATTATACTGCGCAAATAAGAATATTTTTCAGTACCCATTTCAATTTAGTGGCAAATAAATCTCCCTCTTTTCTGAAACACAATGTGAAGTTAAATAAATATTTCGGCTCTTTGTAGACAACACCATTTCAATCAAAAATCAAAAATGAAAAGCAATTCTTGATGTAACAATAGAGTCATTGTGTATCAGAATTCAAAATGGTTCAGTTCCCCTTGCTGCTATATTCCAAATCCTGAAAAACAAATATAACACATACCATTTCTTGAGAATAATTTCTAATGGTCCTTTCAGTTTACCTATAGGCTAAACTAAGGTGACCAGACGTCCCACTTTTGGCAGGACAGTCCCGCTTTTTAATAATTTGTCCCGCATCCCGCGGCGTTTCAAAAAAGTCCCACTTTTTGAATTTGAATTTGCCCTGCACACCCCTCTGCCTCCTGCCTCACCTGCCTCCTGCTGCCAGGTGGGGAGGGAGGGCAGTGAGAGGGGCAGCGGCGGTCTTGCCTGTTCATTGCCACAGAGCCGAAGAAGCTGGTGGTGTTTGCGGCGCGGGGCTCCCCCCGCCCGCTTTGCCCAGCCGCCGGGACGCTGCCATTTGTGTTCTTTTGCCCTCTGTGCAAGCAGAATGCTTTGCGCATGCGCAAAAGGCAAAAGAATGCAAATGACGGCGTCCCGGCGGCCGGGAAAAGCAGCCGGGGAAAGCCCCGCACTGTGAACGCTACCAGCTTCTTCGGCTCTGCGGGAACGAACAGGCAAAACTGCACCGGTAGGAACCCACCCCTGGCTGCGATGACGGGGGGTGTTTGGGGGATGCACAAAGCTGCAGGATAAGAGAGATGGACCCCTCCCATCTTGCTCCCCTAGAATCCCCCCCATCAATGGTGTCCCGCTTTACAAATATTAAAATCTGGTCACCTTAGGCTAAACTGAAGTGCTTCCATTTGTGCAAATAAGTTGAGGAGGAACAAAAACTCTTACAGGCCCATTTTTTCAAGTATTTTGAGGGCTGCCTTGTGTGTCTGTCTCCTGCAAAAATAGTTCAGTATATATCTGCACGTGTAATAGATTTTTAACCTTGGGTTTGGTAATGTCATCTTTTCCCAGAGAATGCTACATAGACTAGAATTACTTGCATTGCCTTCAGGGAAATAGAAAGCAGGTAAGTCAGAAGTTATTATCTTTGGGAGGGGGAGGAACTATATCTATTAGAATTTCAGTAGCAGTATGCTGAATTCTCCATTCACTCAAGGGGACATATGAGAAAACCTGGGTTATATTCTATATCTGTCTTACATTTCCTCACTTTTTCAAAGGCGGTCATTCCTCCTTTTCTTGCATACCGAACTATTTTTGCATCCATAATTTTGAAAACTTTACTTTCTTTGTGCTTCTGTACTAATCTCATTATCTACATACATATATTGAAAGTAGCATCTTTAAATATATTTGTGTTCATGTGAAGTTTCCTTAGTTCATATTGTCCCAAATTTCATGCTTTGGGATTAAGATGATGCATTGCAAAAGAACATTACAGCTAAATTCTGTTTATTATTTTTAAAAGGAACCCCATTTTTAAATAAAGGAATGTTGGAATATGTACCTGTCACCAGACGTGTATTAAGTTTCATACAAAAAGATGGCCCTGCTTTCTTATGCAAATAGGTCAATGGCTTACTACTTGCTGACATAAATGGACTGCTGCCAGTTTCCAGACAAATAGCCTAATCACATGCAGTGAGTAACACAAGACAATGAGAGTCAGCAATAATAAAGATTTCTTGTTATCAAAGCTTGTAAAAATACAAGCAAGCACTTATTCTTTCAACTTACATACCTTCTACCAGGGGCGGGTTCTGATTTATTTTTACTACCTTCTGTGGGCGTGGCTTATTTTGTGGGTGTGGCTTGCCAGCCATGTGACCGGGTGGGCGTGGCTTGCCAGCCATGTGAACAGGTGGGCATGGCTTCTCAGACTGCTGAAGGGAGGGGAACTGAGATAGGTCCTGCCGCCCGTTCCCCCTCCCCTCAGCAGCTCGAGAAGCCTCAAATGTGTGAAAATGCCTAGGATCGTCACCGCGCGTTCGTGTCTTCTTGGATTGCTGAAGGGAGGGGAATGGAGATAGCTCCTGCCACCCGTTCTTTCCGCGTCTCACGCACTCCCTCAGCCATCCTCCCCTGCTTGGACTCACTGTGGGGTAGGAAGGCAGTGCATGCGCAGTGCCGGAAGCTCAGCTTCTGGGCATGCGCAGAAGAAATTTTTTTTAAGAATTTAAAAAAAAATTTTTTAAATGGCGGCGCCCAGGCACTGGCAACCGACTGCACCGGTACTGTGATGTCACCAGCAGGCCGCTACCGGTATAGAGTGGACCGCACCGGTAGGAACCCACCACTGCCTTCTACTCATTACGACTGAGTATGAACCTGGTTTGTTGGAGAAGACAACTGTGTATTACTGTAGGGAAGTCTGGACAATGGAGTCTTCCAACAGAGCTTGTGCTTTTATTCTTTTCAGGAGTGTCCATCACATCAGGGGTGAAATCCAGCAGGTTCTGACAGGTTCTGGAGAACCAGTAGCAGAAATTTTGAGTAGTTCAGGAATTGGTAGCGGAAATTTTGAGTAGTTCGGAGAACCGGCAAATACCACCTCTGGCTGGCCCCAGAGTGGGGTGGGAATGGAGATTTTGACTTCCCCCGCTACGCCCACCAAACCACGCCCACCAAGCCACACCCACAGAACCGGTAGTAAAAAAAATTGGATTTCACCACTGCATCACACATTCCTTACTATGATATTCCAGCTTCTTTTTTATTTGTTAGGCTGTTGATTGAAACACAGCTTATTGCTTGGCAGTTCCTATGTTCCTGTCTCTGTTGTCTGTATGTTGACCCCATTCTTCTATTCCAAGGAACTGATAAAATTGTCTTCTTTTCACATTTCCTCACTCACATTCCATTATCACTGGTGCCAGATTGCTCGCTTGTCACCTTAAGTTCAGGGAAGAATAAAAGTTGCTTCAGCCAAACTTATGCCACAAAGCTTTCCTTTGCTTCCTCTTGCAAAATGTTGAAAGATGGCTGATATTCTCCTCAATCTGCCATTTCCCTCAGGGCAAATGTCATTTGCATATATGTAGAACATCACTGACAGGTAAGACAAGCAGCTATAGCGAAGTGGTGTTCCAACCCAGTGAGTAAAGCATTGCTTTGTTTTATGGATCTCTTGGATGTGCTGATTTGATCAAAGCCCCTTCAAACCAAATGATCTCAATGAAGCTGGGCACAGCACAAAATAAAGAACCTTGAATTTGCTTTGCTAGTTAGAAGCTTTTTGTATTCTTCAGGCATTACGTGTCAATTATAATTTGGAAGTAGAAATAAAAATCCAAGCATGCTAATGCAGCTTTTCATTATCCAGGAATGTTTCTCCCCATGGCTGAGATCCAATATTTTCTCACCACATTAGATCCATCTAGCTAAGATTTCCAGTACTATTAATTTAAAGTTTCCTTCTTGCTAATTCAGCTTGCTGCTTTATTTCTTCCTGTAAATGAGGTTGGGAGATGAATGATGAATAGCCTATTAATGGTTTATTGACTAGTCCCTCTTAATTGCCACAGTGTCTGCTTCTGTTCTCACAACACTGACATACTGCTTTCTTTGCTTATTTTTTTAGTTTTTCTTGTTATTTCTTCCAGCTCAATAGAATATTGGAAAAAATAGATATATGTAACACGGCCCATGCATCTGTGTGTAAGCAGGGTAATTCTATAAAAAAAACTGAGAGCAAAAAAGAGAGCCAGTTTGATCTAGTGGTTAAGGCACTAGACTAGAAACCTGGAAACTGTGAGTTCTAGTCCTACCTTAGGCATGAAAGCTGACTGGGTGACTTTGGGCCAGTCATCCTCTCTCACCCCAATCTACATTATGAAGTTGTTGTTATGAGGAAAATAGGAGGAGGAAGGAGAAGTATATATGTTTGTCGCCTTGAATTATTTATAAGGGTAATAAAGGTGAGTTTTAAAAAAATATAATAAATAAATATAAATTTAAAAAATGGGACTAAATTTGATAGGGTGTGGACATTAATAAAAGATCAAGTTCAAATTGGGTAGGATACTGAAGGGCTATGGAGAAATATGTCCCTCTAGGAGAGGAAGATGAGCAGTGGCTTGGAATGCTGCCAACTTGTCCTCAAAGTCCTTCTCTTTCCTTCCAAATACATAGAGATAACTTGAGGGAAGAAAGCAAAAATACACACATTTGAACCTAGCCTCATTAGATTCCCCCCCCCACATATACACACAACCATCTCCCTCTTTCTCTCTGCTTCTCCCCCCCACCCTTTTGCTCACTCATACATCAGAGGTGGGTTGCTGCCGGTTTGGACCAGTTCTATAGAACCGGTAGCGGGAATTTCCCCCCGCTCACCAAACTGGGAGTTATGGCCGGCTGGCCACCCCCCTGAACTGGCTCTCTCAGTGGCGCCATAGGCACTGCCCTCTTGTTTTTGGCTTCTGCGCATGCCCACTCACTCACTCCTCACCACTTAAGGTGCCTTCCCAGTTCCCATGTGGTACCTGCCCTGTGCCCCAACTGAGCTGCCTCCTCCTGCCTATAGGTAAGTCACGGTCACACTAGACCCCCATTCACAGAGCTTGCCATGGGCCCCCCACCATCCCCACCAGGCTTGCGACCTTACCTTCTTCCCATAGCTGGTGGCAGAGGGGAAGGCATGCCAGCGCCCACAAGGAACTGACGCTTGGAGCAGTTTTGGAGCTTTTTAAGGAGGACGACCGCTCCTCAGCCCCAGCCATGCATTTTCAAGCCTGGGCTATTGCAATAGCTTTTCACTCCAAGCCACGTCCACCCAGTCACATGACCATGAAGCCCCGCCCACCATCACATGACTATCAAGCCACACCCACAAAATAAGCCACGCCCACAGAACCAGTAGTAATTTTTTTTAGAAACCACCCCTGTCACACATATCACAGACACATAAAAAGAGGCATAAATTGTTATGTAGAAGAAAATATTGATATCTCTAGGGCAGGGGTGCCATACCTCTATGGCAGGGATCTAGCCTGTGGGATGCTTAAATAGCCCCATGGGGCTAACCTGGAAACAGCAAAGGACCAGCCCACAGTGCCTCTGCCAGCGAAAATGGACCTCGGACCCTCCCAAGTTCTGTTTTCTCTGGCAGAGGGTTGCAGGAGCTCGGGAGTCCATTTTTGCTGACAGATCCCTCGGATCACCACAGGCACCCCCGACACAAGTTTCATTGAGCTGGCCGCACCCACTCTGGCCATGCCCATCCCAGACCCCCAAGGTCAAACACAACCCTAATGCGGCCCTCAATGAAATCGAGTGAATGACACCCCTGCTCTATGGTGACTGTTGGAAAAGGGTTTAGGAAGTCCTGCTCTACATGCTTGTCCTACCTTTTATTCTTTTCAACCTATGAAAAGTATAAAGGTACACAAGTCTTTATTAAGTTGGTTTGTCCACACTAGATAGGCTGGAGCTACTTTTTGTGGGAGACCAGCCAGGAAACAAACTCCTAAAGAATGTCTCTACTATATTAAATAGACTATAATAACCAAATATTGTATGTTTTCTCCTTTTCCTTCTTAAATATACCTCAGGCATATTTATAAAAAATATACCTTTTGAGCTTCTTTTTAATTTTTTCTTCTTTTCTTGGGTTCAAAATATATTTTTTGTAACTGTTGCTACATAGTTTTTTCCAAGGTCATCTCTGTGGCACACAGATAACATATGGAAGAACAAAATATCGTAAGAATCTTCTGAGAAATAACTAAATGCGAGAATATAATCTAGCTAACACTAGATGAAATGACAATTATTATGATATATGGTTGGCAATTCAGTTCTTTTCCTCAATAAAAAGGAATGCCATGCCAGAAGGAGCTGTCATTTGTTACCGGATATTATATTACAACTTTCAGAATCATACAATTGTAATACAATTTCAATATTATTGTGCTCTTACACTGCATTACATGGCATTTGATTAGCAATATATTTTTATTCTTACTTAGAGAAATAAGCCATCCCCAAATCAAATGTATGGGATTATAAAAATATTATTGCCTGGGAACTGGCAATGTATTTTAGAAGTAAATCTTAGTGACAATATCAGAATAGTTCATACATCAGCAGTGAGATTTGTCATATGTAATCAGAGGGAAATTGAAAATTCAAAGGATTACCATGCTGTTGTCTGAGGATTTGCTAAAAAAATGTGTTTGAATTCACATAGCTTTCTGGCAAATTACATTAGGGTTCTAAGAATTTTTTCCCATTATTTAAAAGTGAGTTTTATTCTATATTTATATTATTTATTTGAACAGTTGACTACATGGAAAACAAATATATTTCAGGATTTTGTTCAGTCTGCATTTTTAAAAAGGCTGACCTAATTCATGTTTTCCAAACTAATTCACAGACCAGAGCAGAATAATTATTTTGAATTATGCATTTTTTCTGTTATTTTTCAATGCAATTGATAGCTAAACGTGCATGCATTACTTCATATCTTATGAAAAAAGATTAAGAAGAATGGTATTGTTTATATGCATTTTCTTCTGTGAGGTTTTATTTTGTTTTCCAGAATTGTGGCAGAATTAATTTATCAGAAAGTTTTTCTCTGGCAAAAATAGAGAAATAAAATAAGAAAGAGGAGAATTACGATACTCAAGAGACTTACTACTTAAGTATTAATACTCTTAATACTTAAGTATTACCGTATTTTTCAGAGTATAAGACGCACCTTTCCCCCCTAAAATAGGCTGAAAATTTGGGTGCATTTTATACTCCGAATATAGCTTTTTCGAAGCTTTTTTTTCAGCCCTAACGAGGCACTAACGATCTTCCCGGCTCTTCCCAGCTTGCAGGCTTTTTTCATTGCTACTCACTCTGAAGAAGGTTTTTTCCAGCCCTAAGTCTTTACAGGCATTTCTCATTGCTGCTCCCTCCGAAGAAGGTTTTTAAAAGCCCTAACCAGGGGATAAAATAATGTGCTGAAGCTGACTAAGGATACTAGCCAGATGAATAGCTGGTAGGCAGATTTCCCCCCCTATTTTCCTCTCCAAAAACTAAGGTGCGCCTTTTACTCCGGTGCGTCTTATACTCCGAAAAATACAGTAAGTACTGCAGGCTAACTCACTGCTCACTCCAGGAGTTCGATCCTGAATGGCTCAAGGTTGACTCAGCCTTCCATCCTCCGACCTCGGTAAAATGAGGACTCAGATTGTTGCGGGCAATATGCTGACTCTGTAAACTGCTTAGAGAGATCTGTAAAGCACTATGAAGTAATATATAAGTCTAAGTGCTACTGCTATTGCTAATAGCTGCTTTGACTTTGTTAAGGACTCCTTTGATGTGCCATTCTGACATTAAATATTGTCCAGAAATCTTCAGACATTTCCGAGTGACTCTAATAGGGAAGAGCTAGAATAATCCTCCGTTTTGAGCTGTCATTTGTATAATAGTTCAGAAATGTTGTCAAAAGCAAAAAAAAAGTACATTAAGCTATTTATGTTTTTCTTCTTCTTCTTCTTGTGCCATATCCATCATCATGTTTCTTTAGGCATTTTTATTTGAAGAAAATATAGCTATGGACATGCCTATAATCTTGAGGAACATCTACTAAGAGAAAATAATCAACTGAATCCTGACATATGCTATCTTCAAAGTAAAAGTGAATAAGGCTATGTGAATGCATGCACATGTATGTATATGTATGTATTTCATCTGACAAAAATTAATAAATAAATTAAATAAAAATAATAAATTAAAATTAATAATTAAAATAATAAACAAACAAATAAAAATAAAAACAAACAAAAATTTAAAAGGCAGACTTGACGGACCACTGGTTTTTTTTTCTGCCATCCATTTTCTATGTTTCTATCTTTCTGTATGTATACATTGGTGTCTGCAGACAGCTATTGCTGCTGCTTTTGTCAAAATGATGAAAGCAACATTGTGTTGTCATGCCACAAATTGCACCAAAGTGTATTTTTTTCTGGCAGGTGAGCCAAGGGAAGTATTCCTCTATTAGAGCACTATTAGGTATGTGATGTGAAACATATTGTCTTTAAAGATAAAATGTTCTGGGCTCTGGACTTTCTGTCCAAGAAGATTTACTTCTAGAAAACTAACAAACCACCATTAGAATAGCTGAGTTGATATGGTCTGGAAGAAGAATGAAACATTATGGAGTTTTCCAGAAAGTTCCACCTGTGGACATAGGTATTTTTGTAATACCTTGTTATAAATTCTTCTCTCTAGAGCAGGGGTGTCAAACTTGATTTCATTGAGGGCCGCATCAGGGTTGTGTTTGATCTTTGTGGGGCCAGGTGGGCATGGACAGGATGGGCATGGCAGCTCGACATCACTCGTGTTGGGGGCGCTGTGGTGGCCCGAGTGCTCTGCCAGCGAAAATGGGCTCCCGAGCTCTGTTTTCGGCTGCAATGGCTTCCTGCAACCCTCTGCCAGCAAAAATGGAACTCCATTTTCACTGGCAGAGGCACCACAGGCCCTGTTTCCAGGGCAGCCCCATGGGCCAGATCTAAGCACCCCATGGACCAGATCTGGCCCCCGGGCCTTGAGTTTCACACCCCTGCTCTAGAGGCACATGTAAACACTTTCATTTGCATGGAACTCAATTTCAACCGACTCAATATTATCTTTCCTTTCCGCACTTCCATAATATCACTTGTTATTGATACAAAGCTACATTATTAGCAGGTTGGTATCACCTTGCTTCTAATAGTATCCAATTCAGCATTCCAGAGATCCGAGAAATGAAACTTTTCTGGGAGGAGGCTTCTACAATACCTTTCGATTGAAGCAAAACTTCAACTTAATGGAGTAAATGAAGAGAGAAGTGTTATTTCCAAATATCAATTACATTTTTACATCATTTGTGCTCATTTACATTAGTTACGTAAGATGCAAATCACCCCAAATGATGTAATTTGTGTAATGATGCTATTATGCAAATGGAATAAATGGCTGCAAATGCAATAAAATTAATGTAAAATTAATGTACATTTAATTGCCTCATTTAGACTACCTTGGATGAAATGGATGTCTATTGTTTCAGGAAGATGTCCAGGTAGAAATTTTATCCATTGCTCCTGAGGTCCACTAAATAGAAGTGGGCTAAATCAAGGTTTCACTACATTGTGGTTGCTAATAGTATAGAAACCAAATGCTTCTGAATGAGATTTACTCTCCATCAGGGCTGGTTTTTGAAATGTCATGCCCAAAGGTGAGATCCAGATTTTCCAACTCTGGGGAAACTTTTTTGAGCTGAACTCATTTGAAACTTGCTTATCACTAATAGGATTATAAATGACATTAAAGCTGTACATTCAGATTAATCCAGCACATTTCCAGACTTCAGGGTAGAGAGACCGATAGAAGCTGAAGAAGCAATTATGATTGTGCTCCATTTTGGTCTTTTCAAAGACATTTGGTTAGCGACTGTGAAAATCTGTAAAAATGGATAAGATATTTTTCTCCTAAAAGTTTGTTTCCACAGAAATATATGGACTGCTTATACAGAAGTTGTACTGAAAAATGTAGAAAAGGTCAAGTTCCAACATACAAAGAAATTTTTTCAAAAAAAAATGTTAAAAAACCCTGACCGCTTAAATTTTTTTTGAGTGAGGGGAAGGTGGCTGACAGATTTGTTGCCTTGGCTCATTACCAAAATTACCTCCATTGGAAATGATGCAATATTGGTTGCTTGTGAAACATCATTTTAAAAAGATGAAACGTCAGGAGTATGTTAAGTATTTTGTCCCTATTATGAATGTAATATGGATGTTGGCAAGTGATATCACACATGTTGTAATTGGGACTTGTTCAATATGGAATGAATACATGGTGTTGTTACAACATAATCTATGAATTACATGCAGTAGCCATACAGTGTGTAAAATTAATAAACCAATATCTCTTTTTCTCTCACTTTCCCTGCAATGAACCTGCCTAAAGAAATTCCATCAGAAGAGTAGGAGATATGAACAATAAATTAAGTTGAACAGGTGCGTTTACAAAGATAATAAATCTAAATGGCCAGCTACTCATTTCAATATCAGTGAACTCCTCATACAATCAACCCGGGCTTAGCTTGGCTGCAATAATGTTTGAAACTGAAAAGCCAGAAGATCCACTGAATCTCTGAATTGCTTTAGAATCTCTCAAAGTGACTCAAAGGCATTTGAATGGAGTAGAGGCCTTGAAAAGATTTGAGTCAAAGGGCAGATTAGATTGAATCTTCTTAAGATCAATTTACCTCTTTGAAACTTCTCGCAGCCCTCCTAGTGAACTTTTTAAAGTTAGCTAAGTTTTAGAAGTTAAATGTCATTTGACTCTCATAAAAAAGCAAATTTTCCCGTTCAAAGGTAATTGATTACAACCATTTTCTCTTTTATTATTTGAAGTGAAATCTTTCAGTGCTGCAGGAAATATCTCAAGTAATCACCTTATTTAATGAGTGCATTCTTATTATTTCATTGTTGTTACATAAAAGCACAATCAGATATTTCTTCTCCCACACGGAGATCATATCAAAGCTGAGTACCCAATTTAAATTCAGCATTTTTTAAAGCCTCATTTACACAACATGGGTGCTAATGTTCATTTATATTACCAAGAAAGTATTTACTTGGATTTTGGTGATTAATTTCCAGTCTCCTCTTTCACTGCTATGTTTAAGCATAAAATATGTCACATATTTAATCCTGCTTCAGTGTGCTGGCTTTAATTTCAAAGCCATTAATGTCATGGAAATCAGCTATCTGAAAGATTTCTTTCACCCCTACAATCTATCTTAATAGTGTCTACTATTAGTAAAATGTAGGGCTTTTCTGTGCTGCAGCTTTAAACTGCTAATTCCCATGAATAAAGCATCTAGAAATGGAGTTACTTCAAGAAATTTATAGATCTATAGATTTTAACCTTCTAATAGGAGAATATTCATACTATGAAATTAAATACAGCAGGTGAAATAGATACTCTGCTTTAGCTGGAACAAATCAAAATACAAATTTTGATGCAGAGCAGGAAAAAGGTAGAAGTGCCTTGCCTAGTGAGTTTTAGAGATGATGTCAAGAAATGTTTCATTGGCCACAATTTGGCAGAGCACGCTTTCCTGTACAATCACTGCTAAATTGTTTCTCTTTTTTTTGTGGAGGGGTATTTTTATTAATTACATTCTAGTCTGCCCAATAAAGTCTTCTACCAAAACTGAAAAATTATTTTAAACATTAATTTGAAGTTACCTAATGATTACCCTCATTAAATGGAACAATAGTTCATATTAAGACGAGAGTCAAAAGAAATTTATCTCCAACATCGTAACATAAAATTGAGCTATTTTCTATTAATTAATTTTATAAGCCATCCAACTCCATCATTTTGGGATGAGAATAAAATCATATTTTTTTATTTTTTTTTATTTTTCCCCACGCTCCACATAGTCATCAATACATATACCATAATATCTTGTCAGGTATTAACATAAATCACATATTAATATCCAAGAAACAACAAAACACACACACACACACACACACACACACACACACACACACACACACACACACACACACATCTTATGCATGTCTTTACCAGATTGCCTGTCTGTTTTCCCATGTCACATCATATCACTCCCCTCTCTCTTACCTCCCTCCCTTTTCTCTACTTTCTTTCTCCTTCTCTCCCTTCTTCTTACTTCCCTCTTACCCTGTCTCTAACTTTCTCTCCCTCCACTTCAACCCCACCTCTCCTCATCTCTCTCCTCTCCTTCTCTCCTCCTCTTCTTTCTAACTTCCTTCTCTTCTCCTACCTACACTCTTCCTTCTCTCCTCCTCTCCTCTACCTCCACCTCCTCCCTCTCATTCCTTCCCTGAGTATATCCATTTGTCCTCTATTTTGTGGTTAACAGAGTAAAATCATATATTCATAGTTGATTCCACATATGAATTTGTTGTCCATTCCCTACCCATTATAGGAGTTACATAAATTAGCATGTGTATTTGTAATAAGGTATTTTAGCCCTAGCCTCATATAGTTCTAAAAATGTACTTGAATTGTATCATATTGTACAGGGCAGTGGTGGGTTCCTTCTGGTGCGGTCCAGTGCGCCGTTCTGGTAGGGGCCTGCCGATTGCGTAATGTGAGCGCGATGGCTCCGGTGCTTTCTTTGCCGGTCCGTGTGCGCCACCATCTTTTTTTGAAAATTTTCACATTTTTTGGCTCTCTGCGCATGCCCAGAAGTAAAATTGTCCTTCTGCGCATGCGCAGGGAGCAAAAATTGCGTGAGAGGACGCATGTGTGCATGCGCGTAGCGAGTGTGCGTGTGCACATCGCGATGCGCACCGGTAGGAGAAGGTAAGAGGAACCCGCCCCTGGTACAGGGCATTAATGACCTCATTTAGGATTTCATCTAGGCAAGATTTTGTTCTGAAATAAATCGAGGAGAAAAAATCCCAAAGGTGCTTTTCAAAAGGCAATTGGACTTTCTTTGTTTTTCCTTGAAAACATTTCGCTTCTCATCCAAGAAGCTTTTTCAGTTCAGCTTCTTGGATAAGAAGTGAAACATCTTCAAGGGAAAAACCAAGAAAGCCCAGTTGCCTTTTTAAAAAGCACCTTTGGGACAACCATGAGAATCTCTCCATCGACAAGGAGAAAAGATAATTTTACTTGATCTATGGTTTACTTAAAATCCCAAAGATGAAATTTGTAGTACTTAAGAACAATTACATTGTTAATTATTTGAAACTCCAGCTTTAAGTTGAAGTAAAGTAAAAGTAAATTTATGTAGAAAAATAAACCTTAGTCCTAATTTGCATGTAAACTATAAACCCTCCGTTAAAATTTGTCCTCCAATTTCCCAAAAGTGATTAATAAGGTCAAAGAAGAAAAAAAATGTGAGAATAGTTTTTCCATGCTTTATATTTCCGTAATCTGCTAATATACTATAGTGTAGTTTTGCTATGATAGTTCATTCAGAAGAGCAATCATTTTTGAATAAGTCTTTTAGTTTAATAACCAGTGGTGAATGAGAAAAGGATTTTTGGCTATTACTTTTCTTTGCACAAATTATTTGTAATAATAGCTGCAGCATGAATTCTCTCTTTACTTCCTGATGACATATTATAGTTTATAATTTTAAATTAAATTTGCATTGCACTCTGTAGAAAAATGCTACAACATGCTAAGTTTGTAGAATGAAAGGAAGATTGTTAGCTGAAACTTTGCTGATGGAATTATGAATCCCAAGAGAGAAATAACTATTTCAAATAAATATTTCTCAGAAGAATTGCTTTGGCGCTCAGCACAGTGTTTATTTTAACTAGACCTTTGGAAGGAAGAAGGAGCCTCTAAAAGGTTCATTGACTAAGTAACTACCTTGTTTAATAAGTTCACAACTCTGTTCACCTTATCCCTTTGTGTCCTATATTTGCAGCACTCCTGGGAAACAAAGAAGGCATTTTGTAGTTTAAGAAGTGCTTCTTGTCTTAAATTATTACACATACTTTCTTTACAAAGACACGTCTCCATAAATGAATGCAGATGGAAGCACTAGAGCAGCTCTGCAAGACAAGGTTTGTTACCAGACAGAAAAATTAGGAGAATAATTCATTATGTTTAGAAGCTATTTTTGAAATAATATGCTTTTTAAACTCATTTAAAGATGTGTGCCAGAGGTGGGATTCAGCAGGTTCTGACCAGTTCTGGAGAACCGGTAGTGAAAATTTTGAGTAGTTCAGAGAACCGGTAAATATACCACCTCTGACTGGCCCCTCCCCCATCTATTCTCTGCCTCCCGAGTCCCAACTGATCGGGAGGAAATGGGGATTTTGCAGTATCCTTCCCCTGGAGTGGGGTGGGAATGGAGATTTTACAGTATCCTTCCGCTGCCATGCCCACCAAGCCATGCCCACCAAGCCATGCCACGCCCACCAAGCCACGCCCACAGAACCAGTAGTAAAAATTTTTGAATCTCACCACTGTATGTGTGTGTGTGAGGGAGATTTCTTTTGATTTGCCTGTCTTGGGTTGCTCTTAATGTTTCCAATCCTTGATTTAACCAATACTGAATATTTTATAAGTGGAAAAAAAAAACCATTAGCAACAATTTTTAAAGGAATATATGATTTTTTTTAAAAAAATCAGTATATTTCTACAGCAATTTCAGTAAATTGCTGTAGAATCAGTAAAATCGACAGTTAAAAATTACAGTAGAGGGGGGAAAAGGCTTTCTAGAGCTGAGCTCCATCCTTGGTGACCGCCATATTGTTTCTTATTGAATACATGGAAATTTGCCACCATCTTCTTCCAGTGGGAAATTTCTTCTTTCAGTTTTCCAATTTAGTTTACAATGACAGTAAATCTTGCTTAATTCCCATCCAAATACTAACCAAGTTCAACACTACTTAATTTTATTGTAGATCAGTCAAGGGTGCCTACATGATGTGAGCTGCTAAATCAGGGGTCACCAACCTTTCGGACCTCAGGGACCACTAAATTCATAATTTTAAATCCCCTGGACCACTAATATGAATTTTTAAAAAGATAAATAGTATTTAGTGCAATATAAAAATGCAAATAATTTTTCTGAGGATCACCACAATTTTCTCACGGACCACCAGTGGTCCACGGACCATTGGTTGGTGACCGCTGTGCTAGATCATTAACCACTACATTAGAAGCATAATGAAAATGTTGTTTCTTTATCAGGATTTGTATTCATCATAAATACAATTTTATTCTTTCTGTTTTGGACAACTGTAAAATTAGATTGTCTTTTTCAGCTAACCAAAATAGTTTATTTAATTTTATCCTTTGGATGGAAAAATATCTCTCTCTTGTAGAGTAACATAATATATTTATTTGACAAACATAAAAAAAGGATTTTTTTTTTGCATTTCAGAAACATTGTAAATTATATTCTAAGTTGGTATCTGATTTAATTATAGTTACATGAAAATTAAAATGCAAAGAGCATAGGCACAACAAAGTTAAGTGTTGAAAGATAAATTGATTTCAAGAGCAATGTTTTTTAAATGCCTTTATATTTTTCTAATTAAATTCAAAAGAACTTTAATACGTTTTACTGGATTATGCCAGTATTATTTTATTAGTATAGTTATAAGAATAAAATGGAAAACAATCTTAACATTTATCAGTTCAGATGACATAAAATAGAAAAAAACCCGTGAACCAGTTTTTCTTTGTATTATGGATTTGGAAATTGGCCCATAACTAATTTTTAATCCTTGGAATCAGGTAGTATTTTATTTTCTTGTCTGGGAGATGAATAACAAATAAATCATTTCCTGTTAGAAATATATTTTTAATTTTTATTTTTGTTACATATATTTATTTATCAAATTTAGGTACCACTCATCTCATTCTCAGTTTTTCCAGTTTTTCTTCCTGTGTGGGTTAGAAATGGAAAATTCATAAAAATAGCAAAATGAGCTTTATACATTATCTCACATGTTATGCCTTTGCTTAGCTCAACTACCTTAGCAATCTTCAAGGTGGCCGAGTTAAAACAATATTCACCTTCCTTGAATTTGGTAAAAATTGTGCTGTCACCATTGGTGATCCCTATGCTACCACAATAATAAGATGGTGTATGGTGCTCTCTGTCCTATTTATTGCAGGTTAAATTAAGAAAAGGGATTGATAAATAGTCCAAGTGTTATCTGCAATGTGGACCCCATCCCCCAATCGTTCTCCTTATTGTAGTTTGGGATATGCATGGATGAATTAAGGCAATTCATCCAGTAATTTTGTTTGGATTAAAAATGCAAAGGATTAAAAACCTGAAGGTATGGGACGTTGAGGGAGGGAACTATTCCCACAATTCCTCATTTATGTTTGGGACTTTTTGCTTAGGTTTATTTCTAAACATGGATCTAGTGCTCTTTTGAATAAATGTTGAAACCATTTAAGAGGAAAACAACAATCGCAACCCAGCCTAGTTTACTGGTTAAGAGGATAGAAAAGGGTGAGGGGTAAAGCAAGGGGAGGTTGATAATGGACCAGTTTCCTCATTCTATGCTTTTTGATATATACAGAGAATTTATTATTGCTCATGTCTTTCTTTTCTTGATTTTTTCCCTGCATTTTAGTCCCATATTTGCAAGTTAATGCTTTGATGTTAGCTGCTATTTAATAAATAAACATCAAGCTATATATTTTCAAGTTGCACTGAGTGACATCAATGCCTCCTCTAACTTTAATATAAAAATTGACTGGGAGTGTGCTGAGTGCAGACTAAATTGGAAATCACTCACATTAATTTTCCAATACATCTTATATGTCTTATGCACATTGTTTATCATGGACATAAATCTTTGGCACATTCAAATAC
Source organism: Diadophis punctatus similis (assembly GCA_023053685.1). NCBI lineage: Eukaryota > Metazoa > Chordata > Lepidosauria > Squamata > Dipsadidae > Diadophis > Diadophis punctatus. The sequence goes on along the minus strand of JALIGW010000002.1, from coordinate 47,306,133 downwards.
ATGAACATACTAGGAATGGAACTTTATGCCACCATGTTACATACATGATTCTTCTACGGTTTCTAGACTTACAAGCACATGGTTGTTTTTCTAAAGAAGAAGAAAGTCACTTTATACTGATCAAACTGTAGGACTTCCACAATTTTCACAAAAATGTCTTGGAAAGAACCCCAATCAGACATTGTTACTAGTCTTGTCAAATGTAGATAAAGTCAATCTTGTTTTCTGAGCAATTAAAAAATTATTTATCTTCAAAACACAGTGTTTTTATTTATAGGGTTTTTACAATAAAATCCATCAGTACAAGATCCTGTTTCATTTCATACTAAGTTCCTGTGCAGATAAATAAATAAAAAAGTTAAAACATTATTTGATACTGAATAACTTCTCAGTAAACACAGAAGTTCGTTACATTTTGCACATTGTTATAAACGTAAAAAGAGACAAACACAATAATTAAACAATATTTCAGTTATGCTCAATTTTATGCACATGCACATACCCACATATATATCTCCAATTGATACAAGATTCTCATTAATATTTTCCATTCCATTATATATGCTGCTTGATTTCTAATTTAGAAAATTAATCCTCACTGGTTATATGCTGTCTTCCTTTTTAATGTGTTAATACCGTAAAAAAAAGTGGTGGAAAATTAGAAATGAAAGATTCATGTTTTAAAGAGATGTGTGCAACACTAATTAATAAATGCCAGAAGGATGAGGTAATATCAGCAAACAGGCCTGGTTTGCTCATTTGCATCAAGTATATTGGAAATACCACACTTTCCCCATAGTTTGCATAGTTTATAAATATTAGATGTTGATGCCATTGTTGCCCTCTCAAGTCCTCCTATTTTATTGCTTTCTGGTAGGGAGAGCGATGACTGAAGAATACTGGGAGGGTATGCTAAGAATCCTTACCCCTAGCAGATTCATCCAAGATGAGAAGTTGGTCCCAGCTATCCAGCTGAATCACAGTCACCTACATCAGGCAATTAGAAACTTATTTAGTGATAATGACAAAGGCATCATTTTATATTTCATGGGGAAAATGCAATGATTAGCCACTCCTGTATTTTCCCAAGAAAACCACATGGATTGACAATCTGTTGATGATAAAGTGCCTGAAGGATCCTTTGGAACAGCGGTTACCAACGGGTGGTCTGTGGACCACTGGTGGTCCATGAGAAAATTTTGGTGGTCTGCAGAAAAATTATTTGCATTTTTTATATTGCACTAAATCAGGGGTCCTCAAACTACGGCCCCTGGACTGGATACGAGCAATGAATGTTTGTGTTGCTGCAGAGAGTCTCTCCCTTTGGGGTCTTTTTGTGTGGGTTGGAGGGGGCCAGAAATTCCAACTCGCGGTCTGCTTCAGCCTCCTGGTGCGGGGCTTTGGGCGAAGACTGGAGGGAAGCGCCACTGCTGGTGAAGAGCTGGAGGGCCTTGTTCCAGTGGGACTGCCTCATGGCCTGAAAGTGGCTGACCACCTCAGCCCACTGAGCCTCCAGGCGCAGGTACCTGGCCTTGCACTTCCTCAGGTCTTCCCTCTGCTTGGAAAGCCTATGCTCGTAGTCCTTAGTGATGTGCTTCTGCTGAGCCTCCTTCTCGGCCAGATCCAATTTGAACTGAGCCAGCTGTTTTGCCAACTCTTTCTTGTGGTGGCCGCTTAGCTCCAACAACTGCTTCCTGTTGGGGCCCAAAGGAGCTCGGGTGGGCAGGGGAGGAGTGGCTGGGACGGGAGGAGCGAGTAGATGCTGGCATGGCGCCCCTCGATGCGAGTGACATCGAGTTGGCCATGCCCACCCAGTCACATGACCAGCTAGCCACACCCACCCAGCCGGTCATTAGGCAGATCATATTAGTGGTCCGCAGGATTTAAAATTATGAATTTAGTGGTCCCTGAGGTCCAAAAGGTTGGTGACCCCTGCTTTGGAATACAAACAGTGATTGTGACATGGCTACATTAAAGACTTTGAGGCTACTTGTTAATACAGGAAAAGAAAATCTGAAGCTGCAAAGAGGTAACTACAGTGAAACCGTTGAAGTTTCCTGGATATGTTGGACTATTTACAAGGAGAGGATCAGCCCTTGTTCTGGAGTCCTGAACCTCAGTGCTAGGGTGTTAAAGCAGTGGTGGGTTCCTACCGGTGCGGTCCACTCTACCGCACCGCTAGCGGCCAGCCGATTACACAATTTGCGTGCGACATTGGTCCATCGTCTTCACCAGTCCTTCGCGCATCACCATCTTTTTTTCAGAATTTCTGGGCTTTTTTTGCTTCCTGCGCATGCGCGGAAGCAAAATCTTGCGAGGGGACGTGCACGCGTGGGTGATTTCAGCGATTTTTTGCTTCCGCGCATGTGAAACGTGGTGATGCGCGCGCAGCGCACCGGTAGTAAGGTAAGAGAGCAATCCGCCTCTGTGATAAAGGAATCTGGAACGAAAACAAAGACATTGTGAAAGGTTAAAAGAGAGTGCCAAAGACCAAGATAAAGCAAACTAGGTGTCAGAACCTGTGGATGTGGAAACAGAAAAGAAGAGAAACCAAAGGCAAAGACGATTTAACAAAGAATTTCAGAGAGCTGTTGGAAGAAAAAAGCAGTATAATAATAAAAACTAAAATAAATGAAAAATAAAAAAAACATATCAAAGAAAGAAATAGATGCAAAAAAGGGATGCAGTTTTATATGCTAAAGAACATCAGTATTACTTGTGGTATTGGCATGTGATATAGCTCAGGTTCCACGATGGGTCCATTATCTATCTTTTATGATTCTAGGTCTTTATCTGAGAAACAGGTAGTAAAGACTATCCATGTCCATCTGCTGTAAGCATAGAAAAAGGAGACATAAAAATTATGCATAATGAAGGACATGGACACATATATTTAAATTGCACTAAGGTTTACCATCCTATTCCAAAAGTTAAAATCTGCATGATGACCGTAAGTCCATTTTAGATTTTAACAAACATTATATTCCTCATCTTCCTGCTTCCGCAAGGTCCATAAACCAACTTTTCCAGAAACAAAAATGATGGTCATCACCAGATTTACGAACAGTTTAACGTTTAATCTGATTCTGAAGGATGAAGGAGCAGCTTTTTAAACTTGGGTAGGGACGCATGTATTAAATTCCCTAATAGCAGCATAAATGCTGCATCGTTAAGAAGAATTAATTTCTCCAGGTGAAAGTAAATGCCTCTGAAACTGATTAAACCTCCCCACATCAAATCATCACACATGAGCTAGTTTAAATAGCCCAGTGAAGTGCTTTGATGGTTTTTCCATACAGTGAGTATAATGATAGAAAAGAGACTCTGTTGCTCATTTCTCCTTGTTTTGACCACATTTTGCTCAGGAAATGCAAATAGGCCCTCAACATGAAGACAGTCATAGTGCTCATCCAGACAGATTTCCAATTTTATTGCCCTCAGTTCAGGGATGAGCTCAGATCTGTGAAAATTCAGGCCTGTTCAGTGCAATCTACCCTTAACAGTGATTCAGGTGATTGAATACTATTCTGTTTTATTTGCTATCTCATGGGTAATTTAAAAAAGCCCTAAAAGTTGTCATAACTACAATGACTCCTGATAAGTTTTTTTTCCTACATAACTTTTCCTACTTTCCAATTAACACAAAAGCAACTTAACCTTGATACGTATAATTTTTTTTTACAAAAAAGCTAGGATTTTAGTTGCTCCTCAAATAATTTTTTATACAATGTTTTAAAGTTTGTTAAATTTAATGAACTTTTTGTCTCTGACAATGATGCCTGATAAGAGATTGATCTCTGTTGCTGTATATGCCATCATAGTGTCTCATTTGGTAGAACAGATATCATTTTAAGATTAAAAAGAAAAAAAATCCTAATGTGGATATATTTTATATTGTGGTCCTAGATGTACATGAATAATCTTTAAATATTAAACATTTCAAATATATTTGATTCAGGGGTGAAATGCTCCTGGTTCGGGCCGGCTGGTCGGTCGTCGTAGAGCTGATAGAGCCGATAGCAATTGCAGCACGAGGCGTCCCCCACCCACTTCCCCCACCCTCCTGGATGCCTCCATTTGGGTTCTTTTACGTTCTGCACATGCGCAAAGCGTTCTGCGCATACACAGAGGGTAAAAGAACCCAAATGGCGGCATCCAGGCAGGCAGGGGAAGCGGATGGGGGACGCCTCGTGCTGCAATCGCTATCGGCTCTATCAGCTCTTTGACGACCGACCGGCCCGCCCAAACCTGGAGCATTTCATCCCTGATTTGATTGCTCTACTGTAACTCCTGAAAGCTGGCTGTCTTTTGTACATTTGATTCTTGTTGTTTGTGCTATTTTGTCAATGGACACCAATGGCTAACTTATGTTTCTTCAGCTGTCCACCAGCTAGTTCAGATGGATTAACTCTAATTTTTGATATCAGTGTTTTGCAATGTTTGTGTGTGTCTATATTTTCACACACCTAGACCCAGCCAATATGATCACTTCTATATTTAGTGTATACTGCCATTTTCAGCCCCACATGTCAGTGCAAAAATCCAAATGGAATGTTGATTTAACTATTTTAAAATCAAAGCATGTAAAAGTCAAGTTTACTGGGAATCTCTGCAGGATATGGTTAAGAGTGTCAAAAGGGAGGCCATGACAATGTAACCAAAGCTCCTCTTGTTTTTTATGTATATTATGTGAGTAGTGCTTTGACTGAACTACCATGGCCACATCTTGATTTTTTTTAAATTATACAGAGCTGCTGTATAGTAAAAGAGCAGTTAAAAAAAGTTTCATGGGTATAGTGATATTATAAAAATAGTAGGGGTAACCATAAAGGGAAAAAGGTATATTTTACAAAATACCCCATTCCCTTGATTAGGAGAGATTTACAAAACATGTCAATACACTTGCCTATTCAGAATTTTACACAGCACTGTAACAGCATTAAAACAAACTATTCAGAGCAACAGCAATGATTTGTAAAATTCTAATGGTATCTTAAACTGGACTATGAAAATACTAAAGCTTTGATTTGATCTACTACTGTCTGTGTTATTTCTAGTTGACTAGAACTGCCTTCAAAAATAAACCCTTGCGATCAGAGGTGGGATTCACATAATTTACCTACTGGTTCGCTCAGCACCGAAAATGTGAGTACGCACAGTTTGCAAGCATGTGCACGGCTTGAAAACATGGCTACATAGGATGGCATAGTGTTAGAATATTCATGACTGGGAGAGCCATGTTAACAAGGTTAGCAAATGAATAGGCATAGCAACTGAATCAGCCAATAGGAGCAAACCACTTCTGAGTCTTTGCAGAGAATCGAAACTGGAACTTAAGCTTAAGGCTCCAGTTTCCACTCTGTACTCTTCCACTCTGAACTTTGCTGTAATGAAACTAACTCTCCTCCTTGTGTTTACCTGTAACTGATTGAAGAAGAATTCTACTTGTGGCATTGTAAATATATATATTATTATGTTTATAAAGAAGTTATTGAATCCAGCTGAATCAGTCATCTGTGTGAGCTTCTGGTTTTGATTTTGCAACAAACTTTAATACTGTTGTGCCTTGGCCGCGTCCGGCGCCGAGTCTGGAGGATCCGGAGGACGCGGAGCCGCTCATGGTGCAGCAGTACCAGCCTATGTGCCTGGCACCAGAGACGGCTGGTGATGAGGACTCGGTGCCAGAGCAGGACGATCTCCCAGGACCTTCTGCACCTGCGCAGCAGAGTTCTTCATCAGGAGATGAAGAACTCATGCTGAATGCCAGAGCACGCAGAGCAGCCAGAAGACAGGACTGGCTGAGTAAGCGTCGGTCCAATAGGAGGAAGCAGTGAGGGCTAATTGGGCCACGCCCTTCAGTGGCTATATTAGGCCATGGTAATTAGTGCTCATTGCTGAGAACAACAATTCACTGACCGCAGCAAATCCAGAGTTTCGTTTCTACGTCTGTTTGGGAATCTTATCACCAGCTTCTGCCAGCTTTATTCCGGGAAGCCAGCCAAGTTGTTCAGATAAGAATTAATGAGTCTTGCTTTGAACTTTTGTCTGTGTGCTATTTAACCCTCACGTAACCCAAAGAACCTTATTCCTGAAGACTTTCCGTTTGTGTTGTTTTGGACTTCTAAACCCTCTGAGTTTTACTAAGAAACTTTATTAGTAAAAGGAACCTTTTTGTTTGCCTCCCAACGACTGTGTGTGTGTGTTTCTGGGGGGTTGCGGTGCTGGGTCACAACAAATACATAGCACCGGGGTGGATGGTGGGGCGGGTCTGGTCACTACTACCGGTTCGCCCGCACCAGTCCAAACTGGCTGAATAACACCTCTGCTTGCGGTTAAGTCATTATGACTTTACTTCGCAAAATAAGTTGCCATAGACAGTTGTAAAATGCATTGTTTAAAATGTGTTAAAACACATTGTTTAAAATGTGTTTTACTAAACAAGAATCTATTGTTGCATTATAGATTATGTAAAAAAGTTATATTCCATTATTCCTCCTGATATTTGTATATTGCAGAATAGTGGTGACCTTCTGGCAAATTATATGTATACATAAAACAAACAAACAAACAAACAAACAAAACATAAATATTCCAGTGTAACTAAAACAATAATATCCTCCTCTTAATGTCCACACCCAGCAATCATCATTATTGTACAGTACACACTTCAATATGAGTGCACTGTTTTAGCTATCTTCCTTAAGGTTATCTGAGAGAGGACCATCCAAATCTCCAGAGAATAGAGTGTTTTAAAGAGATGGAACACAAACAGAAAAACATTGTTTTACATTTCCCCTCTGAAAAACTCACACAGGGTGCTTCCCAACATCCCCATTTGGGATTTGCACATTGCAAACATTCTACTTGAAGCAGATGGTCCTGGAGATACAGTATCTAAGTATTAAGCCAGGTAGAATTTTACAAGCAATGCCAGCATTTGGAATGTATTTGGAAACCTGCTAGCAACAAATGAAGTGTCTGCTACACTGGTGTTATGCTATTCTAGTGACTGTTGCATTTTGTACTGATTACAGCTTTTAAGTAGTCTTCAATGGCAGCCGTATAGATCACCCTGCAGGTGATACAGGATTTTACTGGTGATAAAAGATGAGCGTCACCAGTACAGTATATTTTTCTTCATGGAATGATGCAAGTGATGTCAGTAAAAACTTGGTAATAGCCAGAGTGGTGGTTGGAGTTCTGTCCATATCGCAAGTTGTGTGGGTAACAAATAAAAAATAAAAATAAACACGTTCTTTTGGTCAGAGATTGGATAGACTGTGAAAAGAGGATATACTAAATCTCATTTAAGCGCACAATGAACAATTGTGGAGAGTGCAAGAATATTCTATACTCTACGGACTTTTATTATAGGAAGAAGGCATATTTTCAAACTCTGACACTGCGGAAGCTTAAGTAGGAGCTCACATTTTCCACATAATCTGGCATCAGTTATTACAAATGCCTCCCTCTAAATCTTCCAGATCTTCAGAAGTCAGAAATACATTCCAGACTTGTTAAAAATATGAATTATTTATTTTATTTGTTGACCTTATAACCAGCCTTTTCTCGAGGAACTCACAACAGCATCTATAACAATCCCTGCTCCCATCAGCAAAGAAAAATAAATAAATAGTGTTTGAAAATGGTAAGTCCTTCCAGCACTCAGTAAGTTTCAGGAAATGGACTGAATGGCATTACATCTGAATTCAATGAACAATAACAAAGTTTAAATGTTGATCAAAGACTGCTAGAAACAGCTGTACTTAGTTGTCACTCTTACCACAAAAATGAAGAAATATATATATTAAAAACTACCATGAGAATAGTTAGCTAGACAGATAAACCTCTTTTTGCTTTCTTAGTTTATCTGATTGTTCCTTGAATATCAATTTTCTTCCTGCAAGAACTTTGCAATAGTAGGAATAATTATTTCCTACTACTATACTAATAATTATTTCCAGTTTTTTTCTTTAAAGTTTTATTAAGGTTTATTATAGGATAAAATACAATGAAGGAGTTAAAAGAAGGGAAAGGCTGCAGGGTTTTTTTAAAAAAAGGAAAATAAAGATGTTGATTTTTGACTCTTTCCTACACAATAAAATACTAATATATCATTATTGTCATTCTTCTTCTTCTTCTTCTTCTTCTTCTCCTCCTCCTCCTCCTCCTCCTCCTCCTCCTCCTCCTCCTCCTCCTCCTCCTCCTCCTCCTCCTCCTCCTCCTCCTCCTTCTCCTCCTCCTCCTCCTCCTGGTACAGTGATATCAATAAACTGTACTCTTCGGCCCTCGACAACTGTGATATCTGGCGTGTTGTGTTCCAAATGACGATCTGTCTGTATTCGAAAGTCCCACAAGATCTTCACCATCTCACTTTCAGTAACTTTTTCCACTTTGTGCTCCCATGACTTTTTGGATACAGGTATGTCATATTTTTTACATAATGACCAATGGACTAATTTAGCAACTCAATCATGTCTAGCTTTGTAATCAGTTTGTGTGATTTTGCTGCACTCACATATTAAGTGTGAAACAGTTTAAACTTTGTCGTTGCAAAGTCGGCAGTTTGGATTGTCAGTGGATTTTTGTATCTTCGCTTTCGTGGCATTAGTTTGTAGTGCTTGTTCTTGAGCAGCGAGTATTAAACCTTCCGTTTCTTTCTTGATGGTTCCCATTTTAAGCCATGCCCATGTAAGGTTGTCATCACATTTTCCTTCAATGTTTTTCAAGTGTTGTCCATGCAAAGCTTTGGTTTTCCATGTATTTAATGTGTCATCCAGCTGTTTTTCCTTATATTCTGCCTTTGTTTCTGTTGTTTTTATAATGTTCTCCGTTTTCACAGCCTGCAGCAATTTTTCTGTACATTGGTTCACATAATCATTCAAACTTCGTTTTTCTTCTTCTACAGTTTGATGGATTTGCAATAGCCCTCTGCCTACTATTTTTCTTGTCAGGTACAACCTGTCGATGTCACCTCATGGATGTAAAGCGTGGTGCATATTCAAAAGTTTGTGCGTTTTCCGGTCCAAGTTTTCCAGTTCAGCCAAAGTCCAGTTGATGATTTCAGCTGAGTAGTGTATCACTGGAACTGCCCATGTATTAATGGCTTTAATTATGTTTCCAGCATTCAGCTTTGATTTTAATATTTTGCGGGCCCTCCTGATGTATTCCTTTTGTGTTGACTCTTTGACTTTTCCATTCAAGATGTTATTTGCTTCCAATATGTCTAGGTATTTGTAACCGTCATCCTTTGCTAATGCTTTCATTATGCTTCCATTTCCCAGTTCTATTCCTTCTATTTTTTTCATTTTTCCTCACTGCATGGATAATATAGCACATTTTTCATGTCCAAAGTTCATTTTGATGTCACTGCTGAACAGTTGAACTGTGTTGAGTATTGATTTAAGTTCAGTGGGGCTTTTTGCATACATTTTTAAGTCATCCATGTAGAGTAGATGGTTTATTTTGCCATGTTGGCTTGAGATTTGGTATCCCAGTTTTGTATTTCGTAGGATTATTGTCAGTGGAATTAATGTGATGTTGAACAGTAGTGGTGAAAGTGAGTCCCCCTGGAAGATACCTCGTGTGATGTTGACTTCACCAATGTTCTCCCCATTTGCTGTTAGAACTGTTTTCCATTTTTGCATATTTGCTTTAAAAAATGTACAGATATTTTTGCTGATTCCAAAGTTTTCCAGACAGGTGTTAATCCGGCTATGTGATAAAGAGTCAAATGCCTTCTTGTAATCAATCCACACCATATTTAAATTCATTATTCTTCATTTTGGATTTTTTAATATCATTTTGTCAATGAGCAGCTGATCTTTTGTTCCTCTTGATTTTTTTATAATTTCCTTTTTGTTCTACTGGATACAAATGGTTTTCCACCAGATGATTGAATACTGAATACTGATGGTAGGTGCCTGGGTTGGTTCACGGTGGTTAAATCACTACTGATCCAAAGACAGTAATCCCATAACCGTAGGAACCACACAGGATAGTTTACATTGCCATCTTAATCAAATCCATTTTTTCCTGTTATGGGAAATGATACATATTTTTATTTTCACTAAAAATTCCAGGTTTTGCTATTAGCAATTTTAGTACATACAATTTAAGCTTAATATCCCAACTTTTAAAAAAATCCTGAATTTAAACATGTTAAACAACTGTATAAACTATGTCCAACATCTGAATGTAAATCACATGACCATGGGGATACTGCAATGGTCATAAGTTTGAAAAATGGTCATAAATCACTTTTTTCAATGCTGTTGTAACTTTGAATGGTCATTAAGTGAACTGTAGTAAGTTGAGGACTACCTGTAAAGGTAGTCTTTGACTTACAACCATTTGTTTGGTGACTGTTCAAAGTTACAACGGCACTGGAAAAAGTGACTTATAACTATTTTTCATACTTATGACCATTGCAGTATCCCAATGGTCATATGACCAAAATTCAAACACTTGGCAACTGGTATGTATTTATGGCTCTTTCTTGAAAAAAAATGAATTAAAGACATGCATTTATATACTACCTTTCTTTTTAAGCAAGAACTCATAATTAAGAAAACTTTAAATATCTCGGATACAGAAATTTTATGTACAATGATTATAAAAGCAGGAAGGAGATATAAATGTAACAATGTTATTAGATTCAAGTCTTTTCTTTCTAATTTTCTGTTCCCATTCCTTCCCGGTGGGGAAAAAAATCATTGCTAAAACTGTAGCTATTGAGAGATAATTGACATCAGTTAAAGAGAAGTGGTTAAAGGTCAGCAGATCTTAACCTGCATAAAAGCTAGCAAGACAGATTTCTTGTAATAAATACATCAATAAAAAGATGAGGGTTGACTGGGTTTTTTTTGAAGGACTGTCTCAAGAGGATAAATCCTAGAAGGCCAGATAAAGAAATAGGAAGAACTCTTGTCACATAGAAATAATTCTGTCTTTAAGACTATTCTAGGCTGAGTATTGAAGCTGACTTAGTATGAATGGTGAACTAGTTGATCTCTTGTTATTGTATTGTATATGAGACCAATACATTAATGGATTATTTTCAAGTTCAGACATAAAAGCAATACATGAGGAAATAAACACCAAGAAGAGAGTCTGTCCATCTTTTAGATATTTGGCTAACGTAATTCGATGAATGCATATCCCCCCATATTTAAATAAGGCCATACATATGGCTATCATGAACAATTTTCTACTGGAATAGACACAGCAAAGGTGTTCTCTAATTACTGATACTTACTTGGATCCCTTTTTCCTTAAACACCTGTTGATGTTTGCAAAAGACAGCATCATCTATTAAACATTTTTGGTAGGAGTCAGGCAATGAATTTAGAGCAGTATACAGTAGCAAATCAAAGAATTATTTGATATTCACATCTCATCTCACCCAATTTTATATCAGGTTGGTTTGACTTCTAATAAAATAGAAGAGCATATCTTGAGATCAAACATTCAAAACTAGAGTTTTTGTTTGGTATATTTGCAGGTGAGGATTAAAGAGAAACTTTTGCAAAGAGTCAAGTAGATTTTGTTTCAAATCTATTGTTCCCCAACATACTATGGATGTTTCAGTCCAACATTTCCCATCACTTTGCAGTTGATGTTCTAAAAAGCTCCTCCCCTTGAGTTTTAATTGAAAAGGGTATTAATTCAAGTTCCTAGAAAAATTAGCAGTTAAAGAAAACTCACACACTTTCCTTGGCTACTCCATATTAGAAAAGTATCAAAATCTCTCTCTCCTTCCCTCCCCCCTGTCTCTTCTATCACCGGACTCTCAAAAAATGCAGAAAGAAATGGTGACATTGTTTAGTTGATTTTTAGGAGCCTCTTGATTCATCCCTATTGGGATTATAAGAGACTTTATTTTTATTTATTTGCATCCCGCCTTTATTGTTTTTACAAATAACTCAAGGCAGCGAACATATCCAACAGACCTTCCTCCTATTTTCCACGCAATAACAACCCTTTGAGGTTGGTTGGGGAGAGAGAGAGAGAGAGAGAGACAGAGACAGAGACAGAGACAGAGACAGAGAGAATGAGAGAGAACAGCCCAAGGTCACCATTGCCTTTCATGGCTAAGGCAGGACTTGAACTCACAGTATCCTGCTTTCTAGCCTAGTGCCTTAACCACTAGACCAGTGATGGCGAACCTATGGCTCGGGTGCCAAAGGTGGCACGCGGAGCCATATCTGCTGGCACACCAGCCGTTGCCCTAGCTCAGCTCCAACGCGCATGCCAGCTGACTTTTGGCTCGTGCGGAGGCTCTGGGAGGGTGATTTTGGCCTCCGGAGGGCCTCCGGGGTGGCGGGGGAGAGCATTTTCGCCCTCCCCAAGCTCCAAGAAAGCCTCTGGAGCCTGGGGAGGGCAAAAAATGGGCCTACTGGGCCCACTGGAAGTCAGGAAACGGGGGAGTGGGGAGGTCACGTACGCATGTGCAGGGGTGTGTGGCAAGTGGGGGGCTTTGAATTATGGGTGTGGGCACCCACGAGCATGCGATAGCGCGTGCGCGCACTATTTCGGCACCTGAGGAAAAAAAGGTTCGCCATCACTGCACTAGACCAAACTGGCTAATTGTATCAATAAAGGAGGCAAAGGCAAACCTTTGTGATTTTAATTCTGTATAAGGAAGTTTCTAACCCGAACTCCGTTGTGAAACAGAAGCAAAGACCAAGCAGTTTTGAAGAACACCAAAAAAGTATTTTCTATCCTTACAGCACTCATTTGCTGTAAATTTCTCAGGATAATACATTACATTTATTCCAGCATAATGGGTTTCTGGGCTAAGCTGCAAATCTCACATAATAAAATTAATTCAACCCATTTGGTAAATTCAATACAGAAATTCTAAATATTGTTGCAGGAAGCTGTAGTTCTCTTTCTGTTGGAAGAAAGAGACGGAATGTGTTTCAATAATTCTGGTAGGTTTTAAATATCTTTCCCCAAAAATCATATTCTCAAGTCACGTCTTTTTATTTCCATGAGCAACCCAAAATAAATAGTCTGTTATTCCCTTTAAATAGCCTTTCCTTTTATTATTAAAGAAACAAATAAAGTAATAGTACCATACTAAAAATAACAGGAAGAAGAGACATTGCTAGCAATGAAATTTGTAGGAGTTTGTTGGAGAATATATGAATATTCTTGAATTTCCAAACTGCTTTCATTATATCAATTTGTGTTCATTGTCAAGTAGAACACTCTTGGTGGGGTGGGTTCTCACTAATAAAGACGAATACAATTTGAGAGATTAGTCACTCTGGTGAAAACAATTAACAGACAAAATAATATTTATGTTTACAATAAACTTAGATTAAGCAAGCATAGTAATAATTTGCTAGGAGCTTGTTTTTGTTGTTGTGAGAGTCAACATGAGGCAAAATTTACTTACAGTTGGTTTTGTTTATTAAATTAAGTTTTTGGTCAACTGTTTTGGAATTGAGTCAGTTTATTCCTTTAGTATAAGTCATACCAGCATCACTGCAATAGCATTTAATTCAAAGAAATAGCTTTTTGAAAATAGATTTTTTTATTTTGCATTGAAAAAAATTAAGTTCAAGATGAAAAAGAAAAACTAAAAGTAGTAACTTAAAAACTGATTTGAAATACCAGTTGACAAGTATAAAATAATTTCATGCTATGAAATTTATTAGAGTGACAAATGGATTATTCAAAGTGAAGCACGATTACATATCTTTTTCTTATTAAGAGAGTTGGGGTCTGGTCTATTAATCCATTAAGGAAAACAAATCTATCTCGGCAAGTAGATTGGCATTTTCATCGTGATACAATTGCTACTTAATGAGTATGAAAAGGGCATTTTAAGGTTCAAAGCTTATTTTTATCCTGTATTTTATCCAGTATTTATTCCAGAGTGGTTCAAAAGCAGTATTTCTAATATATGATATAAGATGTTTTATACCAATTTGTACCTGTACCCCTGTACAGGCACATTCCATTAAACCTACAAGATTTTATTTTCACACCATTAACTATTATAAAAACCACTTGGCTGTATGTTAAAATCTCAAAATAAACTATAATAAGTGTACAGTTTTTTTTAAAAAAAGAAAGTAACAAAAGAAATTAATCTACCTTCCATCACAATCTTATTTCAATAGAACATAAGAGAATGCACTGAATACACACTAATAATATAGCTAATAATTTTATTCAAAAACTGAAGGATCAGAGAAAAATCTATGCCGTCAAATTGAAGGAGTTAGCATTTCTGTAGCAAATAAAGCAAACCCTACATTTTTATGACTGTAATACAAATGTTAAAACTGAATTATGGATTGTTTGGAAGAATCTATATATATAAAATCAAAAACCACTCACACATTTGCGAGGGTTGTCCGTCCCCCTCCAGTCAGGTTTATTGTTTTATATGTCTTGGTAGCGTAAAATAGTGCTCAGAATAGATTTATGTTTAATTTTCTTTTTTTATATCTCCCTGACCAAGGGTAACGCCCTCTGTTTCACTTCTCTCTCTCCTTAGAGGTTTGATTTTACTGTTACAATATCCCTATGCTCTGCAGAATTGCTTATGATATACTTTATGTGAGGAATAGAAAGACTTAGACACGTTTCTTGAACAAACAAGAAAACAGTTTATTTAAATACAAACTTCTCAGTAAATGTCAAGTAAATTTCTTACAGCCACAACCAGCTATTCAATTCTTTTACACCTTTTCTTCCCCTCAGAGAACTCTCCTAGCTTTCCTGACTAAATCTAAGAAAACCCAGTTCTTCCTTGGATTAAAGCCTATAGATTAGAGCACGTTTCTCACTGTTTATCTCTATATACAAATAACACAATATATCAATCAATAAAGTCCCCTGACCCTGCTTCCCACAGAACTGCCTAGAGCCTATGCTCTCTCCTGTTAACTTCCCTCTTGGACAGTTAAACTCAGGCAGAGAATCCCTATAAACCTTCCCTCTTGGAAGTTACCACAAACAGAGCTCTCCTCATCTCTTCCAACTAGGCCTTTTATAGTTTTATAGTTTTATAGTTCCTGGCCCTGCTATCTATGATCCGATTGGCTGGCTCCTTATGATGTAATCTATCCCCCCTCCCTTCTGGAGAACTGGGATAAACACCTCCCCCTTTCTACTTACCATACATTTAAAAGCTGTTTGGCTCCATACTTACTTGTGTATACAATTCCTTTTGACCACACTTTAACTTTATACAACAACTTAACTCTTTTACATTCAGTACCTGTATGTGGGCACCACAACATTAATCACGAAATCTCCTGAACCGTAAAGCCTACAAACTTGAAATTTGCCACGTATGTTCCTCTTGGCTTCTAGGTGCTCACTAAGAAATGATTTTTCAAAATGACCATCAAAGCATGAGTATTTCTTATATTATTATTAACAAGCTCTGATGCTAAGGAGTTGTATTCCCCACTCCCCACCTGAAAAGAAATCTGATCCAAATGCAAAACACAAGGAGAGGAGTTTCAGTTTTGCTTTTGCTTTCACAGCAGCAAGCAGCTTTACTACTGAACAGTTGAGCTAAGCCACGCACAGACTCCATTTCTGACAAATGGCAGTCCAATCTTTTCTTGAAAGCGTCCAGTGATGAAGCTCCCACAACTTGCGAAAGCAAGCTGTTCCATTAGTTGATTGTTCTCACCGTCAGAAAATTCTTCCTTATTTCTAGGTTGAATCTCTCCTTGTTCTTGACAGGATTAGGCCAGGGAAGGAGTTTAAAAAATGTTAGTACAGAGCAGGAGTTTCTTGTCAGAGTTCTTATGTATTTTTAAATACACGTTCTAATTAGCAGAATTGATTTTATTAATTTGGAATAGGGTTGCAATGCTGTTTTCTATGTTTATGTATTTTGATCCTGCATTTTCAGCATTTAAGAGTTAGCTTACAGTATTAAACTGTAAAGATTTCAAATTATCTTGTAATTGTGTTGCTTGTGTGTGATGGAGAACCCACAACTTCTGAAGGCAAGCTATTCTATTGGTTGATTGGTCTCACCCTTAGGAAATTTCTTCTTAATCCTAGGTTGCCTCTCTCTTTGGTTAGTTTCCATCCATTGTTTCTTCTTGTGCCTTTTGGTGCTTTGGAAAATAGTTTGACCCCTTCATTTTTGTATGAGCCCCTCAAATTTCCTGACAGAACAATTAATCAGTGGAACAACTTGTCTCCAGAAGTTGTAAATGCTCCAACACTGGAAGTTTTAAAGAAGAGATTGCATATCCATTTGTCTGAAATGATATAGGGCAGTGATGGCGAACCTTTTTCAGCTCGGGTGCCAAAAGGGTGCACGCGCATGTGATAGTGTGCGCGCACATGCCCACACTCATAATGCAATCCCTCCCCCCAAGCATGTCCACAACCCCCATGCTGCACCCCCCTGTGCATGAGGCTTTTCTGAACCCTAGGGATGGCAAAAAATAGCCCAACGGGCCAACCAGAAGTTCATTTCCAAACTTCTGGTTGGGCCGTTGGGCCGTTTTTCGCCATCCCCAGGGTCCAGGAAGCTTTCCTGAAGCCTGGGGAGAGTGAAAATGGCCAAAAAGAAGGCCAAAAATCAGCTGGCCAGCACACACATGTGCGCTGGAGCTGACATAGGGCAATGCCTCACGTGCCCTCAGATATGGCTCCATGCGCCACCTGTGGCACACGTGCCATAGGTTCGCCATCACTGATATAGGGTTTACTGCCTAAGCAGGGGGTTGGACTAGAAGCCTCCAAGGTCTTCCAATTCTGCTGTTCTATTCTATTCTATTCTATTCTATTCTATTCTATTCTATTCTATTCTATTCTATTCTATTCTATTCTATTCTATTCTATTCTATTCTATTCTATTACTCTACTCTACTCTACTCTACTCTACTCTACTCTACTCTACTCTACTCTACTCTACTCTAAATATTGAACAGTGCTATTTATTGTGCTATTTTATTGTGAGTTGGACTAAGGAGAAATTTCCTGAGGGTGAGACTAATCAAGTTGGCCACACCCACTTAGTCACATGACCACCCAGCTGGTCATTAGGGCAGAGAACCGGTTGTTAAATTATTTGAATTCCACCACTGAACACACTTCAACATTATCTATCGTCTCACTCTTTCAGCAAGATTTAAACAATGTTTCTCTGCCTTACCAACTATAAGATATGTGGAATTCAATTCCCAGAATTCTCCAGCATGATTTAGAGACTCACCCATTTCTTCTCCTAAACTGTCAAAGCACAATAATGGAG
Organism: Diadophis punctatus similis; assembly: GCA_023053685.1. Classification (NCBI taxonomy): domain Eukaryota; kingdom Metazoa; phylum Chordata; class Lepidosauria; order Squamata; family Dipsadidae; genus Diadophis; species Diadophis punctatus. The sequence continues at coordinate 47,288,885 of JALIGW010000002.1, read as the reverse complement.
TACATAATGTGCACAGTTCGTAAGATGCAGGAGGAACATTAAGAAGAGGAAGTTTGGAGTTTTAGAAAGATTAAAGAAAAACTTTAGAAAGATGCAGTGATTCCTCGGTACGCTTAGGAAGATAGAGCACTTTTAACCTATTCCATTTCTAGTAAATGGGAACACAGGTAATCTTCACTCAATGACCACTGCAAACACCATTAAAACTTGCAAGAGTCATGAACAAGTGGTACTTACTACTGGTTCTCCAGGTTCTGGTTATTGCAGTGTCTCCATGATTATGATCAAGGCACTTGATGCCTGGCTTGCAATTATGACATCATAGTATGTCCACATGGTCAAGATCACATGGTCACCATTTAGTGATCTTCTTTGCTTATTTCCAACAAGCAAAGTCATGCAGAAGCTAGCAGGAGATCACAAATTATTTTTTTCTACTTTGCTAGTGAAGCTCTATTTTTTTTAAAACATGGTACTGTATTTTTGTAATATTTTTATAATAAAACATTAAATAAAATATTCCAAGAGTGCATTATTTTTATATAGTTGTTTTGAATTAAAAGGGAATGTTTGATTTGTTGGCATAAAAATAATATGGACAGCTATTTTTATCAAAGAAAATGGCTGGCTTTTCCATGCAAATTTGTCTCATTTAAATTTCATTCTTTTTCAACCATTATAGCTAGCAAATAAAAAACAATATTGATGAGAACATATGTCCAAGATTAGTGGTAAATAAAAGAAGACTTTATAATTAATTTTGCATTTTAAAACATTCTATCAAGGAACACATTATTAACTAGATTTATATCAAATATTATGCCAGGTGTTGCTGTAATGAGAGAAGTGAGTAACCTTTTAAAAACAGTCTGTGAATATCAATGCGACTATGAGGAGAATGAAAGATAGACTATAAGAAAATCTATAACTCAGTGAAAATATAGATGTCTATCTTAATCATATCTCTTGTGAAATGAAAAGAGTAGTAAATAGGACTATGGAAAGATGTGGAGTAACAAGGTATTTCAATTGCATCTCATTTTGATTCAGTTCTATTTTCTGAATTAAGTTATTAATTAATATTAAATGTTCAATTTGAATGGGTCCACTTAAGATGATCCAATAATATGAAGGATTTTATTTATTTATTTATTTATTTATTTATTTATTAATAGTTCTTATATGCCGCCCAACTCCCGAGGGACTCAGGGCGGCATTTTGAAGATGCACCAGATATAAAATAAATTCAATTTCATGATACATTTGGATATTTAAATTATTCTGGACAACTGAATCAATGATATTAACTGAATCAATTTGACACTCCAGTTCAGCTACTAGAATGAAATCTGATTCAGACCATTAACTCACAATAATTCATAGATTAAGTAAGTGGCAGAATTGTTTTCTTTGTAACATTTCCATATGTTCTTTCAACAACAAATTTATCTTGTAGCTAACTATCTTGCTTCTAATGAATTAAATAACATTCCATAACCAGTAAGGATATCATTCTAAAAATCAGGGTTTACTATTTTTTTTTTTTTTCCAAAAAGTTTTATTAGTACAAAATTACATAGATAATAGCTAAACATTAAATAGAAAGTACAAACATTTTTTTTAATTTTTCTCCCCCCTAACCCACCCCTTTCCCTCCCCCCTCCCCCCCGGACTTCCCAGAGAGAGTACAGGGCATAATATCAATAAAATAAATTTAAATTAAATTAAAAAATTTTGACTTCCACCTTATTTTTTTAAAACTTCAACTCCAAATTGTACACTAATAAAAATTCCTTCCTCCTCCTTTCAATCATCTACCCTTCACAACATTTCTTCACTGTTAACTAAGAATTAAATGATTATTACATAAATGATGACTAAGTATTAAATACAAAAACCTTAAACTTCATCATAAAATCAATCAGTATATAAATAACTTACTATTACTATATATCAGATTATAAGCACTAATTCCAAACTTTAAATAACCTTCCTCCCAAAAAAAAAATGTTAAATCTAATTGTAATATTTTATAACTGGATAGATAACAATTCCAAATCTTTCTCACAATTAAATAAAACTTAAATTGATATTACACAAAAAATAACTAAATAATAATACAAAAACCTTAAACTTCATCATAAATTCTACCACTCTATTAGTAACAAAATGTTACTATGTATTAAATTATTAGGTTCAAAAAAGTTCTAAATCTTTAAAAAGAATTAATAATACTTTGAATAAGCCCCCCAAAAAAAACAAAAGAAAAAAAAAAGAATGCAAGAAGTAAAGAAAAGAAAAAAAAATTAAGGAAAGAAGGGAAAAAGAAAAGTACAGTCATAATGGCAACCATCTGTCCAATAAACTTCAACACTGCATCTTGTTGTATCTTGATGATGGTTGCATCTTTTTGTAACTTGATAATTTTGTAGTTGTCAGCTCGCCTCCCATCTGACCCCGATCTTCCATCTCCTTTTCCAGACTGTAGACATCTGTCTGGCTCTGCCAATCATTTAAATTTTGTAAATCTGTTTCGATTTGAAGAGGAAGGGATGGCTTTCCCTCCTCCTCCTCTTTTGTTTTCATACATCTTTCCTCTGGAATCTTGGATATATCAGCCTTTAAGACGTTGACATAAAATTCAGTAGCTTTCTTTGTTGTATTAAGCCGATATCTTTTTCCCAGAAATTTCACTGCAACTCCTGTTGGTGCTTCCCATTTGTAATGTAAATTTAACCTTTTAAATTCATCAATCAGAAAGGTATAATCTTTTCTGGCTTTGAGCATTTTAGAGGGAATTTCTTTCCATATCATCAGTTCCTGGCCATTCACCTGCAGGTTATTTTTAAACGTCGCCTGTATAATCCTATTCCGTAAGGCTCTTGTAGTAAAGTATATTACAATATCCCTTGGTAGGTGTTTTTGTTTTGCATACCAGGAGTTGATTCTATATATTTTATCAATTTGCCTGGCTAGTTCTTCTTTAGACAGTCCAGACACCTGCTCCAAAGCTTCCACCATCCTTCCTTTCAAATCTTCATATAATCCTTCTTTCAACCCCCTGACCCTTATGGCAAATTCCATGGATCTGAATTGCGTCATTAACACCTCTGTTTCAAAATTTGCAATGTCATTTTGTATTTTATCTATATATTCTACTGAAGTTGTCAAAACTTGTTTGTTTTCTTCAATGCGGTTTGCCAAAACTTCAATATTTGTTGCTAGACCTTTACATACCTCCAACACATCATTTCTAATTTGTTGGTCAATATTCTTTAAAGCAGCCTGCATTTTATTATCTATTTCACTAATTTTTTGGTTAAATTCAACAATAAGTTCATCTTTCATAATCTTTAAGGTACTTATTAAATTTTCAGGTGTTAAAGACTTTGGGGGTGTTAACTCAGTGGTAAGTTGCATTTTAGAAATATAACCAGATGAATAATCCATTCTTTTATTCAAAACAATCTTTCCAGATTTTGAAGCCATTTTAGTATTTCCAGTGGTGAACAAAGAAAAAGCCAAGCCTCTAGTTAAAGTTCTTTTAAATTTCTTTTAAAATTCTTTCAAATTCCAAAGCCAGATAGAATTTTATTTTTTAAAAAATTGTCAGTTATTATTTAATCCAGAATCGGGAGACAGAGAGGGTAAAGCCAACTTTCAAAATCAAAAATTTCCATAAGAAAAAAAGCTGCTAGGGAAACGAAAGTTACTTTCACTTCTCCTCCCACTTTCTCCGATCGCCATGTTGTAGCCTAATAACTGTTACTTAGTTTCTTCTGAAGTGAAAATCAGCAGTGGAGTTGAAAGAAAAAAAAAATCTGTACTTGCCCTTTAAAATCCTGTCTCTCTCTGTCTGCTTGTTTAAACAATTAAGTAGTTGTAATCCCATTCACGAAGCAGCGGGTGGTCACAGCATCTTGCTCCGCAAAAGCGGAGGTTTCCAAGTCCCCGGAGCAAGAGACAGGCTGGCTGGGGAGCCCTCACCTTTCGCGCCCCTAGCTGACACTTGGGGCACTAGGGGGGGCTCTACCCCACCTGTCCGGCTCTCATCTCTCCCCTTTGCCCGGGGCAGAGACTTTCAAGCCGCCAGACAGCTGTTCTGGCGGCTTTAACGGGGAAAAGGAAAGGCGCTCAACGAGGAGCGTCCGCGATGCAGCGATCCGGAACCGGAAGTCCCTAAATCAGGGTTTACTATTGTATACTGTTTAACCTGTGTGTTTACAGAACAAAGTAAAGACACTATGCATATATGTTAAGATAGCAGGATTGTGTCATGTTAAAAACCATCCTTCCATATTTTCCTCATATTATCCCTCTTGTCCTATCAACCATCTGTTTTGTGGCCTTTCTGCAATAAACCATCTGTTCTGAATCTAAGAAACCTTTCTCCTTTGATCATTTTGTCTGTTCTTATTACTTCTGAACTGGAGAAGCATAGCAAGTCAAAGACACAGACTTCCTTAGGCAGCCATGTTTCAGCTCAGCAGGTGGCTGGCTGTATCTCGGGCTCAGGTGCAGAAATAACAATAATGAGAAATATCTGTAGAAATAAAGCATTTGCAAATGAAATCTCAGATCCAGAATCTAGCCATCTAGTGATATATGACATATATCACGTAAGGGACACTGACTTTTTGGTATTAAATCTCTCTGCTTTTTATTTTAGTTTTTCCAAAAATATCTAGGAACACCTAGTAACCTTGTAATGTTATTTAGTAAAGCAAATCTTACTTCTTTCCATTCTGCAGGAATAGCAGCAAATTAAAAAAAAAATTACCTACACCATGTAACAATAAGCAGCCAGTTTGTATAATTTGTAATGTAGTAGAGGATTCTCCAAGTTCTGATAGTACATTTGAAAATGCAGTGAATATCTACTTACAGAAAAAATTATAAACGAGAAAGTATTAAAATTGTTTTTTTTTGGGTGTGTGTGAATGTTCTGAAGTAGTACATACTTAAGATCATCCATCATTCCATTTTTTTAAATAAAAAGCTGGAAATGCCTATATTTAAAAAAAAAATTCTAGTATTTTCTTAGTAGGCTTATTCCAAAACATTTATGCAGTTTATTAGCTCTATCAGCTAACTTGGCAACTTTAAGACTTGTGGACTTCAATTCCCAGAATTCCCCAGCCAGCAAGTTGCCAAGTTTGGAGACCCTTGAGATATATTATTAAGAAACATTCTGACTAAAGTTGTTGTTGTTGTTGTTGTTGTTGTTATTGTTCGTGTCTGACCCATCACAACCCCATGGACAATGTTCCTCCAGGCCTTCCTGTTCTCTACCATCCTCTGGAGTCCATTTAAGCTCACGCCTACTGCTTCAGTGACTCCATCCAGCCATCTCATTCTGTTGTCCCCTTCTTTTGCCCTCAATATTTCCCAGCATTAGGCTCTTCTCCAGTGAGTCCTTCCTTCTCATTAGATTGCCAAAGTATTTGAGTTTCATCTTCAGGATCTGGCCTTCTAAAGAGCAGTCAGGGTTGATCTCCTCTAGGACTGACTGGTTTGATCTCCTTGCAGTCCAAGGGACTCGCAGGAGTCTTCTCCAGCACCATAGTTCAAAGTCCTCAATTCTTTGGTGCTCAGCCATTCTTATGGTCTTATTAGGTAACAGATATACATGAAAAGAGTTGGTGGATGTATCCTTTCAGAGTAGTTCATTCCATGGGAGTGCCATTGTATCAATTTATCTTGCCGCAATGGCCTTTGCATGGAATAGGTAACTCTTCCACACAGTTAATGTCATTTGCAAAATGATGTCATTATGCAAATTGCATAAATGATATGGCTTGCATCATTGTAACAGCATAAGTGTGCACATGACACAAATTATTATGAGTGATATTTTCCCTGATTTAATAGACACATGTGAATAACCAAAAGCCTTTCCCTCAATTAGTCAATTAAAATGAAGTTTCGCTATACATTCTAATTTCTTGAGTACAGTAGTTCCTGGTAAGAGATCTTGCAGACAGCATGCATGCCATAAATTGTATATATTTTCTACTTAATTGAAATTACTTCTTATTGCTTTATTTAGAGACTATGTGAACCTCCATAGTTTTAAAGTGAGGTGGCGCAGCGGTTAGAAGCAGGTACTGCAGGCCACTTTAGCTGACACTGATCCGCAGGTCAGCGGTTCAAATCTCACCAGCTCAAGGTTGACTCAGCCTTCCATCCTTCTGAGGTAGGTAAAATGAGGACCCAGATTGTTGGGGGCAATATAAATATACATTGCTTACTGGTGTAAACCGCTTAGAGAGTGCTTGCACTGTGAGGCGGTATATAAATTTCACAAAATAAATAAATAAATAAACCTTTGATCTTTAGAAATAGTATCACCCAAATTATAGACTCATTACTTGCTCCCTAGAACTATTGAACTAGGCCAAAAAGTCACACGATGAATGTGTTTCCTATCTGACAGCGAATTTTTGTAAAAAGTCTGCCAAAACACCCACTTTCAGCTCATTGGATGGTGTCTCTAAAAGCAAATGTTATGGGTAGTAAAGAAACTAAGCAGCTGATGGAAAGAAGGGTTAAATGTCAGTCTACAAAGGAAATAGTGCCAGTAAGTTTGGAGAGGGACAAAATGAGGTCATATCAATGTGCCATGAGTTTTGGCAAGTAAAAACGAAACAACTGAAATGAAGCATGAGCAAAGAAAACAACAATTACTACCTGAACTCATGAATAGCTTGATGTTACCAGAAAAAGACTGGCAAGGCTTAACTATTGTGCTAGGAACAGTACGGTCCATAGCAAAGAAAACAATGTCTTAATTAAGAAACTTGATTGCTTGCAGATCTGCCTAAAAAGGATAAAGGATAGAAACGAAAAAGGCTCATCATGACTATTTTGGAGACTCAAGGCATTGTTTTGCAGGTCCAAAAGGAGTGTCTGAATTGGTTTTTCTAAATTGGCCGGTCCAAAGGTTAAATTTTGTTTACCTCCACTGAATCTAATCAATGGAGGTATACAGCACAAGCCCTTGTGCTTAATTCAGTTATACAGAGAAAAGCAATCACGGTGCACTTTCTTCCAGCCCTTTCTGCTTGAGCTGCCTCTGTACAGCATAAAAAGCAAGCAAACGTAAACTTAGAGTCAATGCCTCTGAACAATCCCAATCAAAGTTGTTCAAAGTGCCAGGGTGACTGAGCAATTATGTAACAGTAAGCAGATGGTAATTTATATATATATATAAACTCCATTTATATCTCCATCCTTCAGGTAACCTGCATTGGATCACATGATTTTATTCTCACATCAGTATAGTCATCTTGTGAGACACCAATTAAAGGAGGTGATTGGGCAAATATTCCCCAGCATGCATCACAGCTGAACAGAAATGCTACCTTAATCAATGTACAACAATCTATGCTCCCTTGCTAGAATTACCTTTCCACGCCTTTGCTACCTTATTTAGGAGTTATCACTTACAATATGTGATATTATACACTGAACTATTAACAACAACAACAACCACAACAACAAAAAGTATAACATGCTGCTAAGGAGATAATAGTTTGAAAGTAAAAAACCTTACCATGTTTCACTTTCCTCTTCTGATTTACTACACTGATTTCCCTTAAAGAAAAACTGTAAGGTAAATATAATCTTCTTTAATTGGAACTTTGGATTTACATGCACAAAATTGCAACTGACATTGAAAATGTATTAAATTTGCCTTTTAATTCTTTTATTGTAACACATATATGTTTAAAAAACATAATTTAGAGAGATCATTTACTATCTCAGGTAGATTTGTTAAATAATGCAATTTTTAAAATAATATAGGCACCCTGTTGTTCTATTAGCCAATAGCTTATGAAACCTAAAAATTATAGCTAACTTTACAATAAATTTAATCCCTTTAAAATTAGCATAATTAGATTCACAGTTGACTTAGTTTATTGAAAGATACTTGAAACTATTCAAAATATAGGTGAAGGACATAGAACTGCTTTTGTGTAGATTATGTAGCTATTTTTGGAATTGTCTCTCTACCCTTCCAGCTATGTATGGACTGTAGCTAAATAATGTTTTACTTGATAAAAAGAGTCCGTAACATCTGATTTTAAATGCTGAATGGAAGAAATATGTTCATTCTCAAGAAATGAACTTGTTTGTTCCTGTTAAATACTTAGAATTGTGGTAGATAAATGGGTAACCATATTATAAACAAAAAATAGAGGAAAGTATAACAGATACCTGTGTGATCAAGGTACAATCTGCTATTAAAAACTGAACCAAGTATATAATTTGCTTTTCTCTCTTCTTTTAGTTTATGATTACTTTTTGTTTCTTTTATTAGAAGCAATAACATATTTTTAAAGGAACTGAGATATCTCAATCTAAGCTGAATTAGTTCTTTTGGAAACAACAAACCTGGTGTATAAGCATGCTATATAGATTGAAAGAAGAATATAAGGTTATTTGGTTTTGAAATGCCTACCATATGGCAATGCAGTCTGCTGCCACTTGGCTTTCTGAATTTCACATGGTAATAGAAAGGAGGAGTATTAGCATCCAAATGTATTTGCTTGCAATTAAAATTCTAGCAACTAATAGTTGGCTATCCAAAAAGCATATTCTTAGGCAGGAATTGTATAATGAAACTATGGAGGAAACCTGCCCCCATTTGAATAACACAAATTTAATATTCCCTTTAGTTATATTGGTAGTGGTTATGAAACATAAACTCTACCAATATATTTATATTTATGTTATCTATTCTATCATGGTTTTAATTTTAATCAGCAGCTACTGGGAATTTTATAATATACAGCTCGAATGGTATGTTTCAACTCAGCCCCTTGAAGCCACATTTGAATGAATTCATTCTGACATGCAAAGATCTCAATGTTCAATGGTCTTCTAGTCTTGAATTTTAATGTAGGGTTTTGATTTAAAAAAAAACACGATTCTCCTGTAGCTTTTCCAAATTCTAAACATTGTAAATCAATAAATATTTCTGAAAGATTCTGAAGCCACAAAAAACACATAGGATCAAGGTTGAAACTATATAAACAGATGTCTCTTTGTGGGATTTGCGGCATAGATATCAGGATTTTATATTATGAAAACTTTGGATTTTGCCCATGGACCTGAATATCAGAAGAAGAGCTCCTGTATGGTCTTTAGGGTGGTAGTTTGAACATAGAAAAGCTCATGTAAGCCCAGGGAAGCCAGATTTACAACTATACCTTTCCCTCTCATTTTAAAACATCAAAGGTAGCTTTTTGGTATATTCCGTTCTGAAGTACAGAATTAATACAGATAGGAGAGAGGAAACATTTGCTTGATCTTTTACCTCTAGCGATTTTTAAAAATTAAAATACTCTCCCTATCCCCGATGGTCCATTCCCTTCTCGAGAAAAATATGTGAATACCTGTAGGGAAGAGAAAAAGATGCTTAGAAGTAAAGAACTCTGAGTAGAAACACGAAGTCAGATATCTGAGTATGGGAAAATAGCCGCTGGGAAAGAATGCTTTTCCTTTCCTTTCTTTAGTGCCAGTTACCAAGGAAGCCTAATAAGTCAGGTTTGGGTAAAAATAAATAAAAAGAGTTAAACTATTTATTCCAGTAGGGCCTGCTTGCTTTAAACTGGCTGGGGAATTCTGGGACTTAAAAGTCCACACATTTCAAAGCTGCTGAGTTTGAGAAACACTGATTTAGATTATGAAGTATAGTTTTATGTGTTTTACACATTGGGGTTTGTTGACTCCCTTTAAGTTTAGGAAAGTTCTTTGGTCACATTTGTAGCATGCTATCCTGTGCTTTCTTTAAAAAATATATAAATCAGGCAGAGCCCAAACTCACAAATAAAAGGTGGATCCAGAAATAGTGGGATACCAATTTATAGATATAATTATCTTGGAACTACAGGATCATAAAAAAGGGAGTTGGAGAGGATGCTGAAAAGTCCATTTAAAACTAAGACTTTATCCTATTAAAGAAAAAGAGACAGAAAAGGTGAAAACTGGATTGTGGACATTTACAAAGGAGAAAGCCTCTGTTGTGGCTTTGTGGAATTATAAACAATGTTCCATGAAGCATCTATGGGAGATTCTTGAATTTGACATTATTAAGTTTTTTTTAAATCAAGGATTCTGTCTTTGCACATTACCCAGTGCTTATGCCTGAAGCTCCTTGACTGAATACTTTCTCTTTCTGTGAATGAGTAGCTAAGTATTAAAAGAAACAACAATGAACAGGTTCCCTGTTTGATCTTAGGTGATTGCTGGGCTCTACTACATTGTTGTTATGTATTAAGAGTTTGAATTGAGTGAATATGTTTCCACCAAGGTCCACTTTGCAGAGCTGGAAAATACAAGATGCTGATTGATTAAGCCAGCCGGCAACTCTCTATTTAAAGAAAGCCTTGCCGGGTTGGTTCTTTGCTGGTTACTACTTCACTGAATAAAGAGCTGTTAAGTCACAATACGGTCTCCAGCCTCTTCAGTCCCAGAACCTAACAATTGTTGTGTTTTATGGGTGGCCTTTTCTTAATATTATTTGTTCTTCAGCATTAAAACAAAATCTATTAATCTGGGAGAACTTTAAAGGATTAAACCCTGTTCCTGTTAAGAAATTATTGTTACTGTGTCCCTTTCCTTTATTTATTTATGTCTCTGAGGTAATGTGATGTGGTGGAACATGGAGAAGATAGAAGTCCGCATGTTTATTTTGTTACAGTTAAATGAGGAAAATGATTAACTTTTATACAAAAATAATGAAACACTTAAATAAACAAATCAAAATGAGTTATCAGCAGGTTAATTTAATGCTACACAATATCTATGATCTCTTAATATTTGCCTTCCTAGCATTAAATACATAGCACTAAGGACAAATATATCTCTTTTTCTTTGTCTGTGATGGATGCAAGTCTTCCTAGGTTAGTCAATGTCATATCTGGCATTTCACTCAAACAATGGAATGTTTCTCAGTCGTCATCGTCCCCCCCCCCGATCTAAACTTGGACATTAATATTAACATGATTTAAATTATTATGTCACCCAACTCCCATCGACTCTGCCTTTAATTAGCAGTACTATCACCCAATCACCACAAGCTCTAAAGAAGATTGGAAATGAATAAACTGAAGGCAAAAGAAAAGGAAGAGGCTGCTCAGGGAAACCACATCGGGGGAACATCTTCCACTTTACAAAAAAGTAGTACTGTTTATAAAATCTATTTTAAAAATAACAAAACTGTTTCTTTCTCTTAAATGTTGCTATCTTACAGGACCTAGGAAGTATGCCTTTTCCATTGTAGCCTCTGCCCTATGGAACATCCTTCCCTTTGATATATTGTAGGCCCCTATGTTTTTGGGAAAGCACGTAAGAATTGGCTTTTTAGTCCCCCAGTGTTGGGATAGGGTGAGTTTGAGGTTAAAGTCAGAGGACAGCATTGTGGGCTGCTTCAGGAAATTAGGTTGTGGAATCAGGTTTTTCTGTTTGGTTTAAAATGGGTGGCCATATAAACATTTTGAATATATACATACATGAGAGAGGAGACACTATGAGTTGATGCTGCATTGAATAAAATCCACTGATTAAGGTCCCTAAAGGACCGTCTAATAAATGGAAGAGGAATCAATCGTCATTGATTATGTCATTGGCAAAAAGACTCAGAATCAATATCTGAACTGACGTAGGCATAAAAGATCCAAAGGGAGCTACTACCGTTTGCCATAATATAATACACCAAAGATATAAACATTATCTAATTTTATAGTCGATTGATTTTTTTCTAAAATAATTCATTTCCCTCTTGTTTAATTCTAAAATGAGTTTGCCTTTTTTTAAATGAATCATCCCAAACTCAAAACAAGGCACTCCTGAAAAGTAACCCTTTTCCTTAGCCAATTGTTAGGCTATTAACAGAAGAAAATTGTTTACATAATGAGAAAATCCATGTAAAACCAATCCGTGCAATCTCCCACATGCACAGCTCTTTTTTTTTGGTGAAAAACCAATGGCATAATCTACATTAGAAAATGGTATAATTTATGCAGCTCTTGGTATAAACAAACAGATGGCAAAAAAACAAGATTCTATACATATCTTCATTTAAGTATGTTGATCCATTATTTTGCCTGCCAGCAAAAGCCAACAGTAGCACAAATATGCCATTGATAATTTGTCAGTTTGCCCTGCTAATGACAGAAACTGTGAGTATCAAAAACAATTAGTATGATTTCATAAATGATCTGTCTTCTAAACAGTCCTTGAAAGTAATATTTGACACTGACTAATGTTGGCAAATATTCTGTGGTGTCTGTGCATGTTTATGTGTAAATTGATGCATCAAAATATACTTATGTGAAATAAACCTACTGAGAAAGTCTCTTAGGTTGAGATTTCCTTCTGGATTTTTCACCCTTTTTAATCATCAGAGTGAGGTTTATGTTTTTGAAATCGCTGAAAACATAGTAGTTGCTCGCTTTAATTTCATATTTACCCCTGTAATCTAAAGGACTAAATCAAACTCTTGGTGGAAGAGAAATTCTGTTGAATGTAACTTTTTTTTTCTTTGAAAATTCAATCCAGATGCTTGGTGACCATATAAAAACAAATGTTCCAGACTTTCTAACTTGGTTTTTCTCTGTCAAATGAAATGAAATATCATGGATGGGCAAAGAATGAGGTACTATAGAACTCAAGCCCATCTGGTTTAACTCACTTTGATTCATTGTGGCTCACACTCTGAAAAATGTTTGAAAGTTGCAAAGGCTGTCACTAGTGCATACTGTCAACTTAAACATTCTCAAAACATTGTTTTAATGGAGAAACAAAACACTAATTTATAAAGAGCCTCTGTGAATGTAACTTCTTGGGAGTAAGTTATACTGACAGCAGGGCCTATTAAATCATGTGACTGTGGTGTCTGCAACACTAAAATAATGTGCTTCATCTTTGTTGTGCTTATTTCAATCTGTAGTGAATGCTGTAGCCTATCAATATAGGTTTCTTCGTTCTCTACCTGTGAAAAGAAGGTCTCTACGTGGAAACCGAAAATAGCAATAGCAACAGCACTTAGACTTATATATTGCTTTACGGGGCTTTACAGCCCTGTCTAAGCAGTTTACAGAGTCAGCATATTGCCCCCAACAGTTTGGGTCCTCATTTTACCCACCTCAGAAGGATGGAAGGCTGAGTCAACCTTAAGCCTGGTGAGATTTGAACTGCCAAATTTCAGGCAGCCGGCAGGCAGCAGAAATAGCCTGCAGTACTGCACTCTAACAACTGCGCCACCACGGCTCATAAAAATATAAGTTCAGAATAGCTGGTGGTATTGAAAAGAACAGGGTAGCTTAGGCAGTAATGGGAGTTGTGTATGCATCAGAACTCCCAATAATGCAGCACATTACAGGTAGTCCTTGACTTACAACAGTTCGTTTAATGACGCTTCAAAGTTACAACAGCACTGAAAAAAATGACTTTTGACTGTTTTTCAGACTTACGATCGTTGCAGCATCCCCATGATCAGATTTATGACAGTTGCAGTGTCCCGGGATTATGTAATCCCTTTTTGCAACCTTTTGACAAGCAAAGTCAATGGGAAAGCCAGATTCACTTAACAACTGTTACTAACTTAATAACTGCAGCGATTCACTTAACGAATGTGGCAAAACATTGTAAAATGGGGCAAAACTCATTTAACACATTTCTCACTTAGCAACATAAATTTTGGGTTCAAGTGTGGTCGTATGTCAAGGACTACCTGTATTTGGATGGAATCAGTAATGCCAGGATTCAGTAATGCCAGGATTCAAGTTAAGCCGTAGCATCTTTGGCTTTTAAAAAGGACAGGAAGAAAATGTCTGGAATTTGGGGGATGGTATAACATGAAATGAAGAATTCCCACTCTGGTTCTTACAAACAGTGGACTCCTCAATAAATCACAAGTCCTTTTACAAATTGAAAATGTCCTTCAATTTGTAGAAGGTTACTGTCAATTCAAAGCACTGAATTGGGGGCATATATAAGATCAAAGATGTTTGATTGAATTGTGACTCAGATGATTTTTGCAATATTTCTCTCCTACAAAACTCAGCGGTGGTTTCATTCAATGATACTATACCATATTAGTATTATTGAATGATTATTAAACAAATTATATTACTTATATTAACAAGTACAAAGATTTAAAAAAGCTTGGCAAGAGGTTTCTTATTAAGATCTTATTGAAACATTACTCTATGCTATTTTGGAAGGGAGATTTTTTATTTCTAAATTATTTTGCTACTGATGGCAATATTAGATTCTCACATATTTTTGGGTAAAATGTTGTTCCGAAAGCTGTGTGGCCTATGCCTCATATCACAGCGTAAAATGATGTAAAATGAAAGTTAAATTATATTTAGATATGTTATTGATTCTGTGTTTATGTTACTAGCAGTTGTTTATCTTCAGATATTAAGAAATTAGAACAGAGGTTCCCAAACTTGGTAACTTTAAGACATGTGGACTTCAACTCCCAGAATTCTCCAGCCAGTATAGCTGGCTGGAGAATTCTGGGACTTGAAGTCCACACGTCTTAAAGTTGCCAAGTTTGAAGACCTCTGCATTAGAACATAATGAATTCATATAAAATGGTCATAATTTATTGCGCAAACAAAGAGAAAACAACTCAATCATCAGTTAATGTCCAGAGTTACAAGTATGAAACATGAAAGAAGGCATGTGTTCAAGGATGGGATTGTACAATATCCCTTCACCCTGGCAATGACTTCTAGCAGATGTACAATCAAATACACCAGAAAGTGGCATGGGAAGAGGCTGGACCTATTTTGCCTTTTCTTGCTTTTGGCTGTGTTTGAAAGGACACTGAAACCCTATGTTGTTTAAGGTTGAGACAGTGACTCCTGGTGTTCTCTAAGCTTGGTTGTTTTCTTGCAATCATTTCATTACTAGGTTAGTAACATCATCAATGCATGAGAGGGTGGAGTTCTGATTATTTATATATGCATTGCTGCGGTTTCCTAGTGTGGCAACGAACTCTCGACTTGAAAATACAGAACTCTGACAGAGTGCCATTTTAAAAAGAAGAAATGTTTTGATCTGCCAGGTGGAGAGTGGAGAATCAGAGGATGAGAGGCATATAGTAAGATGGAAGATGACAAATGGCTGAATTGTCCAGGTGCTGAGTGCTGGGCAGAATCAACCATGTGATGAGAGTCCATTAGTCTATAGACTAGTGCAGGGGTGTCAATCTTGCGTCGTCACATCGTCGTCACGTGATGTATCGCGACTTTTCTCCCCTTCACTAATCTGGGGGTGGGCGTGGCCAGCACGTGACGCATCCGGCCCGCGGCCCATGAGTTTGACACCTCTGGACTAGTGTCAGACTCCGTCTCTCACATTTCAACATTTTAATAAATACTATTTTCAACTCTTTGAGATTAAAATTTAAAATTTGACAAACTTAAAGCTAATTGTTGCTTAATACTAGGTCTATTACCTTTTGTTTCTGATTAAACAAGTTCTGTGGACTGTTGTCCTTTTTTATTGCAGGTCCAAGACAAAGGCTACTATTTCAAAGATGTTTATTTCCACTTCTTAATTTAAAGCATTTGCTATTTCCAGCTCTCTCTCTTGTCCTCTGCACATACAGTTGAATCCTCAGCATAACAGCGAATGTACACATGCCTTCCATTTTTAAGTCTTAGATATAAACATGGATCAGGATTTTCCCGTTCAAAGACTCTGCTTTGCAACATTTGGTTTAATTTATCAGATCCTGCTTTGTCTGCTTGCTTTACCCCATGTATGGATTTTTACAATTTAAACACTAATTTTTCTTTTATTGGCTGTTAAAAATCTGGTGGTTGGCACATGTAAATCTCCTTTTTCTGCTCATTATGCAAAAATATTTTTTAAATAACTCTCCACATGCAGTTTTTTAAAATTCTGCTATGCTTAGTTGAATTCTAATACATATTTTACTGGTGCAAAAACTTTCGTGAACTTGTATTTTTGTCTGTAGCTGTTTGCTACTAAACTCACTTTGTGCCATTGCGCACTTTCCCTGGCAGTGCTTATTGCTTATGGTGTCTTGCTTTCTGTAAGAATCTACTGTATGTTCTATTTTTGTGCAAAGATCGCATTCCCCCCCCAATGCAGTTTTCTTCCATTTCTGTGCTTCAGCTGTAAGCAGCCTCTCTATTTCTTCCCATGAATTAGGATCATGACCATCTTTTGCTTTTACTATGCAGCACATTCTCCTAGTTAGTAGGTTTCTTTTATTAGTTCTCCAAGACCCTCTTAATGCTAATTTGGGATCTGATTCTAAATACATTAGCAACTTCTTCTGAATCTAATACCATTTTAAATTCCTCCTTCTGACTATATGATGTTGTATTATGATTTTCCTAGTGATATAAGTAGTACACTGTAGAGAGTAATGGAGGGGACCTTGATAGAAATATGCAAAAGCTGTTGCCTAGGTAAAGGGAGCTGAAGCCCATCCCAATGCAATATATGTAATTAGCAATAGCACTTTACTTATATACCGCTTCATAGTGCTTTACAGCCCTCTCTAAGCAATAGCAATAGCATTTTACTTATATACCGCTTCATAGTGCTTTACAGCCCTCTCTAAGCGGTTTACAGAGTTCAGCATATTGCCCCCAACAATCTGGGTCCTCATTTTACCGACCTTGGAAGGATGGAAGGCTGAGTCAACCTTGAGCCTAGTGAGATTTGAACAGCTGGACTGCTGAACTAGCAGTCAGCCTGCAGTGGCTGCATTTAACCACTGCACCACTTCAGCTCTTCTCTCTAAGCGGTTTACAGAGTTCAGCATATTGCCCCCAACAATCTGGGTCCTCATTTTACCGACCTCAGAAGGATGGAAGGCTGAGTCAACTTTGAGCCTAGTGAGATTTGAACAGCTGAACTGCTGAACTAGCAGTCAGCCTGCAGTCGCAGCATTTAACCACTGCACCACTTCAGCTCTGGGGTTGATTTTTCTGGTCTGGTCTATCTATTGCAGTGGTTCTCAACCTTCCTAATGCTGCCCCTGTGCCCCGCCCCCATGCCCCCACCACACCCCACCACGCCACCACGCCCGCCACCGTGCCCCTGCCCTGCCGCCGCCATTTGGGTTCTTTCACCCTCTGCGCATGCACAAAGTGTTCTGCGCATGCGCAGAGGGTAAAAGAACCCAAATGGTGGCATCCGGGTGAAGTCTCCCAACCCCTATGAAAGGGTCATTCAACCCCCAAAGGGGTCACAACCTCCAGGTTGAGAACCGCTGATCTATTGGGACTAACATATACTGGCTGAGGCCTACAAAGAAGCTCAGTGAAGGACTATTGTGGGGAATCATATGACTTACTGAAGAAACCAACGCAACACTGCTCAACAAAGAAGCCTAGCATCAGAGATTAGTTAGAGCTCCCTGTGGGAGAACACTCTGAGTTTATAAGTCATGATGGGAAAATATCCTGAAAAGGGGTTCTGTTTTGGTTTCATTATGCAAGAATGCTGTATTTCAGGGGAAACTATACTGAATGAAATGCACTGTGTACTATAACAACAGCCTAATATAATGTATAACTGTGTGTTACTATACAACTTTATCCATAAATTTAACAATCACCAAGGATACCATTTAAAGACTATTAAACCACCTTATCATAACAAAAAAATCAATATAGTTTTGCCCCATTGTTTTAGAATAAACAAGAGTCTTGTTACACTTTTGCAGATCAAAGCATAGTTTGAGGGTATATAGATTTTAAAAATAATTAGCTTAGGACAGGAATAGATGTTTATAACCCAGCATAGACAAAAGCTGAACACTCCCCTTGGCATGTTCTATGTTTTGACATATATCAAATAAACCTCATTCATTTATTTCTTCTAGTTTTCTTTTAAGTTTCACCATTTAACTTATTTTCACAGGCTAAGATAAAAGATTGATTTGCACCTATATTAAATGTTATTTGACACCAAAAAATGGCATGAAATCTCATGGCCATCCCCCTTATCTTTTTTGGTCACTTGCTATTAAAATTTAAGATTATTTTTGAAGCCAAGGAGATTATGTTGCTGCCTCTAATTGATTTTGACTGCTGTCAAAACACTGAAGCAGGTTTAGACCTAGTGAATTATGGGTCCTAGTGGATAGCAGACCATACCAGGAAATAACCAGGACCATAAACTAGTATGGGAAACCACAGAAATTTCCTGGAAGAAGGGAACAGCAAACCACTCCTGTATTATTGCCAATAAACCCACATGGATGTGGCCATGTAGTCACCAGGAGTTCAGCTCAACTTCAGCGGTTTTAATTTTACGGTATTACAAGAAATGGGTTGGGGCAAGAACTGCCCATTGCTGAAGGAAAATATCATTTCTTGACAGGTCCTTGGTGAACTGGACTTGATCTGATCCAAATGACAATATTTATTTCATATTTTATACAGGGAAAAGTGTGGAGTAGTTGTGCAAATCTTGACAATCTTGAAAAAAAGACAGATTAGTATTTTACCAAATGATGGACTATATCTTGTGTGGCTTTATTTTATTATTTTAATGTGTTACAATATTTCTAGTTTGACAGTAGAAGAGAAGAAAAGGAAGGAAGGGGATGGGTTTTGTGATTTGATGACCCACTGTTTCAGAATAATCCATTCAGGATATAGTCTGAAAATAAAACGGCTGAAAGTTTCAGACTAAGATAAGCTTCTAAACAGGCTTTCAACATTTAGAAGTCAGACAGATGTTAGCAATTTCTGTCTCCATAAAACGGAGATTATAATCACCCACTCAGTTGTGATATCCTCCAGTCCAAACCAACAGTCTAAAGGACAGGGTAAACACACATATACCCTCTCTCCTCACAGAAATAATAATGGTAAAAAAAACAACCATCCATAAATTGGTGGGGTTTCTTCTTGCTTTTGTACTCATTTAGTGGCATATCTCCAACAATGCTGATGAGCTGACATCCCACATTTGAACTTTTTTATCTAATCATATGAAGAATAGTTGGGACCTCAGAATGAGTGCCCTATGATAAGAGCATATACAATTTCTTAAAACACAAGGCAATAATATGTTGCTGATTTTGAGCAGGTAAAAATGATGCTGTGTCGCTGGGGCTGAGATGTACAGAAATTGCTCGCCATTGTAAGACTTTAATTTACAATCTCATAGAATGGAATGGAATGGAATGGAATGGAATGGAATGGAATAGAATAGAATAGAATAGAATAGAATAGAATAGAATAGAATAGAATAGAATAGAATAGAATAGAATTTATTGGCCAAGTGTGATTGGACACACAAGGAATTTGTCTTTGGTGCATATGTTCTCAGTGTACATAAAAGAAAAGATACATTTGTCAAGAATCATGAGGTACAACACTTAATGATTGTCCTAGGGTACAAATAAGCAATCAGGAAACAATCAATATTGATATAAATCGTAAGGATACAAGCAACAAGTTATAAGTGGGAGGAGATGGGTGACAGGAACAATGAGAAGACCAATAGTAATAGTAATGCAGCCATTGTGAATAGTTAGACATCGGTGAGGGAATTATTTGTTTAGTAGAGTGATGCCGTTTGGGAAAAAACTGTTCTTGTGTCTAGTTGTCTTGGTGTGCAGTGCTCTATAGCGATGTTTTGAAGGTAGGAGTTGAAACAGTTTGTGTCCAGGATGCGAGGGGTCAGTAAATATTTTCACGGCCTTCTTTTTGACTCATGCAGTATACAGGTCCTCAATGGAAGGCAGGTTGGCAGTAATTGTTTTTTCTGCAGTTCTGATTATCCTCTGAAGTCTGTGTCTTCATGTGAACAACTGGAGTCTCACCTCATTATATTTCATCTGGAAAACTTCACTATCTCTTACTCCAATTCAGTTCATTGTTTACCAATATAATATATATTTTTGGAAAGTGGTGATTGATAGATTTGTTGAAGATTCCACTAGTATTCATCTTGATTTCTCTGGTTTCTATTAGTCCACAAACTATTTAACCTTGAGAATACTTCAGGCCAAGCCTAGAAAAATATGATGGGTAGAGGCAGTGGTGAAATTCAAAAATTTACCCTACCGGTTTTGTGGGCATGGCTTGGTGGGCGTGGCAGGGGAAGGATATTGCAAAATGTTCCATTCCTACCCAACTCTGGGGCCAGCCAGAGGTGGTATTTGCTGGTCTCCAGAACCTGCTGAATTTCACCCCCGGGTAGAGGATACTTGTCATGGCTATTTCACACAAAGTACAATAACTATGGAAGGTTGTAAAATACTGTAAAATACTTTATGCTTTTGCTTGACCTGTGGTTTAGGATCCTTTCAAAAATATCCTAATTATGGAGCAGTAACTCATTCAGAATGGAGTGAATGCTACCTAGTTTAACCTTTTAAATAAGAATAATAATGAGATTTTGTTACTTCACATGCCGACTTTATTAGAATGTGAAGGGCCCCATTCATATAAAGGAACCCAGTTCATCACGAGTATTTCAGACTTAGAGTATGGTAGGTCTTGAGTTCAATCTGTGGGGAAAAAAAACCCATTAAAATGAATATCACTCTGCAAGCCAGGCTTCAATTTCTTGAAAAAATAAAAATCCTATACTAGTGGAGGTAAATTGTTCCAAAAATTGTTTGTTTTTCACATAAAATATTTCAGATTTATATTCCATTATATTGTGGGCATAGCAACACGTCTACTGATTATATATTTATAGAACACCATGAAATCTCAAGCATTTCAATCTGGGCAGATGTTTCTTAAACCACTTTAAAGTTCATGTGAAGGAACAGCTTAAGGGTGCAGTGTGGATATGCTTGGAATGTGATTTTCCTAATGGTGTGGAAGGATGGTAATTATATCTCATTAGAATAGAGTAACATAGTTTGGAGCAGAAATGTAATGAAACCTGATTATATTTTATAGTAAGCACATATGTTCCTCACTAAAAATTGCTTTCCTGGTTTATAAAAAAACCTAAATAATTATTTGGAACTTTCAATGCAGTGCTTATTGTGCTGAACAGTACTTCATGGTTATACTTAAGCTTGTAATTTCAAAAGAATTGTCCAGTTCTGTTTTATTGCCTTAATTTAATTTTTTCCCTCCATATATAGTTTATGTCTTGTCTTTTTGAAATAGTATGAGGTAAATGGCCTGTGCAAGTTGAAATATAAGTATTATAAGATGGCTTGGATAAATCAGAATACATTTCTGTTCTCTAATTATACACAACAGTGGCATGTCTTTTAAATACAGAGATACTTTTCATTTTTATGGCCTTCTGTACAAGAATCTAATAGAGAGAGGTTTGCTATGTATCACAGATTAAATTATTTCAAATCATTGTTTCACTATAAATAGTAATTTCAGTAATTTAGAGACTTCCCCTGCATGAAACTGGCAATGCAATAGTATATAAGTAATTTTATACTGTAGATGTGCCAAATAACAACAAATGGAATGGAAACAAACTTGTTCAGCAAGCACATATAGACATCAAAATTGTCCATATGTACAGTATAAAGAGTTGAGCTTCCATTAAAAATGCATCTGATGGAGCTTGCTTTGAACACATGGGGAATGTCAATTTGGGGAAAAAAAGATCAGAATGTAAGAAAACTGCATCCAGACGAGTGAAGCTTTTAAGCTGTCCAGTCATATGGTGATAATTTAGTCAGTATCCCAGATATGCCAAGAAAACTGTCTGAGTTGTCAATCTAAAAGTTAGATGCTAGATGTAAGTCCTGAGAGGATATTTTTGGACTTTGAATGCTGGCATGATGTATGCCTGGAAAAATAAGAGATGGTAGATGAATGAGTTAAGAATTGAGATACAAGCTCTATTCATTTATCTTATCAGATTAGTGGACTGGAAATGCACCATAGCGACTGTTTAGTGCCCCAGATACAGGCACTACCAAGGTGGCAATACTGAAATATTCAGTATTCCTCTTTTTCCTTCCTTTTTGTATCATCTCTGTGGATTCAACATTCTTTGATGTGTTATGATTGCTGAATGTTCCTAGGCTCCATGTGAACTGGAGGCAAAAGTGGGAATCACTGACAAAGTACATTTTTTAAAAAATATGTGAAATTGCTAATTCATACTTTAAAAATTTACATTATTTGTACTATTGCGGATTTATTGGCTATTTATTTCTCCATTTTTCTATTTTTTTCCTTTCCATAACAGAGTCATGTTATCTATCACATTATTTTCTGTATGGGTAATATTAGTGGAGAACCACTTTGGCTAGAAACCAGGAAACTGAGTTCTAGTACTATCTCAGGCATGAAGCCATTTGGGTGACTTTGAGCCAGTCACTCTCTGTCAACCTGATGATGGAGGTAATAGTGGACCTCTTCCAAACAAAGTAGCCAGAAAATCTCTAGGGCAAGGGTGTCAAACTCAATTTCATTGAGGGCCGCATCAGGGTTGTGTTTGACCTTGGGGGACCAGTGTGGGTTTGGCCAGGGTGGGAGTGTGCAGCTCGACATCACTTGTGTCAGGGGCACCTGTGGTTTCCAGAGCACTCTGCCAGCAAAAACTGTCTCCCGAGCTCCGTTTTCAGCTGCCACAGCTTCCTGCAACCCTCTGCCAGTGAAAATGGAGCTTGGGAGGACTGTGTGTGGCCCTCCAAAACTCCATTTTCACTGGCAGAAGCACCACGGGTCAGTCCTTCACTGTTTCCAGGGCGGACCCACAGGCCAGATCTAAGTACCCCATGGGCCGGATCTGGCCCCTGGGCTTTGAGTTTGACACCCCTGCTCTAGGGACTACTCCAGGCAGTCTCCAGAAGTAAAACAAACAAACAAGCAACCCCCCCCATAAAAAAACCTGACTTGAAGGCACAAATTTTCACCTCCCCTCAAATCCATAATAGAATAGAATTGAATTCTTTATTGGCCAAGTGTGATTGGACACATAAGGAATTTGTCTTTGGTGCATATGCTCTCAGTGTACTGTAGGAAGTTAGCACCTCCCTCCCTCCTAGAGGAATAAAATATTTTAGGAAATATTAAAAAAGACAGAATATTATATAGAATATCCCTCTTTTTGACTCATGCAATATACAGGTCCTCAATGGAAGGCAGGTTGGTAGCAATTGTTTTTTCTGCAGTTCTGATTATCCTCTGAAGTCTGTGTCTGTCTTGTTGGGTTGCAGAACCAAACCAGACAGTTATAGAGGTGCAGATGACAGACTCAATAATTCCTCTCTAGAACTGTATCAGCAGCTCCTTGGGCAGTTTGAGCTTCCTGAGTTGGCGCAGAAAGAACATTCTTTGTTGTGCTTTTTTGGTGACGTTTTTGATGTTAGGTGATCATTTTAGGTCTTGAGATATGATAGAACCTAGAAATGTGAAGGTCTCTACTGTTGATACTGTGTTGTCTAGTATTGTGAGAGGTGGTAGAATGGGAGGGTTTCTCCTAAAGTCTACCACCATTTCTACGGTTTTGAGTGTGTTCAGTTCCAGATTGTTCCGGTCACACCACGAGGCTAGTTGTTTCAGTAATATAGGTGTTTCAGTAATCACAGTCAATGAATTTGCTTTTTTAACCATATGATCACTGTGCCATCCTTTCAATCTTATGTCAGCTCTATAAGAAACCAGTTATTAAGAAACCAATGCCATAAAGATGAGCCATACAGCAGTTTTAATTGTTATAGTTACAGTAACAGAATCTTGCAACTCTGAGTGTGTTTTCCCCACCCCCACCCCTGTCACTTTATTTGTATGTGAATTAGTGATTTGTCTGAGATATGTTCTCAAGTTATTTTCTTGGCCTGGTTGTCTATTGCCTTGGTAACAGCTCTTCATCCTGTCTTCAAGGCCATTGTCTATTCCCTCTACAGTTCTTTGGAGTATAGCAAAAATCACGATGAATGGGAACATCCAAGGAACTGTTAAAGATGGGAAAAATCAACTCACAATACATAGAGATATTTAGCACCTATGTTCATATGAGACACTGAACTAGAAATTCTCCAGCTGCACTTTTAGCATTTGTGGTGAACTGAGCATGTGTGATTAGCTTTAAGTGCCACATTAAGCTAGAATACTAGGATAAGGACAATTAAAAGTAACACAATCATGACTAAGAGTCTTATATTACATAGTGACAAGTATGTTGTCTTGAATTTCAAGCAGAGGGAGGAAATACATAATGTGCATAAAGTGTTATGAAGAGGAAGCTCTGTAAATCAGGTGCATTAAGTCTGACTTTTGGTAGGTGTGTAAATTGTGATTGACAATAGCAATTCTGTGCACTCATAATTGGAACTACCAGGGACACAGTATCTATTATACACAGTATACAGGGGTCCCCAAACTTGGCAACTTTAAGACTTGTGGACTTCAACTCCCAGAATTCTCCAGGCAGCTAAGTTTGAAGTACTTAGTTTGAGTACTCTGCAGTATACTGTAAAAGCACATTCTCGTTCATATATTCATCCTAATGGCCACACTCTGCATTCTGAGGCAACTGATTCTGTATTTGAATCTTACATTATTCTAAAGAAGTTCATTTCCATACAACAAAAGCAAATTTATCTAGAATATTTTCAAAGATAAAGTACTACATTCCTACAGAAAGAAACACAATCTTTTTTATAATCCTTTAGTGAACATCTTTCTCTTGCTATCTGGTTTCCTCAACAATTGGATGATTTTCTGAAATCAGCCTTCTTTGTATTGATTTGATTCATATTTGGTGGTACTAATCTAAGATGAAAAGGCTTTGGAATTATTTTGAAGCAGAAAATGTTTTTAAGAACATCACTAGGCATGTCAATAGAAAATAAATTGCTATTAATTTAAAAATCAAATTCTTCTTAAAAGAAAACCCAGAAAAAAAAACCTAAACGACTAATTCATATAAGAGATAATGTGTTGCCCATTCATAGGATTAAAACTTCAGATTCATAAAAACTGCATAACAATAAGAAAGAGATGGAGAAGACAAGGAATGAATCAGAGTAAAGTGCATTAAAATCTTATTGTTGAAGAGAGACATGGCAAAACATTAAGCTGTCTGCTTCTGCACCAGGGGTCCTATAGTAATATGGCAATCCAAGATATGGTGATATTGATACCATTTACCTATATAAGCAGACTCAGAGGCTATCAATAACATTTCATGTGAAGGGAAGCACTACTACTATTCAGTATCTTCTATTCTTTAAAAACTTGCTGGGTAGCTTTTGAAAGGAAAAGCATCATAAAACTTAATGTTTCCTTCCTTTATTCATCCTTTATTCATTACCAATTTAAACTTATTGTAAGTTGTCACAAACTTACCTTCCCTTCCCTTCCCAGGTAGAATACCCAGGGTAATTGCGTTCATATAGAAAGTGAATCCAATATTTTTAGCTCTTAAAAATCACTATTATAGTTGTACTATTGTACCTTATTGTAGACATGTCCAGATAACTGAAATTTAACATTCTTTTATTTTAACAGCCAAATGCACATGCGTTTTTGTTTTAACTGTGATAGCTGTTCTTGCTAAATTTGAATTTTGCATTTCTTTTCATTCTTGAAAGCTGCCTTGAATGTTTCTATAGGCTGAAATTAAAAAACCCCACAATATGTGTACAATGTATTCTATACAATTCTATAAATACAAGAAAAGAAAGGTGTTTAACTGATTATTTGGCCATGGTTTGGGGTTATTTTTGCAATGCTTTCAATCAGTTCTAGTTGTATTGTACATTAACCAGAACCTTTTTGGAGTTACTAGGCATGCTGTGCATCCTGTTTCTGGCATGAGATGAGCCTCCCGGTGACCCAAAAACAGTGTGAGCAGAGACTTGCAGTTGCATGAAATTTCAATATATCCCCCTTTCTTCCATCATTGATCACTTCTAGTTCAGTGCTGTTGCTTTCTTCCAAAGCGACAAGGCATTAAAAAAAGAAAAAAATAACCCCTCAAGCAACTTTGCATTCTGCAGACCACTCTGTCCCTTGCCCAAGAACAATAATTGCCTTGGAACAATCTATGTAGAGATCGAGGTCATGTAGAGGTTGTGTGCAGCAAACTGCCCACCTCAAGCAGGCCTCGCATACCTACATGATCTCACCCAGTTCACATCACCAGGAAGATGTAGGACACTATCCCTGGCTTGTATGTGATCTCATCTAGGTTGTATCAACAGGATGTTCTTAAGAATTGGCGAGGAGAATTCACCAATAAAAATGCTGTTGCTCTTTGTTACCTTTTGCTGCTTGGAAAACGATATAAGAGCAATAACTACTGCGAAGGCAGTCAGACATCTTAGCATCCTGCAATGACTAGTCTCTAACTCCATCAAATCTACCTAAGCAAGAATGCAAAAAAACTACAACATGGAGGAGTTAAAGGGAAGAACAACAGGGATTTCTCTCTCTCTCTCTCTCTCTCTCTCTCTCTCCAGACTTGTTAGCTGGAGAATTCTGGGAGAGTATTCTTCACACATTTTACAGTTGCCAAGGTTGAGGAAACACTAGCTGACTCAGAGAAAAAAAAGCAAAGGTTGTACTAAGTCTCTTGCCAGCTAAGTCTTGTCACTCCTGTTCCTTTCTTCTGGAGTACCCTGGAATTCCAAAAACTAACAGTAGACCCCCCCCCAAAACAATTAAAGCAGCCCAGATCAATCTGAAATGCATTTTATACTGGAAACAGAGCGGTTGAGAGATTGGAAGGATTGTTGTCTAGAAATAGGATCACCAACATGATTGCCAATGTCCGATGATGGATATGGAAGAAGAAGAAGAAGAAGAAGAAGAAGAAGAAGAAGAAGAAGAAGAAGAAGAAGAAGAAGAAGAAGAAGAAGAAGAAGAAGAAGAAGAAGAAGAAGAAGAAGAGGAAGAGGAGGAGGAGGAGGAGGAGGAGGAGGAGGAGGAGGAGGAGGAGGAGGAGGAGGAGGAGGAGGAGGAGGAGGAAGAACCTATAATTTAATTTCTTTAAATGGAAACTCAAAGCAGAAGCTTCTTCTGAACACTGAGAGAGTGTCTTCCCTCCCGCCCCTTAATTTGAGCGTGTTCATTCAAAGTTCAGAAATCAAATGAGAGCTGAAAAAGCAGGGAAAAAAACATTTGTTCCTGCTCCAGTCTATAAATAAAAAGAGGAACAGAAATACAGGGGCTTGAGATCTATTAAATTAAAAAGATTTTTAAAAAGATTAAAAAGAAGCCCCAGTCTGGCGTTGCAGTGGTTCAGTGGCTAAAACATTGGGCTTATTGGCTGGAAAGCTAACAGCCAAGTTCAAGATCTGAGTGCCACATGATGGGGTGAGTTACCATCCTGGCTCCAGCTCCTGCCAATCTAGTAGTTCAAAAGCATGCAAATACAAGTAGATAAATTGATACCACTTCGGTGGGAAGGTAACAGCACTCCATGACATCATGCTGGCTACATGACCGTGAAAATGTCTTTGGACAGTGTTGGATCAATGGTCTTGAAACAGAGATGAACATTGGCCTTTATAGTCAGCAATGACTAACAGAATAAAATCTGCAGGGATTCCTTTACTTTTTTTAAAAAACCCCTGTCTACCTGTTCTTCTTTTGCAGTTAATCCACACTTGCCTCTGACAGCAACCATTTGCAGTTATGACATTGATTCTCTCACCAATGCCGTCATTTATAACTGTAAAACAAAAATAAACTGAACTAAAATCATAAAATTATGTTTCAGTGATCATCTCGCTTAATGATGAGTTTCCAGTTTTCTGAGGACTACCTGAATACCCTGTTTCCCCCAAAATAAGACATCCCCTGATAATAAGCCCAATCGGGCTTTTGAGTGCATGGCAATAAGGCCAAGCGCTTATTTCAGGGTTCAAAAAAATATAAGACAGGTCTTACTTTTGGGGAAACACGGGTATATAAACTAACATTTAAAGTTCTCTTATTATGCATCATAGTCTTCGGTATAAAAAACATCAGTGACTCTGCTATTTTGCTTACTTTATACCTAATTAATATTTCTTATGTGAGCATATATTCCTATGCGGGATACAATGTATTTTCTAAAATTAAAATAGATTTCATTTTGGTTCATGTATGAATGTTTATGTAGTCCTAACTGTGTTATATATATATATATATATATATATATATATATATATATATATATATATATATATATATATATAGAGAGAGAGAGAGAGAGAGAGAGAGAGAGAGAGAGAGAGAGAGAGAGAGAGAGAGAGAGAGAGAGAGAGAGAGAGAGAGAGAGAGAGAGAGAGAGAGAGAGAGAGAGAGAGAGAGAGAGATGATAGATATAGATATAGATATAGATATAGATATAGATATAGATATAGATATAGATATAGATATAGATATAGATATAGATATAGATATAGATATGTGTGTGGGTGTATGTATATGTATATGTATATGTATGTATGTATATATATATGTGTGTGTGTGTGTATACATACATACATACATACATACATACATACATACATACATACATACACATACTTTTTGGTAGTGTAAATAATCTTTTAAATTAACATGTTAATATGCTTCAGGGCTCTGTTAACTAACTGGCTGTTACAACTATTTCAGATAAGTTTTCTTGTTAACTTAAATCATATTGATTTAGATCAATCAATCTATTTAGTTACTTAAATATACTTAAATAGAAAGATTCCTATGCACATTTTGATCTTCTGTGTTTAAACATTTTGCAACTCTGGTGATTTATAAGCAAAGCAAGTTCCTTGCAAATGTATTTTATATTCCGGATGTATTGGTTTCATTATTTCCAATCAGCTCAAGAATTCAATATGCTGCTTAATGTTATTCAGATACAACACAGTCAGCATCAAGGATGATGGGAATTTTATGACTATCTTGCACATTAAATAGCTTCTGCAGCAATGCTTGTCTAAGACCTCTTCTAGAAATATTGGAAAAAAGGTTGATTACTTGCTCCATTTCAGGTTTTTTGTCTACTAAGAAGCATGAGAAAACTCCATAGAGGAAAAAGGTGAAATGAGTTAGTCATTTCAGCTCAGATTCTCAGTAGAGCTAGTGAATTTTATGTACATATATTGGATAATACAGGTTCCTAATATATAGTGCAATTTTATGCACATTTTGTTGAAATTAGGACCAGACTAAGTGTGATGCTTGTTGTATAGGTTTGTCCTTGTGATGAATAGTTCATCCTATGTAAGATTGTATCAGGAGCATGTTGTAGTCGAAGCAAGGAGGCACCATATTTTCAGTATTATCTTTTCTAGATTTGGATAGGCATAAAATATTGAGAAAGAACCCAATAATTGCTACTGTTACTTTAAATGATACAGATCAAATTGGTTGTTCTAGATCGGGGTGTCAAACTCATGTTGTCACGGTGGCATCACGTGACGTATCATGACTTCCCCCCTTCACTAAACCAGGCATGGGCCTAGCCAGTGCATGACGCATCTGGTCCACAGGCTGTGAATTTGACAGCCGTGTTCTAGATCATAGATATATTTTACTGATTGTTTCAGACATTTACACAATTAACTAGTGTTTTCAAAGAAAAATAGAGAAGGAAGGCTTCTATTACAAAATGGATATTTTCCTCAAATGAGAACAAAGAGGAATGTAAACCAAATATGTTTACAGAAGAAAAGAAACCTCAAATTTGAACATTTTTTTGCTGAATAACAAAAATGTGTTTCTATTTAGAAGCAGGAAAAGAATGAAGAATGTGATTAAGCTGGAAGATGACCAGATACAGGGAGATCCTAGAGAAACTAAATAAATTTCTTCAGTATCTGTCTTCCTCTCTAAAAATATAGGACACATTACTATGCCTAAACTGAAATGAGACAAACTGAAACATGAATACTTTATATTTAGGCTTCTTGACAAATTACAAATACAGCAGAGGTGGATTCCTCCCGGTTCAGACCGGTTTGCCCGAACCGGTAGCAAACCACTGGTGATGTTATGATGACACCACGGAACTGGTTTGGTTGGTGCTGGTCCATGGGCACCGCCATCTTTTTTTGGATTTTTTTGGATTTTTTTTTTAGTTTCTGGCACTGCACATGCGTTGCCATCTTGTTTTTGGCTTTTGGGGGGGATTTTTTTATTTTTTTGGCACTGCGCATGCAGATAAAAGATAAAAAGATTAAGTATGCAGACTAAATCTGATTGAGAAAATATCAAGGTCATCACCAAGGAAATACTGATCTCATTAAGTTCTTTGATGGTAGATCTGAAGTCATCTCTTATTGTATCTTCTGCAGTGGTTGACAACAATTCCTGGAAGGCAGAAGCAGATTTCACACTGCAGTCTTGTAAGTTGCTTGTTTCTTCTATTGGCCCCAGCTATTTTTAAAGTGAACTTCAGAAATTCCAGTTCAGATGAAGTTGGTTGGATGACAACAGAATTGGCCAGGCATTGATACTATGATCACTGCAAGTTAGTGGTTTCTTGCTTCTTGCCTTTCCCATCTGGGAAAAAAGGAAACAAACCTTGCTGGCTAACTCTTCCTATTTGGGCCATTCTACCAATGACATTCTACCTTTTCCTGATTCTTCTTACTGACTTTCTACCCTATGCCTTTTCTTTCTTACATGCAGGTATATCAGAGGTGGTATTCAGCAGGTTCTGACCAGATCTGGAGAACTGGTAGCAGAAATTTTGAGTAGTTCGGAGAACCGGTAAATACCACCTCTGACTGGCCCCACCCCCATCTATTCTCTGCCTCCCGAGTCCCAGCTGATTGGGAGGGAGTGGGGATTTTGCAGTATCCTTCCCATGCTAAGCCTACCAAGCCACGCCCACAGAACTGGTAGTAATTTTTTTTAATCCCACCACTGCTGTACATGCCTGTACATGGATGTCTTCATTGCCCCCCCCCATTTTCTTTTTACCTTAACCCAGAGGCATTCTTTTCCTTTTCCCACTAGTTATAGCACTGCCATTCTGAAGCAATAGGGAAACAGATTGATTTTGATTTCTATTTTTTTCTTCCCACAGGAAGAAAGGTGATTGGCCACTTCTTTCCTGCAACAGAAGAATGCGAAAGCAAGGTGTTCTACAAAAGAAAAGCATATTTGATTTTAAAGATACCTTTGATGACAAGGATGAAAAATCTGCAGGGAAAAAAAAAACCCAGTAAGAGGTGATAGTGTGAAGAGCATCTACTAGACATGGTTCAGCAATAACCAAATGACTCATTAAAAACATTGCAATATTTAGGCCTGATGTCTAGCTAAACACAAACTGGGCTATTGATAGATAGGTACAGAAGCAGATTAGGGAAATATTTAGTTATAGTGGTTTATATCCTCTATAGCGGTTTTTAGTTATAGCAGTTTATTTCGTCTCAGTGGAATTTCATCTTGTATAGTAAATGGAGGATCCTTGAGCAGAAGAGTGAGGCCACTTGTGTATCTTGACTGATCAGTGAGCTAGCTTTAAAATGGTATGATTGACTGTCTTTCTTCCAGCTACTGAGCTAAAGAAAAAAAAAGATATATTCTACTTGTAGAAGAAACTCATTCTTGCCTTAATCTGTCTGGGATGGTCTTATGTTCCTTGTCCAGCTTTTTGAGAATGCATTTTTTATGGCTACCAGTGAAAGTGTTTCTGTGTTACAATCTCATGCTTGTATAACATCTACAGTATAATTGCAGCCTCCAGGGACCATGCATTGTTCTGCCAGAGTTAATCTTATCAAGTTCTGTATATACTGTACATGCACACAAACTCCATTGGTGTTTTCTCATTTCACATTAACTTCAAATAATAAAAAGGAAAGCAGTAGCAAACTCCATTGCATCTAGAGACAAGTCCCATGCCATACTGTTAATTATGTTTACCGGCCGTCAGCCAACCTTTCCTAATTTGATGCTCTTTAGATAGCTGGGTTGCATCTCATGAAATCTCCAGGTAGCTAGTCCATGTATTGCGGTTAATAATGATTATTAAATATCACTATGGATCACTGAATAGTAATAAGGTAGGAGACCACAACATGGAATGATAATTATAATCTGGCACCTAGATTATGTCACACATGGTGTAAATGCAGCCGGATGAGGAATGTGAAAGGGGATCTTTTGGCTGTGACTATGGATACACAACAGACTGATTGGAAGCTTTGAACCAATTTTTTTAAAAAAGCTTCTTCTAATTTCCCCCAACATAACTGTCTACCACTCTTTTCTCCATTGCCTCTTGTGGGTATATTTTATTCTGAATAGACTTCAGAATAAAATGATTATTTAACTCCAACCTTCCAGCTACAATTAGCTGGTTTGGCAGAGTAACTGAGTCCTTGGGATTGGCTTATTTGAACTTTCCTTTTCAGAAGTCAATGTAGGGGCCAGTCTTTGACTTCCAGCAGGCTTACCTGTCAATTTTTGCTTTAGGTGCAGCTTAGGTGTGGATGACCCTTTCCCCCAGCTTGCCGCCTTCAGGGTTCCTGATAATCTCCAGTGCTTATTCCTTCCAAAAGTCAAGCTCCGAGAATGCTATAAGGAGAGTGGCTGCTGCATATCATACAAGGCTCCATGCAGAGTTATAAGCAGTGTTGCTGCTCCTATAGCTGTTGCCCTGGCAGATGGATATTTAGGTCTTGCTGTCTTGCAGCAGTCATAGCTTTTTCCCTGTCAATGACTACTTCAGCTTCAACCACAACAATACACAAGCACACAACAGATACAAACTCAAAGTGAACCGCTCCAAACTTGACTGTAGAAAATACGACTTTAGCATCAGAGTGGTTAATGCCTGGAACTCACTACCTGACTTTGTGGTTTCATCACCAAACCCCCAAAACTTTACCCTTAGACTGTCCACTGTTGACCTCACCCAATTCCTAAGAGGTCAGTAAGGGGCGTGCATAAGCGCACCTACCATCCCTGTCCTAATGTTCCCTCTTATCAGTACCCATCTTATGTATATAAACAGTGTTATATCTATGTATATTACCAATACATACTTGACAAAATATAAATAAATAAATAAATAAATAAATATATTCTGAAAGTTTTCCCCGCTTCCTTGTAATTTTGCAATCTTGTATTTTCTCCTGTTTGCCCACATTTCTCCCTCAAGTCAGCATTTTTATAAGGAAAGCTTGGCTGAGGTGAGGTGAGATGGGCAGATCTCAGGAAAGCTATGGATACACTCACATCCTTGAAAAAGCAATGGTGCAGCTAAATTAGCCAGCTAAGCTGTATTTGCATCCTTCTAAAAGTCAGGCGTGACTGATTGGTTGTCTAGGGAACACTGGCATGGAAGTAAGCAAGGTGGATC
Source organism: Diadophis punctatus similis (assembly GCA_023053685.1). Lineage (NCBI taxonomy): Eukaryota > Metazoa > Chordata > Lepidosauria > Squamata > Dipsadidae > Diadophis > Diadophis punctatus. Next base: position 47,255,609 of record JALIGW010000002.1, on the reverse strand, counting down.
TAATCTGGTCTGATTCTGGTCTGCCTTCTCTTCTGCAGCTTTTTCAGTAGGCTAGGAGTGCTGCGCTGCCCTCCAGTACAGCCAAGGGAGTTGTGTGGTGCAGAACCCCTGCAGTGGGGTGGAATCAAGTGGAGTGGTAGACATCTGGGCTGGTTGCTTTGTTCTAGCACAGGGGTCCTCAAACTTGGCAACTTTAAGACTTGTGGACTTCAACTTCCTGAATTCTGGGAGTTGAAGTCCACAGGTCTTAAAGTTGCCAAGTTTGAAGACCTCTGCTCTAGCACAAAACTAGACTTTCGGAAATGCAGACAAGAAATTTCAGCACAATCCCTTTCAAGTGCAGAAGGACAATTTTTAGCCCAGCTCATCTTTTCCTCACATGCTGGTTTTTGGAAGTTTGAAGAGTTTAATAGTCTATGATAAAAAAGGGGAGAAAACCCAATGTTATAAAGTACCGTACATATATAAATAAATCTCCAATGTCAGTAAAAAAATTGAAAAAAAATTGAAGCCCCCCCTGAAGTTGGTCTAGTAGATTTTTATTTATTCATCTATTAAGTCAAAAATTAACCAATCAGGTTACCGTATTTTTGGAGTATAAGACTCACCTTCCCCCCCTAAAAGAGGGTGGAAATGTTGGTGTGTCTTATACACCAAATGCAGCCATTTTTGGCTTCCTGAAGCCCCGCCCCCGCATCCCATTTTTGCGAAAAATGGACTTGTTTTTTGCAAAAACGGGGTGCGCAGAGAGTTTGGGAGGCCTGCAGAGGGCTTCTGGGGGCTGGGAAAGGCAAAAATGCCCCAATTTTTGCAAAAAACTGGCCAATTTTTGCAAAAATGGGGGCGTTTTTGCCTTCCCCCAGCCCCCAGAAGCCCTCTGCAGGCCTCCCAAACTCTCTGCTCACCCCATTTTTTGCAAAAATGGGCCCATTTTTGCAAAAAATGGAGCACGCAGAGGGTTTGGGAGGCCTGCAGAATGCTCTTGGGGGCTGGAAAGGACAAAAACCTTTTTGTTTCTTATTTACCTCTTCAAAATCTTGGTGCATCTTATACACCAGTGCGTCTTATAGTCCAAAAAATATGGTATGTTAGTGTTAGGTAAGAACACGTTCTGGAGGTATATGCTACTGGAAAAGGGAGCTCAAACCTGTGCTGAAACAGGAAAGAATGATACCTTCTTTGTCTTTGGTGAACAAAAGAAGAAAAGGGGCAAAGAAATTCTCCACATTAATTTTCAGTTTTATATATTAAAGTTAAATTTTTGGTTTTGTTAGCTAATCCAGGATTCAGCAACACATGCAAAATTAAGCATACTACAGTATTAGCATGTGATACCACTATGTGATTCATTCAAAGTGCTGATTATCACCTTTAAACCTTGCATGCATATTGTTAGGTTACTACCTGATGAGTGCCAGGAACTTATAGAAGAGCCTGAGATTTGGATGCCCCCAAATCCTACTGGATATCTCATTAAAAAGGTGCACTCATAGAAAAGTTCTTTTACTAAGAAATAGATTCTTTCTTTCTTTGCAATATACCTTTCATTCATATTGGGTCAAGTTAGAACCCAAGCCATTAGATTCAGTTGAAGAAGACCAATTTGCCCTATTCACTAGCCAAATAAAGCTTGTTGCCAACTTACAAAGTTTGGGATAAGCAGGACAATAAACATAAGCATTACTGCCTGTGTTTTGTATTGCAAAGTTATGTTTTCTTTTGATTAATTTAAAGAACTGTGAGTATGATCATAATGAGTCTTGTTCAATTTTTTTTGCTTCAAAACCACTTTAGGTTTGATTTATAGTTCCAAAGCACTTTGCAGTTTGAAGAACAATTCCATCATTTACTTAAACAGCTGTTTCTACTGCTATATTTCAGCATTTGAAACTGATCATTACAAAACTGAGTACCCATATGATTATTAATTAATTCTCTATAAGGGTAAGTATTTATCATGCAACTGACTGTCTCCTGAATTGAGATTTAAATCTATGATTATTCTGTATGAAAACAATGTTTCCCAGATAGAGGGCATCTTGTCATTGTTTGTATGGTCAAATTTGCAATTTTATTTCTTTAAAAAAAAAACAAAGTTTAGAAGCAAATTTAGCATACTTGTGCAACTTCCTACTTGCATACCCCCCCCTCTCTCCTAGCAACACACACACACACACACACACACGTGTGTGTGTGTGTATGTATATGTGTGTGTGTTTTACAAATGAAGATATATGCAAGTAGGAAGTTGCACAAGTATGCTTTGCTTCTAAACTTTATTTACATAAATGTTTTATTTATAAATGCTTTTATCCCTATTTCTTAAAGGTATAATCCATACATTACATTACTGAGACAGGGTATAACTCTTAATAGGTTGTTATTTTTGAGGTTCAGTCTGGATCAATATATGAATTTCCTTGCAATCCCGTGCTTCAGGATTGGTAATTAAAAGGGGAGAAAACTCCTTTGTACATACTAGTAAAATATAGATTCCATGTTGAAGGAAATAGGCAATTGTGGAGAGGCTTAATTATCTTGAACATGTGTTGAACTGTCCTCTTTTGAAAGAGGATTTATGTTCTTCTAATGTCTGAAAAGTGTTGATGGCCTTGAGTTTATGTTAGAAATGTAAAATGATGCATATTTCATACCTAGTGATTGGAAATTGCTAGCCATATCTACATGATTGAGGCTAGTGACATATCACTTTTCCTCTGTTTTCTGCTTCATTTGTCCTAGTATAACCAGATGTGAGCTATAAAATGGATTTACAATGGAGAAAAGAATATGGGGCAGAAATTATGTTTGACTGCAGAAGCAAAAAAAAAAAATTCAAGTAGTTGCCCCACTAAATATGATTGTCTATTAGGTGCAGCTTATTTGATAGATGCAGGATGGGAGGGGGACCAGCGGGGGAGGGGAGGGGGTCTCTGGCAGGGATGAGAGCCAGAACATCTCGGTCATAATGGGAAGAGGCAGGTATGGCGGGAGCAGAGGGGTGGGCCACTCTCGGGGAATAAGACCTCGCTGTGTACAAGCGATCCCTTGTTCCGGCCCCTCCGATGTGGTTCCATCGTGCTCACCCCGGGTACCTGGTAACCAGGTTGTTCAGGGCCCTGGGCTCAGGATGCTGCTGCTTAACGCCAGGTCAATCACCAACAAAGCCCCCCTGATATGTGATCTAATCACAGAAGAGGGGGCTGACCTGGTTTGTGTAACTGAGACCTGGCTGGGCCAAGAGGGGGGAGTTGCCCTCTCTGAGATATGCCCAGACGGGTTCTCAGTGCAGCATCATTCCCGACCCCAGGGAAGTGGGGGAGGAGTGGCAATAATAACGCGCGGGAACCTGCATCCTCGTAGGATCCCTGCCCCGGAGATTGTTGGGTGTGAGACGCTCCTTCTGAAGTTGGACTTAGGGGTACAGGTGGGCCTTTTCTTAACGTACCTGCCTCCCAGCTACGTAGGTAAGGCCCTGCCTGAGCTGCTCGAGGCAGTAGCCGGCTTGGCAGTTGAGTTCCCTAGGCTTATGGTGCTGGGGGACTTCAACTTGCCTTCTGCTGGCGAAACCTCTGGGATAGCTCAGGAGTTTATGGATTCCATGACAACCATGGACCTGACCCAAGTAATCCAGGGTCCGACTCATGAGGGCGGTCACACGCTCAATCTAGTGTTTCTCTCGGGGCAGTGGAGAGATGATCTGAAGATAAGGGACATAGTCATCACCCCTCTGTCATGGTCAGATCATTTCCTACTGAGGTTGGATTTCGCAGCCCCACTCCTCCCCCGCAGGGAGGCGAGACCGACTAGGTGGTTCCGCCCCAGGCGCCTAATGGAGCCGGAAGGATTCCAGAGGGAACTTGGGGAGATACCTGAAACCCTGGTACACAGTTCGGCTGACTCCCTGGTGGCTGCTTGGAACACCGCAGCATCAGGGGCGTTAGACCGAATTGCGCCTAAGTGACCTCTCCATGGCAGTGGATCCCAAAAAGCTCCCTGGTTTACCGAGGAGCTCCGGGAGATGAAATGCCAGAAGAGACGTCTGGAGCGCCGCTGGAGGTCCAGCAAGACCTAATCCGATCGAACACTATTAAGAATTTACATCAGATCTTATTTAGTGGCGATAAGGGCGGCAAAACGATCCCATTTTTCCGCTCTTATTGCATCCGCAGATTCTCACCCAGCCGCCTTGTTTAGGGTGACTCGCTCCCTCCTTGCTAAAGGGGGGGAGCGAGGAACACTTGCAAGGTAGAGCTGAGGAATTCGCAGAGTTTCTGTTGGATAAAGTCGCTCGGATCCGGTCGAACCTGGACTCTGGCTGGGCAGAGTCCATGGAGTTGACAGGGGCAAGTCTTAGTCCACCGTTGTGGGAGGAGTTTGGGCCTGTTTCTCCTGAGGATGTGGACAGAGCCGTGGGGGCGATGGGGGCCTCCACCTGTTTATTGGACCCGTGCCCTTCCTGGTTGGTCTCGGCCAGCAGGGAGGTGACACGCGGCTGGATCCGGGCGGTGGTCATTGCTTCTTTGGGGGAGGGATCCGTACTGCAGTCATTAAAAACTGCGGTGGTGAGACCCCTCCTGAAGAAGCCTTCCCTGGATCCAGCTGACTTGAAGAACTATCGTCCGGTCTCCAACTTACCTTTTTTAGGGAAAGTTGTGGAGAAGGTGGTGGCTACTCAACTTCTGCAACTCCTGGATGAAACAGAACATCTAGATGCCTATCAGTCGGGTTTCAGGCGCGGGTACAGTACAGAAACTGCCTTGGTCACTCTGATAGATGATCTCTGGCGGGCCCGGGATGGGGGAAATTCCTCTATCCTGGTGCTACTTGACCTCTCAGCGGCTTTCGATTCCATCGACCATGGTATCCTTCTGCATCGTCTCGGTGAGTTGGGAATGGGAGGCACCGTTTTACGGTGGTTCTCCTCTTATCTTGCCGATAGGATGCAGTCGGTGTTAACAGGAGGGCAGAGATCCTCCCCTAGGCCCCTGTTATGCGGGGTGCCTCAGGGGTCGGTTCTCTCGCCCATCCTATTTAACATTTACATGAAACCGCTGGGTGAGATCATCCGCAGACATGGGGTGTGTTTCCACCAGTATGCTGATGACACCCAGCTGTACATTACCACCCCGTCTGACTTCAGTGTGGCAGTTGATGTAATGTGCCGGTGCCTGGACGACGTTAGGATCTGGATGGGGAGGAACAGACTCAGACTCAACCCCGACAAGACTGAGTGGCTTTGGGTATTGCCTCCTAAGGACTATAACAACTATCCCTCCTTGGTTCTAGAGGGAGTGAAACTGACTCCCTCGGACCAGGTCCGCAACTTGGGGGTCCTCCTAGATCCACAGCTAAAATTGGAGCATCATCTTACTGCTGTGGCTAGGGGGGCCTTTGCACAGGTTCGCCTCGTGCACCAGTTGCGGCCATACTTGGAGAAGGAGGCTCTACTCACGGTCACTCACGCCCTTGTCACCTCCCGTTTGGACTACTGCAATGCGCTCTACATGGGGCTACCCTTGAAGAGTATCCGGAGACTCCAACTGGTACAAAATGTGGCTGCGCGTGCTGTGGTGGGTGTACCAAGGTACACCCATGTGACACCTATACTCCGCCAGCTGCATTGGTTGCCCATTTGTCTCTGGGTCCAATTCAAGGTGTTGATCATCATCTTTAAAGCCCTTCATGGCTTAGGACCAGGTTATCTCCGGGACCGCATTCTGCCTCATACTTCCCTTTGACCGTTTAGGGCCCACAGAGTTGGCCTCCTCCAGCTCCCGTCAACCAAGCAATGTCAGCTGGCGGGCCCTAGGGGGAGGGCCTTCTCTGTGGCAGGCCTCGCGCTCTGGAACCAACTTTCTCCAGAGACCCGAACCATCCCCACCCTGCTGGCCTTCCGAAAAGCTGTTAAGACGTGGCTTTTCCTGCAGGCAGGGGGCAGAGCTTAATTCCAGCTGAACACTCCCCCGGGTATGCCTGGTTGTTGTATGGTTGTTTTTATATTGTAATTTTAATTTTTATATTATGTTTTTAAATTTTGTTTATTGGTTATTCTTGTATTTTCCTGTGCTGTACGACGCCCTGAGTCCCTCGGGAGTTGGGAGGCATATAAGAAAGCCAAATAAATAAATAAATAAAATAAATGAATTTAATTTGTGAATCGGCGCACCATTTTAATTTCAGTGCTTTCCTGGAATTTTTAAATGCTGGGCAGTTTTTTCCTCAAACGAGCTTCAGTTGTCATGTAGAACGTTTAGGTACACAATTGAGAAGACCTGAAGAACTTAATAAGAAGTCACCAAATGTTTCTCAATTCATAGGAGTCTGCAGAATATTAAAGTGATTGCAAATGATCAAAGTTCTCATCACTTGTGTGTAGGCAACATCTATGCATGTGCAAAACTAATCTTGATCACAACAGCATCCCTACCACTTTGACTTTCCTTCAGAACTCCAGGACACCAGCAACCCCTGTCTTTAATACTCTAATCAGAAAACTGGTTCTACTGGGTGATACCAGTTTTACAATAGATACCATAGATACCATATCTATTTTTTTCATTTGTTTCCCAGTCTGGGTGCCCTCCAGATGTGTAGATTTTGTCCAAGAATTCCCTAGCCCAAGTGAGCATTGCTATGAATTCTGAGGCATGACGTCCATGGTGCATCTGGAAGGTGCCAAGAATCCAAAAAGCTGCAGAAAAACACAACAGCAGACTTCTTTCAAAAGCCCAACCTTCCCTTGGATTGTTCCTCTCATCAATTATTGTAGGATAAATAGGAAAAGTTTAAGTATTATCATCTATCCTTGTTTTTGCTAAAGGGACAGGTGCTAGATTACAAAACTGTGTCACTGTGCTTTGTACCTGAATAAAGGAGCATGCTAATTAGCTATATGAGGATAAGAAAAATTGGTTAAATCCAGCCATATTAATACAGGAAGGAACATTTATAGACATGCTGTCACTAGAAGACATTGATTTTACAGTGGTTCTTTTAATCAGGCATGCCACTCTATAACTTAAGTAATAAATACAGGATCAAAACTGCATCTGTAATGAAGGGAGAAGAGAGCCCATTATTAATTTCCCAAGGGGAAACTTATTTTTGTGCAGCTCTTTTGCAATTCTAAGTGTTGCTGCTTGTTTTGATCCAAGTATTGTGAATCAATGTGTACTGAAGGAGATAATTCCAAAATTGCTGGGGTTAGAGAAGGAAATTTGGTGATGAGTCAATTTGTTGCCAGCAAATAGTGTTTAGGCATAGGCATTAACTAGAGCTGAAATGGAACATTAAAACACACATTTCAAAATGAAAGTGAATGATTTTATTATGGTCTGTAACCAATACAGCAGTCAGCATTTAATTAACATTACAAATATCAAGCTGGTGTTATAAAGATATATCGATGCAAAACCCAAATAATAGGCCCGAACCATGAAATTGCTTCATTTCTTGACCGTATTCTTAATGAAGGCAAAATCACACATGTTTTCAGGAACTAGATTTTATTCCTTGCTGCCTCTCCATCAGAAATCCTGAAGAATTACCAACAGCATAACTTCATTTTTGTATAACGTTGAGCAGGAATGTTTTTGCTATATACATCTACTGGAGATTGCTTTGACCTCATATGGACATAGGATTTAAATGAGGTGATGGTATTTTTATAAATAATTCTACACCATCTCAGTACATTTCAGAATATAATGAAATAGCTGCATCATAATGGTCTATGACTGCAGCATTCAAGCTTTGCATAACCAAGAGGTGTGTAGACTCCTTCTGTCAATATCTATGTCTTTATTTCCACAGTATGTAGTGTTGATTGTAAAAATGGGGGTGGGGAGATAAAGTGGTAGCGAGAGATTGCATTAGAAGGTTTTAATAAGTAAGTCATTAAAATGAAAAGTTACATTAGCACAATTCACACATGTGGCAGAAATGCCTACAAAAACTAAGTCTTAGCATGTGTGAGGCAATCATTTAGAATATGAGCCAGAACAGGAGTCAGGAGAGAATATTATCCTCAGATAAGCATTAGGGAATTAGTGATCTAATTTTTACAATTTGAATCATAATATAGAGCAGTTACTTTAATTTTGGCTTTAAATGATGGATGCATCTATACCAAGGTGTCAAACTCACGGCATCATGTTGATGTCATGTGATGTTTCGTGATGTTTTTCCCATTCATGGAGCTGAGATGGGCATGGCCTGCGCATGACGCATCCAGCTTGTGGGCTACCAGTTTGACATCTGTGATCTAGATATTTTGGTTTGTAAGTTGGAACTCATGGCTTACCATTTTGTATGAATCAAGTTTCTGTGGTTGTTTAAAATAAACCATGGTTTAGGCCAATGGTTCCCAACCTGGGGGTCGGCACCCCTTTGGGGGTCGAATGACCATTTCCCAGGGGTCGCCCCGGCACCCTCAGCTCCCCCCCCCACTGCCACAAGCCTGGCCATATCGACTCAACTCGCCCGAGCCCTCCGATTGGTCGGGAGAGGTGCCATTCGGTGAGAGGCATTTGTGACGCCTGGCGGGCGAGCTTTGGCAGCATCAGCTAAGGGGCCAGCTTTGCTTTGAATTCTGGGAGTTGAAGTCCAGGCACCTTAAAAGTTGCTGAGATTGAGAAATATTGCTGTACACTTGTTGGTTATCAAGTCTAAATACAGAAGTAGACTTGTTGTGGAAGATGATATTCCTTGTGCTCTTGCAAAGACTGGCCCGAGAATTTCTGATCAGGCATAATTACATATTGTTTTTGTGATTAATCGCTATGCTTTAATTATGTTCAATTTGTAACAATGAAAATATATCCTGCATATTAGATATTTACATTACGATTCATAACAGTAGCAAAATTACAGTTATGAAGTAGCAACGAAAATAATTTTATGGTTGGGGGTCACCACAACATGAGGAACTATATTAAGGGGTCGTGGCATTAGAAAGGTTGGGAACCACTGGTTTAGGCAATATGTGAAGTCATTTATAAGTTACTCAGAATGTGAATTTGGGAAGAAAAAGAAAGAAAGGTCTGGCATCTATATATATAAAAGTGAAAACCACTCACACAATAATCACGAAATCTCCAGAACTGTAAAGCCTACAAACTTGAAATTTGCCACGTATGTTCCTCTTGGCTTTTAGGTGCTCACTAAGAAAGGATTTTTCAAAATGACCATCAGAGCAGGAGTATTTCTTATATTATTATTAACAAGCTCTGATGCTAAGGAGTTCTACTCCCCGCTCCCCACCTGAAAAGAAATCTGATCCAAATACAAAACACAAGCAGAAGAGTTTCAGTTTTGTTTTTGCTTTCACAGCAGCAAGCACCTTTACTACAGAACAGTTGAGCTAAGCCACGCACAGACTCCTTCCTGTCTCCTTCTTGCTCATACAGCAAATACTGTTTGAGTTTCCAAACACCCCTCAACTCTCTCACACACTAACAGGACACTAGCCAGATGAATACCAATGGATGCTGGTAGGCAGAGACAGATTCCCCCCCCCCTTATTTTCCTCCTCAGTTCAGACAAACCTATTCTTTATACAGTAACACCAGTTAAAGGGAAAAGAGGCAAAAAAATGCAGGAAAAGATTTACAGATGCAATTAGGAAAACACTAGCAAGGGAAGCGCCCTGTTTCTCCCATGGCCAGTTCTATGTGGCATACTCCAGAGTCAGTTCACCTGACAGCCTGGTCCTCCTCCAGCCAGACAGCAAAGCCAGGAATGTTGTTTACAGGGAGGTCCTGAGCAATTCATCTCAGGGACGAATTGGAAGTCTATGCTATCCAACTTATTAGCCTTATTAGACTTATTAGTTTATAGCCCATAGACAAAACAGTCATGGTTGCTGCTGAGATTAAAGGGCTTAAGCCCATCTATTTCATTGTTGTTACACTTACAATAATGTCTTCATCTGTAACAAAAACTTACTTTATCATCTCTAACGAAATAATAGTCACTTTTTAAACTGCTCATTAATTTTCAAGCTTTTAGTGTCAATTTATCAAGCCCCATCATATAGTTTGGTAGCGAAGCATAGGTATCCAGCTAGTATATAATACATCCTTCCTACCAGAGGTGGGTTCCTGCTGGTTCGGACCTGTTCTATAGAACTGGTAGTTCTGGGTCGCTGGATCCGGTAGTGACCCAGGCCTGCCACATCCGGTTCTTGGTGCCGCCGTAGGTGCTGCAATCTTGTTTTTTTGCTTCTGCGCATGTGCAGAAGCTTTGTTTTAGCACTGCACATGCATACGTGCGCAAAGCGTGCATGCCCGTGCAGTGCGTCCCTGAGTGAACCAGCAGTGAAGAAAACAGGAACCCACCCCTGCTTCCTACAAACGGTAGTTCTGGAGGCTTTCACTCTGGAATTGCAAACTTTAAAGAAAAATATTTGCTATGGCATGGTAAAAATCTCTAAAAACGCTTAGAGAAGAGCCAGGTTTTTTTGTAGATTAACTACCATCTGACATATATAGAATTTTAAGAGGTTGCTATGTGGCTAATAGAATCTGTAAATCAAATTCTAGTGCCACAGAGAGAGACAACTACTATGTTTATATTATATGACAACTAATATGTTTATATTATATGCTTTAGAAAGTCTCTCTTATTTTTTTAAAAATGTCTGAATATAATCCATTGTTTTGTTTTCTGTTTCTCTTTGAACTTCAGAAAAGAACTTCAAATGCATGTGCATTCTGCTCTTAGACTGGCACCAAATGGATTAGATTAAAATATAATCTTTTGGATTCTTTTCTAAGACACTGTTGTTATTGAGTATTTATTTAATGCTTTCAATCTAACACCACCTAACTTTGGATGTTTAACTGCATATGAAATATGGCAGAAGTGTAACCCAGTGTGTTAGCAGTATAACTTGGTATATTAGGAATTTGGAGTTGAATGTTTTTTAGATCTTGGTTAATAACCATTAGTGGTTATTATTAAGGTCTGTATCAAAGTTAACTTCCTCTCACTATAAAGAACAGATTGAAGAATCAAAGGTAAGATGTTTAAGCAGAAGAATAAAGAATGATTGAAGAATCAAAGATATGATGTTCAAGCAGGAATATGCCTAATTAACAACAGGATCCAAAAGATAGCTAGGGAAAGTGCATAAATATAAAAGCATCTGAAATGTATAACTAAATAATTCAACTTTGTACATCAGAGAAAATGTGCTTACAGTCTTCTGTGTGCCCACATGACAAACTATGCTTAACAAGCTGAATTAGTTCCCAGTAAGCTTGTGGGCATGATTCATGGTTATGACCTATAAAGTTCTACATAGCAGAGGACCTGGTTGTTTGAGGGCCTGCCTGTATCCTATGGTTTCTTTCCAATGGATATGAACCAACAATTTGATTAAACAATGTCTTTTTTTTTGGAATCCAGGAAGTGTGCTTTCTTTGTTATAGCACCTTCCACTTGGAATAAGCTACCCCTGAGATCTATAGGGTTCCTGTCATCATGGCATTCCAGAAGACCTTACAGACCTAGCTGTTCTCATAGATGTTGGAGCAGTGTGGATTGGACCTCTTGTTGGACATATTCAGCATCTATTGTGTATATTTTGGAGCTAGCTTTATAAATTTCCTTCTTGTTTATTTACTTTAATGTATTTTTCTTTATATCACAAGCCACCCAGTGTTAGTTTGGAGTTGGGTAGTACTTAAATAAAAATGTCTTCTTGTTCTTGTTATATTGTTTTGTAAAATACCACGAGGACCTCTCTTTTTTGACAAAAAGCTGTTGGGCTGGCACAAGCAGAATTTTTCAGAGATTGTACTGAGTAGACATTGCCGCAAGTATTAGGTCAATAGATAGTAGCAGGAGTTAATTAATTACTCCTTTAGGAACCATTTGCATTTATATAGACTTTGTGCAGTTTCTAGCCAGTCTATATTGGTAGAGAATATTTTCAAAAGAAATAAATTTATGTTTGAAAGATTACTTTTATTAAAGGAATTCTTACTATTCCTGCTATCTGCAATTCTTGCTCAAATGTTTCTCTATATTAACACCGGCTCTGAAGCTTTCAGGTTTAATTGATCCTGGTTCTAAAAATTGGATTATAGATGCTAGCCCCAGTGAAGCTAGGCAAGTTTCATGTTCTAAGGATATTTCCCTTTGTTTCAAATATCCCAGGGAAATGTCACATTTGCTTACAATGGACAATTGAATAAGTGCAGGTAACTCTCATCTTACAACCATTCATTTAGCAAATGTTTGAAATTATAATAGCACTGAAGAAAGAGACTTAGACACATCCTTGCGTTTATGAACATTTCAGCATCCCCGTGGTCACATAGTCAAACTTTAGGCTGGCAATGAAATAATAAATATATTGCTTTGCTCTTTCAATTAATTTATTGGTCTCCCACGTAACTGTTCAGCTCTTGGGTCTGAGATGAGACTTCAGAGTATATAGCTAACTAGGCTAAGTAGTCAGCTCATCTCACACAGCATGGTCCCTCATCCATTTAGTATAATATATTGCCCAGTTGACATCTTCACCTATCCATGGCTATTTTAATATAATTTATTAGAGTTTGGATTCATAACATATTGAATCATAAACTGACTGAATTTATTTCATGCAACAGAATTAGATAAAACGTGGTTGATTAAGTTAGTTGTTTACTATTTTGTGTAAATACAGTTGCTGAGTAACAGTGCTATGCAGGTGTTACATCTGGAATCTAAAAATATTGTGAAGAGCTTAACCTGATCTTGCAAAACCCCAAAGTCATAAGAGCCAGAAAAAGTATAATTATTTTTACCTTCACCATTCTAGAACCCAGTATTTTGACTGCATAATGGATTTTGGAAGCTCAGCTACATACATGCATACATACACATGTCATATATATGCATTTGCTTCATGAAACACTTTGGTTGACACAGTTGACATCAGAAAAATAGGTCATATTATGATAATGTCATAATAGATATTTCAATCTTGCTAACTTCAAGTTTATTCATAGCAGAATATTTCTGTATGGAATTATATTTCTTATTAATTGAGGGATTCACCCAGAAAAGCAAGGAAACAATATTTTCCTGTTTGCTTCCAATAATGGTAGAAAAGATATTAGGGCAGAGACAAAAATAAAAATCTCACAATGACCCAAAAATTCAATTACATTTATAGCGGCAGCTGAAGGAGAACAAAATCAATGAAAGGAGCTTACTTATTACAAACCCATAGTTGCCATAAAACTGAAACTAAATCACATTGACAGGATCTGAACTTCAGGTAAATTGCTTTGAATTCAGAATGGGAGCCTGAAGAAATAATGGAAATGATATTGCAGGTTGTTGGGTGAAAAGGACTATCACTTGTATAAATCTATTGCTGCTCTGAATTGTATAGGTAGGTATTATGGGCACACACATACTCTAATACCTTATCTGTATTTTGTAAAGTAGAACCCTCTATTGTTTATTGAACAGCTAAAAATACTGGTGTCAACAGAATTAGCTTCTCATGTCAAGGGAATAATGCACTTTTGAAACAGGCTGATTGATAACTGACAATTGTATTCTGTTGAGCAGTAGACTTATGAGGCAATGACAGAAGAGGACCTATTGGTCAAATCAATTATTTTCCCCAAAGAATTTGTCCAGGCACATTCTTCATCTCCTTGTATAATGTTGATTCTTAGCTATGAGATAAAATGTTGTATATTTCTCACAATTCTCTCAACAAAAAGCAATCAAGATTCATGGATTGCTTTTATTGTCTTTAGGACGCTTTGGTAACTATAATACGAAAATTTATTTTATCTAATTCACTTCAAGTTGAAACTTTCATTACAATTTCACATCATTTTTTTTCTGAAGGAGAGTCCATTTCAATCATTTTACAAAGAGAATATGAAACAAATGTCTAACCATACAAATGAAATACCATAATATTATCTAGAAAGGATGGCCTAGATACAGGAAGCTATAGCTTTGGCTATACGTTTTCTTGAACAATGTAGTTCCAATTTGAGGATCGAACTGTTCTTTAAAAACCGCATCACTACATTTCATAGAAAAAAATTCTTTCTTGTTGTGGGATGACCTGTCTCTCTTTATTAAAAGACTGACGTTTTCAAGAGTCACAGTTCACTTCAGAACAGATGCATGGAAAAGCTAAATTAATACAAGATTTAGATGGCAATTTAGAGGAAAGGGAAAGGAGACACAGTAATTATGCAGGTATTGGTTATATATGAGACAGATGACAAATATCAATTAACAATTGTAATGTGTTAAAAAAAACTGTTAAGACTTTCTCAAATATCCTCAAAGCTTTTCATGTGAATTAAACAATCTCTTGTTTTATTGTGCTGTTACAGTTCTTTTCTTCCAAAAAGTCTACTTTGAGAGTTCTAATGGAGTGTCCTAGAAAGTTGAAATGCTCTGATGTTACTTTGTCCTTGTTTTGAGTCAAGATGTCAAAACTGTGTCCATTAATGTTCTTGCAAAACATTACAAAATGTTCTTGGGTTACAGATTCTGCTACTTCCGGTTTGCTAAGGGATGCACCATGTGGGCTTCGCACATGTGTACGCATGCACAGTACTAAAAAAAGCTTCTGCGCATGCACAGAAGCAAAAAACAAGATGGTGGCACCTATGGCACCACCAAGAGAACAGGCTCAGGGGCGTGGCAGGCCTGGGTCGCTGCCGGTTCCAGCAACCCAGGCTGCCAAGTTACTAACAGTTCTATAGAACTGGTTCAAACGGGTAGGAACACACCTCTTCAATGGACATATACAGGAAACCTACTGATAACTATGCATACCTATACACTTCCAGTTTCCATCCAGAATGCAACAACAAATTTGTCATCGGTAGCCAGACTGTTTACTGAGCTACATTAGTTCTGACTATTTCCCAGAGAAACTCAAGTAATGGAATTAAAGCAGCATTCAAAATACTGAAATACCTATCCAATGAGATCAATGACTAATAAATAAAGCCACATTGATTCCCAGGAGGAACCTACTAAAAGATAGATCACAAAAACAGAACAAGAGAATGCTGCTGGTTGTCTTACAGCTTACAGCTTAAATCACTAGCATTCAGAGGTGGGTTCCTGCCAGAGCTGCCCTGTGCGCAGCTCCGGTAGGGAGTGGCCTATTGAGCAATTTGCGCGCGACCACTCCAGAACCCTCTCTGCTGGTCCACTGCGTGCATTGCCATTTTTTCCCTTAATTTTTGGGCAATTTTGCTTCTGCGCATGCATGGAAGCAAAATCGTGCCAAAATCTCATGCGTGCACACGTCCCATTATGAGATTTCGGCGAGATTTTGCTTCCGTGCATGCGCAGAAGCAAAATCATACAAGGGGCACGCGTGCGTAGCGAGCGCACGCACCCTCAAAACGTGGAGATGTGCGTGCAGTGCACCGGCACCGGTAGGACAGCAACCCACTACTGCTAGCATTATCAATAAGCTGCAGATATTGGACAATGACACTACACCTTTTCTACCTTGCCTTCACACCTACACCAACAGCATCATCACTGATCCCAACAACTTCATCCACAAGGTTACAGATGTCTTTGCATGCTTGTATATGCTCTCATGTGGTATATGTCATCATCCGACAGCAGTGGTCCACTGCATTCTGTATAGGACATATGTTACACAAGCAAATTAATGAACAAAAAAGTTTGACATCAGAATTCAAAATGACAACAAAATAATATCAAAGCATTTCAACCCCCAGGATACTCTACTACAGATCTTTAAAAAATCACAATTTTTCTTAAAACAAAATTGGGATTTTAACAGCACAACTAAATGAGAGATTGTTGAATGCATGCATATTAGAATGATTCAGCTTATTTCAATCGGTTCCCTCAAAATGTGGATATATCAATTGTTAATTGATATGGTACTCTTTTATAGGCAAGCTATGTAGCTATGAAATTTATGTCTTCTGCCACTTTCTTCACTGCCTGTTCCCAATTTAAGTCCTAAATCAATTTAGCAAAACTGCATTCTTCTAATGAAGTGAATAATATATAATAATATAATATAATTAAAAGTGATGTCTTTTAATAAAATGTGTTAGTCTGAAACACTGCTTCAAGACGGCTTCTGATTTTTGGCCACTGTAGACTAACCATGGCTCTCTTCCTACATTACCTTTTTTGTAGCTTAAATACTGTATACAGTTTGAGTGTATTTACGTTTAATATGTCTTTCTGTGCCATCAGATTGATCTGCTGTTTTCTTTTCTTTTTTAAAAAAATAGTTTTTATTAAACATTTTTACCTTTAAAAACAAAAAAACAACATAAACATAAAAAACATAAAAAAAACAAGACAAACATAACAATGTTGAGTAGTTTTACAGCAATCCGTATCAGCATATATATTCTGTTTTTATAATTCTTTCTTCTATATTGCCTTCCTGTCGGTTATAACCACTATAATGTTATAATAACAATTATAACAATACTAATTATTTAATAATAATTGGTAACTTTAGTTAATATTTAATCAATGCTAATTGAAAACTCTTATTTCTTATTTCGGCTTCTGTTTTCTAACCACTTATACATTCTATTCCATACTTTGTAATAGTCTGACTCTTCTGTTTCTTTTAACCCCATAGTCATTTTGTCCATTTCTGCACATTCGAGTATCTTTCTAATTACTATTTCTTCTGAAGGTGTATTAGCCTGTTTCCAATTTTGTACGAAGGCAATTCTTGCAGCCGTTAATATGTGTAGTATTATATATTGAAAACTTTTAGCCATTTTCAAATCTAATATGCCTAGTAAAAACAGTTCCGGTTTCAGTTCTATCTTTTGTTCCATAATCTCTTCCAGCCACTTCTTGATTTTGCACCAGTATTTCCTTGTATTGGGGCATGTCCACCACATGTGATAAAACTTGTAACCACATCTCCAACATTCGGGGAAAAATTTCGGAACATTTTGGCCAATCTCGTGGGGGCAAATGCCATCTAAAACATTTTATAGAGATTTTCTTTATAGGCTACTGCCATCATCACTTTATAATTCCTTTCCCATAATTTATCCCATTGTTCTAGCTCTATATTATGACCAAAATTTCTAGCCCAACTAATCATTGTCTCCAGGGCTGGGTTCTAACTTATCTCGCTGCCGTTCGCTTCCTTCTGCACCGCGTGCCGCGCAGTGGCAAAAAAATCAATTTTTTAAAAAAAGCCAAAAACAAGATGGCGACTGCATGCACAGTGCCAGAAACTCGGTTTCTGCGCATGTGCAGAAGAAAAAAACCTGGAAAAAAATCCCTCCCCCCAAATTTGAAAAAATACCCCCCCCAAAAAGCTGAAAACAAGATGGCGACCGCATGCACAGTGCCAGGGACTCAGCTTCTGTGCATGTGCAGAAGAAAAAAAACCCGGAAAAAATTCAAAAAATTCAAAAAAAAATTCAAAAAAATTCAGAAGAAGAAGAAGAAGAAGAAGAAGAAGAAGAAGAAGAAGAAGAAGAAGAAGAAGAAGAAGAAGAAGAAGAAGAAGAAGAAGAAGAAGAAGAAGAAGAAGAAGAAGAAGATGGCAGTGCCCACGGACCGGCACTGACCGAACCAGTTCCATGACATCATTGTGACATCATCAGCAGGTCGATACCGGTTCAGGCAAACCGGTCCAAACTGAGAGGAACCCACCTCTGATTGTCTCCTTGACTGTCTCTTCCTGCATTTTGTATCTTAAAAGAAAATTCTATATTTCAGTAATCATTTCTCCCCTTTCCTTGTGGCAATTTATCTACTTCCAGTTGTTTCTCATAAATACCATATTGTTCCCGATCTTTTTAAAATCTCATCTTAATTTGTAAATAGGGCCACCAATCCATATCTGTTCCTTGTGTTTTCAAGTCCTGAACCGATTTTAATTCTCCTTTTTCATCTAAAAGTTCTGCGCAGCTCACCATTTTACTGAGATCTATGGTGTTTGGATATATCATTGCTTCCATCATTGATAACCAAATTGGGATTGACCTGCTGTTTTCTACTCATTTATTTATTTAGCACCAACCCACAAGGCAGGTTGGAAACGATTTATTAAATATATTATTTAATTTCAGTTTCTGGTTGGGATAATTAGCAATATGATCCTATAAACTGAATCAATATATAAAAATAACACTAAAAAGAATAAAAAGTGTTAAAATAAAAATAGGTTAAAATTGTGCGTGCAGACTTTTGAGGTAGCACTAAGGCATTATTCATTTACAGATACTGTGAATGCTTTAGCCTTTAAATTTAGGCAGGTTTATATATTGTTTGCGGGCTCCTGTCAGTTTATATGTAGTGCAATACAATGTTACGGTCTTGGATTGGCACTAAGGAGTTTCAAGACCACCATCAGTCATGGGAGTTCTCTCAGTAATTTTGAGCCAGCCATTTTGTCTCAGATAATCTAGTTGGCAGAGTTGTTGTTACAGGGACCAACTGAAAGCAGGAGCTCTATGAATGCTATCTTGGGGTCCTGAGCAAGAGATGGGATACAGATCTAATAAATAAATATTACTTTTTTCTCTAACGTGAATATTGCCATCAATTTAATTGGAATAAGCAGAGTAGTATTTTTTTTAGTAATCTATGGTCCTAGTTTAGCTCTTTAAGATGTTTCAGAGAAAGAGTGTAAAGAAACAGAAGAGGAAGACTGAGATGAGGAGTAAAAAAAAGAAAGTCAAAAAACCTCTCCTCCTATAACCGGCAGGCCCAGGCCACCCCAATGATGCCCTTGAAGTGATGTCCCGGTGCCTGGAAGCTGTGCGGATCTGGATGGGGAGAAACCGACTCAGGCTCAACCCTTCCAAGACGGAGTGGCTGTGGTTCCCAGCGTCTCTATATAGTCAGATGATTCCATCTCTGACTATCGGGGGCGAGTCTCTAGCCCCCGCCGAAAGGGCTCGCAATCTGGGTGTCCTCCTGGATCCACAGCTGTCCTTAGAGGACCATCTGACAGCTGTGACCAGGGCGGCCTTTTATCAGGTCCACCTGATACGCCAGTTACGGCCCTTTCTGGATCGGGATTCCCTGTGCACAGTCACCCATGCCCTGGTCACGTCGCGTCTGGACTACTGTAATGCTCTCTACATGGGGCTCCCCATGAAGAGCACCCGGAGGCTCCAACTGATCCAGAATGCGGCCGCGCGGGTGGTTTCGGGGGCTAATTGGTGCTCCCATATAACACCCCTCCTGCGCGAGCTGCACTGGCTTCCGGTGGTCTACCGGGTGCGCTTCAAGGTGCTTGTTACTACCTTTAAAGCGCTCCATGGCATTGGACCTAGGTATCTCCGAGACCGCCTGCTGCCACAAACTGCCTCCCATCGACCAGTGCGCTCCCACAGAGAGGGCCTCCTCGGGGTGCCATCAGCCAAGCAGTGTAGGCTGGTGACGCCCAGGGGGAGGGCCTTCTCTGTGGGAGCACCCACCCTCTGGAATCAGCTCCCTCCAGACTTAAGAACAATTCACGACCTGTCCACCTTCCGCCGTGCCCTCAAGACGTATTATTTTTATCAAGCCGGGCTGGCGTGAAAAAGTTTTTGGGGTTTTTAAAATTTTAAGATTTTACTAAATTTTAATTGTATTAAATTAGGGCCACATTGAATATTTTATTTTAAATGTATTTTAATGTTTTTTACTTGGCTTAAATGTATTTTAATGTTTTTTACTTGGCTGTTCACCGCCCTGAGTCCCCTGGAGAAGGGCGGTATATAAATTTAATTAAACTTAAACTAAACTTAAACTTTGATTGCACAATCGTCCTGGCTTTATTACCACTTGTGAGGAAAGCACATTTAAATCTGTTGCCCAAGGACAAATTGTTTCAAATGACGCAATGTGGTCTTTAAAAATAAGAAACCCGTCAAATAATTAAACTTGGGTTTCAATGAAACTGCCAGAGATCAATGATTTATGGCAGAAATTTGACATTAGTAAAACGAATATTAGTTCCTAAGCCATAATGACTATGTAAGTAGCTAACACCTGGAGAGGATAAGTGATTTAATCCTTAACCCAATTCAATTAAAAGTAAGAGATATTGATAGTCTGATAGTATATTATCAAGTACATTTATGATTTATATAAACTGGTATTTCCTGCATCTTTTGAAAGCATTCTTTCCCTACTGCTGATCAGCTCTGCCAGAGGCAATTTATTATTATTATTATTATTTTACTTGTATGTCAATACTGCTACTTTTGTCTTTTTTTTCTTATTAGTTTTAGTTGAAGTAAGCTCTCCTCCTTCAACTTGAAAGCTAACCCCGAGTGAAAAAGCAGCAGAATCGTTTTCACAGGAGGAAGCACTATTATTTTTAAAGAATTTTTTGACTTCTCCTTTTAGAATGCTCTATTTTTGATATGCCTGGTCTGATTTTATGTTCTGATTATAAACATTTCCAGCACAGCGCAGCTCATCTAACTCCCTGGGTATAGTTTATCAGGAAGCAATTTTGTTTAAATAGAAAGACAAATGAATTGATGCTCCCATCAGCTACCTGTCCCACTAATGCAATGTTGTACTTGGGATTTATCACAGACTAAAAGAGAATTTATTTTAGGGTGAAGGGAAGCTGGGAATTGTTAAAAGTATTGGCAGTGTATCACTGGTGTGTTAGGTTTGCCACTAAACCCTTCTGAAATATGTTTCAGGAAAAGGAGAGAAATGGCCTGTCACTGTGAAGATTGAGGAGTGAACAAGGCAGATGTCTAAACCAGTTCTAAAGGTCAATCAGCTTCATCAGAAACTGCCTGAAGGACTACCAATGCAGCATAATATGCTCCTGGGAGGCACTCAGTCTAGATTTCTAATAGCTATATATTGTAGACCCATCCACAGAAAAATTGCAGAGGATTTCATTTGCAAAAAAAAAGTGATGATTTTATGACTCTAAAAGCTCATTTATTTTCTACAGAGGCAGCAGCATAGAATATTTGCTCACAGGGTTTAATCATTCTGAGTAGGAGTATGGGAACCCAATGAACAATTTAATGTGCATTTAAGGTATGGCTGGACGGGGAAAAATGGTGAACTCTGTGATTATTTTCCAGTCCAAGGATATGAAAGCTGGCCATAAAATGAATGAATGGTTTGAGGGATAGGAGCACTTTCCCCTCCTGAAGTTCAAACATAGTCCTTTTCAGGGGTGGGATTGATAATTTTTAGCAACCGGTTCTCTGCCCGGTTGCTGGGTGGGTGTGGCTGTGGGGGCGTGGCTACTCAGCCTCCTGCACCACAGTGGCGGGAGAGGCGTTTTCACCATCCCCAGGCTCCTGAGGCCCTCCGGAGGCCGGAAACAGGCCCACTTCTGAAATTCTGGTACTTCTGGTAGGCCTATTTTTTACCCTCCCAGAGCCTACGCATGAGGCCTGTACTTACCTCACATCCAAAATGGGCCGTGTGGAGACTCCTGGGAGGGGTGGGGTGGGGTGAGCGGGGTCAGCCAGTCCTTGCAACTACCAGTTTGGTGAACCAAATGTAAAATTAACATCTGTTTCACCCGAACAGGTCCGAACCAGCTGAATCCCACCCCTGGTCCTTTTTATCTAGGCTGTCTTTGCTGTAGTAGAACAGGAGGTACAAAATAGACAAGAAAGAAAATGACTTGTTTTATTGTTTGGGATGTTAATGAAAACAAGAATGATTTTGATCTGAGAAGTACTGCTTTATAAATCCTTAGAAAGACCTGGAATACTGCCTCCAGTTTTGGTCACCACATTACAAAAAAGATGTTGTGACTTTGGAAAAAGTGCAAAGAAGAGCAACTAAGATGATTAAAGGCCTGGAGACTAAAATTTATGAAGAATGGTTTCAGGAACTGGATATGGCTAGTCTAGAGAAAAGTAGGGCTAGGGGGTGGCATGATAGCAGTATTCAAGTATTTGAAGGGCTGCCACAAAGAGTGTGGGGTCAACTTATTTTTGAAAGCACCAGAAGCAAGTTAAGAAATAATGGATGGAAACTAATCAATGAGAGAAGCAACCTGGAATTAAGGAGACACTTCCCAATAGTGAGAACAATTAACCAGTGGAAGAGCTTGCCCTCAGAAGTTGTGGCTGCTTCATGACTGGAGGTTGTTAAGAAAAGACTAGACAGCCACCTGTCTGAAATAGTATAGGGTCTCCTGCTTAAGCAGGAGGTTGGACTAGAAGACCTCCCTTCCAGCAATATTCTGATTGTTACCTTCAGTGCTCTTCTATAAAAGCATCACTTCACTCAGCTTAAAGTGTATCTTGCTAAAGGTCTAATTGCATTTGTCCCGTGACTAGATTAAAGGCTTATGATCTTGTGCAATTTGAGAATAAAATATGAAATATGAGTTAGAGTTACATTCTGTCTGAAACTTGCTGATTTATCATTTTTGTGGCCGGCTTCATAACCTTTACAAATCATTATTTACCAATAAAGGAGACTATGTATACCGTATTTTTCGGAGTATAAGACGCACCTAGATTTTAGAGGAGGAAAACAAGGAAAAAAGTATTCTGAACCAAATGGTGTAGTAATATATTATTTAATAAAATACCAGTATAGCAGAATACTTTTTACAACCATGTATACTTTTTACAACCATGTATACTTTTTGCAACCATGTACACTTTTTAGAACCATGTAAAATCAACAGCGGTATTAAGAACCATTATCACTGTCATTAACAAATGAGGAGAGACTTTAAGGTTCAGCACTCTAATTTTCTGGAAAGCCCAAGAACTCGTCATCGTCGCTCTGGTGTCAGAGTTTAGGCAGCTCAGTTGCTCACAATCACTTTCTTCGCTACCTTCATAAATGACATCATCTTCAGTTCCATCTAAGGCATTGCTAATGCCACATTTTTTGAAGGACCGTCCTTCAATTTCATCCTTCACTGAGTTCCATGATTTTATTTATTTATTTTATTTATTTATTTTGTCAACATGTGTACAAGATAACAGGTATGATATAAACATAAACAAAAGCAAAGTATGTATAGGTAAAATTAGACAATAGGACAGAAGGACAGGGACGGTAGGCACGATGGTGCACTTACGCACGCCCCTCTTAGGAATGGGGTGAGGTCAACTGTAGACAGTCTAAGGTTAAAGTTTTTGGGGTTTGGGGAATGTGGTTTGGGGAATGGGTGAATGTTTTCACCCATTCACAAACTTGAGTGATAGTGGGCCTCCTCATTAGTCCAGAGGTTGTCAGATCATGATTACCAGCAGCCATCCATTTGTTCTACTCTTCTCGCATGTACACTTTGAATGGCTTGTTGATGGAAACATCAAGAGATTGCAACTGGCTGGTAAGACCTCCGGGAATTACAGCTAGATGAGTCTTCACTTCTTTGAATCTTTTCTTGTGGTTTCACTAATATGTGCTCTAAACTGGTCAAGCACTAATAAAGGAAAACCACACTTTTTCAATCCATACTTTCCTGCCATGTTCGTCCATCCATCCTTTCTCATGGACATGAACAACAACACCTCTTGGAATCATTTCTTTTGGGAAGGTTTCCTTTTAAATATTAACATTGGTGGCTATTTTGTGCCGTCTGCACAGCAGGACAACACAATCGTGTAATGTGTTTTCTCATATCCTGAGGTTTTCACGGTTATGCTTTTGGCACCTTTGACATCAACAGTCCTATTTGATGGCACATCAAAAGTTAGAGGGACTTCATCCATATTCCCAATCTGGCCAATTTCAAAATTATTTTTCTTCCTGGAGTCTATCACAAAAGTATGAAAAGACAGAATCTTAGATTCATACTCTTTTGGCATTTTTTGCGCAATTCTAGTTTTGATGAGCATAACAAGGCCATATCACCTCATAAATCTGAAGCACCACGATGGTGATCCAGTAAAATCCTGAATGCCTTTCTGTGTAGTAATGCACTTGGCTTCATACATCACCATTTTTGTGGTGACAGCGAAGCCACTGTTCCTGTGACCTGTGATCCAGTCTCTCATGTGCTCCTCTAACTGTGGCCACTTTGCTGGAAGCCCACAAAAGTTGTGCTTGCTTTTATCCTTTACCTTTTGCATATGATCCACCTGTGTCCTCCACACTCTTATCATTTTTTCAGTTGGAGGTGGTCCAAAATGTTTCTCCGCTGATCTGTTTCCATGTTTCTCAGCATATTTCACAGCTTCCAGCTTGAAAGAGATTTTATATGCTTGCCTTTTTGGCTTTGACATTTTTATGCAACAAAGTACAATAATGTTTCCTTTATAACAATGCAGAGCACTTTAGTTGAAACCATGTTCATACATTCATACAAACATGCACATGCCCCCGCCCTAAACTTCAAAATTGACAGCTTTAAGACTAGTGGACTTCAACTCCCAGAATTCCTCCTCCAGTCATGGTAGCTGAGGAATGGGAGTTGGAGTCCACAAGTCTTAAACTTGCCAAGTTTGAAGACCCTTGCACCCCAACCCCTAACACAGGGGTCTTCAAACTTGACAGCTTTAAGACTAGTGGACTTCAACTCTCAGAATTCCTCCTCCAGTCACGTTAGCTCAGGAATGGGAGTTGAAGTCCACAAGTCTTAAACTTCTAAGTTTGAGGACCCTTTTTTAAAAAGCATTTAAAGACCATTTTAAAAAAAGGTGCTAACCTGTCAGGCGGCTCACTTCGGGTAGCAACAGCAGTGGCGGGCTTTGGGCAGGAATGGTGGTGGCGGTGGCAGCTTGCTTTGGGCAGGAACAGTGGCAGAGGCTCTTTAGGCAGCCCAGGAGCAGGCTTCGGGTAGGAATGGCAGCGGCAGCTCACTTTGGGCAGCAACGGTGGTGGCAGCTTCTCAGGCGGCTCGGGAGCAGGCTTCGGGCAGGAACGGTGGTGGTGGTGGCAGCTTGCTTCTGGCAGAAATGGTGGCGGCGGCTCCTCAGGTGGCCCAGGAGCAGGCTTTGGGCAGGAACGGCAGTGGCAGCTCGCTTTGGGCAGCAATGGCGGCGGCTCCTCTTCAGGCGGCCCGGGAGCAGGCTTCAGGCAGCAACGATGGCAGCAGCTCTTCCTCAGGCAAGAGAGAGGCGGTGGGGAGGCTTAGGCAGCGGCTAAGGCAGGGTCCGGGTGGTAGTCAAGAGCAGGTCCGGTGATGAGGTGGCAAGGTGGCAAGGTATGACAGGTGTCTTCAGTCCTCAGCTAACTGCTCAAATAGCTCAATTTATAGCAAACAGTTCCACAGAACCATTTGATTTTCACCTTTCTGACTGGTAGTTGGATCAGTCTCCTGGAATACTGCCAATAAGCTGCCTGTTGCCACCCATTGTCACCATTGCTGCTGTTGCCGCCATTGCCGCCATCGCACCAACTCCTCCCCCCTCCCCCCAGGTATGTCTGATGTATGTCGGAGCATAAGACACACCCAAATTTTGACCCCCTTTTGGGGGGTAAAAAGGTTCATCTTATATTCTGAAAAATCAGGGTTGAAATGAGGGGTCCTTGGTGCTCTCTGAGCTGCTTGTTTTCTTGCAGATATTTCATTACCCTAACTAGGTAACATAATCAGTGCTAGTAAGGAGTGCTGTTTGCGGACAGTTTATACGTATTATGGCAACTTGCTTGTCTGTGTTGGATGGGAGTAGTCTTAGAAATTCTTTGGTTGGACTGTTTGCTGATGGCTTTTTGGCAGTTTCTTGACTGGGGTATTTTTTAACTTGATTGTTGGTCTGAAGTTAACCTTGGAGTTAATCTATGCTGATCTGGTTGCTGATTACTGGTGGAGAGGTGCTGGCGTCTTTTTTTTGTTGTTGTTCTCTTTAGGGCTGGTTGATTGTCTCTTTTGCATAGTCGATATAAGTTGTTAATGATTATGTGTCTATAGATGGCTGATTTGTCAGAGTGCCAGGCTTCTAGAAATTTCGTGGTATTTTTGGATTTGGCCTGGTCTAGGATTGTCACATATTGCCAGTTGAAACTATGGTTAAACCTGTCTATATGTTGTGAAATTGAAGAGTTTTTTTCATGCCTTCTGACTGCCAGTTGGTGTTGATTGATGCATTCTGCCAGTCTTCTGCCTGTTTGTCCTAATAGTGGTTGTCGCAGTTCTTACACTGTACATTGTAGATTACTCCTGTTTTTCCTTCTGGGGTTGCTGGGTCTTTTGGTTTGCTTAAGATATTTTGGAGGGCTTTAGTTGGCTTTTGTGCTACACTGATTCCATGTAGTTGTATTAGTCTATTTATGGTTTCTGAGATATTCATAAGAGGAAGCCAACACTCCATTTACTCTCCACTACAGTGTTGAGTTTAGTTTAGTTTAGTTTAATTAAATTTATATACCGCCCTTCTCCAGGGGACTCAGGGTGGTGAACAGCCAAGTAAAAACACAATATTAAATAAGTAAAAACACAATATTAAATATTTAATATTTAATATTAAATATTAAATATTAAAATATATATACATTTAAAAGAAAATATTCGATGTGGCCCTGATTTAATACAATTAAAATTCGGTAAAATCTTAAAAACCCCAAAAACTTTTTCACGCCAGCCCGGCTTGATAAAAATAATATGTCTTGAGGGCACAGCGGAAGGTGGACAGATCGTGAATGGTTCTTAAGTCTGGAGGGAGCTGATTCCACAGGGTGGGTGCTCCCAGAGAAGGCCCTCCCCCTGGGCATCACCAGCCTACACTGCTTGGCTGATGGCACCCCGAGGAGGCCCTCTCTGTGGGAGCGCACTGGTCGATGGGAGGCAGTTTGTGGCTTCAAACGATCAGGGATGTGACTATAGATGAGGATGAAATCATTGTCTCATTTGATGTCACAACCCTGTTCACATCTATAGATCCAGAATTAGCCAAAGAAGCCATGGCCGCATTGCTTCACAGTACCCCTGACTTAATTGAATACAAGAAGATGAAAACACCCAGGATTATGGATCTCATAAATGTCTATTTAATTACATATTTTCAATTAGATGGCCAAATTTACCAACAAATTAAAGAGACACCTATGGAAGCACTGCTTTCAGGACTTATAGCGGAGATCGTTATGCAACCCTAACTCTAACCCATAGCACTTCCACAAATACTACCGAAAATATAGATCAGATATATAGATGACACCTTCACCATAATAAAAAGGACAAATTAGAGAACAGCACCATCAATAATTATAGGAATTATATATGTCAAATTTCATAGAGACCCATAAATAGTGTTCAAGCTATACTTCTTTGTACAAAAATGGTTATAAGTGCATTGCTTCAGGAGAGAAATGGTGACAGAACATCCATGTCAAATTTTGGCCTGTGTTTAAAATCTTATGAAAAGCATAACAGCATCATAATTTTTACAGAAGAACTATCCTCAAATGAGAAGGAGGTATCACAGGCCTTGGATACTGATGAGAACTAATAGAAATATCCTATAAGTGGTGCAAAGAGTCTTTATTAATTACATAGATGGTATGCTACTTGAAATACATGTCTCAAAACTTAAAGCTACAGTAGCTACATTTTGATCCAATTGACCCAGTTTCATAAGCATTTAGTTTTAATTGCTTTAGGTATTTCCTTCATGTAAATATTATGTTTACTGTGTTAGACAATAAAAAAAACCCCAAAGTCTTTATTCTCCTCATTCTCCCTGTTTAATTAAAGCTTAATTAAAGTTTCATTTAATTTTCTCACAACTACAACCACTTTCCTACTTCGAGCTCCTGTAGTACAATAATTGGCATATAGACTCATCTCCACTTCCGATGGAAAAATAAAAAAAACAAGTCATGTTTCATTATATTAAAGTGGGTAGGACTAGCTACAATTCCCTGGGGAGTTTTATTCGTCACTGTTCTTGATTCTGATAATATGTTATTCAGTTGAATCTCCAACTGAATTCAGTTTTAATTTTCTGTTTTCCAACTCAAGCTGTCCTAAGCTCTTCAGAATGGAAGGTCTCCAGTGTTTCATTTTTTTTCTAGTAGCAGCTCCAGATACTGATTGGATGTAATGTCTGGCATGCTTTCTCCCTTCTAGGCTGGACATTAAAGTTCCACTTTCATGCCAAAGGAGCTGGAGTAGTGGTAATGAAGACATTCATGTGTGCAAATATCTGAGAAGGCAAAGGGAAGGCATGAAGATAATGAGGAGGAAGTAATCCCTTAAAAAAATCCCAGACCCTAACCTATTCTATTGCCTGCTCCACATTAGACTTAACCAGGGGTGTGTTCTAACTTACCTCGCTGCCGGTTCGCTTCCTCCCGTGCTGCATGGCCATGCCGCGTGGCATGCACAGTAGCAAAAAATCAGAAAAAATTCCAACCCCCCCCCCAAAAAACAAGATGCACTGCACGCCTGTGCAGTGCTGGAAACTCGGCTTCTGTGCATGCACAGAAGAAAAAAATCCCAAAAAATAATCCCCCCAAAAAATAATCCAAAAAAATTTAAAAAAAGATGGCAGCCTCCAAGGACTGGCACTGACCGATCCGGTTCCGTGACATCATCACTGACCGATCCGGTTCCGTGACATCATCGTGACATCACCAGCAGGTTGCTACCAGTTTGGGCGAACAGGTCTGAACCGGGAGGAACCCACCTCTGAACTTAACCATCAAGGGTTGGCATTTTTGCACAGATGGAAAGAGCATGAAGCAAAGGAACAAGTCAGATCTTGAGGTGACCATAGCCCAGATTGAGCCACCAGCAAAACACAACAATTTATATTGGTATTTTTAAGTTGGCTTAAGAAATAATTGGGAGCATGATGCAAAATGAATAGATTAGGCTGTAGTTTAAAATTATTCTTATTATCTAGGACTAACTATCTGGACCCTGAATTAATTTTGACCTTTTACTGTTCTCTTGAGTTCTGTTATGTATGGAAACCTTTTGTAGCACTGATAGATCATGTTTCTGTTTTACTGTGTAGCTGGTTGGTATTTGCCCCAGAAGAGCAAACTTAACAAATCCTATGTACCTGTCAAGTCCAGTGAAGAAATGGAAGAACAGAATTAATAGGAAGTAATATATACTTTTTCTCCTCATATAATAAATCTGCTGGATAAGAGATTGGAAAAACTGAAACAAAACAGTGTATTGCCCTTTCTTCCATCATAACTTCTAGTCCCCTAAAGAAGCTGTTGATAAAATAACCAATCATTGCTTGATTGCAAGGATCGTTCTACTCCGAAAATAGACCTTTCACTCTTTGAAATTCATTGCTTTTACCATCACCATGGTGTTTTGGGGAAAATAAAAAATAAAAACCTTCCCTCCTCCCCCTCCTGTTTGCTGTCATGGTGAAATTCTTTGCAAAGCTCCCAACATCATAGCCTAGCACAATATTTCTCAACTTTCGCAAATTTAAAATGTGTGGACTTCAACTCCTTGAATTCCCTAGCAGCACAGTGAAGATTGAAGACACTGGGTTAGGAGACTGGAACTGGAATTTCATCGAAGGTCTATTTTGCCCAACCCAAATTGTTTTGCTGTTTCAGAACATGGAATTAGAATGTATAAATATTGTTTATTTTACATCAGGCAGTTATACAGTAAAAATATATGTCAGTTCTTCATAATAATGATTCCTTTGTCTACAATACTGAGTAAGTTAGGCCATGTCTATCAAACATCAAAAATATTGACCAGACTATCCCACATCCTTTATATGGATAATCTGAAGCTGTATGGAAAAACACCATCTGAGATAGAATCACTACTAAACACTGTCTCTGTATACATCCAAGATACTGCAATGGAGTTTGAACTGGACAAATGTGCCATCCTCACCATCAACAAGGGGAAAATAGTGATAACTGAAGGAATCAGGATGGAAATGACATCAAGAGTCTGGTTGATGATGATCACTACAAATACCTGGACAAGCTGACAATATCAAGCACGTAGAAGCCAAGAAGCAACTTAGAAGTGAATATATCATGAGAGTGAAGAAAATATTAGAAGTCCAAACTAGATGGAGGAAATATCATTAAGGCAATTAATACTTTGACAATTCCAGATATTAGATACACATTGGACACACAGCTGGAATAATAGATTGGACTCAATCAGAACTAAAGGCCTTGAATAGGAAGAGCAGAAAAATAATGATAATAACCTTCATCCACACAGCAGTTGGCAGACTCTATTTATAAAGGGGAAAAATATGGTGTGGAATGTATACCAGATAGTTGACGAAGAAAAAATACCATTGAAAGAAGATATGAAGGATAGTTAGTGAAGAAGATTCACAGTAGCCACTATATCAGGAAAGCTTACTGAGTAGTGGAGAGACTAAACTGGCCTACAAGAAAGACTAAATGAAGAACAGAAAAAGGACATGGCAAGGCAAAGTATTACATGATCAGTACATGAATAAATAGCAGACAAAGCATATAATAGCAAGACCTTAGCAATGGCTAAGAGCAGGAAAATTGAAGAAAGAGACAAAGGGGTTAATTATGCCTGAACAAGGTCAAGTGCATGTGAGTGAGCGTGTAATTTTTGATAGAAGCAATTATATTGGAATGGAACAATTGAAGTTACATGAGGTTATATTGTGTTTATTTCCAAGGATTTTCATTAAAACTGTGGCTTGACTTGGGGATATTTCTTTAGTTCCAAGAAGAAAATTAATACACTGCTAAAGTGAATAGGAATAAATAAATGTTTATTATAAAAGCTAACCTATCATTTCTTGGTATAGAAACACCCAGCTAATGGCAGCAACTACAATGAAGGACAAATCTTCCCACAAAGCATGTTCTCATTTATGCCTAAAGAGGAAAGGTCCATAGTCAATATTGTTCTCATTTTTAAAAAGGGGAAACGATTTAGCATTTTTCTTCTGTTTATTTCAAAAGGCAATTTTACATATCATTAGGTACAACAATAAGCTATCAGTCATCCATATGGTTACAGTCACAAGAAATAGTACCCAAACTAGCCTTCAAAAGGTTAGCCACAAAATGCAGGTTTTACAAGGTTAGCCACAAAATGCAGGTTTTACAAAGGATATGTAAAGCAGAATAAATGTCAAATATTCCTGAAGGTTTATTGCATTTACTTTATTTGGCATATTACCTCCTAATATACAACACAGAAATAATATGAATTAACTCAAAAGACTTTTTCTAGCTAACATGTTCTTCAAAGCAGTTATGGTGATATAATGGATTGGGAAGGAAATTGAGTAATGGGAAGTACCTTCTCATTTATTTGATCACTGCTGATTGATAAAACGATTGACACAACAGGAAAGGAATACAGAAAACAGAATAACAGAGTTGAAAGGGACCTTGGAGATGTTCAACCCCCTTCTTAGGCAGGAAACCCTACACTACTTCAAATGGTTATCCAATATCTTCTTACAAACTTCCAGTGTTGGAGCATTCACAACTTCTGGAGACAAGTTGTTCCACTGATTTATCAGAATCACTGATTCTGATAAATGGATCAGAATACATTCTGATCCATTTATCACTTCATTTATCCATAAGGTTATCAGGGTTTTACACATCTCAATGGAGTGGTCAAACAAAAATTGAAAGAACAGATAAAACAAATAATACAAATTCAATACCTGCAGTATCCATCTAGAAGTCTAGAAGAACTTACTGCCTAAAAATTAAGGACTAAGCTGCACAGGCTCCTTTGTTGCTACACACACACACACACACACACACACACACACACACACACACACACACACACACACACACACACACACACACACACCTGAAGAGTGGAAGTGAAACGGAGTTCATCATAAGGCAACAGCCTCTCATAAGTGTATGTCTGAAGTCATTAATCAAGCAATCTGCTTTCCTTCTGGCTTATTTGCTATAAAAGTATATGTGGCAAAGGTTCATTGCTAGCCCATCTCAGTGCCAACAGAAAGGAGAAGAGACGTTATAGCAGGGGTGGGTTCCACCTGGTTCGGACCAGATCACCCGAACCGGTAGCGACCCGCTCATGACATCACTGTCAGTGCCGTTCCATGCGCAACACCATCTTTTTCCCCTTTTGCGGCTTGAAAAAGGGCCCTCCTGCCCGCTCGCGGGTGAATGCTGCCCTTTATTTCTTTGCCCGAAGCACAGCTGATGAGCTCCTCAGCTGTGCTTTGGGCTAATTCCTGCTTCTGAGCATGCGCGGAAGTGAAATTGCATGAGGGGACGCGCGTGCATGAGCGTAGGTAGCACGCACACGTGAAATGTCACGACGCAAACCGGTGGCGAAGGTAAGTGGAACCCACCCCTGCCTTATAGGCACATTAGCTTCAGAATTTGCTTAAACTTCACATATAGCAGTAGTCTCCCTGATCAGCAACATCTGCCTCCTCTTGCTACTTTTCTTGCTTATTTGCTCCAGGAAAAACCCTGGATGTGGCTGAGATGTGGTCCCAGGAGGAGAAGAATGAAAGAGTTCTGAGGTTTAACCATTCTCTCTTCTGAAACTATGAAGCTAAGCAGGTGAAACTAAGCAGAATCACATCAGATACCTGTACAATTAGCACAGCCCCCCCCCAAGGCTGTGTGCTCTCTCCACTCCACTTCTCTCTATATACCAATGACTGCATCTCTAACGATCCATCTGTTAAACTACTGAAGTTTGCAGATGATACAACAGTGATCAGTCTCATTTGAGACAATGATGAATCCGCATACAGTTGGGAGGTTGAACAACTAACCTTGTGGTGCAGGGGTGGGTTCCTAATTTTTTTACTACCACCCTGTGGGCGTGGCTTATTTTGTGGGTGTGACTTGCCAGCCATGTGACCGGGTGGGCGTGACTTGCCGGCCATGTGACCGGGTGGATGTGGCTTCTTGGACTACGGAAGGGAGGGGAACTGAGATAGGTCCTGCCGCCCATTCCCCCTCCCCTCAGCAGCTCGAGAAGCCTCAAATGTGCGAAAATGCCTAGGATCATCACCGCGCGTTCGTGGCTTCTTGGACTGCTGAAGGGAGGGGAATGGAGATAGCTCCTGCTGCCCATTCTTTCAGCGTCTCAGGCGCTCCTTCAGCCATCCTCCCCTGCTTGGACTCACTGTGGGGTAGGAAGGCAGCGCATGCGCAGTGCCAGAAGCTCGGGTTCTGAGCATGCGCAAAGGAATTTTTTAAAAAAATGTAAACATTTTTTAAAAAAAAATGGTGGCACCCAGGCACCGGCAACCGACCGCACCGGTACTATGATGTCACCAGCGGGCCGCTACCGGTGCTATAGAGTGGACCGCACCTGTAGGAACCCACCACTGTTGTGGTGTGACTTGAACAATCTGGAACTGAACATACTCAAAACCATAGAAACGGTGGTAGACTTTAGGAGAAATCCACCCATACTTCCACCACTTACAATACTAGACAACACAGTATCAACAGTAGAGACCTTCAAATTTCTAAGTTCTACCATATCGCAAAATCTAAAATGGACACCTAACATCAAAAATGTAATCAAAAAAGCACAACAAAGAATGTTCTTTCTGCACCAACTCAGGAAGCTCAAACTGCCCAAGGAGCTGCTGATACAGTTCTACAGAGGAATTATTGAGTCTGTCATCTGCACCTCTATAACTGTCTGGTTTGGTTCTGCAACCCAACAAGACAGACACAGACTTCAGAGGATAATTAGAACTGCAGAAAAAATAATTGCTACGAACCTGCCTTCCATTGAGGACCTATATACTGCACGAGTCAAAAAGAGGGCTGTGAAAATATTTACAGACCTCTTGCATCCTGGACACAAACTGTTTCAACTCCTACCATCAAAATGACGCTATAGAGCACTGCACACCAAGACAACTAGACACAAGAACAGTTTTTTCCTGAATGACATTACTCTGCTAAACAAATAATTCCCTCAACACTGTCAAACTATTTACTAAGTCTGTCCTACTATTAATCTTCTCATTGTTCCCATCACCCATCTCCTCCCACTAATGACTGTATGACTGTAACTTTGTTTCTTGTATCCTTACTATTTATATTGACTGGTTTTTAATATGATTTGATGGCTTATTTGTACCCTAACTATCATTAAGTGTTGTACCTTATGATTCTTGATGAACTTATCTTTTCTTTTATGTACACTGAGAGCATATGCACCAAGACAAATTCCTTGTGTGTCACACTTGGCCAATAAAAAGTTCTATTCTATTCTATTCTATTCTATTCTATTCTATTCTATTCTATTCTATTCTATTCTATTCTATTCTATTCTATTCTATTCTATTCTATTCTAATGAGGGAAGCAACAGTACCTGCATATTGCTAAGGCTCATGAAAGGTCAGCTGTGGGCCAGTAGGCTTTATAATGGCCTACTTTCCTCTTGGCTCTAAGATGAGAAGAAAGGATATTACTGCTGCTATGAGGATGGATTTAAGTACAGGTTTGCAGCTTGAACTGAATAACGAAAATGTTGTGTGCCAAGCAATTCAAGAATAGGGGATTTCTTACAACCTTCATGAGCACTTTTCAAAATTAGTTTACCCTTTCTCCAGTTACACGGTGGCCACCAATAAAATCAGATGGGGCCAGGCTACATGCTTAATCTATCATGACTGCTGCTTCTCAAAGGTTTTGAACTAGGGAGCTGGGCTAGACTCTTATTACTCATGATCCCCTTTATTGATTTCTTGATCCACAAAAAAATTCACCAGGGCTCTCTTCTTGATCTCTCTTGCCCCAATCCCTTTCTCTGATTTTCTCTATTGTTTGACTTTTATTATGTGCTTTAAAGTACTGTCATTCTTTTTTATTTTGTGGTTGCAATTTGTTTTGTCATCTTATGATGCTTTGAAACATATTTAAGTTGAAAGCAGACTGTCTATAGAGCAAATAAATAACATATTATAAACACATTGTTATAACAGATTATAACAATAAATTCATACAATATTTTGCCAGGAGATCATATGCTACATGTTTAAGCAGTCCCAATGATCTTTCCTCTCTATTCCTGGATTTCCTAGATACCTTTTCAGTCTTTGGCTGTTTTAGTTTATTTTTTATTGTAGGAAATCTGAAAGAAGACTAGTATACATTCTGACCAAGTCGTAGGTCCTCTTAATGTGGCCAAATGCTGCTAGTATGAGTTATGCATGGCAGGGATCATTAGTGGGCCATCTTGATTATGATCTCACTTGACCCTACTGTTTAAATATAGCACTAATTAAATCTAGCTCTATTCATAGACTATCTATCTTGCATTACACTTTTTAAATGATGCAAGGTTTCCTTCTAGTGGTATTGTGAACTGGTTTATAATAATGCTTACAGTATAAATGCTTCTGTTTGTCAAGGTGAGAACTGGTGAAATGACTAAAACATACAGGATTTAAAGCCCTTCTTGCAAATTTTCTTGGTGCCACCGCCTGATGAGATTCTCACAGTGACTCAGAGCAAGACATAGTGGAAATCAAATTATTGAATATGTCACTTATCCAATGATAAATAATGGATATCTACCCCAAAATTGTAGAATGATGGATATCTACCAAAAAATTGTCGAATTAAAAATTTGCAGAAGTCAAAGACATGCTAGTCTACCATAATCTACCATATTCAGACCAGACAAAACTATTACATACACTGAGCAGATGTTCCCCATTATCAAGGCCTGGAAAGATTTTGCTGATAGAACTGATTTTACTTGCTTGTGACAAGAAAATGCTAAACTACTTGTACTAGTTAACTAATGTTTGATTGTTCAATTCTCCCTTTGTAATTGTATTGTGTTATGTACTAAATAAATTTTGGTGAATCAGAAAGTAGTTCAGTCTTCCTTAGATTATTTTGATTAACCATTGAATGTACCAGTGGTCAACATGGGAAATCAATGAAAACATAGATATAGACACACAGGCAATATTTTGATAGAATTGGATAAAATTTATTGGAATATTTCTTGACAAACTGTGAACTGTTGGGTCATCATTTCAGAGATATTTCCTTACCCAAACATGGAAATAGAATGACCATTGATGGACAAAAAGTCACTGGGAACAGGAGTGACTTTCAACTTCCTGTGAGCTTCTCATCTGAATTTCTTTGAGCTAGCGATGAGCACTGGAAATCTTCCTTCCTTCCTTCCTTCCTTCCTTCCTTCCTTCCTTCCTTCCTTCCTTCCTTCCTTCCTTCTCCCTTCCCTTCCCTTCTTGCAGATACATGGTTGCCACTGGGTGGGGGAGGGAGTGAGGGATTGGGCAAATGATTTGGAAGCTATCCGGGAACACTGAAAATGAGTATGATAATTGCAGCTGTGCAACAGCAGCTCTAAAGCAGCAGCAGCCCAAGAATGCTAGAGAAGCAGAACTTTCCCTTGGGACTAATAGTTTCTGGCATCACATAAGCTAGTCCACTTGAGGTTCCTTTGCTGAGAAAGCGTTGCCCTATGATGCTGTGTTTCATCCCATTGAAGGTTACAAAGTCTCAAACAGTCACAAGAGTTTTAGTAGTATATGGATTCCATGATATTAGTATAAATCTACAGAAGTGAATGATTTGCAAAGCACTTTTATGTAACTTTCTTCACTTAGCCTTTCATTATTATTATTATTTTGAAAAGAGAACTGCTTATACCCCTTCCACCACACAACTTGGCAGAATAGAATAGAATTTGCTGGCAATGGTGTTGCCTCTAATAGGAATAAGCCTGCCAAATATCAGTTGTATGTGGTAGAAGGAATTATGCATAAGAATGGACTTTACACTTTAGGAGTTTCCAAAGACACAGATGGGCTTATCCCTCAATGTTTCTTAAATGCAATTATTATAAAATGACATTTACCATCAGGATAGGGCTACTGTAGTTTAAAAACATGATAGACTTCAAAAGAATAGGTGTGGTAGGTTTTTCCCCCCAGAAGTGGCATCTTCAAACAGGGAAGGCAATGCCAATTTTGCCAAAACCAATTTTAGACTGATAGTGGGATATTATCCTGGCTCCAGTATCAAAAACATTCATATTTGAAATAGCTATATAGACTGATCTTCTCATTCACGGAGATGAATCAATCCATTAGAATAAAATCTGGAGAATTTCTTTCAGATTTTGGAACAGGGAAGCTACCTTTCCAAGACAAGACAAGCTTGCCACCGATCTCGGCCCACCTTCTTGGTATTCCACAAAACTCAGCAAGACCAAAAACATTATGTCCCATAAGGGCTATCTCCAGTCATGCTTCAATGTCATATTGAAGTTTGACATCCCAGAAAGGCAATTGAAAACTAAAATTTATTTTTACATCAATTTTTTTGAGTAATAAAGTTCTTGGATTAATGTTCTCTTCGATTAATGTCCTGTAAAGCAGCTACTATCCCTGCTATTTTTAATCCATTCTGCTAACAAATGCAGCAGCTGCAAGTTTTTTAATGCCCTCCTGATTACAGTCTATGGACATTTTTCCCCCCGATTTGAATCCTGAAGGTCAGGAATAAGACCAGTTTGTCCTCAAATGTCAACTTCAAAACTCAAATCAAATCAGGTTGATTTGCCCAAGCCTAATAAATAATTTTATTCTGTTCAACTGACACTAAGGATCACAGAAAATCTAATATAATTCTGAGGTGGAGGATGCAAATGCATGCAATTTATAGAAGCAGAGACCATTTTCCAATCAGCTTCCTATGACATACTCCTCTACGTCTTATCCAAAACCTTTTTAACACTGCTGCTTTTGGAACAAACAGCTAACAAGAAATAATAAACTCATATATACGTTTGCAATGTATTTCTTTGGTGCCTTCGTCTAAAAAAAACCCCCTGCAGTTAAAGAACCATAGTAAATATCTTCAACTGCCATTTTCAAAACATTTCTTTTTCTTTTCCTTCTGTCTTTTTTTCTTCTTCTTGATGTTTTCCTTGGGGGGAAATATCAACTTCAGAAAAAAGAAACGACCTGTCATTTTTTCCCCAGGAACTTTCATATTCAGGTTTGATTTTCTTTGGGAGTTCCTAATATCAAAACTCCATGAAATTTAAAAAATAAATAATATTGACTATGTTGCAAGATTTGTACTTTTAATGTATTTGAGTAATGTTAGTTCTTTAAATGTTGGTTAGCATTAGTTCTTCTGTATGGATATATACTTTGAATGGATATATTTTCCAAACTTTGCTATATAAAAGATGCCATGGCCAGGCTACTGAGGATAACTTTACATGTAAAAACAGAATTGTCTCGTGGCTCCCCATTTTTGCTTCCAAGTACTTATTTCAATAGACCAGGAGTGTGCAACTGTGGCACCTTTACAATATGTGGACTTCAACTCCCAGCCATGCTGTCTGAGGAATTCTGGAAGTTGAATCCCACAGCTTGTAAAGTTGCCACAGTTACACACCCCTGAGACATATAAAGGTGGCTGTTGATGTTTTCTTAATATTTCATTTTGAATCTTTGCTTCATGATTTTCTAGATAGAAAGAAATAACTAGAGTGGGGTTTTTTTTCTATTTAGAAGTGTGTAGAAACTAAATTACTGCCATAAGTCTGACTTTAGAAATATGTATAATAAGGAAGCCTATGCATATGGAATAGCTGAATGTTTTTTCGTAAGCCAGTAAAAAAGCTGGAAACAGTCAGCTTTTGGAAAGTAATCGCAAAATTACTTGGCATAAAAAAAATATCACCCCTGCTTTTTCTTTCTCCAATATGCAGTAAATTAGTATTTAAATGAGTAGAAGTAAATTTATGAAATCATATCTTATAATCTAGATTCTAGACATACATTTTAAACGACATTTTTAGCAAGACTGATTAAATTCTAAAAAGAACTGATGTGCTACAACAGTTTTTTATACGCCAATTTACTTCTCAGATCCAATCCCTGAGTCTATCCCCATCCCCCAACCAGTATTGTATATTAGGAATTCTGCCCCTGATGTAATTCTCAACCTCAAATTTGAAGGGGACTATATTCCAGAATTACCATGTGGATGATTTTAAGACCATTGGTGTGATTTAATGGTATGGCGCAGTAAGAGTAAAATTAACACTAGCAATTTTGCACAAGGCTGATTGTCATTGACTTTATCATTACATTTGAGGATTGTTATTAATGATTTTCCAATATATTAAAGAGTTTTTCTTTCCAAAAGCATCTGTGTGACATTTAACAGAGTCATCCTTTTATAATATTAATCTTTGCCTTTGCTAATAATATACTGGAACTATAGGCAATTCCAATTATTTTTCAATGGCGAGCCTTGTCAATATTATGTAATTAATATATTTAACGTTTATTAAAATTATCATGTAAAATTGCAAACAATAGAAATGGATTCTCCATGCCCTTCTTATTGCCAAGAGATTAGTTCCTCAAATTGGAAAGACAAGTTTATGGCCCCAATTATCCAATGGATTGAAGATCTGATGTTACTTGCATCATATGAATGAGTCGACTATCACCATAGATTATGCAAGGACACTTACAATGTCTAGAGTTATATTTTACTGAAATTGTTCATGAAAACATTTCACATATATACATATACATATACATATACATATACATATACATATACATATACATATACATATACATATACATATACATATATATATACATATAAATACAAACACACACACACACATATGCCTGAGAAGCCCTTATATTTGCGCAACTTACCTTGCTGCAATTTCATTTTTTTCTTTTGTTATCTTTTTATTTTTATTTCCTGTTCTGCTTATTTTCAAAGCAGCCTCCTCTCAAAACCCCAATAAAGTCCAATCATTACACCTGTAGGAGAAAAGAACAATGGCTAGAGAAGAGACAAAGAAGTGATAATGAATGATTGGTGGTGATTTCCACAGGCAGGACAAGAAGAAAGAGATGGTGCAAGAGAAATAATAGATGATGCAAGAGAAATGATAGATGATGAAAAGCATCACATCAAGGTGATGCTATTGTCATTTCCTTTTGACATCCAGTTTGACATCACATGAAAATACAAAAGGCATCACAATGATGCTTTCATCATTTTAATAAAAGTGATGGATCCTGTAGATCAGTGTTTCCCAACCTTGGCAACTTAAAGATATCTGGTCTTCAACTTCCAGAATTCCCCAGCCAGCGAATGCTGGCTGGGGAATTCTGGGAGTTGAAGTCCAGATATCTTCAAGTTGCCAAGGTTGGGAAACACTGCTGTAGATGCTTCTAACAATATACTACAGCAGGGGTGGCCAAACTATGGTTCTTTGAGGACCTGTGGACTTCAACTCCCAGAATTCCTGAGCCAGCCATGCATGCAGAATGACTGGGAGAACATAAAAAGTATCAGTCACCAGATCAAAAAATATACCATCTACTTTGGTTGCTCCCAAATATCCAAGAACAGAGAGTTGTGGTTGATTGAGCTGCTACGACTTAGGAAGCCTATACAGTTGATTTAAGAATAAATAAACTTTCTCTGAATTTTGCAGAGGAAGACATTATGTAAACAACTGCAAGAGGAAAATCTCCCTTTAGTGATAATAGCGTTTTTACTAAAAAAAGCCAAGCACAAGAAATTTCTCCATAATGTCTTCTCTTGGGTTTTGAAAAAGGATGGCAAGCCAGGAAGACTGCAGAACATTAGAGACATGATTGACTAATAAAAGAAATAACATTCCCAAACAATCCTTAGCCATTTAACCTGGGTTAAAATGTTGTTATCAAGATGCCTAATTTAACTTGGAAAGAGTCATTAAGTTGATGTGACGGCTTTACTGTATTACATTTTAGATATTACGTTGGTAGGATGAATAGAGTTTTTAGTGTACATTTTCATCAGTCCTTGTGTGCAGTAAAAAGATAAAGATTTCCCTGTCACTCACGGTGCTCATCTCTGTTGGCCGAGGGAGCCAGCATTGTCTGAAGACAATTTCTGTGGTCATGTGGCCACCATAGCTATACGTCAAAGGCACATGCAATGCTGTTACCTTTCCACCAAAATGGTACCTATTAATCTACTCTCATTTGCATACTTTCAAACTCCTAGGTGGGCAAAAATGGGAGCTCACCCCATTGCGCGGAGCTTGGGTCTCAAACCTGGGCTGTCAGCTCTCCAGCTGACAAGCTCAGCATCTTTAACTGTTAAGCCATCATGTCTCCATACCTTGTGTCATAAAAATGGTATAAAAATAATACAAACGAGTAAAAGCAGTCCATGTTCTACTCGTGGGAATTTATCCAAAAAGCCTGTGCCATTTTGACATAATTTCTACAACAAATTTTGTTCTATTTGATTGAAAGAGGAAAAAATGTGTGAGAATGTCTACATCAGACATTAACAGAGGCTATGTGCAGCTTCTTTAATTATTACATATCATATATTTGCATTTTTATATCTACTGTAGTATGGGGCCAATCGCTGAGATATATTCCTTTAATTCGCAAAAAAGGCATGTGCAGGCAGGTAAGTACAATATATTGAAGCAGTGAGAAATTTGTGCACAAATTCCAATATATGATATACTCCAAATTTCAAAGGAATATTAAAAAACGGGAATTGGATACTCCTGTTCACTGTGGAAAGGTTGTAACAATATTTGGCTTTGCCCTGATCCCTTAAAGGGATCCATTGATTCTCCATTGAAGATTTTTGGTATTCTAGTTATGTGAAAGGATATATTCCCATAGGTTAATTTCCCCCCTTTTTTTCTGCCTCAACAATCCAATCCCAGCAGCTTTTCTTCAATCCCATCAAAAGAACTGTTACCGATCCATCTGAACTACAGGCCCTATGGTAAATGCAGACACATTATAATTTCCATGATTTCTAAAGCCTTTTCAAAATCTTTGCTAGTAATGATAAGCCAAAAATCGTATGAATGGGAAAGCAAAAATAATCCATGAATGATCTGACTCGCATAATGCTGTCAAAAACTGTTCACATGGCAAGAGATGAGATGCAGTTCAGAAAAGAAAAAAAAAGCTCTGGCAATCACAAAATATCCAGTTGCTTTTCCCAAAGCTTCTCTTGTCATACATTTGACTAAACTGAGGATTGAATTAAGGTTTTTTTTAAAAAACAAAAAACAAAAAATAGAACCCATGATTGTATATAACAGAATGTTTTGGTAAGTTGCTTTTGAGCTTGCTGCCAAACTCTCTCAATATGTGAAAAGGGAGGCAGTAGAAATAAGCTCTGGCAGCTT
Source organism: Diadophis punctatus similis (assembly GCA_023053685.1). Taxonomy (NCBI): domain Eukaryota; kingdom Metazoa; phylum Chordata; class Lepidosauria; order Squamata; family Dipsadidae; genus Diadophis; species Diadophis punctatus. The sequence continues at coordinate 47,213,529 of JALIGW010000002.1, read as the reverse complement.
TCACGTCTCTTATAAAAACTTGGAAATCTGTAACAAATGAAAGCACACAAGACAGCTTTTACCATCTGCATTGCTCCCAGACTTCTTCTGACTTGATAGCAACGGGATGCCAATGCCTTTGAAAACCACAAAACTAGATTAAAAACATGCTAAACGTGAGGACATCCAAAAAAATTATTTTAATTTTAGAAAACACACAAAAATGAGAGTTCCAATGAGGATAAATTAAAAAAAACAAGCACGTCAAACAAGAAAAAATAAAGATGGTAAAAGAAGACGAGAAAGAATTAGGAAAGGAAATTTATGCAAATGAACTTAAATGCATACAACAGTGGAAACATTCACAAAGCGGAACTATTCCAGCTTCTGCATAGCCTTAAAGAACAGGAGCAGGGAATTGTAATCAAGGCAAATTAATTATGGGATGCTTATTTTCCCCCGGATAAAAAATTTGGAGTTGGAAACTGAGCAGCAACACTCAGTGGTTATTTGTCACAAGATGTTAACATTTAAAATAGGATCAAATAGTAATAGCTCGAGCATTTTTGCACTTTTTAAAAGTATAATACATTTTGTTTCAAAACAAAAGATGATGTCAAAAATATACCCAGTCTCATTATAGTCCAGTCTTTTAAGATTTTGGGTCCCCCAATATATCTGGATAGTAAATATTAAATGTTTATTAAATTTAATATTTAATGAAATAGTATTTTATTAAATAATTATGTAATAATTATTTAATCAATTAAATAAGTATTTAATCTTATTAAATATTGCTACATTCAACATTATATTTGTCTGTTAGACATGGCTGAATGCATCCCTCCCAGACTCCATTACCACAGTAATAGACTATCATGTTTACCAGTCCGGTCGCGAAATCCGTAGAGGAGGTGGTGTTGCTATCTTCTATAAAAAGTCCCTAAATCTAAAAAACATTCAAGTTACACAGGAGCTCGCTCTTCTTGATCCCATCATCTGTGAACTGTCATTAAATACCACATTTCGCTTCCTAATATGTTACAGAGCCCCAGATTACGACCTCGTACATGCGAACAAACTAACTTCACTACTAATGTGGGCAACCTCCTGCCCACACCCTCTTATCTTTCTTGGTGACCTCAATCTACCTCTTATTAATTGGACCCTAAACGAACGTACAACTGAACCCATACATGCAACCCTGTACAATGCTGTTACTAATCTGGGACTGGATCAACTAGTAACTAACAACACTAGACTCAACAACTGCCTTGATCTCCTCTTCTGCAACATTTTAAACTCAATTTATGGACTACAAATAAAAGAACCCTTTTCCAACAGCGACCACAGCATGATTGACTTTTGTCTCAATATATGTCCTTACAAAAATCATCATAATGATGGGATCCCAATTATAACTTTAAAAAAGCCAACTATGATCTCATAGACACCGACCTCTCATCTCTTGATTGGCAAATTCTATTCACTGGCTGTAATACTGCTGAAGACCTTTATAACATTTTTTGCGTGAAGTCAAAAGAGTCCACTACGTACCACTAATAACCCCTAAAACCAGAAAAAACAATAAGGAAGCCCCAATAAAAAAAATCTCTTTGGCAAAAAACCAAAACTGGCTACGTAGCTAACTTTAAAAGCTGCTACAAAAACTTATGCCACCAGATAAAGACTGAATGCACCAATTAGCACATCAAACAAGAGGAAAACCTTCTGCGCACGAAATCCACCCTCACCTTCTATAATTTTGTAAACAACAAACTTAAAGACTCAAGATCCATCCCACCCCTAAAAATGACCAAACAGTAAAGACTGTAATGATGAAGCCATTAAAGCCAATTTCTTTAACACATTGTTCGGCTCAGTCTTTGTAAACAGCAATGGCTCATGCCCCACATTTCCTAGTCGTACCACACAACGATCTAATACATATTGATTTTACAGAAGATAACGTTGAAAAGACACTATGCAGCCTAAAACCATCTCTATCTCTTGGACCTGATGGACTATGTGCCTATTTCTTAAAAAAGCTTTCCACTGCCATAGCAGAACCTCTAAGCATAATCTTTGAAAAATCTTTCAGGACCAGCTCCTTGCCCAATCTTTGGTCACTAGCCACGGTCATCCCTATCTTCAAAAAGGAAGACCCGAGCTTAGTTGAAAATTACAGACCAATCTCTTTATGTTGCGTCACCTGCAAAGTCATGGAATCAATCATAAACCAATCCATTACCCGCCATTTAGAAACAAACAACCTACTCTCTAACAAACAATTTGGCTTCAGAAAAAAATTGTCCTGTAATCTGCAACTCCTACACTGCAAAAACATATGGACTACACAACTTGACCAGGGTAAAGCAATAGATGCAATTTACATAGACTTCTGTAAAGCCTTTGCTACAGTGGTATATTATAAACTACTTCTAAAACTACAATCTTATGGCATTTCTGAATCCCTGCATAATTGGATAGTTGTGTTTCTGTCAAACAGGCAACACGTGGTCAAAATAGGGAGCACCCTATCGAATCCTGCACCTGTTAACAGTCCTGTCCCCCAAGGCAGCATTTTAGGACCAACACTCTTTATAATCTACATAAATGATCTTTTTGATCATATTATAAGCAACTGCTTTCTCTTCGCTGATGATGTAAAACTATTCACCACCACCAACAATGCTGTTACCCTTCAAAAAGACCTTGACTATGTGTCAGAATGGTCAAACAATTGGCAGCTCCAAATCGCAACCAACAAATGTTCTGTCTTACACATTGGCAAGAAAAATCAAAACACAAAATACAAGCTGGGAAGATACAACCACGTAGATGACCCTCACTTTGTCAAGGACCTCGGAGTACTCATCTCTAATGATCTAAGTGCCAGAGCCCACTGTAACAACAATGCCAAAAAGGCATTAAGAGTTGTTAACCTAATCTTGCATAGCTTCTTCTCTGGTAATATTGTACTGCTAACTAGAGCATACAAAACATTTGCTAGACCAATTCTCGAATACAGCTCATCTGTCTGGAACCTGCACTGCATATCGGACATTAATACAATTGAGAAAGTCCAGAGATATTTCACGAGAACAGTCCTCCACTCCTCTGCTCGCAAGAGAATATTTTGTGCCACCAGGCTTGAAATTTTGGGCTTAGACAACTTAGAACTACGCCGCCTTTGGTCTGACCTAAGCGTAGTACATAAAATTATCTGCTACAATGTCCTACCTGTCAATAACTACTTCAGCTTCAACCACAACAATACATGAGCACACAATAGATACAAACTGAAGGTAAACCACTCCAAATTTGATTGCAGAACTTCAGCAACAGAGTGATCAATGCCTGGAATGCACTACCTGAATCTATGGTTTCTTCCCCAAACCCCCACAACTTTAACCTTAGACTGTCTACTGTTGACCTCACCCCATTCCTAAGAGGTCTGTAAGGGGCATGCATAAGTGTACCATCGTGCCTACCATCCCTGTCCTAATGTCCCCATTTATTTGTATCCATTTCATGTATTCATAATCATGTTTATAATTATATCTGTTATCTTATCTTATAAATGCTTGACAAAATAAATAAATAAATTTAAAAAAAATATAAAAAAGGATATTTTAGAGTTTATGTTGAATCAAAATTGGATGCCCTAAACAGGAAGAAGTTCAAAGTCATATTCAGATTTTTCATTTTTTTACAATTACAGTTTACAGTAATCTATTCTGGTATTGTGGGGTTTCCTATTTCCATTTTATATAAGCAATTCTGAGGAATGATATTCCAATTTTTTCTTATTTAGGATAATTTATAAGACAAATATTTTATCACTCCAGCTAATAAAAACTGATACATTTTGTAAGGTAGGTCACCTAATTTTGCCCATGCTATCAATGGCCTTTCTTTTTGGAAGGTGGTAATAAAGACAAGGCTGTTTATAAATCCGTTATATTAGCTGATAGTTTGCGTTCAAAGACTCACAATAAAATAAACACATTACATAATAATAAACTCATGATATTTTGAATACAAATAGTAGCTGGGATATGGAAAAGATTTGAAGCCATAGTACAGAACTAAAGAGTCAACCATGCAGAAGAAATGTGACCATAAGGAAAACATGAATTAAGCTTGGAAAGCTTAGAAAGAAGCTTAAACTCTCTAATAGTGAGGGAAGACAAAATGCTGACAGGCTTTTAAGTTTCTATTGCTATAGCTTATATTAATAAAGTAGAATTCCAATATTTCTGGTGAAGTCTGTCTTGACCTACTTTGAAAAGCTGTCAATAACAAAGGAAGAAAAATACTTATTAAAGTGATCTAAAATGTGTGGTAAAGTTAAAAACTTTTGATGCTCATCTAAAGTTTAGAGGGAAATAACCCCGGTTTCAAGGCAAAGTTGATTCTAGATCATTATTACTGTAACCATGAAGACCCTTATTGCACAAGCATCTAAATTCCTGAAGATATTTCCTACTTCTTTTTATTTTCCATAGGACACCCTACTATTCTGAATGTTCAGGATACTCAAGTGGTGAAGGGAAAAAATTGGTAAAATAGAATGAGGTATTTTCTGTCTCTATAAAACCCAAATGTCCTCGTGTCCTTTTACGGCAGCTCATTTTAGGGCAGATTTTAGGGCAGCTCGTTCACCTTTGGTCCCTACCTGTCACTCAGCTCTCACCTGTGGCTCCTAGCAGCTGTGGCATGTGCAGTGGCCACACCCCGGGCAACAGCTTCGACAGGCTGGCCAAACCAGGTTGAGAGTAGCCATTGGGTCATCGATCTTCGGTGATATAGGGACTTGTCTATCCCGAGCATGTGAAGACAGATTCCGGTGGACTGAGCGGATGAAATCTACTAGAATAGGACAACGGTCATGAAGGCGGTCTCTGCAAGTGATGTGGTACGCTAAGAGCACAGCAAGACACAAAAGACGCCCTGGTCAACCACTGCACCCAGCCCATCTCCAACTGTCTCGACTCTTGTCCTGCTATCTGGAGCAAGATGGAATCTGGGAAGAGAGAGTGAGGCTGACTATGCCTCTCCCTCACTTTAATCCAATTCACGCGCAAGTCTTGACATCCCCCCAATTCCCGTGATAATAGATGTCAAGATCCTCTTCGAATACGATGGACGAACATCAAAACCCAAATAAACATATTCCATGGTTAGCTGAAATCTCCAGGCCCATTAAATTGAATGTATTGTGTGAGGAACAATGCATAACGGTACTCTTTGCCTAATTTTTTGCCTACTATTTTTAAAAATATTTTTCAGTTCTTAGCAGACTACCCCGATGATGATGAAATTCACTTCTTGGAAATTAAATGCTGCCCAGTACTACTCTAATCTTTTTGCATCATATTGCAAAAACATGTAGAGATGCTGCACATATCTCCAAAGGTCACTTTTCATGAGGGAGTTCATGGCTGTACTGAAGAAGAACATTGATACACCTGTGGATTGAGGCATCAACTGTAATTTGATTCAAAATTTAAATATGAATAAAATATCTTTTCAAGTTGAACTAAAAATATTTTGTTCATTGTAAGGAAGTCTGTCTTATACTGCAATGTTTATATGCATGTGGGTGGGGAGGGGTGCACACAGAATCAAAAGAGAAAAAAATATGATGAGTTTATTGATCCAATAGAATGTGATGGGATGAAATAGAGGACCGTGAAATTAATATGTAAGCCTCAGCATTATAGAGTGATATGTTGCCCTTGCATGAACATGAAAGAATCTAGGTCAAAGCTATTGTATTCAAGAACTTTAAAATTGAAATATTTTTATTAAGAAAAAGGCTGTGGATTTATGAGGACAATAAAAAGGAAAATGCTGTGAAAATAAATAATGCTATTTATTGTTAAAAGTTATCAGCAATAAAATAAAACCAGTAAATATGGTGACTGGAAACTATATTGTAGAATTAAATGAATAGAATGCATAGAAATTGAGAAAGATTGTAAGGCTGTACTTGTTACAATAGTTATTAATTTGAGGGAGGCATTGGTGACTTTTGTTTATATATATATATATATATATATATATATATATATATATATATATATATATATATATATATATATATATATATATATATATATATATATATATATATATATATATATATATATATATATATATATATATATATATATATATATATATATATATATATGATCCAGCTGATGCTTGCTACTATTTACCTACTTATTTATAACAAAAAACTTACTAAACCAGAAACAATAATATGAAATCACATAAGTCACCAGAAACAATAAGTACAAAAAAAGAGAGTTGGTGATTCGTGGACAGCTTTGTTAATTTCCACTTTTCAAAGATCTAAACCCAGAAATTCTGATAAAAACTCCAGGGTGTGCAGTATATATTTTTTCCTCAGTTGAAAATGAGCATCTCCAGTTATAGCTCCAGTTGCTTGCTGGACAAAACAGTGTTTCTTTTCTGCAAAGTTAGCTGACTGGCTGAATGCATTCCCTAGACAAATGATGAGAGATAGTGGCCAAGGATGATGTTCAAACAGCCCTTGAAACTATTAGTCAAAACAACAGAAGTGTCTAGCACATTCATTGTGAACTACTTTCTTCAGTGTGAAGAACACATGGTGCTCATTCTATGTTTTAGTCAAGTTCTTATTCAAAGTGATGGTGATGATCAAATATGAATCAGTCTAAGGTTTTGATTTATCTCTGTGCATCTGTTCAAATATTAAAGTCTGATAAGGAGACTTTACTTGGCATTCTCTACTGGGAGTAACATATCTGAAATATGAGAAAAAGCCTTCTTTGCTTTGGCATCTTGTTATGAAATCTTCCATATTCATAGGCCCTACTTGAGCCAATGATAGCTTCATTTAGAGCAGGGTTATTCAGCCTTGGCAACTTTAAGACCTGTGGATTTCAACTTCCAGAATTCCCCAGCCAGCCATGGTCCACAAGTCATAAAGCTGTCAAGTTGTAAAATGAAAATTGGATTGTTCACTAATCAGTTGTGTCCCAGATTTTGATCAACAGAGATAGAATAAGTTATAATGGTTTCAGAACATAAACAAAGATCCTAAATGAACTCTTTCCTGAACTTATTGGAGAAAAAAGCACTATCATAATCTTCCTTTGGAACATTAATTTCCCCCAATTTTTAATATCTAAGACTATAGTAGAGAAAGTACTATATAGAAGTTATATTGGTAGTCTTTGGCTCACGATTGGTCGCATTTACAACAGCCATGGAATAGGTGCTTTGTGGTCATAAATCACATCCCCAAATAATAAATGGTTGAATTGATCCTCTTATGTTCCTTTGACCACATGTCAGGCATTTGTCAACTGGTCACCTTTATCACTGGTCATGATGTTCCATGATCTTGTGACCACAATTTATGACTTTTTGGCTGGAAGCCAACAAAAAACCCCCACTGTTCAAATGAAAGGATTTACTTAATTACCATTGCGTTCACTTAACAACCACAGTGAAAAATATCAGAAAAACATATCCAGTGACATGGGCACCTCGATTTACAACTGTAATGACTTCTGACCAGATTTCCAGTCCTAACTGTTGTCATAAATAAAGAACTACCAGTATCTCTATACTGCACAAGTAATATTGATTGAGACTTCCCTTATTTCTGTACCCTGTGCTCCACACTATAGGGAATCCCCTACTAATCTAGATATTAGGAAAGTATATATATATATACAGGAAATACAGATAAAAGAAGGAATCTGTTTCACTGAGTGGTGTTATTCTATCAGTAAGCAGACTTAACTGATTTTTTGCCTAATAAGAGGCTGAGTAATATTTGAGTAATATTTCATATTTATTTACAACATGAGAAGGTTTTTTTTAACAATTAGGTAATGTAATTAATTATATTAATCAAGAAGAACAATGCTTAGCTCCAGTCACCCCTACTGTACCCCGAATTAAGGGATTACAGGGTTGTAAAAAGGGAGGCTTGTTATATTAGAAGAATAAGGATTTTAAGGATAATATGGCAACCGAAGATAAAATAAATGAACTAAGAATGACAAGCAGTTAACTGAATATTTATTTTGTAATCATTTAAATTTCTGTTGAAGAACTTAACTAAAAGAATACGTTTGCATGGAAAAGAGAAACAATGAAAGGAAGAAGCATGTGGGTGTATTAAGGAATGAAATAAAAACTAGTACCAAAATTGGAAACTGGAGATGAGACTCTGGATAATTCACTGGAAATGGTTGGGAACATTCTCAGTTATTTGATATTGTTTTAGGTGAACATAAGAAAAGAATGGATATTTTATAGTAAACAGGATGTAATCTGTCTTCCTTCAAACAGGAAGAAAACAGTACAGATTGGTGATTTGTAAAAATAAGATGTCAGGGATTTAAAGACACAGTTGGTAGAGATGCAGAACAAAAATACATTGCATAGTTTAAGATCTAGACAAATTATATTGTGAAAAAAATGTGGATTTTTAGAAACCTGGCTAAATGAGTTTTGCAGTAGAAAATATTAAAGCACTGCTACTGAAGAAACAAACATTGTAGTATTGGAATCAATATTATTAAAACAATTGAATAATTCAAACTTGATAAGCTACACAAAAGAACACTCCTTTGCTGAAAATCAAGTGTAGGTTTATCACCCCAGTATAATTTTGGCCATCTCCAATTTTTTATAGAGTCCAAACCTTGGGGATAGACGAAACTTTTAAATGCAACAATCCAAATATGTTATCTATCCAATCCAGTTCATAAGGAAAAAAAGGTTAAACTACAAGATAGTGGCAGATCACCCAGGAGATTTATGACAGAATCAGAAAAAACTGGGAAGATAGGGGGGTAGCTAGTGTGAAGATGCTAGAAACAAACAACTATTATTATCTGTATTATAATACACATCTATATTATGTACTTCCTAATTTAGATAGCAATCCAGCAATAATAAGTAAATAAAATAAAATAATATGAAAAATGACAAATCCAAGCTATGTCACAACTTGTGAAGAGCAAAGCAATTAAATCAATTTTTCTTAAACATTCCCTGAGGCTATAATAAGTACAAATCAAAATTTGCTCTTGTATTAAGTTCAGGAGAGACTAATTTCACATTCTTTAATTAAAATTTCTGACACTTTACAAGAATAGAATCCCAAAGTTTTTTATTGCAAAGGTCACATGCATCATGAATATAATCCAATTCCTTATTAAAAAATAAATTAGTTTGTTTGAATGTTCCATTGATTCCTCCTAAACCTTTAACGTATGCAGAACTTCTGAAGCAGCATTAACATCAATGCCAAATGGTTCAATAATCAAAACAATAAAATAATGTAAAAAACAAATAAAATTCCATTAATAATAATATTTCATCAAATAAAATATTAATTAGAGAAATCCTAAGAGAGTCAAGACCCACCCTTTGAAACCATCATGAAAGCTCCTCACATCCAAAGAAATAATAGATGCCAGATTCACTCTATATTTGAGTGATTAACGTCAATCTCAATAAGAGAACTGAACATTATCAGAATTTTGTCAGTTTTCTAATCCAACATGTAATCTAATCCAGTGAACAAATATTGGCCAGGATTGCTGTTTACATCTTACTATCCCTCTTAATCAATGGAAAAAGTTGTAGAACTGGAGTTGGGAAGAAATGATTGATCCAATTATGGAGGAATTTCAGAAACGATTGCACAGTCTTGAAAAAGAAAAAAAAGTGTAGGGAAGAAACTCAAAATAACCCTGTGTTGACTTTGTTTGGTATAAGATGCAGTAGAGAGAAAGGATTTCTCAATTCTATTATTCTACCCTACAACAATCAAGAATATTCCTGAAACCTTTATTGAAAGGTGGGATAGGAAAGTTTACAAAGTCTTAAGTATATTTCTTCAATAAACTAAAAGACAAGAATTTAATATATTTTGCATTAATAGACTTAATACACTTGAAAACCATTGGGGCCAGAAGTTTTACAATTTCATAAATTTTAACTGTAATCACAATATCTTGAATAAAACATTGTGGCATCAATTCAGTAATCTCATCCCATGAATCCATTTGACTACATGAAAGTATGTGCCATTGCGGTCAATGAATGACCATCCTTTTCAGTGTGGTCAGAGAATAGCTGCTTAAAATACTGCAAAAAGAATCAAGTCTGCGGCTTAACTGAGAACAATCCCCACAATTTGCAAATATGCAAGAATTATTTGCAACCAGTGTTTAAATGATAATTTTCATAGCCTGAGGGGAGGAAATGAATGTTTCCTTTCCTGGTCTGAAATACTGGTGATTTTGGCACAAAGTTGAAATATAGAATAATTAATATTAAATTTAAATTTGAGGGACCAAAAAAACAAAACAAAAAAACCACCCACCCACTGAAGGGCTACTTTCATTTAACAGAACTGAATTTACAGTTTGGCTGGAAGAGATGTAAACTCACACAAAACCACAATCACTGCCTGCTTTTAAATTTGTGAATAAAATATACCATATCACTCTAGATGAGTGGGTGGGCGAAAAAGGTAGCCCAATCCATGGAAAGGAAACACATGTTATTAGTATCTATAGATTACCACAATGTCATCAACCATATATTTGATATTTCCATCCCTTCTAACAGGCTGGCAAATACACAGTTGTTATGGGAGAAGGAAATAGCAGACTTCTTAATCTTGATGTGGTTAGAATATATGTCTGAAAGCCAAATCTGGAGCACTGCCACTGTTCCCTTGGCATCAAAAGAAAACAGTCAGAAAATAAGTATGGTTGGAAATATGTCAATGCATGCAAAACTTAAATATAATCTCCATTCTCTTAACTTTTTAAATATTTTATCTGCTGCAAGATAAAAGTGATTACTAAAATAATGAGAATTTTTTTTTCATACTAAGATAAATTATGGACTAGCTGTAGTGTGAATGTAAGGACTGGGTTTGTGGTCTTCTCTGTATCTATTTCCTGCATGGAAATCCTTAAAGCCTTCCTGTATCCCACATTTTATACACATAAAAGCACAGCTAGAAACTTTAGCTTGGCACCACTTTGTTGAACTAATATAAGGTTTACAGATGAAATACCTCAGAGGAATGTCAAACAATTCTCCTTTGAAAGCAAGAAAGGAAAAGTATCACAATCAATTCTTGTTAACGTGAAGATGAGGAAAGATTTAAATTGCCAAGAACTGCTGAATTCCCTTATTGTGTCTATACTGGTGACAAAATCTGATGTGGATGCTTTCCTGGGGTTAAGACTTTGCTGTACTACTGTTATGCAATGCTGGCCAACCTTGGTTTTCAATATGAATTAAAAACAAGCAGATAGAATTATAAGGATTGATTTAGATATGATCATAAATTAGATCCAGATTAAGTTAATTGCAATTATCTCTCATTGAAACAAATGGGCCTTTTTATTAATTCAGAACCAATTTCTCAAAAATTTAGAGTATATCTAACTCAATTCTATTTTGTTTTGAGGAGACATAAATGTAAAGATTTAAGATATGTTCAACTTTTTTTTTATACACAAGGATGTCAGTGTACTTTTCTTGAAAAAAACATGGAAGGGCTTTGACATTGTCATCTACGAGGAGTTTTCTTCTTTTCTATTTTAATTCACAGTCTAATTGAAGGTCTCCTATCCAATTCTGCTCACACTAAAATAGGCTATGCATGGTAAAGAGCAAATGTCTTGCGTTCACTGTTAAGAACCAGGAGTATCAAACTAGATGACTGGATAGCCACTGTTTCAGTGGTAGGTTGCTTCCAGTTTGGCCCAGTTTGGTGAACCAGTAGCAGCGGCAGCGGGAGGCTACGCCCACCTGCCCGGAACACTTCTGTGCATGCGCAGAAGCATTGCACGCATGCACGAGCATGCGAGCGAACCAGTAGCGATGGGATTTAGAACCCACTACTGTACCGTTTCCTAAATATATTGGAAACCTGGTGCAAATTAGCATTCTTAGTAGATGGGCACAAAGTCATTGTAAAATTTCTTCTGATTTAAGAGGGCACATCTGGACTTGTTTTCCCTTGACAAATCTCAGGGATTGCAAAAAGCAAGGGATGCCCTGTTTGTTATTCTTCTGCTGTTTTCCTGCTGGAAAATGTAACTCCAGCATTATGATTTTGCTTGAGTGTTACTAGCTTATTTGGTTGAATTTTACACTCTAATTGTTGCTCTGTGGTACCCAAGGGAACAAATCTCCTTGTCTTAGAAGGTCAAAGAGACACCAGAGTATTATAAATGGCAATGAGCAAATATCAGAAAGTTCGAAGCAGATTTTGATGTGAATGAACATTCAAAGTTTTACTTATCTATAAAACTGCTTTAGAAAAAAATGAGAAGAGGAGGAAGATGCCAGTATTGTAGATTTTTTATTATATTCTGGGTGTAGGTAGGATGAACAAAACAATGTAGTAGCATTGTTTCAGGATAACAGCCACAAGCACAGCTGCATATTAAAATACTTCTTGGAATTTTATCAAGCAGTATATTTTGGTTTTTAAAGATCCTGGAGCTAATAATTGTATACTAGATGTTTCTAATCCTTTTTTTAAATATTCTAAACTGACTGTGAAAGATCAATTCTTTGATGTTAATAAACATGCTTACATTATTATGTCTATCCATGGTAGGATAGAAGAAGGGACAGTCAATCCAGGGATTAAAGCAGTATTTTGAACAGAGTTCCCTTTTATGTGGCAGACCCAACCTATTTAGCACAATTATCAGATGGATATGCTATAGGCCACCACATGAGAAGAGAGCCAGTTTGGTGTAATAGTTAAGACATATGGCTAGAAACCAGGAGATCATGAGTTGTAGTCTTGAGATGTCTCTGGTGCTTTCTGAGCTTGACTATTTTCTGGCAGACGTTTCATTACCCAAACTAGGTAACATCATCAGTGCTGGGCTTGAATCATTTATTATATGATCACATATTGGACTAAATAATCAGAACAGCAGATGATAGAGACAGACAGACAGACAGACAGATACCAAAAAACTCAATAATTCCTCCCTCCCCCCCTCCTTCCGTCTCCCTCCCTCCCTCTCTCTCTCTCTACACACACACACACACACACACACACACACACAAGAGAGAGAGAGAGAGAGAGAGAGAGAGAGAGAGAGAGAGAGAGAGAGAGAGAGAGAGAGAGAGAGAGAGAGAGAGAGAGAGAGAGAGAGAGAGAGAGAGAGAGAGATTTAAAATATATTATTTTCATCTATAAATGTCAACAGCTATTTTGATGCATAGAAAATCAGGAGAATAAACTACCCCTTTAAATTGACTGCCTTCCATGAAACTTCTGATTTGATTTATTAATTAACTTTTGGTTTATTTCCCTATAATATTTGCAGATCCTGCTCATGTAGCTTAATTTGTACAGCAACCTCCTCTTCCTTAAAAAAACAACCTACCTATACTGTATTTAGAAAAGTAGAAACTAATTCTTTTTCCTATTTTTGAATCCATAACATTCTGCTTTTTTAGACTGGCATTTGCATCTATATTCTCTTCTCCTTCACAAGAAAGGAAATTATAACAATTTTCTGTGATTCCAAGCAATGAATAGTCAATGAGAGGATAGTTAGATTGGGAAAGGAGCCACAGTGTCTGTTCCCATGCTATCCAAATTAGAACAGGGAGAATGATGTATTATCAATAACATTACTGCCCAAGATGGATGGTGAGATCATTGACTATTTTCTATATGGGTCACTGATATCTCAGATCTACCATAGCACCCGGAAATGTGCTGATATACATGGTTGATTTACCCCCACCCACCCACCCCAAAAAGTCATCATGGCATAGGCCTAAATCATACCAGATGGAGGTTCTACACAGTATTAGTGCTATTAGTGCTGATACTCTCATTCAATAAAATACAAGATAAGCAATACTGAAATGATAAATAACAAAACTTGGCTTTCCAATATGCAATTTGTTTCTTAGGATAATGAAGAATTTATAAGCTTAATATACTCTAGGAGTATGTTAATATACTCATAATACTTCAATAATTTTTAACAGGAAGGATAAAGGAAAGAAGAAAAGACAGAAAGGGAATGGAGAGCAATGGAAAAAGAGTGTGTGGTCTAATCTTGTGGAACAGAGCTGATGAATATATGCAATGTGCTGGTCTATGATCAGTAAAATATTTAATTTGTTACATGCAGGGAAGTGAGAGTACAAATTTAATTGTAATGCAAAAAATTGAAATGTCAAAAATATAATGTGGGATTGTCTAGATCAGCTGGCCACGCCCACACCCAGTTTAGCGAAGTGGGAAAAGTCCCGATATGTCACATGACACTGCCGTGATGTGAGTTTGACGCCCCTGGTCTAGATAATTGTCAATGTATATGAAAGTAGGAATTCATAGATTGGATAGTGGCATGTTATGATCCAGTGAACTGTAGAAACTGAAGAATTAGGAATTATTTTTGGAGAAAAAAATTGTAACAATCTGAATTAATTCTTCTGAATTAATCTGAATTGGGAGGGTGAAATCTTCTGCTATTTGACAGTAATGGATTAGTAGATATGAGACAGAAAGATAGGAAACTAGAAGGTACAGGAAAATACAGAAAAATGATCCATTTGAAGATCCAAGAATGAATGAAAATGGTGATTGAAGAATAGCTGCTTAAATTTATTTATTTATTTATTTGGGAATTCTTCTATGCCGCCCTACGCCCTACTCCCTAAGGACTCAGGGCGGCGTACAGCATTTTAAAGAACACCAAACAATAAAATCATTAAAAACAATTTTAAAAAGTTAAAAAAAGACATACAACACCATGCATACATGGGGGAGACCTCAGATGTAAAATTGTCTCAGAACCCTGCCTGCAGGAAGAGCCATGTCTTAATGGCTTTTCGGAAGGCCAGCAAGGTGGGGATGATTCGGATCTCTGGGGGAAGTTGGTTCCAGAGACCACGGGCCCCTACAGAGAAGGCCCTCCCCCTAGGCCCCGCCAGTCGGCATTGTTTGGCTGATGGGACCTGGAGGAGACCCACTTTGTGGGACCTAACCAGTCGAAGGGAAGAATGAGGCAGAATGCGGTCCTGAGGTAACCTGGTCCTAAGCCATGTAGGGCTTTAAAGATGATGATCAACACCTTGAATTGTACCCGGAGACCAATGGGCAGCCAATGCAACTGGCGGAGTATGGGTGTTACCTGGGTGTATCTTGAAACACCCACCACAGCATGCGCAGCCGCATTTTGCACCAATTGTAGTCTCCAAATACTCTTCAAGGGTAGCCCCATGTACAGCGCATTACAGTAGTCCAATCGGGAGGTGACAAGGGCATGAGTGACCATGAGTAGAGCCTCCTTCTCCAAGTATGATCGCAATTGGTGCACCAGGCGAACCTGTGCAAAAGCCCCCCTAGCCACAGCTGTAAGTTGTTGGTCTAATTTTAGCTGTGGATCTAGGAGGACTCCCAAATTGCGAACCCGTTCCGAGGGAGTTAATTTTCCTCCCTCAAGAACCAAGGAGGGACAGTTGACATGGTCCTTAGGAGGCAATATCCAGAGCCACTCAGTCTTGTCGGGGTTGAGTTTGAGTCTGTTTAAGGAAAAGGGAAATTTTTTTAAGCAATTAGACTGAAAATAAAACATGTGCAGGAAAGAAAAGTATAAGTTCTGAATGAAAATGTATTATAAGATGTTGTTTAATATACAATACATATGGAAAAATATGAAATGTTTATGATATTGTTAAAAAGGTTCAGTTTGGTGACATGTTAAGATTCTGTATGTAGTAAAAAATGAAGAATTATAACAAGAATTATAGTCATGTATGGTTGTATGCATGTATAGACATAATGGCTGCTCATATGCACAAGCTTCTGCCCAATTCTGTCTCTGTTATGGAAATGAGAATTGGATATTTGAGTATGTCAGAAAAAATGTAAAAGTTGAATGCAATGGCAATGGGTTACATAATGGGTTAAGTAATTCATAATTAATGTCTTATTAGTGCTTAAATGATAAGAGTTAGGGTCAACAATGGATGTGAACTGAATGAATAATGACTGAATACAAAACTGAAAGGCCAATATGAAAGAAATACTATGTATGGATTAAAACAGCAGAGAAATAAGACATTTTTCTCTAGTGCTTTTTATGGTGATAACAACCTTAGTTACATACCATTCTGACATTGAATCTGTATTATAGGGTTTAACAACTAGCAAATGAACTTTGAAGAAACAAAAATTAATTAAGCATGAACATTAATTCATTTCTTAAAGTTTTATCTACAATTTTTTGAAAGCTGTTCTGAATTTTGTAATGTTTCTATGAATTCATTGAACAATGACAGTAAGCTTAATTCCTAATGAATGCTTTAGAAAGTTTGACTAGTAGTTCTTTATGAACTGTGTGCTAAGATATATGGCATCTTGAATTAAAATATGCACTTTATAATATTCGGAAAAAATATACCGTATTTTTCTGAGTATGAGATGCACCGGAGAATAAGATGCACCTTAGTTTTTGGGGAGGAAAATAGGGAAAAAATAATCTGCCTACCAGGTATTCATCTAGCTAGTCCTTAGTCTGGTCAGCTTCAGCACATTAGTTTGCTGGTTTTGAGCACACGTGCTTGCTTTTTATCCCCTGGTTGGGGATAAAAAACAGTTTCTAAAACACTTCACTTCTCTGTCTCTTCAGAGAGAGAAACAATGAGAAAAGCAGGCACAGGGAAGATCGCTTCACTAGCAAAGCACGGAAGATCGCTTCACTCTTTAGCACCTCGTTACGGCTGAAAAAAGGCGGAAGATCGCTTGCTAGCAAGGCACGGAAGATTGCTTCACTGGCGTTAGGGCTGAAAAAAGGCTTCTAAAGCCCAGAAGGCCAGCTGATTGTCGGAGGGAGCAGCTGTGAAAAAAGTAGGCAAAGGGAAGATCGCTTAGCTAGCAAAGCACGGAAGATCGCTTTACTCATTAGCACATTGTTAGGGCTGAAAAAAAGTTTAGTAAAAGCTACCTTCAGAGTATAAGACGCACCCAAATTTTCAGCCTCTTTGGGGGGGGGGAAAGGTGCATCTTATACTCCAAAAAATACAGTATTCGGATCAAAAGAAAATAAGTGGAATACAATGGATTCCCAGGGCTAGACAAATAGAATTAAACATGGGTTTCAGATTTTCTATATATTATCCACAGTCACATATTGTCTGGTTGTACAATGCCGAAATGAGATCTATATTTTCAATGGCATTTCTTTTCACATATTTTCCAAAATCTTCCATTTTGGAACAATTAAAATGCAGTAATGATAATTTTGTATGGCTACAAATCTATTTCAAAACTGAATGAATGAAAAAATAATAATTTATTTGGTAAACCAGTCATCATTATTTAGTTATGGTAGTAATATAGATATGATATATAGCAAGAATTAACAGGCCTAGTTTAGATTCATCAAAATGATTTTCTGTGACATAGTTCCTCCCTTATATAGTTCTTTATTCAACAATGAATCGTGACATTTCAACCTGAAGAAAAAAAGCTAGAAAGATCGGCCTGCCTTCTCTTTAATCTTTACCACTTCTGCTTGATTAAGCCAGCCAAGTTGGTTTCATACTCAGAATAACAGAGTAACAGAGTTGGAAGGTATCTTGGAGGTCTTCAAGTCCAACCCCCTGCTCAAGCAGGAAATCCTACACCAGTGATGGCGAACCTTTTAGACACTGAGTGCCCAAACTGCACAAGCACGCATGCCCAAACTGAAAGGTGTGCGCGCACATGAACGTGTGAATGTGCATACATGCACGAACATGTGAATGCATGGACATGCATGCACGTGCGCATGCACAGACATGTTTGAATGTGCACATGTGCTGACATGCGTGCATGCGCATCAGAGACCCGAAGACTGCGGGGCATCCCAACACCAGCAGTGCAGCAAGTGGTAAGATATTTTTCTTTTGTGAGCTTCTGTTTTATCGTTTGCAGGGAAATAGAAGCTCACGAAAGAAAGGCCACGGAGATCTGACCTGGGGCAACGGCATGCGTGCCAGCAAAGAGAGTTCTGCGTGCCACCTCTGGTTTGCCATCATGGCCCTACACTATTTCAGACAAATGGTTGTCCAACTCAATGGAGAGGATCAATGTCTTCTGTTATGTGGGATATGCTTCAGCCTACATAAAATAGCACTATTGAGACTTTTATTAAAGAAACCCTTTGATGACCCAGAATATCTATGTATTTATAGGACAGTGTCCAATGTTTCATTTCTGGAAAATGGGATCAAGAAAGGGTTAAGCTCAGAATAATATTGAATTTTCTGAAATAATTTTGCTCAGTTTTTTCATTGTGACAAAATACTGAAACATCTTCAGCAGCTTTGGTGAATTTCCTGTGCCACAAACTGGAAGGGGAAGGTTTGGCCCTGATACTTCTCCTAGATCTTTCAGCAGCTTTTCATATCATATCATACAGTTCTTCTGGACCACCTCTCATGATTGATGTTGAAGTATTGCTTTAGAGTAATCAGTTATTTCTATGATCTTTGTCTGGAAGGTGGTGCTGAGTATCTGCCATTTGATACCTAAGTCAATGAGCTGCGTGATTGTCCATCCTGTTGTGTTTATTTCCCAAACTGTTCAGCATCAATATGAAACCATTGGGGTGGAGGTAGACATATCATTTGAGTTTTTGAAGTGAGATGAAATCAGCACATTGATGACATAAACATTGCTCTCTATCTTCTAACTCCAAGGAAACAATTGACATCCTTAAAAGTTTGCTAAATGTTATAATAGGCCATATAAGGAATTGAAATTACATCTAGACAAAATGGAGGTACAGTTGCTAAATTGGAAACTAGTTTTGAGGTTTATTTTGTATTGACAGGGCTGCATTGTTACATTCTGGCCTGACAATTTCAATTCCAATTATAAGAGGTGGCCTGAAAAAGCTTCCAAAAGTTGCAGTTGGTAAAAAACATACAGCTAGGCACCTACTTGTTGCAAAATTATACCTATGTTGAAAAATCTGTCCTGATAGTTTACTAGGTAGCTTACTAGACAGCTTACTAGGTAAAATTTAAATTATTTATTAACCCTTTAAACCCTAGATGGCTATGGCCTAATTCTTGTTTTACATTCCTGTCCAGTAGTGGTTTAAAAATAAAATCTGAAAAAAAACCCTTTTGAAAATCCATATTTAAGAGCTGGGGAGGGGAGCTGTCCCCTAATTATTAGAAAATCTATGAAAATGCCAGATTTTTAAATGTAACTTATTTTATTCCTGTTTTAATATTTATCTGTCTATGTTGATAGTTGGGATTTTTTTTTTAGATTTTGCTAGCCACCTATTGTCTTACTAGTATAAACAAGAGGATATAAATTAAAAAAAAATAAATCTGGAGAGAATTTTTTACTTTCTTAAAATTATTATAAAGGGTTGATATTTTCTTTGTTCAAGAATGAAGGTAAATTCCCAAAAGTAGATTGTGGTGGCTTTTCAAACTTGTGGGCAACCCTGAAGCTGTAAAGATGGCCTCAAGTCAGGTTCACTTGACTATTTCTGTCAAGTGAACCTGTCAACCCTGAAGCGAACCTCACTGAGGCCATCTTTATGGCTTCAAGGTTGCCACTTGTCATTTCCAAAGATTTCTAATACCTTTAAGATAGTTAAGTAGGTAATTTTCAAAAGTGATTAGAAAGTGAGCTAACAAATCCACTGTCCTTTAAGAGACTCCACTGTGGTTGAGAGCCTGATGGCTGATCTCTTAGTTTCCTGGCACTCAAACTTGGGAGACTGCTATTCTTTGATCTCCTCATGAGGAGCAGCTATCCAGAGCATATGTGGGTAATTTTCCATCCTCCGGTTATCTGGAGAATTTCCGAAGAACCAATCTATTTGCTGGTTCTTCAGTTATTGTTGTGCTCATTGCCTCCACTCTTTTGGAGATGTGTTTAGTTCACCATACCTTCCTCAGAAGTCTGAAAATACAGATTGTTGTAGAATTAATTAATTAATTAAACAAACAAACAAACAAACAAACAAATAATTACACAAAACTTGACTTCTTAGAAGTATGTGGCTGAAGATTCAAATATTCAGAAAAATGATATAGGCCTATCAAAAGAATTAATCAACTTTTTTCTAATATAGAAATTTTAGATGCTGCTGCTGCTGCAAACAGGATAAAAATAAAAAATAAAATAAATGTCACTGTTATAACAGGCCCAATCTATAGACTTTGCTATTGTAACTTTACTAAGCTTATAATCAGAAAGATATATTGTAGATTCTGTTGCCCAAAGAAATTAAGAAATAGAAATTAAATGAACTTTAATTGCAAAGTCAAGGATTTTGATTTTTTTTATTGCATGATATAGTATAGTATCCTAAAATGATATTGTGGTATTGTATCCTAAAATCCTAAATGATACAATACCCTAAAGCAGTGGTCCCCAACCCCCGGTCCGCAGAACAAATGGTACCGGGCCGCCCTGCTACTGCGTCTTCTGTGCAGCGGCGGGTCCTGCGACTTTTGCGAGTCCTGCGAGTCCCGATAATAAGCGCAGGGACGGGACTCCTGCGTCTGCCGACGTGCCCCGGCCCAGCTGATCAGCGTGGGGGCAGGGCTTCTGTGCGCGGCTCATCAGTATTGAAAGTAACGTGTACAGGAGGGCCTGTCTGCGGTGCAGCAGGTAAAGGGGACTCCAACACATAGCCACACAGTCCCGCAGAAGACATGTACAATATACCCGAAGGTCCAGCACCAATATGGCACATAGGATGTAGATCCGATTGTGTCCTAAAAATGTTTTGATTTAATAATCAACGCGACGCCGCAAACCCCCCCCCCCAGTGGGCCGCGGAAAAATTATCAAACGTTGACCGGTCCACGGCAATAAAAAGATTGGGGACCACTGCCCTAAATCACAGGGTTGACCCCAGAGGTACTGTTTTATACTTCTTTACCAAAATATGTTTTCCTCAAAAACACAATTTGTTGGAAATACCATCAAACTCTGATTTTATAAAAAGTGATTAAAAGATATACATGCCATTGCTGTCCTCCAGTGCATGAAAACTGTTCTCAATGGTGTTTCTACAAAGAAGTAATTGTGCCAAACAGGCTGCAATGAAATCAAACACTTTAGATCATTCTCTTTCAGAGTTCCATGAATGAATCATTTAATTCTTGGTGAAACCTCATGACAGAACTAGATAATTGGTACCAAGGGGATTTGCTAATTATATGTAAAGGTCAGTTCTCATATTTTCATTCATCCAGGAGCTCAACCTGAAAACATCCATATTTTGCTTTGTTGAACAGAAATTTATGGAGTCCAATTAAAGGGAGACTCTTCTCTAGAGCAAGTTTAGAATTTCAGCTGGGAAAGACGTACATTAAAAATATCCTCAAGTGAAACACTTCAGCCCACCAGAAATCTTCACTACATCCTGTCTTTTGCTTCAATCACTTAAGGCAGGGGCAGGCAAAGTTGGCTCTTCTATGACTTCAACTCCCAGAATTCCTGAGCTAGCATGATTGGCTCAGAAAGTCTGAGAGTTGAAGTCCATGAGTCATAGAAGAGCCAACTTTGCCTACCACTGACTTAAGGCAATGGTTACATGCCCACACACACAAAATGAAATTTTACGCAGTATGGATCCAGCAAAGGGCTTGTCCAGTGGGAAGGAAGATTGAAATTGGCTTTTGAATTTCTCTGCAGTGATATTGAGACACACATAATGCTGATGCCTGGTAGAACATGTCTCCCACACTGATTTGAGAATAATTGTATTTTACACAACCTGCTGCTCACACATAATTATATGCAAATTAGAAATGCTTGGTTTCTCTTATGTTATTAAAAGGATAAAATTGTCTGAATGACATGGCAATATTGATCTCCCCCAAAATATAAGACTAAACAGTAAAACATACTAAAGCTATTTGGAAATGTTTGATGCATTCTATTATGTAGTTAGGAAAAGCTATAACATTTTAAGTGAAACCCCATAGTTAGCCATAACTCATTTATAACAGTAGTCATACTTTTTATGTTTTTTGCGTGAACCACCCAGAGTTACTGGGTAGTGTACAAATTCAATCAATACAATTCACAACTAAACTTAATATGAAAATAAAGCTATAACACTATAAGTGTTGCATTTTTTTTCCTCATCAGTGCAGTCAGCATAGCCGGGCATCAGGAGGATGCAAACTGTAGTCCAAATCTTTTTATGGCTTTCCTATTGCATCACTTTGAACATCATTTTGATTCCTCCATAGAGTTTACATGATTATTTATGACAGATCCCATTTTAAGCATAGAGTGTACCTTGGTTTAGTCATATGAAATCTAACAAAATGTTCTCTATACCAGTGGTCACCAACTGGTGGTCCGTGGACCACTGGTGGTCTGTGAGAAAATTTTAGTGGTCCACAGAAAAATTATTTGCATTTTTTATATTGCACAAAATCAGGGGTCTTCAAACTACGGCGCCTGGGCCGGATACGTGCAATGAACGCTTGTGTTGCTGCAAAGAGTCTCCCCCTTCGGGGTCTTTTTGTGTGGGTCAGAGGGATGCAGAAATTCTGACTTGGGGTCTGTTTCAGCCTCCTGGTGTGGGGCTTTGGGTGAAGGCTGGAGGGAAGCGCCACTGGTGGCAAAGAGCCGGAGGGCCTTGTTCCAGTGGGACTGTATCATGGCCTGGAATTGGCTGACCATCAGCCTGCTGAGCCTCCAGGCACCGGTACATTCCCACAGGTCTTCCCTCTGCTTGGAAAGCCTATGCTCGTAGCCCTCAGTGGGGTGCTCCTGCTGAGCCTCCTTCTTGGTCAGATCCAATTTGAACTGAGCCAGCTATTTTGCCAACTCTTTCTCATGGTGGCTGTTTAGCTCCAACAACTGCTTCCTATTGGGGGCCTAAGGAGCCCGGGCAGGCAGGCGAGGAGTGGCTGGGAGGGGAGGGGCAAGTAGAGACTGGCGAGGCGACCCTCAATGTGAGTGACATCAAGTTGGCCATGCCCATACAGTCACATGACCTCCTAGCCATGCCCATCCAGCCAGTCATTAGGCAGCTCATATTAATGGTCCGCGGGATTTAAAATTATGAATTTAGTGGTTCCTGAGGTCCAAAAGTTTGGGGACCCCTGCTCTATACTAACTGATTTACTTCAGTAGCAGCATATGCCCTCTTTCCATCCTTCTATAGTGCTACCAGGGAGACAGAGACAGAAAGGGTTACAACATAGTGTTCCAGCTTCTAGCTTTTCAGATGGGAAGGTGCATCTGTTATTGTTAGCTTATTTTCTTAACATCCCCATGACATATAATGTTTGCTCTGAATCTTACTCCTTATCACTGAAGCACAGGAAGAAAATCAAATTTATATGGGTATTATCCTGATATTGATTCAAGCTCAAAAGTCAGCTCGCATCCCATGTTTTAAAAAAAACATATACAATTGAGAAACACAGAAACCTCTTGGCATAAGAAATGGCCACTTGGAACTTGCCAAAGATCTGACTGATGTTTAATTCTTTCTTGCTTAATTCTTTAATCTCATCTGATGGAGCTGAATGGTTGAGCATTTTCACCACGAGGATGTAACCTTAAGCTTCTTATAATATTTTAATTTTTTTATTCTTATGTCTTCCTTTGCTTTCCTTTTCCTCCTTCTTTGTTTTGCATAGTGCATTAACATGCATGGTAAATACATAGTCCTACTTCCATAAATATGCATTTTAGAGCTGAAGTGGTGCAGTGGTTAAATGCTGCGACTGCAGGCTGACTGCTAGTTCAGCAGTTCAGCTGTTCAAATCTCACTAGGCTCAAGGTTGACTCAGCCTTCCATCCTTCCAAGGTCGGTAAAATGAGGACCCAGATTGTTGGGGGCAATATGCTGAACTCTGTAAACCGCTTAGAGAGGGCTGTAAAGCACTATGAAGCGGTATATAAGTAAAGTGCTATTGCTATATTGCTATTGCTAAATCTTTAAAAGAAGCCTTTTTTTTCATCTTTGGAAAATGAAAAATTGAGGTATTTTTATAGCTGTTTGGTGGCTTCCCGTCTGTGCTGACTGCTGTTTCCCCAAATCCATTTCCTGTGATTGGCATCTCGTGAACAAGCTATCAATCTCTACTGGACATACAAGGAAGGTGGGATCATTTTTCCAATATTTTTAACTCTGTCAGAAAAAGAAGGGGAATGATGGAAAGAAAGCTGTTGTGCTGAATTGAAAAGCTTCTATTGTATTATGAATAACCCAGAACAGTAGTTTTTCTGTCAGCTTGCACAGTGCAATCGGTCACACTGAATTTTTTTTTAAAGGAACTTATTATGTTCTGTCTGCCTATGTGAGAAACCAATTTAGGAAATCAAATCTTAAGCTAGGTTTGTGCCCAAATGTTTGTTCTAGAGCTCAATATTTTTGACCAAAAACACAATCCAGCCAATTAAGCTTGCCCAGCTGGTGTACGGATACAAGTAAGATTTCATCTATTTCATGGGCTTTAACTGTCTTCTTTGACTGCACCAATTTTTTTTTTTGCTAAGAATTGGGGGGTGTACAAAACAAACTATTATATTATTATTATTATTATTATTATTATTATTATTATTATTATTATTATTATTATTATTATTATTATTATTATTATTATTATTATTATTATTATTATTATTATTATTATTATTATTATTATTATTATTATTATTATTATTATTATTCTCGACCGCAGAAAATACGACTTCAGCAACAGAGTAATCAGTGCCTGGAATGCACTACCTGACTCTGTGGTTTCTTCCCCAAACCCCAAAAACTTTAACCTTAGACTGTCTACGGTTGACCTCACCCCATTCCTAAGAGGTCTGTAAGGGGCGTGCATAAGCGCACCATCGTGCCTACCGTCCCTGTCCTTCTGTCCTATTGTCTAAATTTACCTATACATACTTTACTTTTGTTTATGTTTATATCATACCTGTTATCTTGTACACGTGTTGACAAAACAAACAAACAAAATAAAATAAAATAAAATAAAATAATAAAATAATAAAATAAAATAAAATAAAATAATAAAATAAAATAAAATAAAATAAAATAAAATAAAATAATAAAATAAAATTAAAATAAAATAAAATAAAATAAAATAAAATAAAATAAAATAAAATAAAATAAAATAAAATAAAATAAAATAAAATAAAATAAAATAAAATAAAATAATAAAATAAAATTATTTTTGTTTTTAAAAAATCTTTTGCCCTCAAGGAAAAAGGCAGAATTTGGAGAAAACCAACAGAGAAAACATAGTGGAATGAAATCCTAACCCAATGGGTGAACCAGTTCAGCACTTATTTGTATTGTTCTTAGTTCATGTTCAAGATCATGCCATGTCATATAGTATTCATTTTCCTGGATTGTGATGTACCAAAAGCTTTTCTCGCCTGCTTGTGAATGGGAAATGGGTTATATCAGGGAGACAACTTAATAGAATTGTACTACCTACTGAGGCAGGTAGACTTTTCTCTACAACAGCGATCACAAACCTTGGAAAGCCAATGTTTGGGGCAACACACAGCATTCACTAACACAGGACAACTATTCTTGAAAGCACGCCCTGTTCCTGTGTGGTTTTCAGAAGCTGCAGAGGCAGCATGAAAATGGAGTATGCAGTAGCATAGTCTTTGGACCCTTCAGAAATCAGGTGGCCTCTGGACCTTCCAAAAGTGAGTTTGTTTTACTTGTATTTCATTGTTTTAATTGACAAAAATTACAAAAATCAAAAATCCCTGTCCAGACTACAGTGTAGTGGCAATTTGTACAATATTATTTTGTATTTCTTTATATAATAGACAGCACCATACATGATTGGATTGTACTTTTTAAAATAAATAACATGCCAGCAGAATAAAGTTAGGCATTTTCTGAATTTTTGATATCTCTAGCCAAAAAGGTTCACCATCGCTGCTCTAGAATTAAAAAAAGTTCCCCTCCATTTTATTTACTTACAAACCTGTGTGTTCTAATCCATAGGGTATGAGTACATGGGATTAAGAACATATTTACTTCTCTTTTTCAATAAGCAGTGCATTTTCCTCATCAACACTTTTAGTGTATTTTTAGTGTATTTTTTTTTCTTATCAACAATATACTATTTCCTAAAACATCATTGTCTATATTCACCAAATAATGATCCCATTTAAATGAAGAAGTTCACTCTTTAGAGTTTGGATGCTTTAAGGTTATAAGAAATACAGAATAACAAATGTACTTTGTCTTGTAATCATCATAAATTAAAACCTAGTCAGTAGGGAGAAGTTAGGAAGTGAAATGTTTTTCTAAATCATAACAGTTTTGAAGGCATTAAGTTCAATGCATTTAAAAAAAAGGAATGAAACCTTGCATTGTTCTTTCATAAGGCAATTCTACCCCTGCAGCCAAGTTGATTGTTTTCCAAGTGACTTCTGGCTTGTTAACCAAATTCAGAAATCCCAGTCTAGAACACAGTGGATTGGCCAGAGGGCTGGGTGAATGCCACTGCAAAGGCTGATTGGTTGTTCCCCTACATCTTGCCCTTCCCATCTGTCCAGCTCCTCATGTCTATCTTTTCCTTTTAGGGATTATTTCCTTCTCTCTAATCCCATGTCTTCCTTATACTTTCCCAGATGTTTGCACACACAAATGCCTTTACTCTTCTTCCCCTCATTATTTCCTCTGATACTAAAGCCGCTTCTTTCTTTCTTTTTTATATTATGATACTTTTGTTGCTCTGAAGCTGGAATAATGAAAGCAACAGGGAACATGGTGTTCTGTACTTCACAGAAACTTTCTAACGAGGAAGAATTGGTAGTTCGGCTTTAGAAGGAAATAATAGCATTTTTTTCATTGTAACTTAGAAATGTATAAAAATAAATACATACAGAAGGCAAGGGTAGGGGAAAAAACTTTGTTCAACCTGGAGGCCATTTATCTGAATAATACAGCCTGAGTCAGAAAATAGGTCTAAATTTCAGCTGGAAAACACGGATGCAGGGTACATTGATAATGGACTGGGAGTGAGAAGAGGATGATTTCATCTGGTCCTGCCCCAGGAAAGAGTGAGGGGACCATACTGATAAAGGGGCTAAGCAGACAGTGTGGTCTAGTTATGACTCCTCACTCTGGTTCCTTTTAGACAATGTTAAGACTTCACAGCAGCGGCGGGTTGCTCCCTTACTGGTGCCGGTACGCTGCACGCGCATCTCCACGCTTCGGGCACACGCTCACTATGCGCGTGTGCCCCCTCACACGATTTTGCTTCTGCGCATGCGCAGAAGGAAAATCGGCCAAAAATTAACGGGAAAAAATGGCGACGCGCACGGTGGACCAGCAGAGTGGTCTCCGGAGTGGTCACGTGCAAATTGTGTAATCAGCCACTCCCTACCAGAGCTGCGCACCGGGCAGCTCCAGCAGGAACCCATCCCTGCTTCACAGGTGGGGCAAGATCAAGGAACAAAAAAATTACATAGATTTCAGTACAGTATATTTTACACTAGTAAGTATAGAAACTTGAAAACCGAACAAGAAAATGTCCATCCTTGTTTATTATATGTTAATTCAAATGATTTCAAACACTTCTTCTCAGGTTTCTTGCCATCTGAGTTAAGTTGTCATTTATGAAGTAAGCTGCCAATGGACTTAACTTGTCTATTCTTTTTGTTCTTTCCCAGGCTCACTACAATCTCTCACACATGTGTTGGAAGTGTAATTTGCAGAATTATCAATTCATGCTGCAATTTCAATGCAGCTGAAGCAAGCTTGTTTGGGATGACTTCACTATGGTTCTTATAAGTCCCAATTAGCCTAATTCTGCTTGGATTTGGGTGATACCATCCATTGCCAATTTTGTACTTTACCCTTTTAAAATGCCAGTTCTCTCTCTTTAAATGTCAGTGCTAATTCTATAAACAGATTCTCAACAGAAAAAAGAGAAAAAGCAGAGGTGGGTTCCTGCTGGTTCGGACTGGTTCTATAGAACTGGTAGTAAAAATAGGGACTGGTTCTCTGAACTGGCAGTAATGGCAGCCTGGCCACGCCCCTGAGCTGGTTCCACTCACTCGCTCGCCCTGCCTCGCCTTCGCCACATGCATCCACTGCCTCCTCCTGCCTTCACACAGGCAAGCATTGCGGCAGGGACGAGGGCAAGGCGGCGGCGGCGGAACAAGAGGGTGGTAGCAGGAGAGGGCAATGGTGGTGGCAGGAGTGGCAGCAGTGGTGGGCAGTGACCCCATCCCAGCTGCGGCAACAGCAGTGGTGGCGGGGCATCCTGGAACTCCTGGGGAGTTTTCCAGTGTGGCTTTGGCCAGGATACAGTGAGCAGCAGCCCCAGAAGACGGCAGGGTCCCCAGCACCGCAGAGCAGACTCCGCACCACCTCTGCCAAAGGCTGCCTGCCCTCCAGGTGTAGCACCCATACTAGCTGCCTCTAATCTGCAGTTTACTCGTGAGCACCATGCTCATGAATAAACATGCTCATGAGTAAACTGCAGATTAGAGGCAGCTGGCAGATCCTGGCTTGCTTGTTGTTGGGGACAGAGAGTTCTTCAGCTGACCCCCTCTCCTCTCTGCACCCCTCCCAGACCAGACCAGACCAGATCTGTTTTGCCGTAGTTTGCACGCAGAGAGGTTTTCTGGCTGGTTCCAGGGCGCTTTCCCCCTCCCCACCCACTGCCCTCACTTTCCCTCTCTTTGCCTCCTTGGCTTTAAGCTCCCTCCTCCTCCTCCAACCACTCTCCTTCACACACAGCACTCCCCCACAAAAACAACAGCCTACAACCAACCTCTCAGCCACGGCCAACCTGCCACTGACATGGCCAGACACACCCATTCACACCCAGAATACTCTGCCCTTACCAAACAAACACTGCACATCCTCGCCATGCACCCTTGTCCCTCCCAAAGCCCAAAATGCTCCTGCTGCTATTGCACCTCCATTCTCCCCCTTGCCCTGCCTGAACATACAGCCGCCGCGCCCGCCTCTCACCTGCCCTGCTCCCTCACTTCCGGGGGCAGCAGGGACAAGCCATGGGCTCAGCTGCAGGGGAGCTGCTCCAGACAAGCTATTCCCCCCTCACCCTGTCCGAACATACAGCCACCGCACCTGCCTCTTGCCTGCCCTGCTCCCTTCACCCATGGGCAGCAGGGACAAGCCGTGGGCTCAGCTGCAGGGGAGCAGTTCCAGAGGAGCCTGCGTCTCCCGAAGCTGCCACAGTTGGAGCCGCGACAGGGACGGGGGCAGCCCAGTAAGCTGGGTGCCCAAAAATGGCATGGGCAAGGAACTGCTGCAGATGAGCCATTCCCCCCCCCTCGCCCTGCCAGAACATACAGCCACCATGCCCACTTCTCGCCTGCCCCACTCCCTCGCACCCGGAGGCAGCAGGGACAAGCCGCAGGCTCAGCTGCAGTGGAGCAGCTCCAGATGAGCTGAGGAACTGCAGGAAGCCTCCCGTGTGTTGCACTCCCTCCCAGCCTTCGCCCGTGGCTCCACGCTGCCAGCATCTCCCAAAACTGCCGCTGTTGTAGCCGCAACAGAGACGAGGGCAGCCCAGTAAGCAGGGCACCTGAAAATGGGCAGTGGTGCGGGTGAAGGCTGGGAGGTGGTGCAACCACAGGGAAGGCCTGTCAGAGGCGAGAAGGGGCACTTTTCGGCCAGGAAGGGCTACAGAGGGAAAGACGAGATGACCACTGCCACTCCACGGCATCACAACCTGGATATGGGGTCGGAATGTCAAAAAAAGTGTCAAAAAGTCCCAAAAAATTTCACCACTGTTTCGGTGGGCGTTGCTTGGTGTGGGGGTCATGTGACTGAGTGTGCGTGAGTGATGTCAAGTTGGCCATGCCCACTCAGTCACATGCCCCCCAACCTAGCCACACCCAGAGAACCGGTAGTAAAAAATTTTAGAACCCATCTCTGAGAAAAAGCATATTCTATTGTCCCTTTTTAAAATGAGTGAAACAGCTATAATGTCCACTTGGCAGTTACACAAAGAGTAATAGGACAATGCAATTCACACTTGTTCAGCTGAATGCTCTGGCCTTTGGTGTCCCATTTCCTAGTGTATTTTACTGGCAACCATTTCATCAAACTCATGTAGAAAGAAAAATGAGACATATACCTGTATGAATTTTTCCTTCAATTTTGCATTTTTATTGTGTTGTAATGTTGCAACATCCTGGGAAGTTGCAAATTTAGACTGTACAAAACATACACACAGGTACAGAAAGACAAGGACACAATATATACCGTACTTAGGAAGGATGCTAGTGATTTCTTATTGTAAAAATTCCCACACATTAATTATTCCTAGATGATAGAACCATAATCTTGGATGAGATAAACTCTCAGAACCTGGGGTAAAATGCTACCGGTTCAGGCCGGTTCACCCGGACCGTTAGTAACAAATACTTCCGGTTCTCTAAACTGGTAGTAAAAATGCTTTTAAAAAGTAAAAAAAAAAGTTTTCCACGATCGTGCAGCACAGCTGATTGTCACAGCTGATGAACTTTTTTTTTATTTTTTTTAAAAGCATTTTTACTACCTATTCCCCAGAGCTGGTAGTAAAAAATGCTTTAAAAAGTAAAAAGAAAGAAGAAAGAAGTCCCGACTCTCAGATGTTTGACAATCAGCTGAGTGGGGAATCATCAGAACCTTAAAAAAAAAAACTTTTTAAAGCATTTTTTAAAAACTACCTATTCACTGGAACTGTGACTCTGTGAGATTCCTGCTTTGTTGCAGGGGCCATTTTGTGTGAAGTCCAGCTGCTTCTGCATTGTGTGTGAGTCAGGTGTGTAGGAGTCAGTTGTGTAGCTTTTGTGTTATTTTTGTGTAAAGTGTGATAGTTTGTTTTTGAGCTCTCTGTGACTGTGTGAGGTTCCTGCTTGTTGCAGGGGCCATTTTGTGTGAAATCCAGCTGCTTTTGCATTGTGTGTGAATCAGTTGTGTGGCTTTTGTGTTGTTTGTGTGTGAAGTGTGAAAGTTGGTTTTTGAGCTCACCTGGTCACATGACCATGAGCACCAAGCCATGCCCACCCAGTCACATGACCACCAAGCTACACCCACCAAGCCACACCCACCAAGCCATGCCCACAGAACCGGTAGTGAAAATTTTTAGATTTCACCACTGCTCAGAACTGACTTCAGTGGTGATTTTACGTGAACTCTTTTCAGTCCAAACCTAAATAAGAGGGTGATATCTTATGGAGTTGTTTTTACATTTAGGAAAGGGTTGGGGTTTTTTTGAAATGCAAAACACATTTATTAAAAATGTCAAACATTGACGTGTAATATTTTTGAGTTTCAAGGATCCTGGGAGCCAGGAACAATGGTGTGATATTTTTAGGAGGCAGGGCCATGTTCTTATGGAGAATGTGGGATTTTAGAAGCAAAAGATACACATTAAAGCTGCAGGGAGTAACCATACCAACCCTACTACTTACCTTTGGTAAAATATACTCTCCTGCAAAAGAAAACCAGTCCTTTGGCAAGGGCTCAACTTTTATTCTACCCAGTTTGGGAGAAGCGTCAGATACTTAATAACTTCCTTAATTTATGGGACTTGAGGCATGTTCCCTCTGACCCATCCTACCAGATGGGCATAAAGAACTAGAAACAGATGGCCTCTGAAATAACAAGCCCTATATCAGGAAGAGTTTTATTGGTGATGAGCCAGCAATTATACCCAGAAACCAACTGATAACATGTGTCACTTTCAGAACAGTCAGATCACATGAGCATAATGGTTTATGCCCATCACTTCTCAGACTACTACATTCTAGAACAGTGGTAGCTTCTGTTATCTTCAAGAGCAGCCATATATACAGCACATTGCAATAACCCATTAATGAGTTGTTCAAGGCATGAATGACTATTTGAAATCCTCCCTGTCGCAGGAAAGGTTTCACCAATGCACCAGTATGGACAAAAACCACCTTGACCACAGCTGCCAACTGAATCCCAAAGATTCAACATCACCTGGTAATAAATTGAAATCACTAAAAACAAGCCAGATGGAAGATTTCTAACAGCAGCCCAGCTATGGAATCTAGCAAGTCAAGCATGGCTATTACTCTGCAGAGGGAAAGTCAGCACCACAGACACAATCCTAACTGTTACCCAAGGCCCAATATCAACCAGAGGTGGCATAACCACCTATCTTCAGGGCAGAAGTTCTAAGAGCCCATAATGACTCACAGATGACAATAGTACTCCCCCTAATGACAACTGATTCCAAACCCCAAGCCAAGTGGGGAATCCTCTGGCCTGATCCAAATCTTGTTAATACACTTAGAAAGTTCCACATGTGTGGTTTTAACAAAAAGCACATTTGAACAGGCATTCCTTCTACAGCTATGCCCCCTCAAAGATTCCTTAATGACAGCAGTGGAGCTAAGTGGGTGACATAAGTACTCTGACTTGAGGGGAAAAAATGAGACATTTCAGTTAACTATTTCTTCTTCTTCTTCTTTTCTCCACTGGAAAAAAATAAAAGTAATATTAAAAGTTTAATTGTTAGATTATTGCAAATTAGACTATTCAGACAATGAAAACCTGAAGACAGCAAGCTTGTAGACCAGGAAAAATACCCTGGAAGGGTTTTGCAGGTTCCCAATTTGTAATATGTACAGCAAAATTTTACAGATTTAAGGTACAGATCATGAGCCCAAAGCTTAGATCTTTACTGATGACCTGAAGAAAATATTGTTTGATAATCAACAATCAACCTACTTTCTTTTGAACTATTATTTTGCAAATCATAAAATCAGGAGCATTGTGATCCAGGTCCAGATTCATGAAGTATGAATATTTTATTTCATCAATCTTTCATGAATATCTCAAGAGGAACATTAAGAACAAGGGGAAAAAATTCTTGAAAGAAGATTCATTCTGCACAAATTATTTTATTGTTACTAGTTAAATTAAATCGTGTCCTTGTCACTAAGATAAAGACCTTTACCATCCTTTGCAGAAAGTGAAAATTAATGTGATTTTCACAACCTGGAACCATTCTTAACTTCCCATTTCTGAAGTTGACAGATTTAAGACACTTTGAGAAAGACATGAGATGGAGGTGCTTCTTATCAGGATTGTCATATAGTGCAGGACAACTTCATAGGGGTTTTTTTGGTGAGTAGTCCTTAGGCACACAGTACAACTCCTGAGAAATTCTCTAACAAACTCCCCACACATAAAATGGAAAGAAGGCTCACTATCAGTGAATGCCTCATTGAAATAAATGTTCTGCCACTTGAAACTATTGCAGGCATCATAAATATCAAAGCACAAGAACCACATCATGTACCCTATGACAATCATTAAGTGTTGTACCTCATGATTCTTGACAAATGTATCTTTTCTTTTATGTACACTGAGAGCATAGCGTATGCACCAAAGACAAATTCCTTGTGTGTCCAATCACACTTGGCCAATAAAGAATTCTATTCTATTCTATTCTATTCTATTCTATTCTATTCTATTCTATTCTATTCTATTCTATTCTATTCTATATGCTCAAATTCAAGCATATAAAACTGGGATGCATCAGATGCTACAAAATAAATTTCAACCGCACCACAAATTTTCTAGCCTTCTTTTCGTTCCTGTAATTTCTTTGTGTCCCCAAACTAGCTTTAGAAAGTCTGTTAATATTTCAGAACTGATTTAGGAAATATATATTATTTATTTATTTATTTATTATCTCAGCTTTTATAAATCATTCAAGATGGCCAAGATACCTAATAATTCATCCTCCTGCTATTTCCCCCACAACAAGAGAGAGCGATGGAATGGATTTTCTCTCTCTAAATGTTGCTGTTGTTTGGCTTTTTACACATTTTCTATGCTTTCAGTAGCTTCTTGACACATTTTCAGTGTGTAATCTTGACATTTGAGGCCAGTTCTTCCATTTGCTTGATTTGTTTTATATTACAATGGCTCAGTTTTCTATGCCAAGATCCAATGCAAATTCTCCCTTTGTTAGCTTGTGCTAGCTTTAGAACAGATTTTCTCTTATCAGCAAATTCAGAACGTTCTGGGGGAATTCATTCTGAAAAGTCCAGATTTTACCAGTGTTCCTTTCAACAACACTCTTCCATCCATGTCTGCAATTTAGCAACTTCTATTAACAATGTGTAGCCTTTCTGACTGCTAATTGGTTAAGTAACTAACAATTAATCAAAGTTTTAATTTTGAGAGTACAATTCATTCTTAACATGCAAATCAATTCTTTCTTTATCCCTTAGTCTGTATGTTTTACAACTTCTCCAACACCTTCTATCATTTCTATCAAGATTAACAAAGACATTTTCATTTTTAAATAGTAGAGTTGTGGGTCCATTGCCAGATAAACTAAGTTCATATTTTCTTAGAAATAGTTCCTTCTGCCCACAAGCTGCATTAGCTGCCCTTTAACCTTAGTGACAGCTTCAATGATTAATCCCATATCCATGTTGGTTATTTCTTGGAGAGGAAAAACCTCTGCCTTGACTAATTTGTCCTTCTTTGCATCTCTAAAATACTGGCCAGGCTGTTTTTCTCTTTGTAGGCAAAGTGTATAAGGTGTCTGCTGCTTTTGCAGATAAAATAGGATTTTTCTCTACCTTTCAGACAGACATTTTGTTTTATTGTGCATTCCTCTGTTTACATTAGGGATTCCTGCTCATGTAGCTTGGGTATTATCAAATCCAAAGTAAGGTTTCTTGAAATGTTGCTGCTTGTTTGAGCACATTAAAACTTTGAGGGAAAGACATTAGAAGGAAAGCAAAAATAATGTCACCTTGCAACTCTACACCATTCTTTTTTAAGCAGTCTCCTCAAGTCCATAGTTTGGCTCATGTAATCTAAGATGCTTGCACACTGTATGTACTTTAAGAGCATAGTCACGTGATCAGAAATTCAGTAGATGCCAAAGTCTTCATATGGTATGTTTTTGCTAATTGGGCCCAAAGCTTCCCATCAATCAGTTCTCTGTTATAAACAAGATCATTGCTACTTTCAGAGGCCCATGAGAAGCACATGTTTTCCAATTGTTGACTCCCAAGCTCCTTGCTTCTTGCTTCTAGTGGGTCTTTGTGTTTCCAGAATTGGCCATAATCCAAGGATTTCCAAGAACATCACCATGCAATAAATTCATATTTCCAATATTTAATATTTGAAAATAAAAAGATTTTGAGGCACATTGCCTTTTTCAAGCTACATTTACATTCCTTTGCAACAGCTTGCTCAAAAAGAAATGTAACACCAAATAAATTGAAATCTTATAAATCTTAACTGTTTGTTTTACCTTTTTTACACTACCACTACCAGTCAAGGAATCACATTATTTTCAGCACCATCATAATTTCAAATGGTCATTAAATGAGTGGTCATACATTGAGGACTACCTATAAAAATGCGACCACTTTATGTTTGTTAGCAATCCCCTGTCTCCATGTATTAGAATTGGTACATTTTGTTATATCTAAGTCTCATCAAACTATTTTAAAACATTGAAAAGTTATCAAAATTTATTTTTGAAAGTTGTCAGATGGTAAGATTACCTTTATGAAGTTCATATTTAAAAACTTGAAAGATCCCCTGAATAAATTTTACTGGCTACAAGTTCTACATTGTTGTCATATGTGTTTTCCTGAAAACATTCTCTAAAAGCGTGTGTTTTGTTTGCATTTTTATTTGCGAAACAGAAATACAGTCCACAGCAAAATATATTTATATGTATACTTGTCACAAAAAAGATATTTTTTCTATAGTTAAGACTTCTGGTAAAGTCAGAAATGTACCAGGTCATTCTGCAACTGCTATACAAATAATGATTGTCTACAAGTTATCTGTAATAAATAATAATTTAATAAATAATAATTATGAAAAATAACCAATTAATAAATATTTTTGTACTACACACTAAGTCTTATCGCAGCAAAGGAATTGTGGGGGGAAAAATGGAAAAGCTACATACACCACCTTGACATTTTGAGAGGTAAGTCCCAAATCTCACAAAATCATTATGGATGTTGCTTTTGCTTTATGGTAGACAAGAAAATATGAACAAGTCAGAAAATACCAACAATTTTACTTTTCCCATGCACACACATTTTCTGTGCTATCAGTTAGATGTGCCTCCAACCATGTGAAAACTGTTTTTCTGCAATTTACTTTCCCATAATTGAAGACTATGTGTGAATTTTGCAATCACTATGTTGGGATTGGGGTCAAGTACACCAGGAAAAGGCAATTCCTAAGGGATGGATATTACATCAAAAGAGCACTCAGAGGAAGACACAATATACTGTAGGTAACGTACCAACAATTATCAACATTTTTATCAAGTGGTTATATCTCTTCTTTGGACAGGAAGGCACAGTTGAAAGGATTATGATTGTAGTAAACTAACAACTCCAACTAAATATCTATGACTAATAAAGAAAAAGCAGACATAAATGAATACTGAAGATTTGTTTCAAACACACATTTTAAAATGCAAATAAGAGGGAAACAAAATTAATATTTGTATCATTTGTATGAGATTTGTGTTCTTCATTCTAGGTGCAATGAATATTTTAGATAAGAGGTATCTAAAATAAACTAATATATTAGATCTTTGATTAGTCAAAATAGTTTCATTTCTTGAAAAGTCAAATGCAAATTATTGGGTGTCACTTTCCCAAGTAGAGTGCAATCAAAATTACATCTTTTTGCTTACAGCTTTGTATAGTTTTGAGAAATAAATACCAAGGTGAAGAATAATAATGTGAGTTTGTTCCACAGCTGTATATTTGCACTGAAAGTTTCACCCAATGAGACACTGTTGATTAATCAAGTATTCATTTTATTATTTAAGAAACAATTCTCTTTCAATTCCAAAAATATATGGAAGAAATCCAAAGGTTTTATTCTCTGGTACATTTTTGTTGACAAAATAGATGGAGATCTGGTGGGTTGGAAAGTAGTATACGGATGAAATATTGACTCCATCAGTATAATGGACCATGAATGTGCTCAGTGTGTGAATCTTTCATTGTGCAGTACTATGAAAATATTCACTTGTAAAATCTTTTCTGTCCATTTGTGAACCAAAGCCAAACAAAAATATTAGAAATGGGATCATGAGAAAAAGAAATGAAGTTATAGATAGAAAGAAAAAGAGAAACTGAGTGAAAAAATCATTTTCTTTCAATGCTTTATAGGCAGAGTGGTGACGTTAGAAATTCTGTTTATATGAAGCACCACATAGAGCAAAGAGGGAGTATAGTCACCATGTGCTTTACTGCTCAACAATATCATTGTAACAAGAAACAGGAAACTATCCTCAGAGCATAAAGAAACCATAGATTATAACCATGGATGCACACTAAATATTGCCATTTACTGTCTGAATAATTCTGTAGTTGCTGCAATACAAAATATATTCTAACATGTATTTTAACACCTCAGAAGCAAGTTAGAGGAATTACACTTAATAACTTTTCCATTAAGTAACTTGTAAGGTGACAATAGGTATGTTTGGTCTAGTGAAAAGAAGGACTGGGGTGACATTATAGCCGTGTTCCAATATTTGAGGGGCTGCCATAAAGAAGAGAGTGTCAACCTATTTTCCTTGTCTGAAGGACAAGAAGCAATGGATGGAAACTAATCAAGGAGAGAATCAACCTAGAATTAAGAAGAAATTTCCTGACAGAACAATTTATCATTGGAACAAGTTTCCTCCAGAGGTTGTGGGTGCTCCATCACTGGAGGTTTTTAAGAAGAGATTGGGCAACAATGTGCCTGAAATTCTTTAGGGTTTCCTGCTTGAGCAAGGGTTGAATAGGAAACCTCCAAGGTCCCTTCTAATTCTATTATTCTGATTGGCTGTCTTAATGAGCAGAGCTTTGAAAGGATGCTTCATGATGCGTCTGAATGTACCCCTAAAATGTACATATTTTATTTACATTTATATTGCTATATTACTATTGGCTCCCTTTGACATGTCTATTAACTGAAATAGAATTTTGTGCAGGCTGCTTTCCTGGATTCTGGCCAAGCTGTTTATCCTGACTTCATCTTTTGCAAATGACTAGATTTGATGCTTGTCCTCTTGTTGTATAGGAGCTATTAATTTCTCAGGAGAAATGGGTATGGTAGATGACACTAAGTAGGATAATATGTTAATATCATTGCTGCAGCTGTGTGTGAGTAGGACAGGTAAAACTCTAGGACAGGGGTTCCCAATCTTGGCAACTTTAAGACATGTGGACTTCAACACCCAGAATTCCCCAACCAGCAGGGTCCTGGGACAGGTGAGGGAATGCAATTTGGGCTGATATCAATACTGGAGAATAAAGTAAAAAGGAAAAATAGTTGTGAGGCATCCTCAGTTTTAAGCTCAGGAACTTTGGGCTTTATGAGATAACACGTCTAATAAATGTTTGTTTGTTAGACCAGAATGTCTAATTGAACATCTAAGATCTATATTAAGCCTTTTAGAGTGCTTTTCTCTGAGATCCTTTTAATCTCTGAAATGTCAGGGGAATCTTGTAAAGAATCAGATACTGTTTATGAGTTCCCACTGAATTATGGCCCAGCCCTTTGGGAGTTAAGTCATCAGAACCTTTCACTCTTAACACTTTTGTTCATTCACTAGGATGTACAAAATGGTGGTTTAGAGTATTGTCTTCCAAATATAACTATGGTAACCTACAGATTTCAATTGTCCTCAGGTTGAACAGTCCCTTCCCAGACTTTTCCAAGTATTGCAGGCAAGTTATCTAAAAAGCTGTATCCAAACTCTGGTAGGCTGAAACTATGGAATGATATGAGCTTATGTGGTAAATAAAAGAAATTATGCAGAGCATCAATCATAATCCAACAAATGTCAGAGAAATATCATTATTTTAGAAAGTAGATTTAACATTCTAAATGTTAAATAATTTTATTAAAATAATAATAAATAACTTTCCAAAATAATGATATTTCATTTATTTTGGAAGGTACTGGTATATTTTCTGAAGGGGACATAAACTTTAGGTTTCATGCCCTAAATTTAGTTTTTTTTATTATTTCCCCTCCAACTTAATAAAGTGTCAGTCTTTCAAGTTTATTCCTAAGTATATATTAGGTTCTTTGGTACCTCCTATGTAATTGCATATGTATGCAACTATGTTCACAATAAAGAAAGATTAGTTGGAAGTCTTTGAAATTATTTCTGTGACCAGACTACATTTTTCTCAGCTGCCACAAAAACAGCTCTGATTATATAAGTATAGAAGTCAGAAAGTGAGCTATTATTAAATGATTGAAAGTTACCTCTAATAAATTAGGTATTCTACCATGTTTTCTATGTCTGTCTGATAGAATAGTATGATCTCTACTTTACTTACCACTCACATAAAAATAGTGTATGGGGAGGGCTTTTGGGGGGGGAAGGGACAAAAATGCACTATTCCTCCTCTGAAAAAACAAGGTCATTATATTGTTAGAAGTGTTACATATTAATTTGTGGTTCTTTGGTTAATATCTCGTTCTCTACGTCATTCATAGCTAACTTCTGCTTATGTATTTCTACACATGCATCTGTATAAAATTTGAAGTATATGAGGCCTACTTGCTGCAAGCCATAATAATGGGAGAAAAGTTTGTTCAATAGATGTCAAATTATGCAGTATGTGGGTAAATATGAGAAAATAGCTGTAGAAATACTTAAAAAGATATACTCTTTGGTGTTCTTTTCTTGAAAACATTTCACTTCATATCCAAGAAGCTCCTTTAGTTCTTATTGAATGGTGGCAATGGAAGGATTTATATTCTTTGCAATCAACTGGTCATTATCACTCTAAAATAGGTTGTTAACTCTCTAAGAGTCATTGAGGCCACTTGGAGGTTTATCTGAACCCTCAGAATCACTGAATCAGAATGAAAATGGGCATGGAACCTTCTTGGCACTGCCAAAAGTACTGTATTGTAGACAGGAAAGAAGTGGTGTCATATCCTTCCCGTTCTACTGCATTTCCCCAAAAATACAACCTACTCAGAAAGTAAGTCCTAGCTTGATTTTTACACATGTGCCCAATATATGCCCTACCCCCAAAATAAGTCCTAATTAAGACCCCACCCACTTCAGGGGGCATGAGTAAAAATTAAGCTAGGTTGGAGATGTGGAAGGGTGGAGCTACTCTATTACTTACCTTCGGATAGTTGCAGCCAGGACTCGCACACCTCGGCCCATTTCTTATGCATCCAGCAAGGCTTTCCTGAAGGCCTCTGTAGCTGATAACAGAACTCCAGTCCAGAGCTCTGTTATCAGCTACAGAGGCCTTCAGGAAAGCCTTGCTAGCTGCAGAAGAAATAGGCCGAGGTGTGCGGGGCCTGGCTGCAAGTATCCGAAGCCAAAGAAGTTCCTAAATGCCTCTTAGAGCGAAAAGGAGGCCGGGGGTGATGCAGACAAGTAAGGTGAGTCAGTGGACAATAACCTTCCCCCCCAAATAAGACCTGGTGCCTTTTTTGGTGGTGTATATATATATATATATGTGTGTGTGTGTGTGTGTATAGATAGATTAGGGTTATGGGGAAACACGGTATTGAGAGAGGCTGTTCAATTTTAACAGATGGCCTCTTTTAGCCCCGGTAGTCCTCTCTGTCCAGAATGTGATCTTTGCTATCTTCAAAAGAATGGCTTTTGTCCTTCAGATGCAGATGTACTGTTGAATCTTGTCCTGATGGGTTTATTCTCCTATGTTGTGCCATATGTTTGTGAAGTGGTTGTTTTGTTTATCCAATGTAAAGATCTGTACATACATCACTGCATTGTACTACATATATCACAGTACAGTACACTGTTCAGTTTGTGTCTGGATGTTTTATCCTTGGGATGGACAAGCGCTTGCCTTAATATATTCTTGGTTTTAAAGTGTGCATTTATGTTGTGTTGATTAAAAATCCTCTTGAGCTTTTCAGATATTCCTGCAACGTATGGAATGACAATGTTGCTTCATTTGTTGTTCTCTTCTTTGTCTGTTATGGAGGAGCTCCTGCTGGGTTTTTGTGAGCCATTTGCACTTTGTTTCAGGTAACTGTGAGATACAGATAAACTCCCAAGTGGCCTCAACAACTTTCAGAAAGCTAATGACCAGATGACCGCAAATAATATAAATCCTTCTATCCCCACCATTTAGTCAGAAATGAAGAAACTACTTGGGTGAGAAATGAAAGTCTTCAAGGAAAAAAACCCAATGAATGTTCAGTTGCCTTTTGAAAAACCATGACCTGGATGACTGGAAATCTCCATAGACATTTAAAAAGAGATAGTTGGCACTCAAATGAAAAACTACCAGGAGATATGAGAAAAAATGTGAATCTGGCATTGATCAGGTCTTATTAGACATATAAAAGTGAATAGAAATTCAAATATTTTAAGGTCACCAAACAGAATGAGATACCATTCACAATGAGCTTTTGCTTCAATCCTTCTGGTAGTAAAAATCTCTCCCTCTTTCTTTCTCCCTCTCCCTCTCCCTCTCCCTCTCCCTCTCCGTGTGTGTGTGTGTGTGTGTGTGTGTGTGTGTGTGTGTGTGTGTGTGTGTGTGAGAGAGAGAGAGAGAGAGAGAGAGAGAGAGAGAGAGGTGTGTGTGTGTGTGTGTGAGAGAGAGAGAGAGAGAGAGAGAGAGAGGTGTGTGTGTGTGTGTGTGTGTGTGTGTGTGTGTGTATACACACACCTACCTGGTGGTAACTTCCTATATAAGTATTGTCCAATATAGGTGCCTGCTTGCTTCAGCCAGAAAGCTTGGATGACCCTATTGGGAATATAGACTCTTGGCATAAATTCCGGATATTCTTTGCTCATCTCCCCAATAACACCCCTCCCCCCCCATTCAGCCACAGTGTGACAGCATAGCAGGCCATGGTGAGGAAATGTAATAAAGCATAGAATATCTTTTGGTGTGAAGCTATACTATTGCATTATTTCAACCAATGTTTTTCTTTAAATAAACACTGTCTTCTTATAAAGCTAATTTTGTATTCCTATAATGCATTTGGATATTCTCAATCAATGTGTCTGAAGTAATTCACAGCTCTCAGTAATAGGCACGAAGCTAGCAGTGCCACAGCAATGGCTGTGACAGTCAGTTTTCAGCACAAAGCGTTCATTCTGCTTGAGGTCTCCATGTCGGAAAGGAAGGGGATCATAAAGCCTAAAATTTCTCTCATTATTGGAATTAATGTTCATTCATTGTATGCGCCAAATATAGCATTCAAACATGCATGGTGCATGAGCAACAAAATGGAAAATTAATGATATCTTTTCTAAAGCATGAATCCCAATTAGGGTGGTTAAAACATATATTAAAAAAGCAAAAATGAGTCCCTTTGTAGATTTATTTTCATGGTGGGAAGGAAAGCCTATCTGAGATACTAACACTCAAGCATCACTTGCCAGTAGACACTTTTTTTGTTTTAATTCATTCTTCCAATTTCATATTTTAAATACAGAAGAAATCTAGCAGGAACAAACTGACACTTGAGCATGAGGTGTTGAATAGGATGGAAAAATGAATAGCAAAATGAGTAGCATTAAAATAGAAAAGGAACAAATCACTTATAATTCTTGAAAGGCGAAAAGATAAAAGATTGCAATGTGAATGCGTTTGCTTAAGAAGAAATCCCATGAACATCTATTTATTCATTTATCTATCTACAGTATATACTACCAACAATCTCATTATCATGACCTTTAACTGGATGAAAAGGGGAAAAAATACTTTGAACCAAGATTCCTCAAGTGGGTTAATTTACAGCAGGGGTGTCAAACTCGATTTCATTGAGGGCCACATCAGGATTGTGTTTGATCTTGGGGGGCCGGGGTGGGCATGACCAGCTTAATGTCACTCATGTTGAGGGTGCCTGTGGAGTCCTGAGCGCTCTGCCAGCAAAAATGGGCTCCTGAGCTCCGTTTTCAGCTGCGACGGCTTCCTGCAACCCTCTGCCAGTGAAAATGGAGCTCAGGAGGGCCGCACGAGCTCCATTTTCTGCTGTGAGGGCCTCCTGCAATCCTCTGCCTGCGAAAACAGAGCTTGGGAGGGCCACATGCAGCCTTCCTGAGCTCTGTTTTCACTGGCAGAGGTACCACAGGCTGGTCCTTTGCTGTTTCCAGGGCGGCCTCATGGGCCAAATCTAAGCATCCCGCGGGCCAGATCCGGCACCCGGGCCATGATTTTTACACTCCTGATTTACAGAATGTATCTAAAATCCAAGACCCATGGCTCCTGAGGGAATGAAATTTGGAATAGTTGTGGCTGCTTCAGATGCACTGTTGGGTTGCTGCTGTGGTCATGTAATCTTCATTTTCAATGTCCTGTGAC
Source organism: Diadophis punctatus similis (assembly GCA_023053685.1). Classification (NCBI taxonomy): domain Eukaryota; kingdom Metazoa; phylum Chordata; class Lepidosauria; order Squamata; family Dipsadidae; genus Diadophis; species Diadophis punctatus. The sequence goes on along the minus strand of JALIGW010000002.1, from coordinate 47,170,154 downwards.
AATTTCTCAGCTAGTCTTGAAATCCCTTTTTCCCACCCACCCCCAGTTACTTACCTGCCTACTGGGAGAGAAGGAATGGGGAGGGAGGGAGGGAGGATGGAAGGATTTCTGTGGCTCCTTGACAGCTTTCCACAAAGAAACTCAATGGGGAAGCCAGCAGAAACTTGGAAGTTGGTCCTGCTCCATCTGCTTTTTTTGCCCAACAGCAGTCATCCTGTTTCTCTATTTAGGTAAGGAAATATCTCTGAAACAACGGGCATGGGTTGTCTAATTTATTTAGAAAATGTTTATTCTTCCTTTTCTTCTATGTGACTTACAACACGTGAGATAAAACATGAATAAAATCATAACATCCATTCATAAAACAAACAACTAAAGGTTATCCTTGACTGATGACCACAATTGGGACCAGAATTTTCATTGCTAAGCAAGATGGTTGTTAAGTGAGCCGCACCTAATTTTTCAACAGTTGGCCATGGATTTTAAACGAATCACTGCAGTTTTTAAGTTAATCACCTGATTGTCAAATAAACCTGACTTCCTCCATTGTCAGAAATTGGCTGGGAAGATCATACTTGACAGACATGTGACCCTGGGACTCTGCAGCTGTTGTAAATACAAACACCTGAATTTTGATCCTGGAGATGTTGTGAAAATCATACATGCAAGGACTGGATGTAAGTCATTTTTTTCCAGTGCTGTTGTAACTTAGAATCATTGGTAAATTAATGGTTGTAAGTTGAGGACTATCTCTAATAAATATTGTTGAAAACTGAAAATAAAGTTATAATTGCAAAGAGAGAGTAAATCTCTGGGTCCCAGTCATTTCTTTTGGGTGGGTGCTCAGAGCATCCTCTCTACATTAAATCTGAGATGATCTTTGGGAAGATCCTACATGAAACAGTAGTCCAGAGAGACCAAAGTTATATAAAAATTATATGATGATCAGCTAGTGATCACCAGCACCTGGAACTGGGTCATAAGTCTACCAGCAACTAGTGCAGGTTCCAGAAATGGATATTCATGAGTAAATGGGATAACATAGGACATTGCATGCTGTGCCTCCCGCCACACAGTAGTCTAACTAAGAGATGTCAATTGCATGAGATATTATTTCCATTGACTTCTGTTCCTCAAAAAGGATTCAACTGGTGGAATCCTCATAAAATTGGCCCAAGACTCTCCTGACTACAGCATTTAGCTGTTGTTCCAGTAGGATTTATGAATTCAGGGAAAATCTAGATCTGTATACCAGTTTCTTCAGGGAAATGCTACTCTATCAAGAATTACAGATGGAACATCCATGACACCATAAGACTTCTGAACTAACAACAGCTTCATCTTGCTAGGATTCAAACACAGCCTATTTCACACATCCTGTCCCTCACAGTTTCCAGTAATCAGGATGTTCATCAGAATGTTTACCTAGTCAGACTAGAGCTGAGATATAAAGATATAATCCATCAGGCAAGTTTTGCAGCCAATTCAAAAGTTCCATCTAAATAAGACTGCTGTTCACATTCTACCGATGCTGATAGTGCAAGGAAGTACTGATGCCTCAGTGTCCTTACTGCCATAGTGTAGTCCCAAATGTGGGCTAAAACTCATATCCGGTAATTATTGCTTCTTGTCTTTCGTTAAGTTGACACAACTCCCTTTTTGTTTTATTTTCTGAAGAAGGAAGTGGGTTCAGCATCCAGAGAGAGGCTGCAACCCTATCAGGTGTCCTGGTAACCTCTGAATTCCAGAGATCCAAATGCTTGATAAACATGGCCAATAGATTTCAGGAAAACTCTCAAAACCTTGTTAGAGACCTTAGAGATACATAAAATGTCTGGACAGTTTAATAGGTCTCTCACTTTTATGAGATTAGTGGGGAACTAAATTTACAAGGAGATCAGATGGTGATAATATAATTTATTTGTAGGTAAAACTGTTTGGGATTGTAGTGTACATGTGTTATAGATTTCCAGTTTGTCCTGTCTCTGGTTACTCTAATCTAATTTCTCTGATTAAACTTTTTGATTAAACTTATAAGTAAAGTATAGGGAGGAAAAGTTAGGATACATAAAATTGACCTGATTCCTTCTTTCCTCTTCCTTTTAATTAGTCTTTTTATATATAGGAAGATTTTTACAAGTTTTACTGTAGCCAAACTTGACTCGTATAACTAGTTGAACCACGTGGAACTAGTCCATCCATGCAGTTGAATAGTGCTAAGCCTGGAATGGCTAGGATTCATGCTGGAGATATGGCTTGGGGGCAAGTGTAGATGTCTATACTCTCATAACACATTCAATCATAAATCATGGTTAAGGTATGTATGTATTTGTATACACACAGACACAGACAGAGACACACAGGCACACGCACAGAGACACAGAGACACAGACAGACAGACAGACAGACAGACAGACAGACAGACAGACAGACAGACAGACAGAAACACACACACACACACACACACACACATCCCATAGTGTATGTGTGTGGTGTATACACTATGTCTAGATTCATATAATATCAAGAAAACCATATCCATTTTACCAAACCATGATTCCTCTAACTAGGTTTGTTGAAGTCACAATTGGTTGGTTTTATAGATAATATAAACTATAAACATGACTGACAAATCATAACGGCTGATTTCATATGTGATAAATTTATTTATTTATTTATTATTTATTTATTTTGTTATTCTTATATGCCGCCCAACTCCCGAAGGACTCAGGGCGGCGTACAACAGGAAAAAAATACAAGAATAATCAAAATGCAAGTGATTAAAAAACAAATACAAATTATTAAAAAACAATATTAAAACAGCAACATTCATTCGATATCATACATACTTGGGGGGTGATCTCAGGTGGATTAAGCTATCCCCCCCACCTGCAGGAAAAGCCATGTTTTAACGGCTTTTCGGAAGGCCAGCAGAGTGGGGATGGTTCGGGTCTCTGGGGGAAGTTGGTTCCAGAGCACGGGGCCAGCCACAGAGAAGGCTCTCCCCCTAGGGCCCGCCAGCCGGCATTGTTTGGCCGACGGGACCTGGAGGAGGCCAACTCTGTGGGCCCTAACCGGTCGGAGGGAAGTATGAGGCAGAATGCAGTCCCGAAGATATCCCGAAAATTAAAACTAACTGAACCATATTGTGGTTTGGTGTGTTACATGAAATTTATTATTATGACTTTGTGTGATGCTATTTTTTTCTTATTTTCTCTGAATCAGCAGGCACAAAATGCCAATTATATTTGATAGATTTACAGAATTATAGAATTAACTTGAAGTGACACTTCAATTTATTATGGTGAAAATTGCTGTAAAATGATACAGATGATTTTTCAAAAGTTGTCTTATCCGAAAGTAATTCCAAAAACAGTAAGATGAGACAGCATCCATCCTTTCCATCATTTTTAAAGCCATAGTAGTCTCTATGTTTTGAAAACACAAAGACAAAACACCAAAGATATTTAATCCTCTTTTCTCTAGTTCTTGGTTTAAAGCAATGTTAATTAAATAAAAGGATTCTCTGATTTGATGCTGATTGCCTTTGAAAAGGAAATCTATTTCTTTGAAGAGCCAAAAGGCTGTAGCTCTTTCTCCTTGTTTAGCTTAATTTAATAAAAAAAAAAGTTTATGTTACTATAACTGCATACTAAGAGAAACATGAGGCTTCATAGCTTTAAATATCTCATTAATTTTCTATATAGGCCAAGCCTACAATATTTAAAACGGAGATATGCAGATTCTATTCCACGCTCAAACCTCATTCCAATTTTCTTGCTATTCACATCAAAGCAGTCCTGAAAGGAAGACACCAGAGAATTACATCCTTGTGTTGAAAAATTAATACATTGTTGACACTGCCCCATTTTTCTGACTTATGAATTTTTCAAGCTTTTCTACTTTCAAGACAAATCCATGCTTTAATTTGTTTGGATTATTGTCCCTTGAAAGATTAAAGAGGAAAATCTATTGCTTCTGTGGAAGATTGATATAGCACAAAATAAAAGGAGGATATTTTAAAGGAAATGTTCACAATGCCAACAGCTAAACTAGTTTAGTTCTAAATGGTTGCTTTAACAGGAAAGCAAGCATGAGTTTGATGGAATTAAAATCTCATTTGCATTATGATAGTTAACAAAGCTAGATCTCTTCACCATTTGAATAATTCTGAGCCAGATGATGCAACAGCCAAACCAGTCATTTGCATTATTTCTTTTAGCTAGTTTTCTGCTTTGACTTCCAAGAAAGCTTTGTTGTTATTGTTGTTGTTTCTTTTTTTGCACTCTGGCACAGTGAATGTTCCTTTGTAGATAAATGGAAAAGTTTTCTTACAGTTCAATAGTGGGAGCAGGTGGTAGTTTTATATCTTCCCAATATAAAATTATTTTAAAATAGCAATGTTTGGATTGATGCATTCGTACCTTAAAGACTGGGTGGTTTGCAATAAATATTTTGGAGTATTGTCAGCAATGTCCCTTTTGGATTCACCAATTTCTTCCAATGCTAGTCCCTTGAACTGCTTGAAAGTTACATTTAAAACCAGAAAGGAGGTAAATTGTATCAGTAGACACTATAGTGCACTGGCTAAATGTGAGCTTGAAATATCTGTGTTATTCCAAATACACTGGGAATTGTGTGATCCACAACTGACCATCTGTAATAATAGTAATGGCAAAATATCTGTGAACACAAAAAGACATTGATGGAAGTCTACCATCTTCACTGCCCACCAACTACATGAACTGGAAAAAGTCTTCCAGGTTCCAATATTATTATATAGGTAGGTCACAGGAGTTGGTTATGAAGGTCTACCTGTTTGAAGTAGATTTCAGGTCTGGTTATACACTTCAAAAATGGAGTAGCTGGAGCAACAGGAGATGATGTCCACAAAGTTCCAGGATTTCTCCATTCTTTCCTTTTATCTATCCTCATAGCCCTATCTATATCATTGGCAGAAATTTGCCCTTGAAGATCAACCAACTCATGTCCCCTTCAGGCTTTACTCAGCTTTGTGGCTTTCCCTGAATCTCTTTAGCTACAATCACTGCTTTTCTTGTGTCTATATGGCAGCTGTCTTAAACTGAAAGTATCTCTTTCCAAAGTTGATTCTTACAGTGTCTTTTTAGTAAGATGTGTTGACAATTGATGGGGCTACAAGAATTCCAGCAGCTAAACTAATAGATCCCAATGTACACTAGGGTAGAGCCTTTCTTTTCCTCATCATCAGCCTTCCTTTGATCCTGCAAGAATGAATCCTGTTGTTAGTGGAAAATAGTTCATTTTATTTTCAATAATCCCTTTTCTTGCTTTTTTGTTTCAGCTGCAAAATATTTGCAAAATTCATTCTTTATTTTTTATTTTTTATTTTATTATTAAAAGTAAAATAGAAAACAGAAAAACAAATAAAACAAAATAAAAGCATACATTCAACACTAGCAACCACAAAAAAGAAAAAAATAGCGTACTCCCCTTTTGCAGACAGGTGCAACAGGAGCCCATGTGGCTGCCAGCTCACTTCTTCTGCTTGTTCACAGCTGCAACAGAGCAGGTAGCCGATTGCTGTGCTTGTGCTGTGAGCAAGCAAAAGAAGTGGGCCTCCCGCACATGGGAAAAAATAAGACACCCCCCAAAATAAGCCCTAGTGCATGTTTTGTGGCCCAAAAGAAAATAAGACCCAGTCTTATTTTTGGGGAAAGAAGGAAGGAAGGAAGGAAGGAAGGAAGAAAAGAAAGAAGAAAGAAAGAAAAAGAAAGAAAGAAAGAAAGAAAGAAGAAAAAACAATCAACAGGTTAAGCTAATTTTGAAATCTCTCTGTCAACCATCTGTTATTGTTTTTAGTAGGTAGAAAGTCCACAAACAGTTTCCAATCAATAATAATAATAATAATAATAATAATAATAATAATAATAATAATAATAATAATAATAATAATAATAATAATAATAATAATAATAATAATAATAATAATAATTAACATCTGGTACTTTAAAGAAAGAAACAGAATCATTGATCCTGGCCGCACAAGAACAGGCAATTCGTACAAATGCCATAAAGGCCAAAATTGATAAATCTTCAAATGATGCTAAATGCAGATTATGCAAGGAAGCTGATGAAACTGTAGCCCATGTGCTCAGCTGCTGCAAGAAAATCGCACAGACTGATTACAAATTACGACACAACTCTGTTGCACAAATGATCCACTGGAATTTATGCAAAAATTATAACATCCATACTGCTACAAACTGGTGGGAACACAAGCCTGAAAAAGTCACTGAAAATCAGATGGTCAAGATCTTGTGGGATTTTCATATACAAACAGACAAGGTACTGGCGCATAATACACCAGACATCACGTTGGTCGAGAACAACAAGGTGACTATAATTGACATTGCAATACCAGGAGATAGCAAGGTCGATGAAAAGGAACACGAAAAAATTGCAAAATACCAGGACTTAAAAATTGAAATCCAACGATTATGGCACAAACCAGCAGTGGTAATTCCAGTAGTGATTGGAACACTGGGTGCTATCCCAAAAGCACTGGAATTACATTTAAAACAGCTCAAAATTGACAAAATCACCATCAGTCAAATGCAGAAAGCCGCACTGCTCGGTTCCGCACATATACTTCGAAAATACATTACGACTTCCTAGGCCCCTGGGTGGGGCTCGACTAGTAATCAATGCCAAATCCGGCGAAACAACTGGCCGCTGTGATACAATTGTATAATAATAATAATAATAATAATAATAATAATAATAATAATAATAATAATAATAATAATAATAATAATAATAATAATAATAATAATAATAATAATAATAATAATAATAATAATAATAATAATAATAATAATAATAATAATAGCCTTTATTGTCATTGAACATCATGTATACAACAAGATTGGTTTAGCCTCTACTGCAGAGGTGGGTTTCAGCATGTTCTGACCAGTTCCATAGACCCGGTAGTGGAAATTTTGAGTAGTTCAGAGAACCGGTAAATACCACCTCTGACTGGCCACGCTGTCATCTATTCTCTGCCTCCCGAGTCCCAGCTGATCAGGAAGAAATTGAGATTTTGCAGTAACCTTCCTCTGGAGTGGGGTGGGAATGGAGATTTTATAGTATCCTTCCGCTTCCATGCCCACCAAGCCATGCCCACCAAGCCATGCCACACCCACCAAGCCACACCCACAGAACCGGTAGTAAAAAAATTTGAATCCCACTACTGCTCTACTGGTACAATCCATAACAGAAAATAAAGCTATCTAGTCCATTATCTCTAATCAATGCAGTTAATTTCACCATCTCTGCTAATTCAGTCAATTTCAACTGCCCCTCCGCAAACCTGGATTAACAATTCTTAGTCCTTCCTATCTTGGAACTCTCCATCCTTTGAAATTTTATAATGTTGTTTTACATTTTTAAAAATTTTATTCTTAAATTATTCAATTTCTATTGTTTTATTGTATTAATTAAATTGTACACTGCCCAGAGCCCCTCTGTCAGGAAGATGGACAGTTAAAACATTTGGTAAGTAAGTAAGTAAGTAAGTACATTAGCTTTACAAATTCTGGGCTATTGCCAGCCAGCTTTGCTCTAGTTCTTCCATAAGGATGATTCCCAGATGTTGATTTTTCTCTGTCTCTTAAAACCTCTGATTTCTTGCCATCCATTTGCATTTTCCTATACTTCAGTGATTTCAGAAACTAATGTCTTGATGCATTCGTATTGCAAGTGGAACATTTTTTTTCCCAACTGGAAGGACTGCATACTAACACCCGAACTGCCAACTCCTAGCTAATTCTTTCCTCAGCACAGCTAGGCAACAAGCCATTAAAATACAATTTTGCTGGCACGCTATTCTCACAGGATTTGCTACATGCAATGATCTTAGATGTCCTGGGATATTGCACTCCGTAGCTATTAGGATAAATGTTTTTCAAACAGGTTTTTTTTAGTACAAAAATATATCTGGATAAAAGTATGCTGTATATGTATTATAAACGTATTAACATGTTTTTGAAGGAATGCAGACAGCTTTTTGTTGTTGTTAATTTGCAAACTGCTGGAAGCTCTGAGCCAGTGAACTCAGCAGTTGGCCAGTTTGAAACAGAAAGAGTAAACACAAAATGCCTGGCATTCTCTGCATTCACAATTGGCTACCTTGGACTCAACGGTGATTGGCTGAAAATGCAATTTGCAAATACACACACACACACACCACACCACACACACACACACTTCATATGTTTAAAATACTATGAAAATGTTCAAGTTTTGCATATACACATTTCATATGTATAAAATACTGTGAAAATGTTTGAGATTTGCCCAAACTGATTTGCTGGTCAGTTTGGAGTGGCAGCAGATTGGCATTTATTTATTTAGCTGAAAGGCCACTCTCTTTCTAAAGACCCTGAGCTGCTTAAAATGAACAACATAAAATTAGAATAGATCAAAAATCAAAAGCATAGACAAGACAACAAAAAGGATTATGTGTTCCTCGGCAATAAATTGCCTGTCTAAAGACCCACGCTTTCAGAGTTCTTTGAAAATATAATTGGAAGGGTGTAGTTCAAAAATCAGGAGGTAAGCTATTTCAGAGAAGGGGACCATTACTTGAGCAGACAGGAGCAGACATTTCTATCATATGACATTCCCCCTGTCATATGTGTGTGTCAAGCTATTTATCTAACATGGCTCTGACTATTGCCTGGCTAGGCTGGAGAAAAAATATTTATTTATTTTTACTCTACGGTATTTGCTGTCCACCTGTTTTTTTCTATTTTTAACATAGAAAACACATGTTCCAGTGAAGGGGAAGTCTAACTACATATCTCCATTAATATCTGTTCAAAAGTAAGCACCACTGAATTTAATGCCTGTGTGCTTCAAATAACTGTGTTTAGAATTTTCTAATTTGCTTTAAAAGTGGGCACCAGAAATTGAGAAAGAGAGAGAGAGAGAGAGAGAGAGAGAGAGAGAGAGAGAGAGAGAGAGAGATCTCCTAAGATCCCTAAAGTTATTTTATTATATTTCATTAAGAATATAAGGTTTAAAAGAATTGCATATGCCTAATTCTCACTATCATATTATAATGATTATAATCATGTTTAGAAATATACCTGCTTTATTTTAAGAGTTAGATGAAACAAGCATACGTACTATGCTTTTCTAATCAGATTCATAGTTAGGAATGTTTAATATTTATCTGCAAAATTTCAGTGCAGTCAGTTTAGGACTGGTGTTTTGGGTAATAAAATTGATTAAATTGCTTTGACAGATTTACTTCTGCTTGGAGATTCTTACTGTTTCTGTTCTGCGGTAATCAATCCCCAGCATGAAAGATTGCTGGCTGGCAAGAAAGTGGAGAGGGAATGAATTTGCATGACGCCAAAAATCATCGAAGCAAAATGAAACACATTGTGGTCTGCTTGGTTCTCATTTTTATTTATTTATTTATGAAGGAAAACAGCCAGCCTTGCGTAAAAAAAAAATCAATGGCATTAAATATATTACTTTTGGCTATTTAGGAAGTCTCAAACCAAATGAGAGATTAAGAGGGGCAAGACATGGAAATTGTTGACATTTGCCCATTTGCCTTTTGAGAAAGTTAGCAGAGTTGTATGCAAATTTCATTAAAATAATGATTATGTCTAGCATCACCAGACACATAGTTATAGAAATGTGAAACATATATAGGTAGCTTTATGCTTGCATGCAGTGGTTTAGTTATAGAGAAGCAACCATATACAATATTTCATGTTTTGTTTTTGTTTTTGCATTGGTTTCCCCATGGATACAGAAATTATTTTCATATGAACATACACCAAGACTTCAGTGTAATCCCTGTGTAGCAGTTAATCATTGATATAAAATATTAGGAATGGGCTATAACTAGGCTTAACAGTATAAGAATCAAGTTGCTAAATTGATTAATATAAACTCTAAGATTGTAATGATCATTATAGTTGTTGTTATTATGTTGAATCCAATAGTCTAGTTCTCCAAATGGAAACATTTAATTGTAGAACCAGAGGAGGAAATATATCCTTTGCCTCCTACAGCTTCACCACACTTTTAACATCTGCTTTGGATTGTCCTCAACTCTTCTAATACAGGCCTGTAGCAGGAAGTAGAGTGAGAGAATTTCTTGGCTCCTGTCTTGTAATTTATAATATGTACGGTTTCCGTTCTAATAATTAAATACAAAACCTGGTTTGATTCAGGAAAATCAAGTGAAAGATACAATGAATTCAAGTTGTAGCAGAGGATTACAGCAATTCAGGTTTCACAGGTGCATTTTAAATAAGCTTTTAGTGGCTTATTTATATGCCCACATGGGCAATTGTAAATATTGTGGAAATCCTGAAATATAGCAGCAGCAACAACTTTCAGACCTTTTTGAGAATTTCTATTAGTTTTCTTTCTTGGATTAGGGAGTTCCAAATGATATTTGAAAGCTCCTAGTTTTTGACAAGCATTCCATCAAAGTTGGTTAAAGGCCTGAATCAAATAATAACTGGCCACCCTTTCTTTTTTCATATAGAGAAGTTGACACAAATCATAGCCTAGTCTTTAGCCTTAAAAATAGAATGATTTCCTTCCCAGCAAGGCAATATGATGGAGACAAGGTGGACTGAGAAACATCATCGATCTGTCTCCCAATACTTTGGTGTTGGCTGCTAGAAGAAACGAAGTTTCTCCCTTTCTTATTTGGGAACAGAACAGCAGTATTGGTAACTAAAAAAAACCTTCTTAAATATCATTTCTAAATTATTTTCCTAGCAAGCCAAACTTTCTGCAAACACATTATCAGAATCACAACTGATCCCTGTCTGAAGCATTATCCTCGAATCTTAGGTATGATCAGAGGAATAACACAACCTAACTAACTGTTAGTCTGTAAGGCTGAGGCCTAATCTTAAGTAGACAAAACACATTGCTGCTCAGTGTACAACATTTTTGTTTTGCCTCTTTGCAGGACAAACAAGATATTAAGAGCCGAGGTGGCGTAGCGGTTATAGGCAGGTACTGCAGGCCACTTTAAGCTGACCGGCTCAAGGTTGACTCAGCCTTCCATCCTTCCGAGGTAGGTAAAATGAGGACCCAGATTGTTGGGGGCAATATAAATAAACATTGCTTACTGGTGTAAACCGCTTAGAGAGTGCTTGCACTGTGAGGCGGTATATAAATTTCACAAAATAAATAAATAAATAAATATCCCTGAATCTAACGTTTGCTGAAATGGTACCTGAATTCCACCTCAATAGCAGGCATCTAGGTATTATTTCCCATTTCCTTCTTCAGAATAAAATTATAAACATATTTCCATTTATTTACATGGATTTAGGTGCAGGCCAAGCATATATTGTAAAAAAAATGCACCCACAAGCGATCCCACATCTGTTTGGCCTTCTCCAAAACCTTGTTGCTTAGATGAGCCAGGGGCAATAGACCACAACTTGAACCCTTCTAGTTATACAGAAGAGATGAGCTGAAAGGGTGACGTTTCTCATAGGATTCAAAGCTGCTAAAATTCAGTAGGTAATGCAAATTACGCTTGTTTTAAAACTGTTAAATCAGCAAGACCTTTGATTTGTTTTGAACTTGGGAGAGAGATGAAAAAATCCGGATGACTACCAATTTCTGGTAAAAATTACACTTAAAACTTTGTGCTGCTTTCAAGTAGCTATCCAGAGTTTTGGAGTCAGAGATGATGTAGTAGTCATAGATTCTTTTTTTAAAAGATAGTTTTCTTTAAGCAGTACAATTGTTGGATACAATACTTATAATTTTCAGTGTGTACTGTTTAGAACAAACTACATGTAGTCGTCATTTAATCACTACCATATAATTTGGTCATTAAGTAAAGTCATTGGTAAGTAAAACCATGATTGTGCTAATGATCTTACTTCAGTTTTCCTTTGCTTTATAGACCTTATAGACTTTATAGAAAGTGGCAAATGTAAGGATTGGTTACAAAAAGACATTTTCCTCATTGTTGTAATAACCAGTGGTTGCTAAAGAAGCAGTTGATACCAGTATGTGAAGTCCAAAGTGAGCTTGACACCAGATGTGGATTGACATGGTATTTGGACATCCTATTTGATCACATTTTTGTGTATTTTGTTGTATGCATCCAGTCTTCTTAGTTTGTTTTAGAACATTTCTCAAAATGACAGCCAAAAAAAAAAATCAACATAAAACCAGTCATCAAAATTGTCCAAACCAATCTTACCTCTTCATTAAAATATAGCTAGAAATAGATGCCCAGTCAACACTGAAGTGTCAAATGCTTGCCAAAAAAGAAGTATTTTTGATCTTTGAAAAGTCAAGAACAAAGTGACCACTTCTGGGAACAGGATATTCCATAACAGAGAAGCAATCACATAGAAAGACTTCTGGCCTACAACCTGCTCAGCTCTCTCAGAGTCAGGAGTTTAACTGCTGTCTAGATGACTTCACTTGATGGATGCAATTATTTTGGATAAAGTAGTCACTAATGATTTATTTAGCTATTTACATTGATTTATATAGCTGCCCATCTAATAAATGTGACTTTCAGTGACTGACAAGGTTTAAAAAATACAATATGAATACAATACATATAAAATTATATGTATACACAACACAATATGATGTTCATCCATCGTGTTCGAAGAGGACCTTGACATCTATCAGGTTGTGGGCTGTTTACGATGTGTCCGCAGGTGGCTGGTGAGGCCTATACAGGCACGAAATGTTCTGCTACATGTTGGGCAGACATATGTGGGTACCATTGTCGCAGCATTTGCAGCTCTGGCTTTGCGAAGTGCTCGCTTTTCTTCTGCTATGGCTGTTCTTCTGCCCATCTAACAAATGTGACTTTCAGTGACTGACGAGGTTTAAAAAATACAATATGAATACAATACATATAAAATTATGTGTACACACACAACACAATACAAATTAAATAAGATACTGTGTGTGTGTGTGTGTGTGTGTGTGTGTGTGTGTGCCAGCAAAAATACAATTCAAATAAAATAAAATAAGTACTATACATGCACACTTCCCACCCAACTAAAAAGGGGGCTTCCAGAATTGCTATATATTAGCAGCATCGGCTCAGTTCCTATCTTGGTCCCCATATCTGGGAAAACATGCAGGTGTGAAGACTTTCCAAAACATGAACTTTCCTATCTGGCCACCCTTCCATAGGTAAATGTGCTACGTAACTTATGCTTTTTCATGTGGCTCATTATTTAGACCAGCAAGAGAGAATAAGCAGCTTTGCAACCATATACAAATATAGTAAGAGGAAGATGAGAGAACCAGATTGTTGTGGTGTTGAGCCAGGGTTCCTGTATGGACAAAGATGTTGATCTTGCAATAAAATAACACATGGATAATATTTGTAGGATTCAGGCAGTCAGGGAGGAGGTAGTTTTGTTATTTTCAGGAGGAACCTTCCTGCTGAGAATTATAGTTAAGTTTTCTGACAAGAGATAACTTTCCAAAATGATTTATAGAAGGAGAAAATTAGTTGCCTCCACCATGCTTTATTAAGTGGAACATTTTTCAATTTTTGACGTTTTGAAGGTTGCATTAACACTACATATTAATTCCAGAAAAGATCCTTGGAGAGAGATTGTAAGTGCTTCCTGCTCGGGGGCAAGCCCCACTCCCCTTTTTTCCCTTCTTCCTTGTGCTATGAACATTAACCTTCAGGTTTATAGAAAATGGAGCAAAAATGGAAACTAACCTCTTTAAGGAGACTGTTGTTTGGACCAGTCAAGGACAAGGTCAGATTCAGCATTCAAATTCCTTTGTTTAAAGGTATGCTAGTCTGCTTAATGGATTCTGATGCTCTGAATGTGTCTATTTTTTTTTTGCCTGAAATTGTCTCTGACTTTTATATGTAAAGATTAACATCTTCATAAAAATTCCATTGGTATATGTTTTATACCATCTCAAGTTATTTGAGCCACAGATACCAGCCGTTATGGATCTCTGCCCAGTCTCATTATAACATCTTATGAGGAACTGATGTTTGAGGTCCTGTTCATGATTTTATCAGTACTAATTGCTTTATTTCATCCATATGTCCAGTAATTTTTTGGGGCATTAAACCATCTAAAGCTAAAAACTATGTTTTCATTCCCTTTTTTACCCCCTTATTTTAAATAAAATTTCTTTTTAAATTATAGGTTGGTGCTGTTATTGCAATCTCTCTCTCTCTCTCCCACCCTCCCTCCCTCCCTCCCTCCCTCAAATATGTATATTTGAGAAATATGTTATGTGTGTGTGTGTGTGTGCGCGCGCGCACATGTGTACAGGCAGGCAGGCATGATAGATAGATAGATAGATAGATAGATAGATAGATAGATAGATAGATAGATAGATAGATAGATAGATAGATAGATCAGGAGTGGGTTCTAACTTACCTCGCTGCCGGTTTGCTTCCTTCCGGGGTGCATGGGCGTGCATGCATGCGCAGTGCCAAAAACCAAGCTTCTGCACATGTGCAGAAGCCAAAAACAACATACCGGCGCCCACGAACCGGCACCGACAGAACCGGCTCTGTGACGTCATCACCGGTTTACTAACAGTTCTAAAGAACCGGTTAGAACCTGTAGGAATCCACCTCTGAGATATGAGATAGATAGATAGATAGATAGATAGATAGATAGATAGATAGATAGATAGATAGATAGATAGATAGATAGATAGATAGACAGACAGACAGACAGACAGACAGACAGACAGACAGACAGACAGACAGACAGACAGACAGACAGACAGACAGACAGACAGACAGATACATAGATAGATACATAGATAGATAGATCTGAGTGCTACGGGATTGGGCTGCCTATAAGAACTTTTAATAAAATAAAATAAAATAAAATAAAATAAAATAATAAAATAAAATAAAATAAAATAAATAGATAGATAGATAGATAGATAGATAGATAGATAGATAGATAGATAGATAGATAGATACATACATACATACATACATACATACATACATACATACATACTACATACATACATACATACAATACTAGGTGAAGCTACACAGTTAAACATTTACTTTTTCTGTTGTTACTATTATTGTTTTGTTGTTACCAATCTATGGGTAACTAAGTATTCAGATTGTAAAATCTCCATCAGATCTCTTACAAACTTGGATTAAAAATATTTTCTTCTTCATGGAATATGGTTTTTAGCAGTGGGAAAGTTCTTTCTAATCCATAATCATAGCAAGCCAAACTAGAAGGGGGAATTTTCTTGCAGTGCCAGAACTAGCTTTAGTCTTTGAGGCTAAAGAGCTATGGTGATGCAGTGGTTTGAATGCAGTATTGCAGGCTAACTCATTGCTCACTGCCAGCAGTTCGATTCTCACCAGCTCAATGTTGACTCAGCCTTCCATCCTTCCAAGGTCGGTAAAATGACGACCTAGATTGTTGGGGGCAATATGCTGACTCTGTAAACTGCTTAGAGAGGGCTGGAAAGCACTGTGAAGCAGTATATAGGTCTAAGTGCTAAGTACTAAAATGTGGTCGGATGACCCCAGAATACAGACAAATAGTGACTTATCTTCATCTTGATCTAGACTTCTAGAAAAACTGGATCTTCAAAGACCTTTATTTATTTATGTATCCCATCTTTATTATTTTTATAAATAATTCAGGTCAGTGAATTTACCTAATAGTTCCTCTTCCTCCTAATTTTCTCTACAACAACAACAACCCTGGGAGGGGGTTTTGACTGAGAGAGAGTGATTGACCCCAAATCACTCAGCTGGCTTACATGCCCAAGGGAGGATTAGAACTCAGGTCTCCTAGTTTCTAGCTTCATATCTTGACTACTGGACAAAACTGGCTCTTTTACAATTTTAGAATCATTTTTTATTTTTATTTTTTTTTGCACACATTGTCTATTTGTTGGTATATTTCACTTGTGACTGCATTCATTTTTCATTTTCTATTCATGTTCCTTTAGCTCTTTTGTTCCCAAATCTCCCTAGCCATCCACAATGGCTTTCTAAGCAGTCCCATCAGAATAATGTGCAGTGGTACTTCCAGAATTTTGTTCTGAGACATTCTCAACCCTCTTGCATTTCCTTTAACAAACAAAAGGGGTAAAAACACATATCCTTTTTTCCACTTTTCAAAATCTTAAATCAAACATCCGGTAGTTAGCTGTGGTGGGATTAGCATATCCACCTGCTTTTTTGACTTGAAAAATTTTAGGTTTGCAGAATATCTTATCACAGACCACCACTCTAGAAGATGAGGTTTGCCAAGCCTCTCAGAGGGACCATTTATCATGGTGACTGCAAACTCTGACTGGATGGGGAAAGGTAGCCTCTCTCTTCATGCAGAAAAAAAATGATTAATTCATGCACATGTTTCATCTCATTTCAATTTTGCTACTTCTAGGATTTCTTAATAGTTTAGGATTTAAAATAATGTGTCTTTTAGTTGCCCATTGTCTGAATTTATAATTATATACTGTATATTGATTACTTGCTTATTTTCTAATAGTTGTAAAGGAGTTAGTTAAGCTAGTCACATTTCAGAATGTTGAAAAAATACTTTGCTTAAAATTACGAGATCTGATATTTCTGGTATAAATATTTATGCTTTACAAACATACTTGTTTGTATTATTCAAATATACCTTTGACACGTTCTTCATCAGAATTCCTAGCCTCTATATGTGTGAAACGTACATTAGCTAGTGCACATTATTTTTCTTTGTGCAAGAGGAGATATTATATTTAGGACTTATAGCAGGAGTTAGGCATTGGGCACAGTGATGTTCAGAGTTGTTATTGTTCTGGCAACATGAGATAAAACAAATCCAAGTCCTAGAATGAAATTTCATTTTTTTTATTGTGCACCTGATCTTATTTGCTTTAGAAGTTAGCTACTGGAACAGTTCCACACTGATGTTAAATAGGCCATGGAGACTATGAATTGAGCTTCAGTGGTAGATACCATAACATTTTTCTTCTATTCATAGTAAACAAACACTTTCTTGTTGCTAAAAAACATCAGTGCTTCAATGTCTTTTGATTTTAAAAAATGGCCACAGTCATTCTTTATGATTTCTTCAGGTCCCCAGCTCAGGAAGTCTTGTATAGTCATATATGTTATTATACTATACACCTTATTTATTTCTCTTGAAATACAGCCAACGTTCAGTCTTCTATAGGAGTGATACAGGATTAATGTGTCAGTAAATTGTTCATTGCTGCATAAGATGAGAAAGAGCTGGACTGACAGGGGCCTGGCAGATAAGTCTTTAGGCCAGGAAGTTTTCTGCCAAAAGGGATTAAAACTGGAGCTCATGAGTCTTTGACAATACCAGCTTGAAAATGAGAGATCCATGTCCTTTATGTTTATTCACATGAGAGTTTTTCTTCAATTGTGCCTTATTTTGATGTTTTCAAACTCCTTTGGCTAGAGAAGTTTAAGCCACATTTTTTAAACTTCATTCTTTTTTGTTTATATTATGTACACAAAAATATTTCTTGGACTTTTTTTTTACACTTCCTCTCAGTGTTGTTATTGCCACATTGGAGCATTGATAAGAAAAATGTAAACTTCGGAATAAATAGCTATCAGTTCTTCAGTAAATATGAATTTTGCTCTATGGTACTGAAGTGTCACTGAACAGGAATTTTCCACTATGTCACTTCATTAACTCTGCTTCTTACATATCTATAAGGACTCCTTAATTGGCTGCTTTTGTGCTGTACCTATTGCCAGACTCAGCATGGATTTGCTCAGCATGAGACAATATTGTTTTTCCCCCCATTGTGAAACCCAGATGGATTTCTAGAGAAAAAGTGCCATATATCAAGCTGAGAGAGAGGATAAAGGTAAGAAAATATGTAACGAAGGAGGCCATATATTTTGGTAAATGGGTGTGGTATACATCTGTATCTGCATAATGTATCTATACCTACATCTGGAATACTACAAAACTTTATATAAAACAATAATATTTCATTTGTATCCTCTTCTTTCCTCCAAAGAGTGTAATGTAGCATGTATTAGGTTTTTTTAAAATTACCTGTATAAAACATTGTGGGATATGTTAGACTAAGAGATGGTCATTTGGCCACATTCACTCCATAAATTTAATATTTTATAGTAAATTATATTTTTTCTTTTCTTTTGTTCCTTCAAGACATTGCTAACTGCTGGCAACTCCCTGAACTAGTGCCTACAATTTTCTTCCCAAAGTTTCCAGAAGCGGTTTGCCTTGTTTGTTTCTTAGCTCTGAAAGAGAGTGACCAAGATGGCTTCTAGTTCTACTATTTCTATTTCTATCTATTTCTATTTATTTCAGGCAGGTATAATAGGCAGATAAGAAAAAAACAGGTATGATTCTTGAGAACAGAAGGAAAGCCAAGACCAATTCAAAATAAAATAAAAAAAAAAACATTAAAGAAATTATACTGAATTTTTGAAAGCATGGAAATACTGCTGAGTACATCAAGATGCCCTTAATGAAAACCAATAAGAAAAGTGTAACCCAAATACTCTGTGATATTATTTGAAACTACCAACTACCGCCAGTTGCATTGGCTGCCCATTGGTCTCCGGGTACAATTCAAGGTGTTGATCATCATCTTTAAAGCCCTACAGGGCTTAGGACCACGTTACCTCCGGGACCGCATTATACCTCATACTTCCCTTCGACCGGTCAGATCCCACAGAGTGGGTCTCCTCCAGGTCCCGTCAGCCAAACAATGCCGACTGGCGGGGCCTAGGGGGAGGGCCTTCTCTGTAGGGGCCCCTGTTCTCTGGAACCAACTACCCCCAGAGATCCGAATTATCCCCACCTTGCTGGCCTTCCGAAAAGCCATCAAGACATGGCTCTTCCTGCAGGTGGGGTTATGAGACAATTCACTTCTTAGATCTCCCCCACGTATGTATGGTTGTTGTATGTTTTTTAATAAATTCTTTTTTAAGTTGTTATTAAATCTTTTATATTGTTTAGTGGTTCTTGACATGTTGTACGCCGCCCTGAGTCCCCAGGGAGTAGGACGGCATATAAGAACTCTAAAATAAAATAAAATAAAATAAATAAAGTAGTTCAAACCTGACTGAAGGTTGTACAAATTGTCATGCCTCAGCAGGGTTATCTGTACCTTAAGAACCAAAGAAAGAAATCTCTACTTATCTCTCACTTTCAGTCTGCTCATTTTATTTAATAATATGATGGACATAATATAGTCCATGTAAACATATTCCTAGAATAGGAATTTATTTCAGATATTCTGAAACGATAGCTGGAAGCCCTGTTTCTCTGATTATGTGAACCTTCCACCCAATCCTTCCAGTTGAAAAGAAAAAGTACAATATATTGAAACATAAACAAGTACATGTGCCTGGGTCCCCCATTTGTGCACTCAGGATTTCACAGATGCAATATGGATGTCTTCTCCCTCCCCAAAAAAAACCAGTTTTCTGTTTTCTTTGGATGCATTTCTTTCACCTTTCCAGTCTAACCAATAGCTCTGGAATTCCTAGCTGGTTCTAATCAAGGTTAATATAAGTTAGCTCCTGGAATGAGCCAGTGTTGATAGGTCCTGAGATATGCTGCATTTCTAGTCAACCTCAGTTAAAACCTCTGTCCTTGAATAAGATATTCTATAGCAGAGGTCTTCAAACTTGGCAACTTTAAGACTTGTGGACTTCAACTCCCAGAATTCTCCAGCCAGCATAGCTGGCTGGAGAATTCTGGGAGTTGAAGTCCACAAGTCTTAAAGTTGCCGAGTTTGGGGACCCCTGTTCTATAGCTACAGTGTTGATGCAAATACAGAGAGGGATTGCATCTTCTTAGCATATATTCTCTTGACTATTAGAAAAATGTCAACTTAACCATGGAGGCTTATTTAGATGATCTACCAATATGTTTATAGGAAGGAGTCAGTAGTGGGCTCTTAAACCTGTTACTGCCAGTTCGTGCGCGCGCGTGCCACTTCTGTGCATCCCGGGCAGGTGGGTGGAGCCTTCTACTGCTGCCGCTACCGGTTCACAAAACTGGGCCGAACCTGGAGCAACCCACTGCTGGAAGGAGTGGCATGACTTAGTGGACTGAATGGTGAAATGGGGAAAGTGATCTGAGGCATGAAACCTGAGGGAGGGAGAGAGGGAGGGAGGGAGAGAGGGAGGGAGGGAGGGAGGAAGGAAGGAAGGAAGGAAGGAAGGAAGGAAGGAAGGAAGGAAGGAAGGAAGGAAGGAAGGAAGGAAAGCTACAAACCATATTTGCAGTATGCTAAAGGCATACACTTCATGTGTCAGATTTCTGCCAGTCTCTGAGTGTGTGGCATTAGCCAGGATTTCTTTTGCTGTAGCATTCATGCCCCAGCTGGACCTGGCTTGACAGAAGCAAAACTCTGCCAATGATCTCTGGACTCTCTTCCACTCTTGGCTATTCCCCTCAATGTTTGATTTTGTTACTAACACCTCTTTCTGGGTCAGCAGCCTCATTTCTAAACCAAGAACTAGGATGCAGCCAGAGGCATCAGGAGGCAAATGGATGGAGGGGAAGCAAATAATGAAAGCTGGGTCATATTTGTCACGACGCAGGTTTGACCCTTTTGTATGTATGCCATGACAACTCACACACATACATAGAGGGCAGAGCTTGTAGCATGATGCTGAAAGGGAGTGACATAGTGTGCCAGTGGTAATGCAGCATGAACCAGCAGCCTGTGTTTATGAAAAGGATACTGTCTGATTTAATCACTGCAACACAGGCTCTGTTACTTTTTAATTTGGTTAAAAAGGACACACTATTTCAGCAGTTTGAGTTTCGGCCTCTGCTTGAATGAACCATCTTCATATACAAAGACTTCAAATTCAATATAGAGAAAGAAAACCCACTACATTTTAAGTAAATTTGTGTTATCTATTTCACAATGATTACATTAATATAATCATTAAAACGTATGAAGAACGATTGCAGAAATTGGGTATGGCTAGTCTAGAAAAAAGAAGGACTTGGAGTGACATGATAGCAGTATTCTAGTATTTGAGGGGCTGATACAAAGAAGAGGGGGTCAACTTGTTTTCAAAATCACAAGAAGGCAAGAGAGGAAATGATGGATGGAAACTAATCAAGGAGAGAAGCAACCTGGAATTAAGGAGAAACTTCCTAACAGTGAGAACAATTAACCAGTGGAACAGCTTGCCTTCAGAAGTTGTGGTTGTTCAGTCACTGGATGCTTTTAAGAAGAGATTGGACAGTTACTTCTCTGAAATAGTACAGGGTCTCCTGCTTGAACAGAGGGTTGGACTAGAAGACTGTTAGCTTTAGAAAGATAAATTGTAGAGGTAATGAATCTTTTCCTTCGGAAACTAATTTATAATAAAATAAGCCCGAGTATAAAGTCTAATAATAAAATATTTATTTTGGTACAAAAGAAATATAAAAACCTAATACTTAATAATTACATCTTGAGAGATTAAAAAATAAAATATGCGTCCTCCACAATGAAGGACTATTGTAGAAGTGAGGGGGGGGGGTGTACAAAGGAATTTCACATCTGCGCAGATCACATCCCATGTGACTGCTTCACTTTGCTAAGAACCTCTGGGTCATAGTGTCTGACATATGAATACATATGAGTACAGCTGACAATCAGAAAATCACCCCGTGACAAAGACCTCCATGGTCTCTTCCAGCTCTACTCTGTCTGAATTGAAGTGATTAATGTAATCAGAACAGGACAAAGAGGAAGCTCCTTCTTCTTCATTTTCCATTTTTTCCTTCTTCTTTTAACCAAAAGGACATGCGTCACTGGCATACAAAACCATGTCATTTATCTCGGCAACAATTCAGTGTGTGTATGTGTGAGCTGGCTAGACATAATGAATGGCTGTGTGACCTGTCTTCAAATGGCCTTTCTGCAGACATCTCATGATATATGTTTCTTTCCAGTTTTAAACAAATTCAGTGAGAATTAGGAACTGTTATGCATTCTTGTTTGGTTTGGGTGATGAAAATAGCTGCACATTTTGGATGATCAGCTACTTTTGATTGACATATTCAGTTTGCTACATTTTGCACATCTTGCTTTATTGTTTCCACACATTTTTGTAGGTGGATCAGCTTACAAAAGAGGACCCAAGCCTCTTGGAATCTATGTATTCTATTCACACATAGCGATTGCCATAGAAATGAGAGACATTTCATTTACACATTTTGACAGTGCATCTTCTAATAGTGCTGGTCACCACATTTGACAGCCATATATCTGAAAGATTGCTCTTCCCAAGAAAGATAATTAAGCCTATCATTTGGTAATGGTATAAAAGATCATATAAAGTCTTTATTTTTCTTCATGTTGGTCTTACCATGCCATAGTCAACTTGCGCAGTAAGGCTAAATTTTTTTTAAATACCGTATTTTTCGGCGTATAAGATGCACCCTTTTCTCCCCTAAAAGAGAGTGAAAACTTAGGTGCGACTTATATACCGAATGTAGCCCCGCCCAGCCACCTCCACCCTTTGGCTTCTGCCTCCCAGCAATTTGCCTCTTTGCAGCAAACAGCACAGAGCCTGATTAGCACAAGCAACTGATTATCAGCTTCCCGGCCATCAGCTGATTCAGGCTGCAGGCAGGCTAATAGACTATGGCAATCCCTGCAGCCTGAAACTTTTAGCTGCTTGTGCTAAAACTGAAAGTGAAACTAAAACTATAAGGAGGCAAATTGCTGGGAAGTAGAAGCAGAGGCAGATTTTTATTTTCTTGTGCTAATCAGGCTGTGCTGAAACTGGCTGTTTGTTGTCTGCTGCAAGGAAGTAAGTCAATAACTATAAATACCTATAGAATGTTCAAATTATTAGGCTTATTTTTTAAAGACTGCTTTATTATTGTTCTAGACAACTTAACAAAATGAAGAAGTTTTTTAAAATAAATGCTTGATCTGAAGAGGCTCAGTGCTATTGTATCTTCTTTTAAATAATAGAGAATAATGTATACTTCCAGAAAGCCACATCAATTTTAACAGCATCTGTACAAGTATAGTCTGACATTATGTAACAGTGTCCTGTTGTAGTATTAAGATAAGGCAGCTGAGTTAGACCCTGACTTAGTCATGTTTGAAGTAGATCTATTTAAATAATTGGGAGCAGTTAGTGTGACTACATTTAAGAAAACTTTCTGGCATTAATATACTGCCATAATGTACATTTTTCCAATTCTTTGCTATTTCTATGGGTCAGGCACACAGAAATACACAGCAAACAGTGTATATAATCTGTACTAGAGATGAGTTCCTCAAGATTTGGACCGGTTCGCCTGAACCGGTAGCAACCCGCTGGTGACATCATGATGATGTCATGGAACCGATTCGGTTGGTGCTGGTCTGTGGGCACCACCATATTTTTTTTAATTTATTTTTTTATTTTTCTTCTGAGCATGTGCAGAAGCCAAGTTTCCAGTACTGTGCATGTGGTTGCCATCTTGTTTTTGGCTTTTTATTTTTATTTTTTTTTTGAATTTTTTTCTTCTTCTGAGCATGTGCAGAAGCTGGGTTTCCATCACTGTGCATGCGGTTGCCATCTTGTTTTTAGGTTTGTTTTTTTAAAGTTTTTTTGGATTTTTTGGCACTGTGCCTGCATGCGCACGCAAAGCGCACGCGCGGTGCAGGAGGAAGCAAACCGGCAGTGAGGTAAGTTAGAACCCACCCCTGATCTGTACTGTTTGCTCTTTGCTGGGAGGCAGAGGAAGAATTTTTTCCCTTTGTTTTCCTCCCCCAAAACTAAGGTGCGTCTTATACTCCGGTGCGTCTTATATTCCAAAAAATACGGTATTAAAAATTAACAGATGCACAATAGATGCAATTGTGCACTATGAGTCTTTTAGGGTACTACAAAATTCTTTAGTAATACAATCATTATTGGACATCTTTGTTCAATTTTTTTTTCTGGTGAAATGGAAGATCTCTTCTATTGTTTTCTGAGATCCCGATGAAGCTGCTACCCCCGTCTGGATTGGTATTGTCTTTTTTCCTGTTCTCAACGTTGCGGTGGAAGATATTTCTTAATACAGAAAGTATCCTTCAGGTACTGTGGTTCAAAGCCATAGAAAATCAAAGATCAAAACCAACCCTTCAAACTGGGTCCATAAATTGCCTCAGAGTCAACTAGGGAAGATAAAAGTATTGAAATAATATAATTACTTTCCTCAGTTCCAGTTAACATTCTTTGTATTCTGTGCAATGGGCAAACAGAAGATTACCCAAGCAGGAATCCTTGAAGCTAAGATAATCCTATTTTGTTAAGATAGCAAACAAACTTAACCTGGTAAATGTAAGGCAGAAACCAAGAGACTGTGAGTTCTAGTCCCACTTTAGGCATGAAGGCATCTGGGAAATCTTGAGCCAATCATTCTCTTGCCACCCTAAGAAACCGGTAATGGCAAACCAATTCCAAAATCTTGCCAAGAAAAAGTCAAGAACCTATCCAGGCAATCTCCAAATCTCCAGGAGTTAACACTGATTTGAATGCACAGACAGACAGACAGACAGACAGAGGGGGGAGGAATGGGAGAGAGAGAGAGAGAGAGAAAGAGACAGAGAGGGGGGGAGGGAGGGAGGGAGGGAGAGAGGGGGGAGAGAAATTATATTATTTTATCCATTTATGTTTGTTTGTTTGTTTGTTTGTTTGTTTGTTTGTTTGTGCGTGCGTGCGTGCGTGCGTGCGTGCATTTGTTCATTCATTCATTCATTCATTTATTTATTTATTTATTTATTTATTTATTTATTTATTTATTTATTTATTTATTTATTTATTTATTTATTTATTTATTTATGAGACTTGTATACCGCCTCAAAGTGCAAGCACTCTCTAAGCGGTTTACACCATTAAGCAATGTATATTTATATTGCCCCCAACAATCTGGGTCTTCATTTTACCTACCTCGGAAGGATGGAAGGCTGAGTCAACCTTGAGCCAGTGAGATTTGAACAGCTGAACTGCTGATCACAGTCAGCTAAAGTGGCCTGCAGTACTGCACTCTTAACTGCTGCGCCACCTTGACTCGTGGTTTTTTTTGGAAAAAGTGTTCCTGCTAATGCCTGCAGCAAAAGGTAGTTACTAGTGTATGTGTGCTCTGAAAAGTAGAACTGTGGCTGAGGGGCTGTGAAATTTCCTAGCTCTATAATATTCTCTGTATTGTTATGTCCATGGGAAAAGTGTATAGTGCAAAAGAACTCTACTGAGTAATCCAGCATTCTTATCCAGCCTTCTAATGAGTTGGGAGTAATTTTTAGGAAATGTAGGATGAGAACAAATCTGATATTGAATAAAAGGGCAGTTTATTAAGGACCAGAATTTTTGGGTGTGCAGGTGGCAAAGGTGGCAGGTTTTCCTTCTTATTATTTCTTGAATGAGGCTTCTCTTTTCTTTCTAGAACATGCCCACACTGAGCAGTTTGCCCACAGTTATTCAAAATAGTGTCTTTTTATATATTGAGCAAAGGACTCTATTGTGAAGATACACATGTCTTAAGTGATTATTAGAGAACAGAGTCTAAGGTGCAGGTTGCATTACACTGTTGAAGGAAGCTAAGAAGGGTAAAAATATGGAATATTTTTCATTTCTGAATAGGTTGTTATTATTATATTAAGGCTTGAATTATTGCTTCAGAAGTTGCTTGTAGCTGTCTCCAAATGCCAGAACTTTTGGGGTGTGTGTGTGTGTGTGTGTGTGTGTGTGTGTGTGTGTGTGTGTGTGTGTGTGTTTCAGAGAGAGAGAGAGAGAGAGAGAGAGAGAGAGAGAGAGAGAGAGAGAGAGAGAGAGAGAGAGAGAGAGAGAGAGAGAGAGTAATAAAGTACAACAACAGTGAAGGCAGATGCCAGGAACAGGTGTTTGAGCATGGAAAAGGATATGACTGCTTTAACAATTAAAGGGCAGGTATTTCCATGTGTTCCAAGGTATTTCTCTCAAAAGACATGCACAGCCTATTTCACAGTTGTATCTGTCTGTAATATTGCCCTTTAATAAAATCTATCATTTATTTTGTTCTGTGAATGCTTTTCCTAATTACTGAATCCGCTATTTTATCTTCTCTTAGATATAAACAAAAGAAGCTATATGACTTTGGGCACAACCAGATAGCTATGTTAAAAAGCTGTCTATTTTCAGCTGGCAGAAAATATGTAAAAGAAAATACTGTCCTAATTGTTTATCTTTCATAATAATGAGACCAGTGACTGGGGCTATCCTTGACATTTTAATGAAGGCAAGTTAGGGGAGGTGATTAGTATATTTATATGGCTTCAATTCTTTTTCCACCAAGAATTTTCTGCCAGTGGAAAAAAACAACATTCATTCTCTTTAACGTGGGTTGGTGAAGCATAGGTGGATGGTGGTTTTCACCATTTATGAAATTGATTAACAAGTCACAAGTGTGGCAGTGATTCAAATTTGTCGCTGATGGTTGGGGATATTTTTGACCATTGGACTAGCCCTTGCTTGAAAGATCACTTAATCAAAATCCCAAAATAGTCTGTCAAATAAGCTGAAGACATGGAATAAGTATACAGTATGAGGTGAAGTGGGAAGCAACAATTGATCAGATGTGATGTCCATTCTTAAGTAGTGTAATAAGATATTGCAGTGCTGTCAATATTCTCAATACTATTCAAATGGTTGGCAATACCTAGAGGAAGCTGACTGGATGGCTACGGAAGTGGAATGGTATAGGAAAAAATGAACACACTTCTCCATCCAAAGTAATAATAATGAAAATACTAGGACCGTGGTGGCGAACCTATGGCACGCGTGCCACAGGTGGCACGCGGAGCCATAGCGGATGGCACGCGAGGGTTGCCCACCGGCAAACCGGAAGTGCGGAAAAACGCACTTCCGGTTTGCCGGTGAGCTGTTTTTTGCACTCCGGAGGGTTCAGGGAAGCTCCCTGAAGCTCCGGAATGCAAAAAACTACAAAACGGACAAACCGGAAGTACATTTTTCCGCACTTCTGGTTTGTCCGTTTTGTAGTTTTTTGCATTCCGGGGCTTCAGGGAGCTTCCCTGAACCCTCCGGAGTGCAAAAAACAGCTCACCGGCAAACCGGAAGTGCGTTTTTCTGCACTTCCGGTTTGCCCATTTCGTCGTCCCAGGCTCCGGTAAGGCCTTTGCGCGGTGTGTGTGTGTGTGCGCATGCGCAGGGGCAGCATGGGGGGTGTTGTGTGCATGCGTGGGGGGGAGGGAATGGGTGTGGACACACGAGCGCGCTCGAGCGCGCCCCCCCTTTTTGGCACGCGAGCCTAAAAAGGTTCGCCACCACTGTACTAGGATATGAAATTCCTGACTCTTCTGGCAGCTGGCAAAACCTGGCTCTTTTTTTATTGTAAGTGATCTTCTGTGCAGCACAGCACTAATGCTTTCCTTTAAAAAAGTGCTGATCCTGTATTTTAAATACAAGTCTACTCTCTTTCAAAATGGTGCTAAACACATGTTTGAAAACTAAATAGTGCAAATTCAAGATCCAGATGTTCTTTCCTATACTGTATACTTCAAGCAAAAACTGGCCAAGAAGGGCAATTCCCAGTAAATAGGAGGAAGGGATGTGCTGATGTGGCCAATAGGAACTGGGAAATCCCACCCCAATCACATTACCAAGTACATTGTCAGTGAGGTATCATATGGATGGTAAAAACTGTGTTAAGGATGACTTTAAGTTACTTCAGCTGCCACTGGGAAATGAGACAAAGTCAATGACACAAGGATGTGACTTAAGAAAAAAATCAGGACCTTATTCATGCTATGATTAAGGAAATCTAAGAATGAGGCTTGAATCTCACTCCTCAGAGTAGAAAAAAT
Organism: Diadophis punctatus similis; assembly: GCA_023053685.1. NCBI lineage: Eukaryota > Metazoa > Chordata > Lepidosauria > Squamata > Dipsadidae > Diadophis > Diadophis punctatus. Next base: position 47,142,302 of record JALIGW010000002.1, on the reverse strand, counting down.
ATCAAAACTATGCTCATGGGCATACACTAATTGAAGATAATATAATGGAGCATTCTGAATTATGTGCAAAACCTTAAACTAGTGCATATTTCCTCAAACTTCTACATGGAAATGTTGCCTTTCCTATACATTATGTTCCACCCCAAGCTTTTCAAGAACTCTATATGAGATAACGTCATGCAAGACTAGGCAAATCTGTTCCACAAATGAGCAGTCTGCATTTATTTAAGGTAAACATTGCACAATAAATGTCACATTTGCTTTCTCATGTTGTTGGTACAAATTCCCATTTTACACACAGCAATTAGAATCAAATTCAGAAGCTTTCAAATCCACTCAGCTTTGTTATTTGAGTGATGTCTAGGGGGGTCCCAGAGTTCACAGAAGAATGCGGCATTGAGTAATGGCATTATGAATGGTAGAAGAATGACCTATTCAGAGAAAGAGGCCCACATGAAAGATGGTGCTCAGTGAAATAAATAGTCATTTTCTTCATGCACATGAAATGTAAGCATCTGTTTCCTTTAGCCTATGCTCAAATTCAAGTTTATCCCCATGTGAAATTGAATTAAATTCTTAATTGGCAAGTATTGTTTGATGTTCATTAGCAAGTAAATAAGCAAACATTCTTATGGCTATTTTGTTGTTGATAGTAACTGTAATGTTTAGACTTCTTTTTCTTCTATTTTGAACACTTAAGGCAGCTAACAAAATTTCAAGATAAAAACAATAAATTATAAATATTGAATTTATAGGAATAGGCAACTACATGATAGTTGCACTAACATTTTTCAATTCTGGGATACTGTTTTCTCTGTTGTACGCTGCCCTGAGTCCTACGGGATTGGGCGGCCTATAAGAACAATAAATTAAATTAAATTAAATTAAATTAAATACTGTGCTGGCTGTTTTTAACAATTGCAGTTAAGTTGGGCTCCATAGGATGGCAAAATAGACATTCAGTTGCCATAGATTACCTTTTCCCATGAAAAATCATCATAATTGGATTTGAATATAAAGAAGTAGCAATGGCAGAAAGTACATTTAGGGAAGAGTGATATTATAATTTCTTGTCCTCAGTTTTATGTAGTTTCTAAAAATCTGGTCCTTGGGGTCACAAATAGGTTAGATGCACCAACATTTACCAGGTTAAAAAAATTATTCTAGCTATGTAAATAAGATATGGTTTAGGAAATTAACAGAATAACAGAGTTGGAAGGGACCTTGGAGGTCTTCTAATGATCCAACTCCTGCTCAAACACAAACCCCTCAGACAAATGGTTGTCCAATCTCTTCTTTAAAACCTCCAGTGGAGGCAAGTTATCCCACTAATTGTTTTAACTGTCAGGGGAGTTCTCCTTAGTTCCAATTTCAGATTGCTTCTCTCTTTGATTAGTTTCCATTGCTTCTTGTCCTGCCTTCAGATGCTTTGGATAATAGGTTGACTCCCTCTTCTTTGTGGCAGCCCCTTAGATATTGGAACACTGCTATCAGGTCAACCCTAATCCTTCTTTTCATTAAACTAAATATAATTAGGATACCTGAGAGAAAAATAATTAAAACACATAGCCTATATTAATTATACAGTGTCTCTGTGTGTTTCATTATATACCTACTCTGCCATCATCTACCTTGATCATAACATGGAAGCTGAGATAAATTGCTCTCAGCTTTCTTCCTAGTGGTGAAAGGGGTTTTGCTTTTTATCTAAAGAAGCTTTGCCTCTTCAGAAAAAGCTCGTTTGACAGTACTAAGGGAATTTTGAAGGTGGAATTCCATGTTTCTAATCCCATGAAAAAGCACTGAGCCTTACCTGTGGTCAGCATTTGGGGGATTAAACTGACAGGCTGGATTAGCCCTTCTGAGTGAGAGATTCCCAACCTATGTTGTGAAAAAATAAATCCTTAAGTACCACTAATAAAAATAAGAATTGGTCAATCTTCAACGTTCTTCTTTTAAGCAAGACACGGTGTTTCATGTACAGGTTTTATAAGATGAATTTGATTGTCTGGATTGTTCATCCTTTCAAGATTCAGATTGAGCTGTGAGTCAGATACAACCTTGACTCATGACCTTCATTGAAAACAGAGGACAGAATTGTCTAAAATGTATCAATAAGTTGTATTCTGCTTCAAAAAAGTTTATTGCAACAATGCTGGATTCTTCTTGATTTTATGAAAATATATTTCCTGCAGTATATATTCCAACTGAGCATTCACAGACATGCCATGTATTCACTGATGTAATTTAGTCAAGGGAAATACAGTTGCTTTCAATAAGCTGTTATTATTGGTTTTATTGGTTTTGAATCCAGGCATATTTATTTTTTGATGTCAGTTGCCATGATGATTTCTTACTCCATATATCATTTCATTAAAACTGAAAATAGGCATATGCAAAGCTGTACAGGAGAAAAATACCTAAAATCTGTTAACCTTATTATTGTGTTCCTAGCATTCAGCAAGCAACTGCACTTCATCACAATCTGAAGCAAAACAAATGTCTAGTGTGGGAATTTCATCATGCTCAACAATGAAGTGGTTTGGGTCAGTGAATTCCTCTTTTCCATAGTTCAGTCTATAAACTTACATTCTACTACCATCCATCATATCCAGCTGACACATTAAGAACATGGCATTCTGCTGTTAAATTTCATATTTGAAGGGAAAATAATTCCCTCCCACCTCTGCCCTTGGCTCTTACACAAAGGTTTAAGCTTTGCTTATGTGTTAGGTCCACATAGAGCATTGAAGACATGGATTTGCATTCACCCCCAATTTTTTGCTCTTTTAAGTAGTAAATATGTGTAGGTGGGGGTAGTTTTATAAACAAAAATGTATATTCCTCATTTTTTTATATCTGGCTGTTCAAAATGCTTGACATGTGCAATATGCTGACAGCATGGATCTAGCATATATTGTACTGCAAATATCCTTGCATAAGATTTAAATAGTTTTTGAATTTAACAGTGGTACAAGGTTAATGTTAAATATTTTCTTACCTTTTTGTGGTGTTTTATTCAGATATGTATCATGCTGGGAATGAATTAAAGTCATTTTATTTCAAAACTGCCTAAAACAAAGATACTCCAGATACAAAGATACAATGAACTCAGTGTAGTGCTATAAAATGCTATGCTGTCTATTAACTTTAACATACTAGTAGAAAAGCTCTTGTTTCAAGGTGACATCTTGTGGTTTCAGTAGGGCAATAATTCAGCCCTTCCCCTGTGGTGGAACTCATAACAGCACTGGTTTTTCTGCTGTTCCTAAAACTTTTCAGTCTGTCCAGTATCATCATTCCTCCATTCTACCAATAACCATCCACAGCAATAGCCTTTACATTTTATTTTATTATTTATTAGATTGATTTATTCCAGTGCCTAGTTCACAAATGTAACTTTGAGTAGTAAAATACATTAGAAATAATTCAAAAAGAAATAAAGCAAAACGTTTAATGGTAATTGAGAACAAACACAATGACACTCAACAACAATAATAACATTTCACAGTTGTAACCCCAATTTGTTGATGCCTCTTCATGCCTCTTGTGAAGAGCCAAAGTTGGACTAATTTAATTTCAGGGGAATGGTATTCTAGAAGGTATGCACTGTTCCCATCCAATGACGTTTGTAACTGAGGAGAACCAGAATATTTTCCTCCTGTTGAACAGGTAGAAACAATTGGGGAGATGCACTCCTATAAATAATCTGTCTCTGTGCCATAAAGGGCTTTATAGACGAGAACTAGCACTCTAATTTTCACTCAAAAGCCTATTGCAAGCCTACTCAGCTCATGGATCAGAAGTGTTACATGGGTGTATCAACATATGCCTATGATTTCCCTGTGCTGCCTCATTTTAAATAAGTTGCATTTCAAGTTGGTCTTTAAGGGCAGCCCAATGTAGAGTAATCAGTTGCAGTAACCCACTCAGGAAATAACAGAGGTATGAATGACTATGAGCAGTGCCTCTCAGTACAGGAAAGTATGTAACTATTGCACAAAATGAAGCCATCCTACTACAGCTATCACCTACTCTTTGAACAGGAAGTGTGAATTCAGAACTTTGAGTTTAGGAAGACTTCCTTGTGATTATGCACTGGTTCTGATTGGTGTAGTGCAACCTCATCCAGAACTGAAGCTGGAAAAACACTGGATCCTGAGGGCCCTAGAACTAAAAAGCCAGTCAGTCTTGCTATATTTGATTTGAAGACTGTTTTTTCACATATAGATACTCACAGCTTCCAGTATTGTGTTGGAGATACAACCTCCAAGATATCACTTAGTCAGCTGTAAGTAGAGATGCAGAGCTATGTATCATCAGTCTACTTGTGATATTTCAGTCCATTCCATTGGATGACCTCACCTAGCAAGTGTAGATGTTAAATGGAAGTTGGAGAGGGAAGGTTCATTTTCTCCCCCCACCTTCCATCAACGCTACCTTCCATCAACACTCACTGGAACCAATCCCAGAGGAAGAAGGACATTCAACAAAGTACTCTTAATATTCCTGAAGCTGGCAGGAATGACCCAGCAGGAGACAATAAAGTTTAATGAAGAAATGTTAGAAATAGCGACAAAGAACTATAAGAAGTTGATGGGAATACTTAAAGATAAAGATGTGAAAGTAGAGGGCACTCGACAAATAGTGGGAAAAGATGAATATGATACGCAGAAGACAGTTGAGGATTAGGAGATGAAAGACTAGGACTAAGTACAGTATATTTAAAAGTATTATTATGATTAACAGGATGGAAAAATATATTGGAAAATATAGCCTATAAGGACTATAAATCCAGGGGACTTAGAGATATAAACTTGGGACTGATTAGATCTTACTGATAATTTGTTTTAATGGTGTTTATAGAAAGTTGAGATATTGAAAATGTGGTGGAACACTGAGTGACATATCAAAATGTTAGGAGTTATAAAAGTATATAAAATAGTATATAAAAGAATATATTATGTTTCCCCGAAAATAAGACCCTGTCTTATATTTTTTTTGAATCCTGATTGGTCTTATTGCCATGCACTCAAAAAGCCCGATTGGGCTTATTATCAGGGGGATGTCTTATTTTGGGGGAAACGGTATTACAATTATAATGAGCTCATTGAGGTTAGAAGTTGGAAGATAAAAATTTTGTATATGTAATTGTATTATTACTGTGAACACTGTGTGAAAAATATGTTAACCCAGTCATTACACAAAAAAATGTCGGCTGTTAAAGAAAAACTGCATATAAAACTTATGCTACACACACACACACACACACACACACACACACACACACACACCTCTCTTCCTGAAGGGAAGATTGAGATCAGATGAAAATTATCTAAAATTTGGATCCAGAAATGGTTTATTAAGGAGGGATACATGACCATCTCTTTAAGTATTGGCAAGACTATCTCTCAAGGATAAATTGCCAGGATCTAACCACACAGTTTCCTGGAAGCCTTAGCTAACAAGGAGGAACATGAGTCCAATGCACAGGTGACTGAGCTGACAAGTCAGAGAACCTTGTCCACTTTATCAAGATCAATGGAATAAACCTCATCCCAGATAATTGGACTAGATTTAATCTCAGTCACCTCATTTGAGGAGCCGAGGTGGCGCAGTGGTTAAAAGCAGCACTGCAACCTACTGCAGCTGACTGCTAGTTCAGCAGTTCAGCTATTCAGATCTCACCGGCTCAAGGTTGACTCAGCCTTCCATCCTTCTGAGGTCGGTAAAATGAGGACCCAGATTGTTGGGGGCAATATGCTGAACTCTGTAAACCGCTTAGAGAGGGCTGTAAAGCACTATGAAGCGGTATATAAGTCTAAGTGCTATTGCTATTGCTATTGTTATTTGAGAAAAGAGAAACCTTTTCTCTTTCATATCTATACCTAACCTCTCAAGCTAATTTAAAGAAGAGGAGGAGGAGGACGATGAGGATGGATGGGTCATAAAAAGCTTTGTCTCCTAATCTTTTAAGATTACTTTTTTACTTATCCCTTTTATAAGAACAAGTAGAGGAAGGAACAAGCGTTAAGCTGAAATGGGCTGGATGTTTTGGACCCTTTCCTCAGTAATATGAGCACTGGTGAATATTTTTTTAAAAAATAATTAATCCCAAATGATTGATAGGAATTGTTTCAATTCTATAAATAGTTCTAGAACATTTTGATGTGGCAGAGTAAAATAATGATTATTTTATTTATTTAAAAATAATTTTAAAAGCTTCAGTCAGGAGGATGATTTTTTCTGGATTGCCCAACAGTGCAAAAGAAAGGCAACATCCATAGGGGAACATTTCAATTTTGAATATTTAATGGACCATTGTAACATAAAATGCTGTGGAGAGAAAAACCATTTTAAAGTAAATTAAAATACCTTGACAATATCAATTGAACTTTGGCAACTCAGTCAAGCGATCCAGTAATAAAGGCTTTCAAAGAAAAATGCTGAAAATGGAAGACATGTTTATAAATATGCATGTCATCAATTCATTTGGGTTATGGGATAATTTTGCCTTCCGGGGAATTAAAATATCATGTTCACCAGATTGTGTCATAGATTATCCATCAGTAAACTATTCATATGATTTTATGTAGGTTCTTTTGTCAGCAACACAATGGAAAGTAATGTTCTTTTAACTAGTACATTTAGAAGTAGAGAGCATAATGGATGGGTGGTTTTTAGAGATTTTTATTCACCTTCACTGCTCAGAATGCTTCTGTATGAATATACAGTATGTTTGCATCAGGGGTGGGTTCCAGTTACCTTTGCTAGCAGTGTGCCTCACTCCGCTTGGACGCGCGTGCCCGTCCCCTCGTGCGATTTTACTTCCATGCATGCTCAGAAGGACGTTTCATCCTGAAACACAGCTGAGGAGGTGCTCAGCTGTGCTTCGGACAAAGAAATAAAGGTCGGTATTAACCCGGGAGTGGGCGGGAGGGCTTTTTTTTTCAAAGCAGAGGACGAGGAGAAGCCATCCAACCCCCCCAAAATTGCCGAAAATTCCCCCAAAAAAGATGGTGGCATGCACGGACCGGCATAGACAGTACTGGAATCGTGATGCCAAAATTACATCACCAGTGGGTCGCTACCAATGTGCACGAACCGGGAGGAACCCACCCCTGGTTTGCATGTATACCCCTTCTCACCGTAGGGATAGTATATATCTTCCTCAATATCAGGTTTTCTACCAATGGCCTGGAAGTATGTGGTTTCTGGACACCACAGGTAGCCTCAACCTACAACCACAATTGAACCCAAAATTTATGTTGCTAAGTGAGAAATTTGTTAAGTGAGTTTTGCCACTTTTCTTGCCACATTTGTCAAGTGGATCACTGCAGTTGTTAAATTAGTAAATACGATTGAATTTCTGCATTGACTTTGCTGGTAAGCAGGTTGCAAAAGCTGATCACATGACCCCAGGACACTGCAACCATCATAAATATGAATTACTTGTCAAGCATCTGAATGTAAATCATGTGACCATGGGGATGCTGCAACAGTCATAAATGTGAAAAATGGTCATAAGTAACTTTTTCAGTGCCATTGTAATTTTGAGTGGTCAGGAAGCGAACTGTTATAAGTCAAGAACTACCTGTAGCTTAGCCTTTTCTAGCGCTGCACTCTTCTGGACAGAAGATGAGACTCCTGGGATCTGTTGGAGCACTCTCCCAGGTTAGGAGTCACAGCCTTGAATGTTCCTACCACCACTTTGACTTTACTTTCCATATCTTCTCTAGTTCTTCCTTTAGTTCTTCATTCCAGCTTCTCATACTCCTTCTTCCTGATGTTGCTGTCAGATGGCACAACTACATCTATAACCATTACTGTCATCTGGTCCTTGTCTACTACCATGTTGTCTGATTGATTGGCCAGTACTAGCCTGACAGATATCCATTATCTTTTTTATGTTAAAAATAAATCCCGGATTTCATTTTCCTACTACATTTTTATTTAAAGATGTACCATTTCTTATTTCTAACCATACATCATTTAATAAACATCAAATTAAAGTAACAGTTCATTACATATTATGTAGTGTTCCGGAGAGCCTCAAGAGGGTGTGCGTATGAGCGGGAATTAAGAGGGCCAGGATTGGCTGAGCCGCCCGAGGCAACAGTATAAAAGGTTGCTGTCACCTAGTGACAGCTTTGCATTCCTGTCAGATTGTTCTGTGTTGTACCTCGTTAACTCGTTAATAAACAAGTTGGTTCCTGTTAAAGACTCCCTCCTTATCATTGAGCCCACTACATTTCATCTGGGGACGAGGATGGGATTCGAACCCACATGTGCATTGGATACACATACCAGAACTAAGCCATACATATACGAGGCATCTATTTCATTTCAAGTCACCTCTTTAATACCATCAGCATCTGCCTGCTCCTACTGCTTAAATAGTGCTCTTTCAAATACTTCTACTTGATTCTAAATATCAAAACAGTCATTAGTGTCTATGCATGGTGCCCCATGTTTATAGCCCCATGTTTAAGTGTCTACTTAGTGAAAATGTTTCTTACTTCATTTCCCCCCCTACTGATGTATTGCCTAATACCAAAGGAAAAATAGGGGGGGGGGTTGATGATAATAAAATAAAAATAAATTAAAAAATAAGGGAGAGGAGAAAGGTTACTTCACTGAATAGGAACCCTTTCTTCTCTGAAAAACTCTTATACTTTCTGTTAGAAATGTAGAATCTGAAAACAATCCCTCCTCTCAGTTTTTGAGGAAGTAATTAATAGGTTGTCAAAAAGGAAAAAAAACCTTCTTGGACTAGTGGGATTCTTTAGCATTATGAAGAAAAGACAGGACTATGTCAATTATTACTCAAAACAAAGGACTTTTCGAAGTATTTACAATTGGCAACAAAAGTAGGATGGCAGCAGTCTGGAATACTGCAATTGCAAATTATTCCAACTCAAAAATAATATATTTCATTTAGATACCACATTGGAAAAAGAAAAAAGATTATGGACATACATAACCTCAACTTTGACTTGAATAGAAGGGTGCCAGTGCTGAATACTTTTCACTCCTACATAATGTCTGCAAATTTCCAAATGTTAAATGGAGGAGTGGAAGCATGAAGGACATTTATCAGCTTTGCTTGCAGGAGCTCAAAATGATGCTTAGGACATCTATTGGATGAATCTCAATCTTGCAAGACTTCTCTTGGGCCTTTGTCACACTGAAATAGAGTCTTTCCTTATAGCTGCAGGCAGTTTTTACCAAATTACCGTATTTTTCGGACTATAAGATGCTCTGGACTATAAAACGCATCTAGCTTTTGGGGAGGAAAACAGGAAAAAAAATCTGCCTCTGCCTCCCAGCAATTTGCCTCCTTGCAGCAAACAGCAAACATCCTGGTCAGCTTCAGCACAGCCTGATTTAGCATGAGCAGATGATTGGCTGTTGGATCAGCCTCCCGGAATACTGACAATCAGCTGTTCCAGGCTGTGGGGATCACCACCACCCATCGCAGCCATTGCCGCCCATCTCCACTACCTATTGCCACCTCCACACGCCCCATTTTCTGCCTCCACGCGTCCCATTTTCAGTCTGTTCCAGGTGGTGAGGATTGCCACTGCCGCCTATCACCGTCGAATGGTGATCCCTGCCACCTGGAATAGGCCAAAAATAGGATGCACAGAGGCCAAAAATGGGGCACGCGGAGGTGGCGATAGGCAGCGGCAACGGCGGTGGTGATCCCTGCAGCCTGGAACAGCTGATTGTCGGTATTCTGGGACACCGATCCAACCGCCAATCAGCTGCTCATGCTAAATCAGGCTGTGCTGAAGCTGACCAGGTTGTTTGCTGTTTGCTGCAGGAAGGCAAATTGCTAGGAGGCAAGGCTGAAGGGTGGGGGCCGGCAGGTGGGCAGGGCTTCAGCAACATTCGCTCTATAAGACGCACAGATATTTCCACCCACTTTGGGGGGGTGCGTCTTATAGTCCAAAAATACGGTATATCTGAGCTTCCTGGCAATTCCATTTTTCATTGTAGGCATTTGCAATATTTTCTATAGGACTGGTGCTAGCTGTTTTACAGTATTTCTTCCTGTAATCCCTTTAATTACTTCAATGGAGTTTGGAAATAGGCTCCAGCTGAGAATCATCTTTGCCAAAAGACATCTAGCAAGTATTTCTGTTTTGGTCAATCATATGATTGATTATTACAGGTAGTCCTTGCTTAATGACCAGTCAACTTAGTGTTCATTCAAAGTTATGATGAACCTTTCTAGAGCTAATTATGACCTGTTTTTAAAGTTCCTATGTCCACACATACACACAGTCATGTGATCATATTTTGGGGGCTTGGCAACTGGTTCTGATTTATGGCCATTTGCAAGGTCCCGCAGTTATGTGAACATGATTTTCGGTGGATTTTTTTCTTCCCAGTTTTCATGTTTATTCCGGCTTCTGGCAAAAAAAAAAAATCTCATTGGTATGAGTGTTTGTTTAATGATTGACATTCCATTAGCAACTGTGGTGTTCACTTAATAACTGCTATAAAAAGGTCATGAAATATGATGACCCGCTTAGCTACAACCATAATTCCGGGCTGAATTATGGTTATAAATTGAGGACTACCTGCAATGGATTCTCAATTATTGGTAGTCCTTCCTATAAAGAAGGGAAAGATGAAAAAGTTGTTTGAGAGCTGGAAGACATGTACTATAAGGTTTAAGAGCTGTAATGATAAAGGATGTAGCAGTTATCAATATATACAGACACAAGGTCCTCTGTCTTTACAAAATAGGTAGGCCACCTCTTCCCTGCACCAAAATAGTATGAAAAATGGGTACCAAGTCTAGCATCTTAGTTTGCATATATACTTCCTTGCTTGAAAGAATATTATCTTTAATTTTTGTATTGTAATCTTAACAGAATGAAGCATTATATATTAATTTTAAGAAATATTAAGAGCTTTTGGATTCTGTTTCCTATACAGATTGTAAGGAGAAAAAATGACATAATTTCCTGTATTGCTTTGGCAAATTGGCATTTTGAAAATATATCACAATACAATAGTCACTGCATTAGAATAAGAATTAAGGAAAAGATAAAGACCAAAAAAGGGTAAACAGTGATTACTGAAATGAAAGCCAAGTTCAAATATATTCTTAATAATATAGAACAGTGATGGCGAACCTTTTTTGGTTCACGTGCCAAAAGGGGGAGCGCGGGGAGGTCGTGCACATGCGTGCCCACACCCATAATTCCATGCGGCCTTGCTCATGCATGCGCATGTGACGCCCCCACTCCTGGCACGCGATGGCATGCCCGTTTTTCGCTCTCCCCAGGCTTCAGAGCCTTTCTAGGAGCCTGGGGAGGGCGAAAACGGCCTTCCCCACCCCCCAGGAGGTCCTCCGGAGGCTGGAAATGTTCTGTTTGCTGACTTATTTCTATAGATCATGTGAATCGAGTATCTCACCTGTATGCTGAATTTGAATAATTATTATCTCTCTATATAGAGAGGTGCAGTGGTTAGATTAGAAACTTGGAAACTATGAATTCTTTATGTACAAAGTCCCATGGGTGACCTTGGACCAGACACTCTCTCTGAGTCCTAGGAAGCAGACTATGGCAAATCACTTCTGAAACCTTGCTAAGAAAACTGCAGGAGGGAGGATAGAAGGAAGGACCCTTTGAAAGATCAGCAAATTTGGTTTGTAAGTTTCATCCAGTTCTGTTAAAAAAAGGTAAAAACCTGCAGCCATTTGTAGTTTTTTCCCCATGATAGTCAGTAGAAGATTTGAAGCCTGGAATTGTTAACAGATTAACAGAGTTGGAAGGGACCTTGCAGGTCATCTAGTCCAACCCTCTGCCCAAGCAGGAGACCCTGCATCTGCCTCTACCTAGGATTGAACTCACAACCTCCTGATTGTGAGGCAAGAACTCCACTCTTTGGATTTGGCCCTGAATCAGATGGGGAAATCTCTAAATCACTCCAAGTTAAATAAAGTTGTTTTCCAACTTGCTAGTCATAGTCCAAAACCAAATCTTGTGGTTGGTTACACATCACTAGTTTTAATTACAGCGTGTCCAGGGACAAATGATAAAGAAATATAGTACTTTAACGGCATTTGCTACTATACAGTAAAATGAGAATTTAATTCATAGTTCCTCACTTTTTTCTTTGTCTTTAAAAGTTGCTTATCTAATTGGTTTTGCCTTAAGCTTTCTAATTGCTATTATTGGGAAAGTTACAGTGTTTTATGGATTAAATAAGGATGCAGATACTTAATTCATTTAGTAAATTTTAAAACAAAATGATCGAGGAATCCCCCCTTGAAGCTATGAAATATTTGTGTAACTCATGTCTTTTAAAATAATATTTTCAGAATAGTGCTAAATCATACCTATTAAAGAGCAGGCAGCAATTGGAAGAAGAGGAAAAGAAGAGAGAATAATGAAGTTATGGGGTAATAGAAGCCAAGGTGGTAATTATTGGCTGAAAACTATTCTATAAACAGCGATGCAAACTGGAAAGAATAGTTTGGAAAGCTAAATGTTAAGGAGCCAGGTAAAGGTGTGAACTCTGTGAAAATAGTTCAGAAGTGTTTTAGATATTATATGACCAGTATTTACTGTATTCACCATTCATTAAAGTGATCCCTCTTTTTTCAGTCTTTTTAAAAGTGTATGGCTCCTTTAAGAAATTTAGTCTTTAAAGTTAATGTAACTTACTTACCAGTAGTTTCAAAATGGCTTCATTTTACAATAATGTCTTCTGTGATCTCTGACATTCCATGTTTTTATTGATGTTCGTCCATCGTATTCGAAGAGGACCTTGATATCTATCAATTGGGGGGGGGATGTCAAGACTTGCACGTGAATTGGATTAAAGTGAGGGAGAGGTGCGCATAGTCAGCCTCACTCTCTCTTCCCAGATTCCATCTTGCTCCAAATAGCAGGACAAGAGTCGAAACAGTTGGAGATGGGCTGGGCGCAGTGGTTGACCAGGGCGTCTTTCATGTCTTGCCGTGCTCTTAGCATACCATATCACTTGCAGAGACCGCCTTTATGACCGTTGTTCTATTGTAGAAGGTTTCATCCACTCAGTCCGCCAGAATTTGTCTTCACATGCTCAGGATAGACAAGTCCCTATCTCACCGAAGGTCAATGACCCAACGGCTATTCTCAACCTGGTTTGGCCAGCCTGTCGAAGCTGTTGCCCGGGGTGTGGCCGCTGCACATGCTACAGCTGCTAGGAGCCACAGATGAGAGCTGAGTGACAGGTGGGGACCAAAGGTGAAGGAGCTGCCCTAAAAGCTGCCCTAAAATGAGCTACCGTAAAATGACACGACATGCCCCTACACCAGAGGTGCTACCCCCCTGAGCACCCCATACACCCCATGTTTTTATTAAATAGCAAGAGAAGAGGCAATTCCATATACTGCATTTTATCAATATCTATACTACTATTTCCATTAAAGGGAACTCCTACCATTGAAAAAAAATTCCTCTGGAGAAATCATCCACTCAGTTCCCCTATATCAGGGTTTCTTCACCTTGGCAAAGTTAAGCTGTTAAGTATGCTAGCTGGGGAATTATGGAAGTTGACATCCACCCAGCTTGAAGCTGCCAAGGTTGAGAACACTGTTAATCCATGACTTTGCTGGTGATGAACTGTTGATGGTTGTTGGTAAATGAAGAGTCTAATTATAAAGACGGGCTGCAAATCCCTGTTTCAGAGTTTGTATCTTGGCTCAAAGCTGGTAAAATTCTATTTCCCATTAAGTTCATCATCTACTCTACATGCTATGAACATAAATCTAGGGAAAGGGGCCGTTCTGGCATTGTATTAGTGTATTCTTTGCTTTTCTAAAAATGTATTTGAATAGTTGTTTGAATGCAGCCGCGAAGAACTAATTTTCTCATTTGAATGTTGGGAAAATGGAACAGTCAAATGAAGTGGGGTTTGCTTGTTCGTTTGGTTTTTTTTGCTGCTAATTCACATTGATCATGTAGTCTCTCTGAATAAATGAAGGCTGAGGAAAAGCAAGATTTTCTAAGGAAAGCATAGCATAAATATAAATGGGGGGAAATGAAAGGGGAAAAAAGAAAAGAAAACCCTATAAGAAGATAATCCATTAATTCAGTTGAATTTTTTTTATTAATCTGGACACAATAGAAAGACATATTGGTCCTTTTTTATGTCTCATTGTAATGCTTATCGTTTATTTGTCCATTACAAAATTTTGCTTGCTCAGTATTTTGAAAAGCACAGAGAAGCTTTTAAAAAAAAAAAAAATAGAAAAACTAGGGACATTAAATTCTGAATTGCGTTTACAGGGAGCTTTTTTGTCCCAAAACATATATTGTTGAGAATCTTTACATTCACTGAAGGTGCTTGACTAAAGGGTATAATAAAACCAATTGTATAAAAGGAAATTGACTGTGTCAGTACAGAGAAACATTTGCAGTTTAAAAAACAACATTAGGTTGCGTTGCTTTGGGCAAGATATATTTCAGACACTGGTAGTTCGGGACTGCAACAGCTTGGGCCATTTCATGCGAGCATAACTTGATACTGATGCCTTTTATTAGCTGATATTTTTTTCCAAGCCCCAATTCTCATATGGAAAGGAAAGCTATAAGCCCACATAACCAAAAATGATTATTCAGTGAAGATTTGCTTCTTTGTCCATCTTGCCTTCTGCTTAGATCTCTGAGACTGTATATAAATCTGTTTGGACACATGTTGGTATTTTAGGACACAAATTGGGATCTTATGCAGAAAGGAACACTATGAAGGAAAACTATGGAGTTGCTCCATCCCAGTTGAACTTTATTTTTCAGAGGATGGAAAAAGGAACAAAGGCGTGTACTACTTTGGACCTAATATTTCACCAAAGAAATGATGAAAGAAGTGCACGTGATTAAAACCTGGGGAGAAAGTGATCATGTTATCTTTGAGTTCATGATACAAAGCACGGATGTCAAACTTGATTGCGTCACGGGCCAGATCGTGAGGTATCATGACATTTTTTTTTGCTTTTGCAGAGCCGGGGTGGGCGTGGCCTGTGTGTGATGTACCCGTAGGCCACCGGTTTGATGAGCCTGATATAAAGGAAAGAAATAGAGAAGAGAGGGGTGAGCATACTGTATTTCAAAAGAGTTGATTTTGAAAATTCAAACGAAAAGTTGGTCATGTCCAATAGTTTGAGATAATGAAGGAAAAGAACCTACAAAAGTTGAGAAATCTAGAAAATAACATTAGGGAATGCCCAATCACAAACAATTCCTATTGGAAAGAATACTAGAAAATATTCAAGGAGCCGAGGTGACGCAGTGGTTAAAAGCAGCACTGCAACCTACTAGTTCAGCAGTTCAGCTGTTCAAATCTTACCGGCTCAAGGTTGACTCAGCCTTCCATCCTTCTGAGGTGGGTAAAATGAGGACCCAGATTGTTGGGGCCAATATGCTGAACTTTGTAAACCGCTTAGAGAGGGCTGTAAAGCACTATGAAGCGGTATATAAGTCTAAGTTATTGCTATTGCTATTGCTATATTTAGAGGAACCAGTATGGATACAAAGTGGGATGCTTGATGCTCTTTGGGCTTAGTTATTTTTTTGCAGTCATTTCATTACCAAACTAGGTAATATCATCAGGGCACTGAACCCCACAGGACCCCATAGTTCAATCCTGAGCTTCCAGTATTCTCTTCTATCGATATACAGAAAGATTTTTAGAATTCTGGGAAGAACAAGTGACATATATAGGAAATACAAGAAGGGGTTCTAAAAGGATAAAGGCAATTATGAAAGATATTGATAAAGGTAGCACCAGTGGATACCAAAGAAGGGTATTTGCAATAGAACTTCAAACAATAGAGATTGTGCCCAATAAATCTAAAAAGCAGGCAAAGATGAAGCTTGAAAGACATCTCCAAAACAGCAATGTCAGTGTTTTGGACTACATCGGAAAGAAAAGGAAAAGCTTGTAAGTCTACTAAGAGGAAAATTTAGTGGTTTGGTAATGGATAATAATGAGTAAACAGAATGCCACGTTATACACATATAGTCTTCATTTAGCCTTTGCCTCAGGTAGTGATAGTTTGCATTTGCAACATTTATGAAGAATTAACTTTGCAACCAATGCTCACATTTAGCAATAGCAATAGCATTTAGACTTATAGACTTATCACTTCCTAGTGCTTTATAGCTCTCTCTAAGCAGTATACAGAGTCAGTATATTGCCCCCAACAGTCTGGGTCCTTATTTTACCGACCATGAAAAGATGGAAGGCTGAGTAAACCGTGAGCCTGTGAGAATCGAGCTGCTGGCAGTTGGCAGAATAAGCCTTCAATTACTGCATTCTAACTACTGCGCCACCACGGCTCTTAAATCTTTTAATCTATAAGTATCTCTCAGTCATGTGTTCACCATCACTGTTAGTTAGTGCCTGGCCCATTTTTTCTCCTACTTCCTACAGTGCAGAGATTGCCTAAATAAATTCTTTCTGAGTTGCTTTTCTCTAGAATAGAATTTTTTTTAATAGAATAGAATTTTTTATTGGCCAAGTGTGATTGGAGACACAAGGAATTTGTCTTGGTGCATATGCTCTCAGTGTACATAAAAGAAAAGATATGTTCATCAAGAGTCATAATGTACAGCACTTAATGATAGTCCGGGTACAAAAAAGCAATCAAATCATATTAGGAACCAGTTTTTTACTTTTACACAACAGTATGTACAAGCCATTTCTATAACAATAAACTTATCTAATTAACAAATACAAAATCAAAGTTTAATTTTTTTTTTCCCCATTGCAAGCACAAAATCCGGAAGCAATTTCAGAATGGAAACAAGGTTAGATGTATTCTCTTCTTTGGATAAAAGAATCAATTTCATCATCTCTGCTTCTCTTTGCTGTGGGGAATAATATATGCTGTCTGTTAACATTAATCTTTATCATAATTTATATTAAGAGAATCCTCTATATTATTTCAATTTTTTAATCCTAAAGGGGAAAACACTTTTTATAGTTTTGCTATTTTACTAACTTTTAAAAAATACTCAAGTATTATATATAAAGGAAGAAAAAAAACCCCTCATTTTAAACCCATAATATAAGCCAGTGATGGCGAACCTTTCTTTCCTCGGGTGCCGAAAGTGCATGCGCGCATGCTATTGCGCATGCGCGAGTGCCCACACCCATAATTCAATCCCTGGGGAGGGTGAAAATGGCCTCTCCTGCCCCCCCGGAGGCCCTCTGGAGGCCAGAAATGGCCCATTTCCCAACTACTGGTGGGTCCGGTAGGCCCATTTTTCATCCTCCCCAGGCTCCAGAGGCTTCCCTGGAGCCCGGGGAGGGCAAAAATGCCCTCCCCAGTTTCCCCAGAGGCCCTACGGAAGCTGAAAATGCCCTTCCAGAGCCTCCGTGCGAACCAAAAATCATCTGGCCAGCGCGCACATGCGCACTGGACCTGAGCTAGGCAACAGCTCGTGTGCCGGCAGATATGGCTCCGCGTGCCACCTGTGGCACGCGTGCCATAGGTTCGCCATCACTGATATAAGCCATTTGGTGTATCAACATTTTCTAATAGGTATGCTAAGTGTTAAATCAGAACAAGTTTCAGAGATCTGCTCCTCACCATTAATTATCCCACCCAGCTAACAATCTACTTATAAGAGAAGCATTGAGAAGAATATAATTCAAGAACTATGGAATAATGGGTGCTACTGTATCCTGTGTTTTTTCTCCATGGTATAGATATCTACCTAGTAAAAATTAAACAATTTTGTATCACACCACATTAATGGGATACCATGGCATCACACCTATTTTCAGCCATTTTGGTCATACAATATTAATTAATGAGTTGACTCTATGGAATTGCCCAGTGGCAATTCAAAAAGGATCTCATACAGGTTGCCATATTTGTCATGAAATAATCAAAAATACATCTTTTCACATGTTCTTGATTTTGATGACAGCAATTTAAATGTATAGTTCAATCTGTTAAAATCAATAGCACTTCATTTTACTTATTAGCTAGATTGTTCTCACTGTCTTGTTACTATTTTCTTACAAAATATGAATATTTAAAGAAAATTAGGAATATTGAAAGAAAACATCTCAACTCTGAAAGATCTGAAAGTTAATATGCTCGAACAGCTATTTATCCCTATACTATTGAGAACCAGCGTGGGCCATATTCATTAAAATATGAATAGCCTTTGATTTAAGCTTTTTACTGTATTTGTTCAAGGTTTGAGAAGTCTTTATAAATACACCTTTGAGATTCATACAGCAACATGCCAAGAACTTTGGCTCTGAATAATTTAATTTCTTCAGGGACAAAGTTGTTTCTCTGCCAACTAGCAAATTTGTTGATTGCTAGAGGTACTTTCTGAGCTCTCTTCTTTGATGACCCCAGCATGTAGAAGATTGAAAGTGAATAGCTAGATATGCAAATGATTTTACCTGCTCAATGGGTCTGTTGTTAGCTGTCCAGTTTGATGGATTATCAGAGCATCCTCTGGAAGAAAACAGAGCTTGATTTTTTGGTACTTTATTTCAAAGCATTTTCTAGCACTGTGCCTTCAAAGCTCCTTGAAACCTCTACATAACCCAGTTTTTGAAAGTAAAAGAATAGTCCCTTACATCATCTGCATATAAGACAATTGGAATTGGATTAGAGAGGGATAGAGGATGAAGGTCGGACGTGGCAAAAGCTACAACAATATTGTTAATGTAATGGTTAAACAATAGGTGGGCTGGTATACATCCTTAACCGCTTTATGAGTGGGGATAGGCTCCATTAGATATCCCAAATTAGTGCCTTTATCCTGTGTAATGATATTACAGTGTAGCTGAATAATCAAATTAAGCAGGAGATGATCAATCAATAGTTAGCTAGGTTCCTCCAATCTTTTTCCTTAGGGATAGAGTCAAAAGCTTTCTTTAAGTCAACAGAGACAGGGAAAACTGTCTGGAAGTTTACAACATATTTTCTGTCAAATGATATAATATTAGGCAATGATTTATTGTTAAATGTCTATCCCTAAAACCTT